>JAJTUD010000003.1:1203563-1803563 GCA_036971385.1 Dactylellina parvicollis
ACCATGCATTCTTTTTAGCGGAATCGTTGGAATCAACCCCACAGACCCTGAGAAAATTAATTCACGCTGCATGATTAGGGCGGAATGCGAGTCGTACGTATGTACCTACACAACGACAACTCGCTTCTTGGAACCGCGGTAGGACGGTTGTAGATTCCATGACGGTGGTGTAGCGAGTCGCACGAAGTCCAATTCGCGAATTCACGGAGACGATTGAACCGATTTAACAAACAAATGGCTAGTTGGAAACCAAAATTTACAAAAACGACCCGACTCCTCAAGGGGGTCCTTGTGGAAAAGAGATCCGATCTGCCCAGCCGCTTCGGCACACCGGAAATGTCTTTAAATTATCTCCAGCGAGGCACAGCTGCACGTGCATGACTCTGCATTCGAGCCACGCACTCTTCATGCAACCCCCTTCGCCGTGTTCTTTGCTGATGCCACCCGTCAGCCCTGCAACCAACAAGCGCGCCATCCAGGACAGCCTTATTCTAAAATAGCAGTAGCAAGGTAGATATACCTAAGTACTCGATTACCAAATAGGTGGAAAGTAGATAAGGGCAATATATCTCGACATATGATTGGATTATACATGACCAGAGCATAATCGCCAAATTCAGTTCCTATTCATCCCGCGATAGAACAGTCTGGCAAGCCTTCCATTCCAGAGAGAAACAGAGTGTGAGAGTGTCAAAAGAAAAAAACTTTTCCATATCCCCAATTTCCAATGCGACATAACCTACAAAACCCCTCCCGAAAGACTAAAAAGAGAAATCATAAAGATCGAATCATATATACATTAGGGTTGCTCGTACCCCATGAATGGTAGCTTCGCAGAACACCATTCCGACTTTTTAAATATTGGTACTAGCTTTTTTCTTTCATCTAGGAGTACAACCTCTTTTCAAAGCTGTGAAGACCGTGAACATTTCCTTCCATCTGAGCACTCGCAGTTCTTACTTCGAATCTAACGGTACCCTTTGCAACACCTTCCTTCAGCTCTGTTATGCTCTTGACACCGATATCCTGCAGTGAATGCTGCATACCGGCCTGGAGGTACGGAACAAACTTTGTAACCGATCTGTAAAGGTATCAATATTAGCCACCGTATCCACAAGATCAAAATATGTTCCGCGACAGTAGGTTTTGGCAACTTACCCTCTATCAGCAACGCTCCCACTGACGCCCTGCGCCACCAAAATCTTATCCGACTCGCTAAAGTACCTCCCCGTCGCAGCATTCTCTCCAGTCTTCTGACTCTCCATGGCATCGATACTTCCCATACCCCTGTAAGCCTTCACGAGCTGTCCCTTCTCACTCAAAAAGTACTTTCCAGGACTCTCGGTCGTACCTGCCAACAACCCACCCATCATGACAGAGCTGGCACCCAACGCCAATCCCTTGACGATGTGTCCCACGTTCTGCACGCCTCCGTCAGCCATGCACGGTACCCCGAACCTCGCCGCGAACTCGCAGACGCTGTAGACGGCTTGCGCCTGAGGTCTTCCGACGGCCATGACTTCCTGGGTGATGCAAGCGCTACCGGAGCCCATACCGATCCTCAACCCGTCGGCACCCGCCGCGATCAACTGGGCGGCCTGTTCTCTTGTCACGACGTTTCCGCCGATAACATCAATCTTGGGAAATGTGTCCTTGATCCACTTGATCATCTCGATCTGGTAGATGGAATTACCTTGCGAGGAGTCCAGGATTACAATATCCAACCCGGCATCGACTAATTTCTTCAATCTGATGCGATCATCGGGTCTGGTACCGATGGCGGCACCGCAGAGCAGTTGCTTGGAGGCTGTGAATTTGGTCGCGAGAGGGAAATTGTGGTTTTTCATCAGATCGCTACGGGAGAGGAGGGCGGTGAGGTTGTCGTTGCTATCGACGATGGGTAGTTTGCCCTTTTTGCATTTCTGAAGGATGACGTTGGCTTCCGACAGGGTCACGCCTTGGTTCGCGGTTACGAGTTCGGAGCGCGGGGTCATGACTTCCTTCAGCGGGGTTGCGGAGTCGCGGATGAACTGAATGTCTCGCATAGTGACTATGCCGACGAGTTTGGAGGATAAGGTACCGTTTTCTAAGTTTTTCTCATGTCAGCTCGAGTTTCTACAGCTAAGGCTTTTTTTTGGTAGCGAGCAGAAATGAGAAAATCGTGTCGATGTGTAACGCTTTGTATCAGAAGGTCTCCAAGCTTTTTTCCACAGGGACGTGAGTCCAGTTGCGGTTGAACGAAAGTTATTTAAAAGCAAAATGATCATCATATGAAGCGTAGCCCACCATGGTTCCCCCTCTTGCCATCGATTCCAACCAATCGGTGCAATAGAACAAGAATAGACGACAAAAACGACAAAGATGAACGTTGTAATAACTTACCAGTAATAGGAATGCCAGCAAACCCTTGCTTCTCCTTGACCTCTCTGACGTCCTTTACAGTATGCGAAGGGCTCAGAACGACAGGATCAAGAATAAAGCCGTTCTCGTATCTCTTCACCTTCCTGACCATCTCGGCCTGTTCCTCGGCCGAGCAGTTGTGGTGGATAATACCAACACCGCCGAGGAGAGCCATATGGATCGCCATGTCGGTTTCGGTGACCGTGTCCATGGGCGAAGAGACGAGTGGGACCTTGAGGGAGATGTTGCGTGTAACTTTGGAGTCAAGGAGGACATCGCTGGCTGGGAAGCCGATGTGACCAGGGAGGACGAGGAAATCGTTGTACCTGTATTCCGTGCGACTTGATTAGTGGAACGTTTCGGATGGAAGTTTTGGATATCGAGGGGCTTACGTTAGACCACCACGTTTCTTGGAGTCGAGCAGCTCGGTGACGGACAAGCCGTCACGACCTTCATACTCCTTGAGCAGATCGAGGGCCTTGCTAGCATCGAGGAACTTGCGCTCGCCGTTGGTGATGCCGTTGGTTGCCATTGCGATGGTTTTAAAAGAAAGAAAGGTGGGTGAAGGAAACAAAATCGATCAAAGAAATGAAATTAAAAATTGGTAGGGTTAAACAAATATCCTGCTAATCGACTCGATATGAATTGAGGACTTGTGGGAGGATAAATGTGGAAATCGACCAAGATGTCGAAGACAGAGAAAAAAAAGAGAAGAAGAAGAAGAAGAGTGGGAGAAAAATTTTCGTAGTTGAATTTATGCGGTTGGGCCTGAACTGAACGGTGGTGTCTCAAAGACAATAGCCAAACTTTTTTTTTTGCGAGCTCGCCTGGCCAATGGGAGAGACCAGGGTCCGAAGCTTATCGATAGCCGGTGTGGGGAAGCAGCTAGACGGCAGTACAATGCAGCATCCTCACGCCCACCGGGCCTCGAACGGCCTCTGAAGATGCAGTTATTTGTCCACGCCGGAGTTGGTGGCGGCCTTGCAGGTATCATGGAATTCGAGGCTAGACGCTCATATACACGTAAAGGACAACTGCGTCTATAAAAAAAACATCACATGGTGGAAAATAGCAGATCCGCCTTTCAGGTAAGGACGTGAGATAAATCTGTCGAATATGCCATTGCTTGCGTGCCCTGCATCCAACTTTTCGGTGGTCGTGAGACTTCTTCCGCCGTGTTCCCATAATACATGTCCGCCACCACCGGTCGGCACCGAGTGACCAGATAAGGGAGGCCTCCTACGAAGGACGGGGTTTTTTCATCACATGTCTCTCGTCTCTATTTCTTCTCCTCCTTCTTCTTGTTGGCTGCAGCTGCGGCTTCGGCTGCAATGTTCAGAGCTGCGGCTGGCGGTGCTGCCTGCTTGTCCTCCTGCTTCGTTTCGACAGTCGAAGTGGTCGCTTTCTGAGATAGAATCGGTGCAGCCTCCAGATTGAGTTGTTGTTTCAGCTCTCCGTATTCGTTCCATTCTTCAACATCAACAAGATCCTATAATATATTGGAAATCGTAGCTCTCACTTGACGGAGAAGCGTGTGAGAACACGCTCCCGCGAAGGAAGAATACGAAGAAATGTCAGCCACTGAAGCAATCGATATACCCGGCGAAGGATCCTTCGAATGTATGGCAGTGTCATCACGCTCGCGATAAATGTAGCTGTGTAGCGACGGCGTGAGGGGGGAATAATGTCTTCTCACCCCGAGTATTTGGCCGTCCCTTACTAGTCCCGGCAGTTCAAAAGTCTTCCTACCGCCCACTCTCCTCCGGTTCCAGATACTCTTTGCTTTTTCGTCGGTTCCCACATCGATTCCCTTGAAGGGGATCTTGTTCGCCTTTAATATCGATTCCAGACGGCCCATGGCAGTCACTTTTTGCCGTGAAGAATCGGTCAGGGAGAGATACAGGTAGATGGTAGTGCTGTCTTGTACCGTGGTAGTCATTTTTGCGTATGGTCGTGATGTTAATTTTGAGAGTAGTGGGGTAATCGGATGAGGGGAAAGGTGCGGGGTAGGATATCAGGACGGGTGCGATGTTTGATGCGAGATGAGATGAGGTTTCGAAAGGAAGTTGGAAGTCCTCTCCGCCACGACAATGAAAGTCGGCTGCAAGATTCCGAGAGTAATCTGATATTAGCTAGTATCGTCGTGGCCACCAGGGGTTCGAGTGTAATGCGAGTGGCGTGAGGCCGGTCAGTGCGTCTGCAGATGACGGGATTCAGAGACGGGTGTCGAGTGAGCAATATCCCGTTCTTTTTGGAGCAGGAAATATTTTTTTTTCGCTTTGGAGGCGCCTCCCGCGGCAAGTGAACCTCCGCAACACATTTTTAACTTCATCCATTCGAGCATCCGGATCCCAGGCCGGACGGGTTCGGTTACACCGGAATCCACCAGCCAGCGTGGTGTCGGGCGGGCCTGACCCGGCCAAGGGTCTTAGCTCGCACACCGGACAAAACTTTCTGATAATATACTATATTTATATTGCTGGTCAATGTCCATCCGTCGGCGCCCGACGGTGTGATAGTGTAATCGAAGGGGCCATCTCGACATGGTGCCATCTGAGGCCTGAGTGTTGGGCACAAGAAACTGCGCTGGTCGGTATAAAGGCCCTCGGATTTCCACCACGACATGACTGTCTGATTATGGTATTAGTGATTGATCTATAAGACGGCGGTAAAAGGTTCGTTATCAGAGGCCATCAGTCCACTTGACAGGTTTTTAGAGTTTGCGTGATTACGCCCCAAGATCCAACATGCATAATAATACATAAGGGTATAACCAGCTAACTGCAGCTTGAACTTTAGTCATTGCTTATCGACGTCGCGTATAATCGAAAGGACCCAGTAATCGACAATTGCAATCGCGTACCGCGATTCAAAGTCCCAAGCTCTGTCGTTATTGTTCCGCGGAGTTCAACCGGATGATGCGGTCCTTGGTATATTAAAAAGTCCAATTGCTAAGAGAGCATGAATGTCTGAGCGCAAATCCATCGGGACACTGCATACAGACTTACTTGGTTATGTACATGACACGCATCATGATCCTCACCATGATCACAAACTCCAATTATTATCATGACTATGGCTAACTAGTACGTAACTAGCACTTTCCTTCTCACAGTGCACATTATCCATGCATTGGCCAATTGGAACAAACCCGCAACATGGACCTGATTTCAAACCCACCTCATCAACCCGGCAGCGAATAGATCCGAGCGCCAATCTACCATCCGGCTCCGAGACCGAGTTCTCGACACGAGCTATACGAGCTAGCTTAATAAAGCTTTCGGTGGTCTCATCACATGTGTTACGTGACCTTTTCATGCTGATCAATCAGCTTCAAAGACGTTCGGCCGACAACATCGACAACACAATGCCACCAATCCGGCCAAGTTGAAATTCCGAAAGACCCAGGCCTTCGGATCGCGGGGCAGTTAGTAATCCGCCGGCCCTCGTCCGCTCCAAAGATTATTGCCTGCATTTGGCTCTCTCCTGCTTTGAAGGTCCGTAGCGTAGTTGGCCGTTGTTTTCCGCGAGTTTGGCTCCTCCACCGATATCGATTGCGTACGATTATGCTGGGTTTCATAATCTACTCGCAAGGCATAGCTTAATTTGAAGCTGATTTACGGCTAAGCAGCGTACGCAGTTGACTGATCCCCGTAGCAATACAGGGTTCCAATGGTGGAATCTTACATTGAGATATTAATCGACCGGCTGAATATGGTTTGGTCGCTTCTGGAATTCTGCGATTAATCAGCTGTCTACGGCTGTCATTAATCAGCTATCTACGGCTGCCATTGCATTGTACGTTTTTACGATGGACTTCAGGGTTGCGCGACCCCGCCGTCAATCTTGCTATAAATCCGGCTCCATCCCATTGAATTTCTCTCTTTCCTTCATAACCATCATCAACTCACCAGCACACAAAAGCAATCTAAACCTCCATCTTCTTCTGAGCCTTCTCACTTTCCAATTCCTTCTCAATCACAACCTTTCAACACCGGAACCAAAATGTCTTCCCTCAAGCCCATCACCGTGTACAGCCATTTGGGCGCCACCCCAAACCCTCCCAAAGTCCTCATCCTCCTCAAGCTCCTGGGTATCCCGTACGACCACATCGATAAGACCATCTCCGACGACCCTACCATCGAAAACGGCATCAAACACACAAACTACACCTCCATCAACCCCAATGGGCGTATCCCCGCCATCGTAGACCCCAACCAGGACAACATCGCCGTCTGGGAATCCGCCGCCATCCTCCAATACCTCACCGAAGTCTACGACACGGAAAACAAATTCTCCGGCAAGACCGTCGCAGAACGCGCCGAAATCAACGCCTGGGTCGCATTTCAAATCTCAGGCCAAGGCCCCATGCAGGGACAGGTCTACTGGTTCTCGTTTGACAGGTTGCATTTCGGAAAATACAAGGAAAAGGCTCCGGATCACGTCATCACCAGATTCAGGGAGGAACTCAGGAGGATCTACGGCGTGCTTAACGCGCAGCTAGAGAGGCAGAAGGCCAAGGGCTCCGATTACATCGTTGGCGATAGGCTCACCATTGCCGATATAGCGTGGATCCCATGGACCAGAGGCCTCCCCGTTACCGGACTCAGTTTCGATGACTTTCCAGAAGTTGGTGCTTGGATCGGGAGATTGGGATCCTTGCCAGCTGTCAAGGAGACCTTTGATTTCCTGACTCCACCAGCATCGACTTGAGGTTGCTGAATTGGAAAGTCTGCCTCGTTTTTTGATAGGTTGAGTTAACACCGACGGAGCGGGGTTGAGATGGAATTTATGGTTTTTTCTTTTGTTACGTTTGAAATGGAATGGATGGCAGTCTCGAAGAGACGGATGGCATGTGGACTATAGACACTCGATCTTTAAAGCTTATAATAGCTAGCGAATACAATTATTGAGTTCATCTTATTTCCTAGAAAACTTAGACAAATCAGTTGGTCTTCCGGGTGACCCTGTAATCGCCTCTGTACGATTGAAGTCATCTGAAAATGGTATTGCGGATACGAATTACTTTACACATGAACAAATATACTCAGGGCTTAAACTATTATATTTACAATGAGTGTGAATACTGCATGATGGTGATATTGTAATCCTGACTAGAGGTACGACTTCTTTCCTTCATGCCAAATATGAAAGACACTAGATGAGCTAGGACTTAATCTGTAGATTTCTATCCTCTAGAGACGCTAATTTCCGTGTTATATTAGTGGTTCCTTTAACAGGACTTTGCTCAGTAACGTAAATCTCACGCAGTTTTGAACTGTTGAGCTAAACGGCCGCAAAACTCGTTGACTCATCCAATGCGCTACTCATGCTAACGATCTATTCTTTTAATACTCCCACGTAAACAGCAATCTATGGCATATCGTAGATGTTCTTTACCCTTAGATATAAGCTAGTATAGTAACGGAATTGCGGTTTTCTTCGCGGCGAAATGTGCTAATCGCAAATTCCTTAATGCTCAGGCCGCCATTGCATCAAGCGACCTAATTCGTATTCTATATGGGTCTAGTTAGGTATTCAAGCTTCAGTATCCCGCTTGCTAGTCCATTAATCCGCCACATATAAACAAGGTGGATTCTGGTTTTGCAGGGAAACACATATTTACTGTACAGAGAATATTATCTTCAGGGCTACCTGAAGGGATTTCAAAGAGGCACTACTGTTAGCAATTTGTTTAGTAGTTCCATATAGTAAAATGAAATATGTAGTTCAATACTCGAAATCGTAAGAAAATGTAGGAATAAGATGCATAGTCCATCTGGGACTAAGCACTTTTTACATTTAAATCTAAATATTTGTATAACCTAGTGGTTGCAACGTGAATTTACGACCTATAGCTATAGTGCCTAAAGAAAGGGACAACAGAGTAAAGGGGTCTCGTGAACCAAACTCTTCCTTGTACTTGGGATAAAGTAGGTCCAGATGCCATGATCGTGCCTCCATTAATGATGCACAGGATATGTTTCAGTCATTGGAGAATCCTAGATCTCCGTAGTTTTTAGTGTGGAGCGGTTGCAACAACGAGACTACGTCGTTTATGGAGGGGTTGAATTCGCGAAGCAAAAATCCCAGCGATATATCTCAGCAAAATTCCAAAAGACCCGAGAAGCTACTTCAGCGGGGTGTTGAAGATGACATCGAATATGCCCCGCAACCATCGATCGGAATACAAACTTTAATAAATCGGTTGATATTATATCTTCCAGTTGTTATTATACTGCCCGGTCTTTGACTGACCAATATATTTACCATATAAACTTCCATTTAAAGGTCACGGGATAGAGGATATATCGATAAGCTATTTAGCGGTGAAGTTGTCGATGTTATAATGTGACTCCCAATTTAGAGGAATATACTACTTATCATGCCATTGGTTCATGATCATTATTACAAATATTCAATCTAAATCTTATCTTCTAACTCACACAAAAACACTTTGTGTGAGGCTGGTTTCGAGACCATCTTGTAATAAGTTTTTGTGCTCATTATGACATAATTTGAGATTCTAACAATCTTCTTCATGTGGCTCAAATATTACTGCACGATAAGCCGCTTCGCAGTCGGGTTGATAAATTACGAATAACCAGGTGATTCTCCTTTCTGATGATTATATAGGAAGTTACACTAGATCATCGATATCACACGTATGTAAATTGTCTGGATCCACGAAATAATGAACTAGATCAACACAAGTTTTCTAAAACTCCTTAAGCCTTAGCTTACGGGTATAGGGAAGATAGTCTCACTCAAAAGACCTTCTTGCGGTGGAGAGTAGGCATATCACTAAAGTAGAAGACTTGCTAAGGTAGCACTTAAAACCCGACTGAACCTTTACCGTTCCCGTTCCCGTTGCCGGTATACCGTTCCCGTTACTGTTATTACTGGTGCTTAAAGGGAACGCCTATTTGCCTCCTTATTTACTATAGAGGCACCCAGAAAAAAATAATATGATTTGCTTTGTTTTTGTAAGATGTAGAGCGCACACATCGGTAATACTAAGATGCTCCATCTCAGTCGGACATTCTCGTCACAAAGTATGCACTTAAGCGCCTATAAGCTTAACTTAATATCCACATGTCTAACAGTGGTACCGATATATCATGGTTCCCGTCCCGGAACCCCCCCAGGCGTCTACTTTATTTCACGGGAAAAAAGCATAACCTCCCCGTACATGTATACATCTACTCCCGAAAATAAGCAGGCAGGTTCAGGCAGCCCACACGCTCGAACGTCTCCGGGCACCTCGGTTGCCTGCTTCGGCAATATTTGGTCGGCAACCAACTGAACCCTGGTATCAACTTCATGCAAACGAGTCGCGGTCGGGTCTCGGTACAGCTTTTCGATAATCCCTCATCTCCTTTTACACACGGAGTGAGAACTCGAATGCGGTCCTAGAAATTCACCGTTTATCAATGACTAAAAAATAAATTTCGCATACCGATTGCGATGTTCCGCATGGATACGTGGTTTCGCAAGAGACAAGACAAAACATGGTGGCGGTCATGGGTAACGGTCTTACAGGGCGGCGTGGCACTCAGCCTGCTGGGGTTCAGCCGATTGTGGTTCAACAACACGACAAAATACCACAACTTTGCGCCCTTCAATTCAAGCTTTGAGGTTACCTTGCTTGAGGTTTCATTTCTGATCTTAGACAGTGGGTGTGTGGGTCTATTCGAATACATGGTTCGTCTTGTTGAGAAACGTTTAAACCCGCGAATACACGGCGACGGACAGCTGGTCTCCGGCGAACCCGAGCGGTAATTGGAACTCATGGGCGTTTTTTGATCGAATGGTATGCGAATGCGTGCAATACTTTGAGACTGGGCTCGAGGGGGTCTTGGAAAGTGTGGGCACAAGTACACATGTGTCGACAAAAAACGACGATATCCCAGTTCACAGTAGGGGTAGGTGGTCTGAAATAGTATCCGAGTATGCATTGTTTCGAGTGGACGGATCTCTTATTTAGGATCAAACACACTGAGATCGATGTAAATCGCCGTAAACGGGGTTCTCGAGGCTAAAACGAGCCCATGAATGATGAGAATCCCATCTCCTGTTGCGCATTGGTTATGCACGCCCGTTTTAATAATTACCGGTGATATTAGAAGCGGGCGAACGGTAGGTCGCCCAATCGCTAAACCGTTCTTCGCAGCCTTATTAGGTAGGTGGAAGTGTCAATTAAACTGTACAATAACATTTATAAAACCAATATTCCTGGTACATATCAATAAGAACTGCAAATATAGCTACTCAGATGGGGATGATTCTGATCTCGGGTCCACTTTGTGCAAAGCTGTCGTTGTGTAATTCTGGTTACCGGTGCAATTTGAACTCCTAAATCCGTAACCGTGGTTGACAGGTCTAACCTTCGCAATTCAATCCTCGTATTTGCAGATTGCTATGCATATGCCTCCGAGTTTCTACTGGACCTCTTCAGTAAAAACTGATGAGGGATAAAACTTGACGGAAAATATATGCGAAGGTAGCATTTATTCGCGGCGCGGCGCGTATCCAGAGATGAACCTGGGTGAGACTTAATAGACCAGATGATACCGCCACGAGCTTTTACTATTTATCAACGCCGCTTATTTTGATAATTGGGTTACACACTAAACAAACGGTTTCGATCCAACGTCCTTAGTGTAGCCAAATATGGCTGCCGCATGTCCCGGACATGTTAGCCAACCGTCGGCTATATTAACTTCGCGAATTCGTTGACACTTTTTGTAGCTTTCTGATTTGAAGACACTAGGCCGTAAGGTGCGGGGAAATGATAACCTTTGTCAGGTGTTTCCTACATAGGCGGGGAGTGTCTCGCAAATCAGACGCCAGTCTCACAAGTATTCGGCCCGGCGAGACAAGGTGGGGATGTCTTATCTTTAACTGCAGCTAGGCAATTAGCTTTGTTCTGGACTGAGTAATACATAACTCTAAGACGCCGGAATTTAGATAACAAGGAAAGAGGGGAAAGGCCCAAGGCGTGGCTTAAGGTAGCGTAAACTCTGAAAGTTGAGAAATCCATATTAGCTGCATATTTTTTTTTGCCACCACTGACCTTAAAATCCCTTGCATGAAAAGAAGCGAGCGAGGACTTTAGCGATTGAGTATGAGCATTGTTGTCAATTATTGTGGCCGGACGGGACACCCGGCGACAGGTATTTCCTCGGCCCGAATATAACACCGGCTTCTCATGTGGGCCAACGCTTTTCCTTTTCGAGTCTGAGTTGGAATCCGTAGCTTGATTGGGTAACCATGGCGAAGGCTGGGGGTGATTTGTCTCCGTGAAGGACTGGAGAGATCAAAATACGGTGATTGTGGAGATCCGCTTCGTAAGTTTTGTTGCCTTTAAGAAGGTCTAAAAGATAACGGGTAGTTATACGGCTAGACCTTCTCGGGGAAACCTCATTGCATGAATCGCAGTCGGGATGTGGATGATCTTTTTCGAGGACGGTTGAATCTTTCGCAATCTGCAATTTTTTCCCTGTAATTTTTTTCCAAAAGACGTCCCAGAAATATGCAACAAAGAGCCTAGAGTGTCATCTAATCCTGATTGAAGATAGTCTCAAGTACTCCGACAAATTAGTGGAATGTTCGAAGACCTTTTGCAGTCTACACCGACTACTGCTTTTATGACCGTTTCTGTCGATCTCCCGGCACAATAGTTACCAACAGAGCTATCCGCCAAGGATGATAGCGCCTTGTGTGACAGCTAAAAGCATGCAACCATTCCGACTATTATCGGGCTTAGTTTGTTGCTTGTACCTACTGTTTTTTGACCATCGGGCGGGGTTTTGGGTTTGGCGCCGTTCATCGATTGGATCCGTGAGAACAACGAGAGCGCTCTGATTGAAAACTGCTTATCAATTCTATCATTGCGAGTAGCACTTACCTGAAAGAAAAAGGGCCCTGCAGACGGAAATCCGTGCCGACTTTTGGTGCAGGTCGCCGTGTGCAGCAACGTTCATTGCATACATGTGGTCCGTTTTAAAACGGAATCTGTTCCTGTGCAGGTGCAAAGCCAATGCAGAAATGCTTCTTCAGGGATGGCTGGTTGCCAACGCAGAAGTTAGATGGCGAAGAACTGCATTATCGACGGGTAACGGGATTCGGAACCTTTGCTCATAGCTCTAGTCGCAATGTTCGAATTCGCACTGGGACTAAACTGTTATAAAAGTTTTAATTTTTGCACCCGTTTAGTTGATTAAAACTATAAGAGCCGGTAATTGAAGTTTACATTCGTAGTTCAACCTTACTGTGGCTTAAGTCTGACAAGCAATTGACAGTTCTCTCTCTAGCTCTGCAAGTCATTCTGACGATTGCTGTCAGCTGTCCACAACCGGACCTGGCGGAGAACTATAGAATGACACTGTCGCGGCCAATCCGACATTTTCGATGCTGAATTGTCGGATCACATCCTTAAAAGCATGAAATATAGAACGGCCCGGTAGAAACACTGGGGGCCACCCAGGGATCCCCGAGCCCCGAACTCCGCCGTTCGGTTCCCGGGAACGCCATCTGGAGCACAACAGGGCAAATTAACACAAACCTCCAACGCGTCGTTATGTCTGAGCGTTAGATATTAGTTACCACCCATTACGATATTATATGACACCCCCCCGGCACCAACGTAAAATTAACAAGACATCGCCAATATATTGAGATTAGCTATCCCGGGGTCTAAACCCTCGTCCCGCAGCAGTTCTACCTGCCTCCCTAACATGGCATTTTATTGTTCATGCAATCTTGTCAACCACGATATTTTTCTGCGGCTCCAAGAAGAGTGGGCCAGGAAGCTTAAAGCCTGCGATGACTTCTGCATGCAGAAGTACCCCAGGCTTGAATTAAACAGTATGATGCCTTCATGCATTCAATCTCGTCATCAATTTCGCATTTGAAATTCATGTCTCCCCTGCCAGTCTCACTTTAACCAAAGGTCACGCTGAGCACAAGGCAATACAATAATGAGGGCAAAAAAAAAAACCAAAAAAAAATGGACAAATGAAAATAAAATAAAATGAAAAAAACGAAAACCAAGTGATTTTTCATAGGCAGGCAGTCCCAGGTGTGGAGTGCGGAGGGACTCTTTCCTCCAGTCTTTTCCCCATTTAGGTATTTTGGACCGCGGCCGCTTCTCAGCTAGTATTTGGCCGCATCTCACGACGCTGAAGAACTTTTTCGGATTTCCTGGCTGCATGTTTATGGGGGGTTCGAATAAAATGTCCGCTCTACAGCGCATTAAAACCTTCCGGGGACCATGTCGTCTAACCACTCATGCTTGTTCTCACTACATCAGACTGGGAGGGTGGCAGGTTGTGTGCCTCACTACTTTCCAAGGGCCAGAAATTTGAGGGCGTCCGTTCAAACCATGTGTGAAGAAGGTTATTTCTCCGTCATAAATAATATCCCTATTTCTCCTGGGCAGAAAAAGTAAAACCAAACACGAAAGGTGAGAGAAAAACAAGGAGTTGGTATTGAACGCTGCCTCTCAAAATGCGCAAACGGTAAAGATTCTCGAATGATCCGCAAGCTTTTAGATGTGGGGAGAATCTTTTATTCCGACATTGAGCTGAGTGCATGTTGGTTGGGCTCGAATTTCTTGAAGGCGAAAAAACCGGCCCACCCTGGTGTCTGCAGCCAAGAACCGTTATATGGCATGCAATCCACATGTAGCGGCAGAAAATGGATTTTTGATGAGCCACCTAACTCAAATGGGCGGGCTGGAAGTGGGAAGTATGCTTTCTTCTTCCTCTAAATGTTTCCTCAATTGTTCTCACAGGTCGGAAAGAGTTGCATGGACTGGCGGGGGACCGGGAAACATGCATCTGTCACCCACTGAAGAGTTGGAAACTGGCAGGATCCTTGAAGGTGTCGACAGAGAGTGTGGATACATAGCAACCACACCGGGGATTCGACGTTAAAAGAGATGATGCTCCGTTCGAAGCAGGATCTGTCTCGATGTTCAGACGCATTATTTTTTTTCGCGTTCGCACGACGCAAGTCGAGTAATACCTCCCGAGTGCCATGTTTGATACTGTCAGAACCAGGTGCTTTTGGCGATCAACAATCGAGATATCAAGTCCATCCAGACAACCCCCTCGGTGTTGAAACGAACCCGAACAACAATAGTATGCGAATATCCTTTGATATCCGTAGCTTCTGCCTCGAGCTGGCCAATTCAACGGAACGGGAGTCATTCTATGTACCGAGCTTACGGCGTCGTTGGTTCCAGGCCCAATCCTGTAACCACAAAGGAGCCAGAACCGACCGCAGACTCGACCTTGCAGAACGCGGGTGGGGAATTCAGCTGTCGGCGTTAGGTCCTATCCAGTCACGAGATGCACATAGAAACTCTTGATCTGACATGCTCAGTCGGTTGGAGACTGCAAGGATCACGGATCTGGCTCGCACTTCTTCAGGATTGCGCCGGCCCCCCCAAAAGAAAAATTCTAGCTATCAGGTCATCGGCAACCAATGGGATAATAAAAAAAAGTGCACCTGTTTGTTCATTTCTCATCCCTTTCAACCTCCTCTTGCTGAAGAATGTCTCGAAACTAGGGGCTGAACCGGAGCCTTGTTGTAGCAGAGATGGTTTCTACCATGCTTGAGCGGTTAGAATTGGAACTGAGGCCAGCTGGATGGCGTTTCTTTTCTTATTTCTTTCCCCATGCCATGTTCGACCAGCCAAAAGGCACATCTGTCTCTTGACGGATATCAAGTCGTTTCTTTCGTCTGTTTCTCCAGCCCAAGGTGGAGAATTACGAGCGAGACATGTCGACATTAAGGATACGTGCAATCGACAGCCATAAGAATATTTAAGCAGTATAGGTGAGGATGTTAATGCCAATATGATATTATCCTAACAGTTATTAGCCGTACCACTTGATGGAAAATGATCTTGATCGATCAACTCGTATTTTCCCATCCATCATCGCTTATGCAATCGGAAAAAATAAAATAAAAATCTTATCGGAATATTTAGGACCGAGAAGAGGAGGGGAAAAATAAGTAAAGAAAAAATAGAAGATATCAACCCAGCTATTCCTCCATGAGTTTATACAGGCCTCTACATGCATAGTCAAGGAAGCGAACCTCGGCGAAGTGGTATATTCACGGCCTTCAGCCTTAGATATCCAAAAACATGTGCATATCGTATCTTCGCAAAAGCAGGAGCAAGACGGGCTCGCATGTGGCAGCTTAAAAATAGCTACCACGACTGCTGAAGCGAGTATTACTCTCGGTACTTTAATATCATGAAAATTGCTACTATTAATGAGGTTGCGGATGCAGAGGGCGGGATAGGTTCGGAACCTAAGTCTAGTGCAGATTCCCACAAACTGCTTTGCGCTATGAGAGAAGATTGAAACATCTATAGTTGAGAGAGGAAAAATGATAATGGTCTTTCATTGAGACGTGTTATAAAACTTCAGAGGGTATAGTAGTTTCAGAAGATGCGGCGCTCTGGTTAGCTTCCCTTCTGCGTGTAAAAGAGAGAAAATTCGTTCGCCGTCATGCGCCATCATAGCGACCATGAGATATATCCCAACACAAAGGGGGTGGAAATAAAAAATGGGGGAAAAAATCAAACAAGAGGTGAGTGTTATATTTCTTTTCGTGGGGATTGACAAGTGTCAGTGGTAGAAAAAAACTAAGGTAAACACCCCTAAAAACAGCGGAGACGAACATCCAGCCGATAGCCCAAATGGAATAGAGAAATGAGAAAGATAAAAATCACAGTGCAAACACATACATGCAGATAGGAAAAATCAAAAAAAAATATATGCAAGTTCTTATTCAACAGAGAAAAGAAAAGACCACAATTAAATTCAGAATAAACGCCCCTGGTCCTTTAAAAATTGTCCCTAACCAAAAAAATAAATAATGAAAAAAGAATAAATGCACAATATCCAATTCGTGAAAAAATCGAGTTCCAACAGAGTGTGCTACGCTCGACATTATGCATACTCTTTTTGTCGGAGATAGGACTAAATGTTGGTATGATAGCGATGGATTTCGGGATTCGGGATCTCGGCCAGGTCTCATCTCATTGGTGGCCGGATCGCGGTAGTAATAAGGAATTATAGCAGAAAGGCTGCTCGCAAGTCGAGTTGTCGACGGATTGAACCTAGCGCTATGGATGGTGTTTCGGAGGCAGTGTTTGGTAAGGAGATTGTAAATTCGAGTACCTATCCGGGGCGGAGTCGAAAGGCAAGGGAAGATGGTGAGGTACTGGTCCTGCTCTGTGCAGCGGGGGAATCAGTGGCTGTTGGTTTGGAGGCTGCTGATGTTGATGCATGGATTGATGGATTGACTGCGGTATTGACTGTGGCATTTGCTGAGGCTCGCGGTTGTCGTTTTGGCTATCTCTATGGTCGAATGAGATCGATCCTTCATTATCCCCAACGGGAAATCCTTCATGAGAAGGGGAGTAACTCCCCTCCTCGGACTTCCCGTCAGGGTCGGCTAGTCAAATGCTCATCTCTTTTGATTTTTCCCGGCAAGCAGCTGGTGAGAAACCGTTGCCGACTTTGGCAGATATCAAACGCCATCTGTCATTTTCATATTCTTGCATAGCATTTCTTAGTCGTTGAATCTACAGTCAAACAATTAGTAAATATTCCTAGTTTATCGAAAAGCTTTACGAGCCAACATACCGTATCCTCTGTCCACTGTGTCGTTTTTGCCTTCAATTTTGTGCAGTATCTAACCTGCAATGTTCCGGAAGACCTTCCAGGAAAGAATTCTGCAATCTGTTTCCATGTTAAAGCCCTATTTTCTTTCAACTCTAGCAGTAGAGCATCGTCCTCCGGCGTAAACTTCAATTTTGGTCCCCTTGGTCGAGGCATCGGCATCGGCATTCCTGGTGCACCGACGGCCGTGACCATGGGCGGACCGCCATGGGACATATGCGGAGAACCAGGGACCGGTCCTAGCATTGGAGGACCTCCCTGGCTTTGTCTCAGCGGTTCTATAGGCGAAAGATGCCCTTGGTTACCCAGACCAGCTGGCGCATACATTTGCGGCGGCTGCCCTGGCCCTTGCAGAGATGGCGGTCCACCGAGAAGAGAGCCGGGTCCGCCCATTGGCATGGAGGTCCGCCCAAGCAAATCATCAAAATCCGCTCTCTGGATCTTGAGCGGAGGCGGCTGATCGCCCTGATGGTGGTACCCATTGTGACCCGGCAGCTGATGGTGGTGATGTTGCGAATGCAAATGCTGATTCTGGTGGTCTACATCTTGGACGTCATCGTCTACCATGTCATGAAAAGTCCGACTCCGAGGCTTTGTGGCCGAAGAGTGCGGTGTGTGAGTCGGTGTGAGCGTGTAGTGGTCGGCATGAGGTAAATGACCACCCATAGCAGCATTATTGGAGTGGGGGCCTCCCTGGTGGTGAATAGGTTGGTACTGCATTGAAGTGGTGCTGAACTCGGTCAGAGGGAGCTGGCTGGGAGGGCTGGTTACGTTTGCTTTGGGGAAAGAAGGACTGAAGTGCTCGTTAATGGGTGAGCGCCAAAATTCTGGTTGGCGAAAGCTATAGAGAGGCAGCGGCTCGCCTCGAGATATTTGGACAGCCAGGTTTTAAAGTATTTGATAAAGTCTGCCAAAGTCGAAACTTTGGAAGACTTAATCCGGCTTGGAGGGTTTGATTGGGAAGTCGATGCGGGTGTGTGTGCAAGTCCGGAAAGGAAAGCAGTCCTCTGTCTTCCAAACCAAAAGTTCTGAGAAGGAAATTTCTCAAAATAGTCTTTTTTTATGTGTTTGATTGAATCGGTCCCGATCAAGGGAATAATAAAAGTTGGGTGATGTTATCTCAAGTTATCGTGTACCGGCGCGCCTTCAAGAAGATTATGCTGATCGAGTTCAGTTCTGTTGCGAGGGAGCCCGAGTTGGAAACAAACAGACCAGATCCTAGACGGTCAAAAAAGTCGTGCAAGAAAGAGTCGGCGGTATGAACAAAGCAAGGTATCAACGTGATATATCGGACGACGGGTGCTTGGGTGTATGTATTAACGGTAAGGATGACAGGAGCGAGCAGAAACAATAAAGAAGCTCTGCGGTTCGGATCAGGAAGTACAGAAAATAGGTTTCGGGGACGAGAGATGTACTATTATAGATTTCCCTTTTATTGTGTATAAAACGGGAGAATAAGCAAGCAGGAGATCGAAGCGATGCTTAAAGTGCACTGATAAAAAACGGCCGCGGGAAGGCTTTGTGCGGTTTTTGTGTGCTAGCTGCTTTTTCCTGTTTCTCCCCGATGGTCTCTCTGGAGTATTATATTGCCTTGACAGCCAGCTTAATTCGAACGGCAGGCAAGAGAGCAGGGAGGGCAGGGTCGAACAAGGGAGGGGAAAAAGTTTAGCACCAGTTCCGTTTTATGCCAAAGGGGCCAAAAGGGTGGGCGACTGATAATTATGTATGTGTGTACATATGTACATACGCACCACCGTTTTTTTCCTTTTGCTCCGCTCGCTGTCAGGAAAAGGAGCCTAGAGGTATAAAATACAGTCATATAGTCGCTCGGCCCGTTGGTTTCTCCACCGCGAGCTTGCCACACCAAAAGCTTTGGGGGACATGTATCCGTCCCTCGACGAGCAGAAAGACCGTTCGCGCGACCAACGTACCAGGTCGGGGTCGATTTGCCGGCAAGTGCAGGATCCGGTATGGAAATAATGCAATCGAGCTTACCAGGGATGCCCTTCCTCGAAGGAAACGGTCTAACTTGACACCGGGAACACTGGCACCAGGGGGCCACCTTCTGCTCCGGTGCTTGGAGGAAGTCACAAGGCTTAGTGACTCGTTTAGGGACCGATATTATCTGGATCCGAATTAAGACGCTTAACTACGAAGCGAATAACCTGGGCGAGTTTAGCTCCTGGTGTCGCTGGGTTCGGGATATCAAAAGTGGAAGCTCGGATTGTGCAAATGTTACTCTCTTCCCTGTCGCTTCATCCAATCTTCAAACTCCAACTCTGCTGAACTCCGAATTTGCGCGACAAGGTCCGCGCTGTGGATCACTTTTTAAATTTTTATTAAACCTTTTTCGAAATCGCAAGGAAAAGCGTTGTTGTGAGCAAGCCTGAAATTCCAGGTGGCGGCGGCTACAGTCAGTCCAAAGATATATTTTATCTAGGTCAGAGAACAATCCGTCCCATCATCAGTGCGGCAGGAACGCGAAGGGGATTTTTTTTTCTTCTGAAAAATAAACTTGCGGTTCCTGGACCTACAATACGGGCTTTGAAAGGCCAAAGCTTCAAGATATGGCTGATGGAAATGGATGCGACAGGGGGGAGTGTTCAACGCTAAAAACCCGTCACTTGTCAAAAAGCAAAGGAAACCTTGAAGACGGAAATTCGTTATCCAATTGGGGTGGGTCAACAGGAATCCGCTGCCTCAGGGAGTCTCCAGTGCAGGGGACAATATGCAAGAGACATACCTGTCAAGGCTGGGACTGCCCGCAGCACGGAGCCAAGCTGCTAGTTAACGTTAACGTGATGCCAGGAATATCCTGTTTCGTTCAACCGTCCAGTAACTCGTGATTGGAGAAAAGGCTCAGCTTTGGGCTTCAAGATATCATTTTTGTTCACGTCAGCTTCAAAGCTCAGGTATCAAACCGAATCTGATATCTGGATACGAAAGCCCAAGCCGTTTCGTTTTTCTCACCGCGATTAAGCCCAAATCGCCGAGTGCTAGCTTTTGTTTCTTTCCCCTTCGAAACCACTAGTCGGGCTGGCTGTCACTAAACTCTTACGGGTTTAGATATCGCTTAGATTGATGGCCAGGAGCGAACCAGCCGCCTCACAAACATTCTCAGACGTCTTGTGTTGAGGTTGGAGTTGAAGCACAGCGCACCTGAAGAATGTTTCTTGCAGATTGATCCGGTTTGGACTGCTTTCACGAGAAACGTGAAGCATTTGTCCCGCGGTAAGCCGATCCATTAGGAAAATGGGGCGTGGTGGATACGATAAGCAAGCAAGCCGTCTCTTGAAGACTCCGGGGACCGGACCATCATTCTTGTCAATTGGGCAAGGCCTGGGCGGCTGAAACTGAAGAAAACATGAATTCAGCAGTTAGATGCTCCACAAAAGAAGAAGAGGTCAGGTGAAATTGAATATCACTGCCTGTAGATGGGACCTCGACCGAGATGATGCCCAGCTTTTGCAATCTTGCGAACGGTGAACCTGTCAGGATCGATGGGCATCTATCAGCATGCTCATCCTGGCGAAGAGGAGATCGAGCTGAAGACCATTAAATATCCGAAATTATGTAATCTTCTCGAATTCCATCAGTCTCATGCAGGGCCCCGGCGTTCGGTCTTTTGGAGAAGCCCCCAGGTTCTCACCCTAGTTGTGCCTCTGGGTTTGACCAATCTTTCGTATGAGGTGAGTATTTCCGGCAAAAGCACGGGCGTACGTTTGAACGGGTGGATTACCCTTTGGAGTTTGGCCGCCCAAGCGGTAAACCGGTGGGTGCGAGTGGTGACGGGACCATTTTGCTTTTGATGGCCTTTCCGGCACCCTTGTTCCTGGAACTCCCACACCAAGCACGGTTCACCTTTTGCGTGGGTTACTTGGAAAAACAACCCGAAGGTAACTGGACGAGCTGCATGGGGAGTTTGTGAACTCGACAAGCTAGTTCGTTCATGGTTTGCTCGACCAAATGGTGGTTTCGTTTGTGTGAGAACCGCGACGCTGGGTGAGCGGTTGAAGGCGAAATTGCATTACCAAAGGCTGCAGCTTCGCCGCTCACGGCTAATTGATGATCATATCGGCTTGGGGGCCGTACATATTAATCAGACCTTAGCAAGCAATTTGGCTACCAGCATTTGCCCTGGATGGAGGTCAACCATCGACTGGACTCTGTCGACAGACATCATCACGAAAAATCACAAGCCGTGGTTCTTCTCCAGTGATTCTTAACGCCGGAAAGCCCCGCTTCTAAATTTCTTAAGAAATGAGCATGCGTCTAGCCTTCTCCGGACCTTTCTCCGTACCGTCCTTTGGCTTGGCTTTTTTGGCTTTGGTTTTTCACCCGCGTCGTAAAAATTTCGACCGTTAAACAACGTTAATTACGTTTCTTGTCGATGGAGCGAGAATTCGAATGGGACACCCAAAACCCACGTTGTTTCTTATTTCCACGATATTCCTGGCCGCCAAGACTCGGTGGTTGCCAACCTGCATGTCTCCATATCGGGTGATTGATTTACGAGGCTTAGAGTCGAGTCCTGCTCTCATGGCGCTCACCAATAAACGGTTTGTTTCATCGTTACCGCTTGACCAAAACTTTTTGGTCAGTCCACGGTGGTGGGGAGCGCCGGGGAGAGCACAGACCTTGAACTACTGCTTCTTAACCAAACGCGTACCTGCACGAGGAACATCGCGGAACCTACCATGAAACTGTGAAACCCCAGCGTGCAAGACGAGAGAGAAAAAAAACTCCTTCAGAGTTGAGAAAGAGACACATCCCGCTCGAGGGGTTATAGCAATGTGATAGCCAATACGTGTGAGAGTTTCATGTCATCTCTCGAATCCTGGTTCGGCCTCTGTGGCATCATCTGACTCGGTATTGACTCCTGACTGATAACAAACCTCAACTAAACACCGATTCTGCAATAGATTATGCAGGAACAGGAGCAGAATGAAGGTTAAAACAGCCCGTCGACGCATAATATGCCGAACTATACCGAAGATCTGGGGTTCGTATTGCCTATAAACGTGTTCAATAAGAGCCGATGATAAAGTACCATCCGAGTCCCAGATGTTGGTATCAAAAAATTCCTCTACCTATACTAGATTCCGATTAAGCATAACACCCAAGGATAAAATCATGGCATTTTCTAGGGGTCATGAAAGGTACAATTTCAAGGTGTGCGACGCCCCGCTCTGGATGGAGCCGAGTTTGCGACGGATTAATATAAAATAAGTTAATATATGTATTTGAACTAAAGTTAAAGTAATATGAAGTCTCAAAAGGACTGCTTTGGAGGAGCTATCACAATCGTTATCGATCGATTACTTGATTCTAGCCTTTTCGCATCCGTTTCTTCTTCTCCTTGAGACATCTTTACCCTGATCTACAGACATATATTTTCTGACAAAGCACACGAACGAAAAACGCATGCTAGCCACTTCAGAACCTTTCAATGTGTCCTTTGTCAGTCTTGGATATTTACCGAGGGGTTTTGCCGGTAGCGAATGATCACCCGCATGGCTTGAGGTTTGCACAGAACCGGCTGACCGTGCGCAACTGCAAAGAAAAACATCGCGATGGATCGCTCCTCATGCCGCAGAGTCGCTCGCCAAAGGCTTTCGTGGAGGAAGCTTGGAAATAGGTGGATTCGGGCACGGCAACTTCCATCGAGTTAAAGCGACGCATTGGCAATCATTTGGCAATCATGATCATGACCTCACCGTGCTTGAACGGACCTGACGTTTAGCATATTGATCGGCAGAATGTATTTCACAAACGGGAAGGGCAACTGTTATTTCGGGCTGCCTGGATGATTGGCCAAGTTTGATGTGGTAAGTCCCGACTTGTGCCCTGGCGCAGGAGCCCGAGCTAGCAACCCGAATTCTGCATCACGCCAAAATTCGAGGCTAGCTCGCTACCCAACACTTTTGAACCAAAAGCCTGGAGACAAATGGGCGAGAATATTGCAATTGGGCCAATTTGATGTAATCATATCGTAACCCCTAGACGGTATCACGGTCTATCTTTGCCAACCCCACAAAAACCGGTATTTCCAGGGGGGTTCAATGAGAATCACCGACAAACCTGCGAGACGAATATAGAAACACGGCCAGGCGAAACGGTTTTTCTTGCCCCGATCAACATCGCTTATGCAGGTCTTCGTAAGGCGAGTGGCGAAGAAAAAAGGGCGTGGCAATAAACTCCAACGTCTGGAGTTGTGTTGCAAATAGAGAAGCCCTGAAGCAGGTTTACACAACCGTCTCCACCCTGAGGGGTCATAATGCCACTTTTATAGATATGATCATACATAAGAACAACTGATGTTTTATAGTTCAATCGCGTACTCCGTGGCCGGTATGTGTTAACTGTATTGAGGCTTGTGTCATAAGATAAAAGTGGTATATTATGATCTGGGATCGCGGGTGGGAGGTTGACGTTAAGCCATTCCCGTTCACCAACGGAGCTACATGGGTGGATCTCAAAACTTCTTCGGAAACCAAGTCCCATGGATTTATTGATTTACTTGGTACATACGGTACATATTTCAAGAAGATCGTCGGTGTATAGTAGATGCCTTGTATTACCTCGAGTCAACGGACTATAATGTCAGGATCCTTAAATTCGATCGAGCCAAAATTCAAGTGCATCAATTGCTTATCGTTGGAATTATGGGCGACGACGCAAGCCGATAAACGCCACGATATCTGGTAGATGTTTATATTGAACTCTTATCAACCAATTTATCAAAAGGTGATCACTATATCAGTTGGCGATATCTATAGCTTATTTGTAGGATTAAAATACTGTTTATGATATGAGAAATCATAAGCTTCGTTAAACTTGTGGGACAGGTGGGGGAACTTAACTCATGAGACCAGACTGATAATAACCAACTAGCCTTCGGAAAGCATACCGATACCTAGCGCTGGAGCTAATTTCCCTGCGACCAAAGTATGATCGCCTTTGTGGACAACAGGTTACAAGCTCTATCAATAGCAAGACCTGGAATTGCAGCTTACCTACACCAACTTACAAATGATCCCCCCCGTGGTCCCCAGGTTTGCCTTCGAGCCTCGCTCCCCAGGATGTGAATGTTCTCTTCATGCTCCCCCCAGGCTCGCCTCTCTCAATTCTGCGCCCCGGAGCACCGCAACCAGTGACATTTCCCGTTGTTAGATACCGCTCCCTACTTCTCCTTTGCCAACTGCCACAAGTTTTCAAAGCAGTGTCTAGGCTGCAGCTCTCGACCCAATAGGAAGAGTCCCCAAATCCTGATCGAGAGTTCTGCAGGCTCAACGTGCATATCTGTCTTACAACGGGCTGGTGAGCTGGCCAATTATTTCGGATCGATAGCACTCATCCCGCTTTTCGCTGACAGAACGAGTGCAGCTAGCTAACCACCTTCTTGCGTGATTGATTTTCGAGTCCTTATGCCCGAGAGTTAACGGGATAAAGGTGCAGATGCATGGCAGTCAAAAGATTGAACACCCGTGCATGCTAGTTTCCCACTTGGCATGCGGAGTTCTTATTTGTCACTTTTCAGCTTCTCGCGCGAAGTTATCGGGCTAAACGGGATCGCCGGGAGACTTGGTATATATGAGTAATATGCCGGTGGTATGTTTGATTGCATGTTTGTAGAGATTGCGCGCGCCTACCGGGTTCGAATTTTATGTGTGTAAAATTGGATCCCGATTATGACAGGTGTATCAATCTCTGGATTTCGTGAGGCTTTGAAACGGTCCGGACGTCACAGAGCAGGGCAGGGCAGGGCAGGGCAAGGGCAAAAGGTCATATGTCAGGCTTCTTGGGCGCAAGCCATGCATGCACATGTGGTTGCGACAGCTCCCAAAAGCCGTTGCCTCGCCTGCAGCGGAAGGTAAATGAACAAGCCATTTTACATCGGCTTTGGCACTTGATGTTAAAACGGCTTTCATGCTCTTCTTTTTCCCTTCTCGGTTTGGCGAGAGATATCAAACTCGTATGTTACCCCACTCCCCGTTTCTATTGTAACTTCGGAGCCCCTCACTCTCCAACTTCAGCTCCTCCAACTGCTGCCTTGGAAATATAGCAAATCCGACTTTGCATTCCAAAACAATATGTCCGAAGCGCTAGGTTCAAATTCTTTGTGGGGTTTGACTTCGTATTCGCATCGCCCTTCTTACCAGACCTCCAGGTGTTCTTCTCGTGACCTCGTTTGCTCTGGGGGGGTTTTTTTCTAATTTATCCAGTCGAGCTGCCCTGTTCCTTGACCACCCTTATTACGGGTATATTCTCGCGCAACATGTGCCTTTCGCGGGCAAGGGGTGATTCCTATCAACCCCGCGTAAAGAGCCAGCTCAGCGAGAAAGATAAATATTTTCCCTCTCTCTGGGAGATTATCAACCGGATTCCATGGGTATATAATCGCATTTGTGCAAATACACGAAGTTTGGGGTAATTTTATGCAAGCGAATATTAATATGGCTGGTTGCATCCTGTCAATGACCAGCTTGCTAGCCGATGCCAAAACGCCACGGGCGCCGATATGATGTATCGACGATCCTGAGAGGGAAAGCCGGTCAGAAAAGCACAGGCCTCACAGTTGACGGTATCAGTTATCTTCTGGAATCATCCCTTCTGCGCTCGAGCTCTAGTATAGACGTACATGTGCTCCGTGCCTGTCGCTTTGACCGACTTGCAGGCTCTCAAGCTTCTTTTCCCCTTCAAAGCAATATACCCTACACCGTCTAGAACGTTTCAAAATGTTTCTCTTCAACCTCTTTGATTTTTTTTTTTTCCGTCGAACCGAAGCGGCTCTCGTCGCGAATTCGCCTTTTTTTTCTGTTTCGTTCGAGGTTGTAGAGACGAACCGTGCGCCGGAGCTGCAGAATTTATGCGAAATGCGTTTCAGCTGTCATGTTACACTGAATTTTTCCGGATCTACGTGCAAGGTTTCGTACGTATATGCCGAGTCGATAGCATGCACGCAGGGGGCACGCGCGGCGATTTCAAAGTCACGACTTGGTCGGCGTACGGTAAATCCGCCTTGGACGTTTCAGCGTACGAATGGATTCACAGACATCATTCGGGACGAGATATGAATCTAAAATACATGCACACGAGAGTTCTCGAGAGGATGGCTGGCACACGGGTGCTAGGCGATATTAACACATTTATCTTATAGCTTGCCGATATTTGAAAGAACAGCTGATCCGGTTCAATCTCCGAGCAATATCACACACAACAACAAACAGGGTATCATGAGAGGGATATTACACATTGCGAAATGACTTTTGAGAGTCTATGAATATTTCCAATCCAAAAATGTAATGAGGGAATGGAGTTGTGTGGATGTTTAAGCAAAGCATGGTAATATGATTCAGAGTTCTTTGAAAGCTCACTTGGTTGCATCATCCAAATCCCAAGATTTAAGATAGTATTGCACTTTTAATCTTCGCCATTGATATTGAGGCTTTCGTAATACGCTGAAAGTATCAGTATAACTCGACCTTTGTTACTAGAATCTGAAAACGAGATCAACTGCAGAACAGCCTGCAGGCCTGAGCTCCACTCTACCACCATACTTCAGTCCCGCCTTGTCAGAATGCGTCAGAAAATATCCATCTCGTCAAATCTATCGCAGCAGAGTAAAGATAGACAAAATGAACAAGATATCAGTCATACAGTATAGTACCACGGATCACCGTTGAGCTAAGTTATATATAGATCCTAATTAATCAATTGCGATAGGCCTCGACCAAGTCTTTTAATAGAATTAGTACGGTCCCACGATATCTCGAATTTTGACAACATGATTCAGACCCGGGTACCTCTTACCCCGCCTTCGATTGGCGACGGGATATAGCTTAAAACTTTACCATTAGTGTTGGCTTAAGTTAACGCTCTATATTTTCCTAATAATTGTCGATCGGTAGCTGGTGGATTATGACAATTCCGCCCAGCTAAAGCAGATACCATTTTCAGCCTACGTGAAAAGCCATACCAAGTTTACCGTGTTGTCCTGTGATCGGCAGTTCTCGAACGTGAGGTTGAAGCCTGTGCCATGTGCTTGCTATCCGACGATCTCGAAAGAAGTATAACCTCTTCATATGCATTGAAATGCATATCAATAAGGTATACTCTAAAGACAGTCATACTTATACGACAAGATGCAAGAATGTTCTTAGCTAGCTACTGTGTTCAGTTCCTCGTATACCGTTTCACGTCGTACTCGAATCGGCCATATACAAGAACCCTCCCGCCATATACCGTCAAAAATATTCAAGGAATACTCTGTAGGAGTACCAGCTACAATCACGAGTTATATTCCGGAGTATGGACGTTGTCCTCCTACAAATTATAAAACTGTTCAAAATGCTGTGTAGCAGCAATAGCAGTTTCATGTCCACTTCCTCTAGTTCTTCTGCAACTTCACAGAAATCCTCCCTCGACGCACCGTATCCATCCATCATATCGTCCATCCCACTCACACAATCCCAGCGAGAAACTCTAAGCACTCAAAAATCCCTCGCTACAAACTGGGAAATCGCAAGCAATGGAGCTGTAATGATGGCGATAAGAAAGCAAAGAATCGAGGAACAGAAGGAGAGAGAGAAGGAGGAATGGCTTGAAAATTATAGGAAAGCTAATGAGAAAGAGGAGGACGAAATGGAGGCCTTAAAGATGGAACTGGACGACTATAACTTTGTGCCGTGCTGGGAGAGACTGGCGAGCTGCACTAAAGAGAGAAACCTGGAGCCGGGTTGGATTTTGAGGATTTTGGATTCCGGGGCGAGGATCGGGAGAATCGGAATACACTAATTTATTTGTATGTATTTTGATTGCGCTTATACATTTGCTGGTATTAATTGTGAACATTATAGAAGCCAGGATATCATCTTGACGTATGGCCTGCGTTTGGGTCCGTCAACTTAAATATGATCAAGTTAGAGTGGCGACTACACCCTTAGCTTTATAACGTCTGTACCGGTACCGGGAACTCGCTATGTCATACCGACTCTCGTGAGTGGTTCTCATAATTGATTTGGCTTCATGATAATGATCGCATAAAGCCCATGAAACGGAGTTATTCTACAAAACAGGAAGGAAAACACCTGAAGGTCTATAAGCTATGTATTAAATCCCCAAAGGTGGTGCATCTGTGCAAAAGAAAGAAGAAAAAAAACCAATAAGAAACGCCATGCACCCCAAGCCCTTCCATACTGTTTTGCAGATAACCCAAGCTTAAGCAAGTTTGTTCAAAAGTAACCCAAACCACAAAAAATCAACCACCGGAAAAACTCCATCGAGAACTCCGTGAATACGCTCCCTCCCATACTAGCACAAAACATGCTCAGATCTATAAGCCCAGAAAAACTCCCTCCCACAACTCCCACACAGGACCATCCTCCCATCCTCCACCCTCTCCGAGACGAAACTCGCAACATTGTACATACAGAACGGACAGACCGCTCGCACCCGCACGCCGATATAGTCCCGTGCCACCAGGTCATCCTTCAACTGTTTTGACGACGATGACGTTGATGACGACGGTGGAGTTACCTTTCTGGTTCGGCCAACGATAGGCGCAGTCCTAGTAGACGGTACAGGCGGTGGTGGCATCAAAAGGGAAGCGGAAGAAGAAGATGTCGACGAGGAGTTTCCGCCCTGGTAGGTAGAAGAAGAAGCAAAGGGACTCTGTCCGCCTTGGTATCCCGGCATTGATAGTCCTCCGCCCCCTGCCAACGGCGTATAATTCTGAGGTGCAGCGGCGGAAGGGAAAAATCCCTGTTCTGTTGGATGTCCCGGCGGCGACTGCACCTGGCTCCCCATCAACGGCGTATATTTCTTAAGTTGAGCAGAAGAAACGGGAGGGAAAAGGCTCCGTCCACCCATGTGTCTTGGAATCTGCAGTGCTTGACCTCCAACCAACGGCGTCCGATTCCAAGTAGCGGAAGAAAATACGGAAGAGATAGTCGTCGGCTCAGTGACGAATCCCAGTCTTTGCAATCGTTCGGTGGATGCTCCGTCCGTTTCTATTGGATTCATTCCAAAGTTTCTTAGCCCCATGTTCGGATCTGGATGTATCGGGGAAATCATCGCCTCGTTGAGATCTTCTTGCACTGGCGGTTGATAGCTTGAACCATCGGCCGATTCATCCATTTGATTTAGCTCCGATTCCCCGCCATCATTCCCCGGTGGAAACGATGCGACCTGCCCTGTAACCTGCGGTAAGTACTGCTGCAATGGGTTGATTGATCTTTGCTGCTGCTCTGGCTCAAAGGGAGAAGCGAGGAACTCTTCTATTTCTTCAATAGATGCATCTGGAGGCAAATTAGACGACATCGGATTTAGTATCCCCTCGTTCGATGGGAGGGGTTTGAGAGGGGTTTGAGAGGGGTTTGAGAGTGGGAGTATGTGTGAATTGAGATGATGATAAAAACCTTTTTATTCGACTACCTGTTTTATATGCAGTAATTCTTTTGTCACTGCTGACCATCTTTTCCAATTTATGACGAAATATTGTTGAAATTGTAGTGAAATGGCACTAGAAAATAACGCTCCATAACAATAAGACATTGTATCATGGATACGCTTGGAAATATGATTTGCAGCGAATATCTTGTGCAAAGTAGAAACAAAATAGACCATCAAATCTCGCTGACGATGTGCACGATAAAGGGATCAGAGGAGGGTCGTAGCAATCGTCGACGCGTATAGCTGATCTCGGACGTCCTTTAGAAATATATTTTTTACAGGATATGTGTTGTTCTGCCCAAAATACCACAGCGCCAAACTCCCACTAAATCCATGAAGCGTCTTGATACGAGACGAAGCTCCAGAGTCTTAAAATTCCGACGCAGGTCATCGTCGAAACTTCAATGTTAACAATCAACCATCTTGGTAAAAATGTAGGTATGCCATTTTCAAAAAAACAACTCTGCCAACCTCCATACAAAAGAGAGGTAAAAGAACAAAGAACGCCCGCTAGTAAAAAATCAACCGCGCTCAGAAAAGATAATACCGCAATGCAATCTTTTTTTCCAGAAACATTAGTCCACTCATTGTATGCAAGTAAGTTAAAAGAAAACGGCCGTCGCAACATGCTCGTGCGTCACATCCAATCTACCGCCATACATATAACATTCAACCGTCAATAAGAAGAAAACGAAAGAAGAGAATATCTGTGCCAAATATGGAGCTCATCAAAGTAGAAGGTAAGAAGAAGAAAAGTGTTATCAGAAACGGAAGCCAAATTCCTGCAGGCTTATTCACTCTAGAAGAAAATTAAAGGAAGTGAAAAGAAAGTAGATAAGTTGAGAAATTTTTCATCTGCTCGGTTTCAGCCATCCTTATAAAACTTCTTGAACAGCAAGTGTAAGAACAAATTAACGTTCAGCTTGCACATACCCTCAAAAAGGGTCATAAATTGATGATTGTTATATTGTGCCTGAATTTCGTAACCCATTAGCTTCTTGTCTTCCGATAAAGTTCTTCAAAAAAGAGGAGTTGCTCACTTGTAACAGATCATCCAAGGGGATCTTTGCACTTCCTCCTGGAAGCATCATGGTACCCTGACTAGCCTCAATGAGGAAGACGCCAACCTCATCCGAGCTAATTGTGAAATTGATCTTTTCATACTGCGAATGTCCTTCCATCGCGACAAGGACACCCTTCTCGGATAGATTGTTGGCGCTATACTTGTAACTTCCGAATTTCGGTACTCTCCCAGAGCGCTGCAGCTCCTTGAGATGGAAATACTGTCTTGTGAAGGGAATGATGGTTTTCTTCTTTCTGTATCCCAGGAAGTTACTAGGTTAGCGAACCGTCACTTGCGCATCAGGAACTGGAGCTGAAACATACCCTTTCTTTGTCTGCAACGTCAACATGGCTTGCTCGATATAGTCGTTATAACTTTGCAGTTTATCATCCAAAAATCTCGCCTTCTCGCCTAAATGGCTCAAAGTCTGCTTCACACCATCCAACTCTCGCTGCCTCTGTACTCTCCTCCTGTGCTTTGTCCGAATATCCACGGCGATGGCATTTAGCAAGTCCTGAAACTGGTTCTTCCTGGTAATCTTGCCAGTCTTCTCCAGTTTCAATACGTTTTCTAGTGCTGTCTTCTTGAGCTCACTGTAGGTCATCATGCTGATATCGCTCAAAGTATGATGCGTCGACATGTGATCAGAGTAAGCGGCGTGTTTCTTGGTATCGGCAGTATCTTCAACAGTGACGGTTCGCCACTTGTATTCGTCTTCATCAGTGACTGGCTTGACCAAGATGTCCATGAGATCGGTGCCTGTCTGTACTCTTATGATGTACAGCACGCATCTCTTGGTCTCGGTGAACAGAGCTTTCACGTTGCTTTCAGGATCTAAAACAAGTTTATTAGCTTTTTTTTTTTTAATGGATTAGCGTTCAAGGCAAGAACTTACCATCAACTTTGCTTAACCGTGGATCCAATGTCAAACATATTTCACTGCTCGAGACGCTGGCCAGTTCCATTTCAGTGTTCTTGACGTTACCGAGTTCCCGGACCAGATCACGCAGAGGATCTTCAGCTTCCGGAGCCATAAACATTATATCTCGCGAAACCATCGCGTGAAGCGCAAAGATATCAGCCATCTTGATGAACAGTGTTGGCTTCTGGCGGGATGTAAGATCGTCAAACTCATCCATATCAAACTGCTTCTCGGCATGTGGAACTTGGATGACTAGATGAAGTAGTTAGTATTGGCACAGGAGGATAAACCCGAAGATGTACTTACGATTCCTGAAAATAGACAGAAGTCTTACAATTGCCTCGCTCATGTAATTGTTCATCGGCTGAAGATACACATCTTCACCATGCGAGAACAGCTTACCAGCACTTATCTGGCTCAACACTTTGCTAAGTGCTGTCAGGTTCTTCTTCTGTGCTGGTGCCAAACTCCTATCGACGATGCCAAAAGTCTCTGGGCTGAGAATGACGGGATTGAAATATTTGAGGAAGAAGAAATGGACAACAACCTGCATAATTCCATCCGGATGTTCCTGCGGGAACCTGGAAAGAAGAGCATCATGCGATACTTGGGCGAGATGTCGGACACCGTAAGGTAATCTCAAAGCGTTCTCCTCGATAGCGTCGAAGAATGCGTCACACAGATCTCGCAGCTCTTCAAGATGTTGTACAAACTCTCCTCTAGTTTCTGGATCTCTGATCGCTTCCTCGGGTGTAATGTCCCGCCTCCTTTGGCTCTTTCGTCCCGTGCTCAACTCTTCATTATTGATGGAGCTCAAATAAATTTGTAACGGGTTGCTTTCCAAGTCCAGTGTGTCATTGTCGACAATCCGTCCCTTGATGATGGGGCCCAAAAAGTCGCGCATGTACTTTCGATCTCTGGGCGAGCGGATGTAATTCACCACTAACCTGCTCCAGAAAAAGTTTCCGCGGAGATAGTCTTGTGGTTCCTTGCACACATCCAACTCATCCCTGATGCTTCCACCAATCAGTTTGAGCAGGTAATACTCTTCACGCCTCTTTTGGGCGTAACCGAATAAGCCTATTATCAAGTTTTCAAGCCTCTTCAGGTCCTTTTCGGCAGTACCTGCCTGGCGCACTCGCTGGAACATGCGGGAGAGATAGATTGGTTGAGTTTGCAGAGCGAAGAAGAGGATTTGATAGAGCTCCAGTTTGCGTCGGGAGTTCTTGTTGAGAGCCTTGAGGTCGAACGGGTCGGTAGAAGATAGGTCGCTGTTGCCGATCATGACGCCGTGGTGGCCACCCATCTTCTGATATTTGATAACTTCATCGAGAGTGATTTTGTTACGGATCAAAAGACCGATTTTGACATCGAGCTGCTCGATATACTGTTCTTGCTGCTCATTCTGTCGGATGTGCTGAACAACAGTCTTGCGTTTGGACTCGAATTCCATCTCTTCATCGAAATCAAAGTCGCTGTCGTTTAGAAGATGTACAAAGTTCTTGACAGTACCAACAGGCGGGTTCTTTCCGGACATCAGACTCCTGTAGGCTTCACCTTGTTGCTTGGCTCGGACGAAACTCTGAAGCTTGATGACTCTGTCCATGTTTTGCTTGTAGTGCTCGAGCTTACCATGGAAAACCTTCCTCTGCAAAGCACCTCTGATGAGAGACTGAATCTCAACTACTTCAGGCTCGGTATCTACGACGGCTTCAACAGTGTGTCGGACAGCTTTGCGTGCCAAAGCCGCACGAATGCGAGCTTGAAGTCCAGTCACCTCCTCTTCATGATGGGTGACCAATTCAGCGACAAAGACATTCTTGGTTCCTCTCATCAACGCACCCCTACCATAGGCTTGCAATTCAGTGATTGTGCTAGTTTGAGCCTTGAGAGCGCTCAAGGTGGCTTGGTGTGCCTTTCGGGTAAGTAGACCCCTGAGGATACTTTGTAGGTCGACAAGTGGCTCCTCTTCGTCAAACAAATTGTCATGGTGGCCCATGATGCCATGTCGAATCAAAGCACCACGGCTGGCGGCTTGAAGCTCGATTATAGTCGGCAGAGCGGCCTTTAACACAGCGGCTAGTTCGGCTTGTTTTCGCCTATACAAGACCCCTCTCGCCCGAGCTTGGAGAGTCTCCCATGAGCCAGCCTGGGACTGGAGGCTGACCATCACACTGGCCTCGCGACTTCGGGACATCATACCACGGGCGAAGGCTTGAAGTGTCGATATTTGTCGGGTCTCCTTGCGAAGTTGAGCCATTTGGCCAGCGATTTGCCGGCGAATAAGCAAACCTTTGATGTGAGCCTGCAAATCACCGACATCGTGTTCGTTCTCATAGACGTCATCAATATGGTTCGAGAGAGCGTTTCGAAGCAGAGCACCACGAATAGCCGCCTGGATTTTTGTAAAGGCAGGTGCGCATTTTTCCAACTGCTTCTTCTGCTGGGAAATCTGCTCGCGGACCTGCTGTCCACGCTGCACAGCCTGTAATCTTTCAAACAATCCAGCATTTCGCTTCAACCACCTCTTTCGTGCTTCCATTGCGCGTCGGAGCAGCACACCGCGAACAAGAGCCTGCATCTCGGTCGACCAGGCATTCATCTCGAAGCGGTAGGCGTAGCTGCTTCGGCCAAACATGCCTCGGATTCTGGCTTGAAGTTCCAAGATCTCGGGCTCGGAAGAGTATAGATCGTCCATCATCCAGCCGAGGGAGACTCGCATAAGAGCGCCTCTGGCCATGGCTTGCAGCTCCACGATCGATCCTTCTACCTCTTCGAGTTCTCTCTGTATCCGTTCTTCTTCTGTCTCTTGCGGCTCTTCATCAAAATGTTTGCCGACACCTTTGAAACTCGGTAGGGATACACCAGCCTGATCCAAGCCCTTTTGGGTATTGTTCAGCTCTTCTTCCGTAAACTCCAGTTGACCAACAAGGTTCCCGATCGAGAAGTCCGTCATACCCAACCTCAGCAACAGATAGCTGAGAGCATGGATGCAGTAAATCACTTTGGGAATGTTCTTCTTGTCGTACAGATCCGTGAGTTCAAAATAGAATACCTCCGGTAACTCGACTCTTCTGATAAACTTGAAGAACCGAACAATGTTGTCTGTATGTCGGTACTGCAACCGCGGGTCGCTGAAAATGCGAGGTACCAACTCGGGTGCAAAAATCTGCGTGACTCGGGCCAGAGTGATACCATTGCGCAGATAGTTCTCCAATTCGACGATGGGAGGGATTTCTTCATCAATACAGCGCTCAATCCATCTGTAGAGATAGTTTTGTCAGTGATTTCTTCGAGCTATTGGGTTGAATGGGACGAGGGAACGTACTCCTTGGCTTCACCGATGTGACACAAATACTCATATGCCTTCAGATATTTTCTCTGCGTATCCATCCACGAAACGGATGACCAACTGCTCTTGCTATCGTTCAAGTTCATCTTCTTGAACGCCTTTCGGCCGTGCAGACCGACAACATCCCTGGCCTTTGTCGCGGCGACAACCTGATCACCGGTCTCAGATAGTGTACGAAGGTGGCTGACTGCAGAGCTCTTCATAGCCTTCAGGTCAGCTGGCGAAGCAAGTCCGGCGCCAGTACTCAAAAGCAAGCTGGTGGGTCGTTGGGACATTGTTCGTTTGGTCGGACTATCGCCCAAGGAAATCCCTGATATTGCGTTTGATAAGCCGAGGTCGGTGGTAGGGGTTCGCTCCGGAGTGTGATATCCGTGAGCACTTTCCCTGCGGGGAGTGCTATTGTTGGACGAAAAGTCTAATCTTCTGGCTGGGGATTCTGGTGTAACAGAAAGCGGACGGGTGTAATATGCTCCCCTTGTAGGAGTCCCAGTGGGACTATTGCCGGGACTCTCGAGAGGAGAATAAGGGTCTGCGACGTGACGGGTGGTATAATGAGATGCAGTTCCCGTCGGGGGTAGGTTTAGACCGTATTTGTTCAGGTAGGAGGATGTGAGGTCATCAGAGTTGAAGCGGGAGAGGGATGGCACAGATGAATTGGTAGAGGCCCGCGATGGCATCGAACCAGTCGACTGGGAGGAATAATTGGACCCGTAGGCAGACGAGACACCCGAGGCGATCGAGGATGTGGACGGCTGGCGGGTGTGGAGGTTGGCAGACTGGCCGAGATGTAGAGGGCGGCGGTCTTTCCCCGGGGAGGAGTACATATTGTAAGGCGACGACGACGACGACATCGCCAACACGACGGAATGCGACGCAGCAACAGACGGAGGCCCTGCGCGACGGAATTACACGGAGATGCTGATTATGGGCGACTTGTCGGAAGCATCGATGCCGTTGCCGACGGCTACGACGATGGTGATGGTGGCGATGGCGATGATCGGGCGGCGAAGAAAGGAATGGTGGTGGAGAGCTAGTGACAATCTCAAAAGCTCGATCCCGCCCAAACACGGTATGCGAATGCGAATGGCTTCGATCTCTTGGTACAGCCCGATGACTGACGATTGCAGCGACGACGATATCGACGACGGTGTAGACGATTTCTGAACCCGGTCTCGCTAGAATGTCAAGGGAAATGAGTGCTCGGGAGGGGGTATCGTCAAGATGGGATCGTGCTGCATGTTCGATTGGACATATCGGCGGGTAATATTATTTCTGTCCGGCATGCGCACCAAGCCACTTTCTTGTTGTCTGTTTACGTTCCCCGGCCAGAACGCCAATCACCTCCTGCGTTGCCACGGTGATTCCATATGGTACATCACACAATTGACTGCCGATCCACAACACATTCCCCCTGCACGCTTGCGCCTCACCTTCCTCTTATCCACGTGACTAGCACATGTCAGCAGCATGGGAGGATCGATATCCCAATCTCTTCCTTCCGCCATCTGGATCTCGTCTGTCGCCCGTGCCGGCTTCGATTGTCGACTTCCTGCCTGAACGGTCGCTAGTTGATGAATCGCGACCGGTTAGTGTGAGATTCAGCAAAATCCAACAACTCACCTACCCTTTTGCGTTTCCGTGAGTGTCGGTAAAACCCAGCAACCGGCATCTCGAGCTGGCTAGTGATATCGATAGCTGTGTATGTATGCGAATCGAATTCTTTGGTCGGAGATGTTTTTAATCAATTGTATATACAGTGGGGCCTCGAGTGGGTTGGTCAATCGATTCCCATAGCAGTCTGCAGAGTCGTCGCATCGATCGCATCAATAAGTAGTAACATTGCATGTCTACTGACAAGTTAACAATTCAGCTTTCTCATTCAAAAATACTCTCCATTAATTCAGCTGTGGCCGTCACTTTTTCTTTATGCTATCCACAAATAACTTTGAATATCGCACGGATTGAGTATCCAACATTATGATGTTATAGTATTTCAACCTCGTCCTCTGGCTCTAGCACTACAAATACATAGCTCAACGGTTTACAAGAGTTATATAGAATATTTTGAAACATCCCCGTTGATCCTTCCTTTCTAATCGGTACCTACTAACAAGGCACATCTGCTGATGGCATACCTCAAGCTGATTGGAGACACGTCGATAAATATCCGTAATCTAAATACCTATGTTCAATTTCACATCCATATGTATGGCCTTGATCGGTGAAGACCATTAGTAGCATGTACACGCTTTGCAAAAATATAAGTAGGTCTTTCTAAATTAATCTCCATCTGCCTGTCTGTCACAAAATATTTGACTTGCCTCCAGAGGGGCCTCGATGCATCAATGTCTTCCTTCATATCTTGATGTCAACAATAACTCTGGCAACGTAAACCGGTCCATGGGACTTCAACATTTCTTAAACCTAGGACTATTCCAGATATTATCGTAACATAGCTATAGTACAGCTTACTAGGATCAACCCTATTCATACCACGGTTTATTCGGAATCGACCAAACTAGTCAGTTCGAAACGAAACGATAGGATTCAGTCGATTATCATTTACTATCTTTATCGGTCCCTCAATGCGAACCAAAACACACACCTGTTTCAAGGCGTGGTAAAAGATGATTGGCCGGATGTGACTTTTGTTGCAGAGAAAGCAGCACGTCAGGTTTATATGCATTCGAACGCATTCGCAACTAGCGGCGTGATATGCTGCTCCGCTGTCGTCAAGAACAGACCGCATTTATAATTACCGCTGTCACTTTTGCAAATCCGAATGAACTAGGTCTTTTTTTATTTTTACTAAGAAATAAAGAATCCATAGGTACCATGCCAGAGTACGTGTTCACACGCCCTTCCTGGAGCGCGCGCGCTCGTGGGTCGTGTTTTATTAGATACGAAATATATGTATATTGTTGCGGTGTGATACGAAATCCCCGAAAGAAAGGTTGCAACATGATAATGATGATGTGGTGGTGGAATATCTGCAGGTAAGAAAGAAAAGATATGCAATATGCGAAATTCCCGTCCCCTCCCAAGATAACCCCTCCCTTTTTCCCTCTATTTTCCGTTTATAACCCCAAACAACCGAGATGATGTGAAAATGTTCAGCCCGTATACCCCTCTTTTGCAATATGAGATTGAGGTGACCCCCAAAATAACGAGAACGCTGAACGCCAGAACCAAGAAAAAGGATTTCGCGAGACTAGTGAAAAAGAGCAGAAATGTGAATATCGATCCGAGATGATGTGATTATCGCAGTGGTTGTCAAAACGCGGTCGCTAAAAAATCAAGGAACAATCTGATGTTTGGTTAAGGAAAAAAGGATATCGAAGCCCGTAAAAAAACTCCGCTGAAAAACGTATGGAAACCCTCAGCCTCAAGATTAAGCATTCTGTGTTGCATATTCGTGAAATTGTAATTGAAAAAAGGGAGAGAAATTCCGCGCAGTAATATCACTGATCTATTCCTTCTCATAAAGAAAGGGATAGAATTGGTGGCTTTTCGAAGCAAAGGGCGCTTATCGAATCCAAGGGATGTTCATCAATTCCGCGTATTTTGCTTCGTGTCTCACGGGTGGGTTCCACCACGGATATTGATGTTCCTGTTGCGGCTGCTGAGGTGCCTGTGACTCCTGCGGCTGTTTCTCGGACAGCGACGCGGACGCGAGGTTGGTTTTCGAGCGCTGCTCTTGCTGTTGTTTGTAAATCTTCTGCGAAGTATAGAAGCTGGCGATGGAGACGCCGAGAATAGCAAGAGGAGCCTTCATCTTGTCGTAACTTGGTATATTGTTTGAGAAAAAAGAGCGATCGGGTTGGCTAGCAACGATGGGATAAATTGATATTGATGGCTGAGGTTTCCTTGATGAAGGACGGTGGTGACGAAGAAAGGGCTGGAGTTCGGTGGTTCTTTAAATGGACCGGCGGGCTGGACGATTCGAGGGACTGAAACTTGGAAACGTGTAAATCTGCCGGGTGTGTGCTGTTTAAGGCAAGCGAAGGCGGGGAAACGGTCGTCGTAGACGGAATAAGGTACCTCGACAAGACGGATAGATGGTATCAGAAGGAGCGTGGGGGAAGCGTCGTCGCAGGAAGCGTGTCAGGAGGTCGCTGCGTGTCGCGGATCAATTTAAAAAGGGCTCTGCCAAGCGAGGGAACAAGAAAAGGGTCCCCAGAGATCTGGACATGGGTGAGATTGGTAATAACAGATTCGGTGATATAGCCTGAAATGTAAATATTTCTAGCTGGAATTCATCTCGAGTATGGAGCATATCTGCTCCAAGCATAGAGAATCATAAATTTGAGAGTCTGCGAGATCTATGAGGGCTATAATTCAGCTGTAAAGCTCTTTGAATTTAATAATTGGCTAGAATACTGAACATTAAGTTTAAAACACCAAAGGTACAACAAAAGTAAAGAAGGCGATCTCAGATTAGATTGGACATTATCAATGGTAGTATGAGGCAATATAAGATCGTGCTTCCAAAGAAAATATCATTACACATTAGCAAAATGCTATAAAGGAATGATGTTTACCGTGAGTGACGTGACATGAAAATCTGACAACAGAAAACGCTCAAAGAAACGCTCAGAGAAATCGTAGATTAATAGCAACAACAATTCTTTTGACCAAATGAACCAGACGCTAGATGCCCGGTATTCCCGTAACTGGTATATCTCTGTATCTCCACCGAATATATAAGTACAACCACCTCATACGGTACCGACTTTTTCTTAAAATAAACTCGGAAAATCTATAAAATTACCTTTCGAACCTTATATTCAAACCTTGGTGGTTCCCGAATACCTCGTATCGGTCGACAAGAACCTATCCAACTGGTTGCTCTTGTACATCGCCCTGTCCGCCTCAAACCAGTGCATCTTTCTCTTCGCAAACTTCCACACCTCGACACCAAAGATAAATATCACGACGCTGACAATCGGCAGCGACCACTCCCACGTGATCCCCGTGTGTTTGAAGAAATTTGTAGTGAGTTTCGGAATGTAAAGCACAGGGAAGACGCTGACAAAACCGATGGCGACAGCCCAGAACAAGAATTTGTTTTGATATATATCCTTGAACACAGGGAAAGGGTGCTCGTCTTCTGGGTCGAGACGAAATACTGAGCGGCGGATGGATTTGAACTCCCAGGCGCTGAGGAGGATCAACCAGACAGTGGTGACGAATACAGCGCCGCGGGCTCTGAATACTAGCTCGCACGTTTCGTTGTAGTATGTATTGCAGCCGTGACCGAGGTCGCCGTTTCCAACACCGTAGACGATAATGGTGAAGGTACCGATCATGCAGGCGCCCATGATAACTCCATAGACAAGCATGTCAACGATAATCTCCCAGGTGAAGACACCCTTTTTGTTATTGTGAGGTGGACGACGCATAATATCTGAGTTTGCAGGCTCAAGGCCGAGACCGAAAGCTGGGAACGAAGATGTGACTGCGTTTCAAGTGTGTCAGTATAATTCTTATAAAGTGCTCTATGGGGCAATTGAGACTTACGCATATTAATCCAAATGATGGACAACGGAGCGAGCGGAAAAGTAGAGAAGCCATCCTCGTCACGGAATGCGAGACCGATGATGAGTAGGATGACTTCTGCGATATTGGAGACGAGCAAGTGAAGAACGAATTTCTGAATGTTATCAAACATGCGGCGACCTTCTTCGATGGCGTTGACGATCGAAGCAAAATTGTCATCAGTCAAGACAATATCAGAGGCGGATTTGGCAACGTCGGAGCCGCCGAGACCCATTGCGATACCAACGTCGGCTTGTTTCAAGCTGGGAGAGTCGTTGACACCGTCACCGGTCATGGCGCAGTAAAGACCTCGCCTATGGAGCGCTTGGATCATGCGGACTTTGGTTTCAGGGGCACATCGGGCAATGACGACGGGCATGGTGGGCAGCTGGTCAATTTCTTCGTCGGAGAGCTTATCAAATTCTGAGGCGGTCATGACGAGGGAGTCAATTTCTTCTTTGGAGAGTCGACCCATGAAGTTAGGGATGATACCGACTTCTCGGGCGATAGCGGCAGCAGTGAGACGGTGATCACCTAGAAAGATCTTAATAAAAGTTCCGATGGATGTCAATTGGAGTATAGTTGACTTACCAGTAAGCATGTGAACCTTGATACCCGCTTGCTTGCAAAGTCTGATGGCATCTTTGGACTCGAGACGCGGAGGATCGTAGAGACCAGCGAGGCCGACAAACGTGAGACCTTGCTCGACTTCTTCCCGATCAACATCTTTCCAGGTCTTGCACGAAGAAACAGATCGTTTGGCCAAAGCTAAAACTCGAAGTCCCTGTCCGGCTAGCTCTTCGACTTGTTTCATAATGGTTTCTTTATATTCGTCGGTCATCTTGTGTTCATCACCGTCGATACCATATGTGTCACAAAGGTCAATGATCCTCTCCACGGCGCCCTTGGTGAAGGCATGTAGAGTGTCAGATTCGCCTGGTTCTCGGAATACAACGGACATTCGCTTGATGTCACTGTCAAAGGGGAACTCCGCCTCTTGATTCCATCCTTTGTTGAGCAAAGTCTTCTTACCAGAGTCGAAACGGTGAGCGAAGACTTGGAGAGCGATCTAAGGTTTATTCGTTAGCATCGGCTCATATAAGGTTGTAAGGATAAAGGGTATCTTACCTCGGTAGGATCGCCAGTTGCTTGCCATTGTTTCTTTTCCTCGTCGTACCGGACGGTAGCGATATTGCAAAGTGCGCAAATGCGAGCAAAAACCTCGACAACATTGTTTGATGAGATGAGATCCAAGTTGTATTGCTTGCTGGATCCTTCATCGGCCTTCTCCCCCTTCTTTGGAGCCTCGCTTTCGTGCCGGAGATCTCCTGAGGTAGGATCGCTGGCTTCAGCGGTGTTCTCAATACTATAGACGCCGAGACTAGGAATCCAGAATTTTCTAGCAATCATTTTTCCTTGAGTGATGGTACCGGTCTTGTCCGAGGAGATGTTTGTAACACCGCCCAAGCTTTCAAGGGAGTCGAGTTTTCGAACGATGACTTTACGTTGAACCATTCGTCTCATACCGACGCTGAACGTGATGGTAAGGACGGCAAGCAAACTTTCGGGAATAATAGCGATAGCTGTAATATATACGTTAGAGATGTTTGGGGTTATAAAGTGTATTTGAGATATGGAAACCTACCAAGAGAGATGGCGTAAATGACGACTTCGTGAGGAAGATTGAACTTGTTAACAGCAAATACGATAATGGCTAGAAGAACGGCGCATCCGAAGAGCAGGTATGCGAGTTTTGCTAGCTTCCTCTGAAGAGGAGTGCCTACTGTGAGACCGAGGAACTTTCCGACAGCATCCCAGCTTCGCAGGAGGAATCCTTTGGCCGGTTGGAGGGGGCCGTGCTTCTTTCGACTGAGGGAGCGATTGGGTTTACGCTTTTTCTTCCCTTGTAGGGATCTGGCGATAGCTCCGATGGCGGTCTCCATGCCAGTTCCGATAACGATACCGCGACCTCGGCCTTTTGTGACGGTGGTGGAGGAGTAAGCGACATTGATGCGGTCACCAAGGCCGACGTCGGCTTCGAGTTTGATTTTGGCATCCTTTGCTACCTGATTATTCTGTTAGTATCTCTTAGATATATCCTGATAGATAATGCGGAAACTTACAGGAAGGGATTCGCCAGTCAAAAGAGCCTCATCGGCTTCAAAGTTCAGAGTCTCAGGAATCATTCTCAAATCGGCCGGTGCGACATCTCCTGTCTTCAACTCGATAATGTCGCCAGGAACGACCTCCATAGACGGTATGTAGACGATTTTGCCATCACGAAGGACAGTTGCGGTTGGTGACGAGAGACTCTTCAAGGATTCCATGGTTTTTTCTGCATTGAATTCCTGGTAGAATCCGACGCTTACATTGAGAACAATGACACCGGTTATGACACCGCTGCTATATGTTAGTACGGGTATTTCATATGCACTTGCAGTTGTTCAGCTTTATACTGTGGACACTTACGCTTCGATCCAATCCTTGGTAGCATAGGATAAAATCATGGCAAAGATTAAGACCAAAATCATGGCATTGGTTAACCTAAAGGAATCTATATCAGCTTCAAATCTTGACTGCAAGTTCAGAGGAGGAAACGTACTGTTTGAGCAAGACCTTCCATATGTGAACACCCTCACCACCCTCGAGGATGTTCTGCCCATACTGGTCAAGTCGCTTCTTAGCCTCGACGGCAGACAGACCTTTGTCAACATCTGTGTTTAAATCAGCAGCAACCTCCTCGAATGTCTGCGCGTGAGGCGGCGATGTGAATTTTATTTTTGTTTCCGCGTTGTTGGACGACATGTTCAAGGACTGGTCAACCAAGGGATCATTCCTTGGATGGGTTTTCTGAACAATGACGGCTCTATGGTATTGTAACAGGTGAATAACCTTTGGCGGGCCTTCAACGTCACTAGACTACTTTGAAGACGGATATAATAGGGTTCTAATTCTCCGGATTGGGCACGGAGAGCAGATTGTTTGTGAGAAGGAATTCTAGATTGATCCAAAACCGGAGTCCGTTCGAGGAGGGCAGAGGCATTGCTATTTATAAGGGCCGAAGAAAAGGAAATTTCAGAATCCCGAAGCCCGTCTACCACCGGCCCAGCTATCGGTGTGCGTACCAAGAGTTTTTCCTTTTGTCGGCCCTGGTTCACACTGCGCTGACCATGTTTTGGACCGGAGCTTGGAAGTCAACACCATGACGGCGTTGTAGACGTTTGCCCAGCATCTCCAGTCTTGGCGGTTGGTCGCATCTGTGAAACCGCCCGCCCACAAGCTAGCCGCCGCGCCTTAGTCGGTCGACCCAAGATCTTGGGACCCCGCTTGGCCATCGCTGCACGAGCTCGGAGTCCAATCCCGGCTTCGGAGTCCGGGCAAATTGGGGTCAGAGGTGTGAGAACGTACGTTCGTTCGGTCATCGATGAGCCAAACGGAGTGTTTGCTTGTTCCGGCGAAAGCCTTCTTCTCGGTATCTTTGGCGATTCGCGCGGAGACTGGCGATCGAACAACGTTTGCCCACGTCTACCGCTCCAAGACCCAAGAAATTGGCGACATCCCGTCTTCATGGATCGCACATTCCCTAGCTCGTATCATCGACTGAATCGAGCCAGCAAGGCACACTGGTCATGCAATATCTTTTTGGAAATCGTTTTTAAATTTGCGTATCTGTGTGGGCGTCCGGACGTCCATGGATCCAACCTCAAGCCAAGTGCAGAAGGATTGATGTCATATATCCCGAGTGCCCCAACCGGCCCACATACCTGCTAGCACATGTCGCCAATGCTCTATAGCTACCACCCAAGACTCCGTCTGAGACCATCGGCGACAAAACTTATTATCGTTCACCATTCTCTTCTCGGAAAGACGTCGAAGCTACGAGATAACACCTTGTGGGGAGGATTTTCGCTCGCTGGCTATCGTCCAATGAGAAGAGGCTAATGCTGACACTGCCGAGTGCCGAGGAATCGGCAGGGCTTGGGGTTTTGATGGCAGGATTCCCCAGCTGCCTTCGGCATCGACCGGTCTGCGAAAAGTCCGACGGTGACTGCATACACGGCAAGAAAGAAGACTCTAGCGTGGTTCGGAACGACTGGGTTTAAGCTTCACTGACTCGGATTTCACGGAGGCGGGCTCCTAAGCCTCGATTGTTGCGTGAGCATTTGTCGACTCCGAGACAGCGCTCCGTGGTAAACCCGTCTAATACAACCATAGTGGCAAGATATTAACGATATTTTAAAACTTCTTATTTCAATCTGCTACCCTTGTGGCCTGCCCATGTTAAGGCCGAGGCACGTGGTGTCTGACAAACCAAAGAAGTCTAAAATGCGGCTTCAAAAAAATCATATTCTCAGAGACTGCTGCATTGTCTTCTCATAGACAGCGGCATGAATGCGTATGCACAGTGATAAAAGATTTCGAGAGAAAAAATGTCGTGCTGCATAATTTCAACAGATTCAACAAATTAATGAGCAGAGGTACTCTAGCCAAGGGCTTAACTCTAAACCTTGGAAATAAACCCTCTCAAATCCAGTTCGATCCTTAGGACATACGATCGCAATTCAATTTCTAATGTCAATAATCGGATTATTCCCGGTATATCGTATTCCGACTTAATTCACGAGGTTATCAAAAAGGAAGTCGATAAGAAGGCTTAGCATTAGTGGCCCAGCCATATATGACTCTAAGCATAACACTGTGACACTCAAGGTTTTAAGAAACTCACATGACCAGGGCAATAAGCATACCAAGCACGAGGCCGATCAAAAAGTGAACATCGACACCGAGACATCCAAGAAAGTGTGGCGGTTTACAAGACAGTGCCAAGTTGTCCAAGCAGTCTTCTGTTGTTCAGCACAAACGCTGGCTCTAGCTGCAGTCTCAAATCGGCTGGCATAGCTCTAGTAACGTTGCTGTGCCATTGCTCTCATAAAATAACACAACACACGCAACACATCTGGTGTTATCTCGCGACCCTTAAACTGTAAGGGTACCCCAAGCATACACCAACAGTTTCAGAGAGAACGGGCTCGACAAGCTCGGAGACCTAGAACTCCATAGTAATACCTAGGGATATAAGATTTTAAGTTCATATCATGTGTCAACATCGAGCTATGGATATCATCAATAAATTCAGCATGCTTGATTCTTGAGTTGCAGGACTTATCAGGCACTGTCTTCACGAATTCACGAGACTATCGATATCTCTGTAAATACTTAAAACTCGTCATGGAATGTTGCCACAGTATGCAGTAGACACCCCCGCCTCCGCCACTCCAACAGTTCTACGTTGTTTCTGGAGGCGTGCACCCGCAAATAAACTACAACAAGGCCTATTCTGACACGGGAGTGTGTAGGAAGGCCTGTTTGGCCCAACACCAGAGTACTGAGATAACTAAATACTAAGTATATATGCTTGGAATTCTAAAAGACTGCTTCAGTTAAAATAACTATCCGTGCAGTACAGCCTCACCACAGACAAAATCCCTCCACTATGAATACATCTCAATTCTTATCAGTGCGGATTGTCAAGTCCAACATGTCTACAACATTACAATTAGGCGGCAAACTTTATCCTTTGGCCTAGCATTGCACATTGCTCATCTTGATATATAGTTCGCAGGGTGCACCCTATCTATATGAGAATAAAACACCTACTTCCGTCACTTTGTGTGTAACCCTTAATAAACTACTAAAATAGCACAACGTTAACTATCTAAAAGAATTGGATTGGGAGCTAAGCGGTCTACGTGTAGCACAGATGGTAAGTTTGAACCAGGACGAATGCTGAATGGTATATAGTCCTTGCTGAGGACGCCTACGCCTTTCAGATCTATATAGACCACACACAGACATTCCATTCTAGCATTTGCGACCTTAGATAGGTTTTTAATAACTTCATATCTACATATCCTTGCCACATTATTGCCTCTACATCTTTTTTTTAGTATTTCCCGCTTTTTAGAATATCATTTAGCTTGTGCTCATCAAAAGGATAAATCTATAGATATGAAGTGTTCCGACCTCTTTTCTTTCATCATAATCCTTGCATGCCTTTCATTTGCAGGTGCTACTCCCACACCAGTTCCAGATCACTCTCCGGATGGAGTGGGCAGGAACCTTATTGAAGCTCGCCAGGCGCCAAAAAGTAGTGCCGGCGACGAAGCTAGTACGAAAAAAGACTACACTATCATCATGGCCGATGCTGAAACACGACCTTGGCCCGAAATATTCCTAGCCATGGGATTCAGTAAAAACCAGTATGAGCCAAAGAGTGAAAACAAATGGTATGGGACCAACTACGGCACCGATTTCTTTGCGTTCGGGGAGAACATCCGCGCCGTCCAGATTAAGAATTTGACACCCTCGGGTAGAAACAGAATCGCCGCCGTGCCCAGCGTTGCCATAATCACAGAATCAGGCAACTTGGTTGCCTCCAGACCGCTCATCTTTGGAAATTCAACGGCCAACTCGCGTCGCAGCTTTGTATCTAGGAAAAACGAAAGAGGATTTCCGATTGAGAAGCGGCAAGGTGAATCAATCTTGGAGACGGACAACGTACCCTGGGGCCTTCAATGTATCTCCGACACCCAAAAGATAGACCGGGCCGGACGAGACACGACCGGTCTCAATTACAAATATCGACACCTTGATGAAAAGCCCGGCTCTGGTGTTGATGTTTACGTTCTGGATACGGGTTTGTTGGAAGGTCATCCTGAGTTTGAAGGGAGGGCTAAAGTGATATTCCCAACTGAAAATGGGGGCAATGCGGATACTGGACACGGGTAAGCCATTGGTTCGCACGTGATAGTCCGAGACACTGAAGTGACTCAACTGATAGCTGTTATTTTAGGACATTTTGTGCTGGGATCCTTGGCTCTAAAAGCTACGGTGTCGCTCCTGGTGCCAATATTTGGGGCCTCTCACTGACTTATGGAGAATACCCAGGTTCCCCCGTAAGTATTAGAGCTATAATTGCCTTCGACCGCACCCTCACACAGCACAAAAAAAGAATGACAGAAGGTAATTTTAAAGGCTCAGTAATCACAATTTCATGGGCGTACTGGAACACCATGAGAGACGTGGCCACGGGAGATCCGATAGGCGATATCGTACATGAACATCCCGATTTCTTCGAAATTGTCTCTCGGGCTTCCAATGCAGGTATCCATATAGTTACCGCAAGCAACAATATCGCTGCAGATGCTTGCACTCAAGCCCCTGCTGGGTTTTCTCAGAGACTTCCAATATTGGTAGCCAGCCACATCAATATTGATGACAATGTCGATGAAGGCTCTGGCTGGGGTCCTTGCGTTAACATCCTTGCGCCCGGTGTTGATATCATGTCGGTAAACGCTAACGGTGTGGATGGCGCCAGCAGCGGGGCTTCGGCAGCTGCTCCGCATGTCGCCGGTCTGATCGCCTACGAGCTGGGAAGAAGTGACAAGTTTAGAACGGATCCAACGGGTATGAAAGCACTGATATTATCGAATGCTCTTAAGGATGCGGTCAAATCGGCCAATAACCTACCCTTAGCTTACAATGGTGTCGACATCATGCCTAAGGCGGCCGCCGAAATTGATAATAAAAAAGACAATGCCCTGGTTTGGGTTTTCAAGAAGATATTTGGTGCTCCCCAGTAGCTCCCTTTCTGTATATTATAGTAGATGAAAGATTGGATTTCAACTATTCATTTGACAGGAATAAAAGGGCTTGGGTGCTTTGGATTTCACAGAATTGCTTGGACAGTACGAACATGTCCTGTGCTTATAAAACCCTTCACCTATTTCTTTTCCGACTATATTCTGCAAACCTGGGAGTTGGGTTTGTGAATTATCTGAATGAAGCGGCAAGCAGAGTACAGTACACTGTTGGTTTTTAGCCTTATAATATTAGACAAGGTGAGAATTATATCGAGTGCTGGAATTTTAAAGGTTGGGAGATTGACTCAAGGCTGGTATTAGCTATGAAAGATGTCTATAGTTATCGAGTGTTGTATCATACTAAACAATCCAATTCTTTTACGAGATTGACTTTGACAAGCTGTAGCACTACTGCGTAAAACTTGAGCTCTTTTACATGTAGATGAGGATATCGGCATTACCTCTTAATGATATTTAATAATTTACACAGAGATGTTAGCCAGTCTTATTTCTAGATCAGATCAACATTTGGACTAAATATTGCAAGTTATCACCATATATACGGCATGATATCTCCAAAAGATTTAGCTACGAATCTTTCAACCTTTCGATTCTTTTCCGCTTCACTATATATACACTGTAACACATCATCACCTCAAATGCTCAACAGCCAGAACAATAAAATAGAACGACTAAGCTAAACACCGATATAATATGCAGCATCGCCTTCAATTTGTCTCGTAGAATTATTTAAAACCTGAAAGAAATGGGAATAAAAGGACGTCCAATAGCTGCTCAATCGTCGTTTCGCTCTGATCTCGCCTTTTTTTAATAATAATTTGACTACTTTTTCGTTTAAGCATTAATGCATTGAGAATAATAGGCATTAAGAGCGGAACATTTCGCGCCAGACTAGACGGTTTAGTCAGTTTTAGTTTCTCACTTTTGGAAATAGACGTTCGGGAGACACTTACACCGCAGACAGTACACCCAGTAAATCCATTGCCACCGCACTGGCCCCAAAGAGCAGCAGTACATCCACCGTCGGGGGTGGTGGTAGTAGATGTTGTCGTCGTCGTGCGAGAAGAAGTGGTCGTCGTTCGAGATGATGTCGTGGTCGTTCGGGACGAAGTGGTCGTCGTTCGGGAAGAAGTGGTCGTTGTTCGGGACGAAGTGGTAGAGGTAGTGGTAGTGGTCCGGGATGCGGTGGTTGTGGGGTTGGATCCGCCGCCGATAACTGTCGAAGTAGCAGCGCAGTTTCCGGACCAGGTGAGAACGTTTGGAGACTTTGTGGCACCTCCGGGGATGACGGTTGGACCCGGAGCAATGTAGGTCGAGAGTGATTGGTAGATGTTGATATAGATACCTGGATCATTGTTTTTGTAAGCACCCGGGAAGAGGACGGTAGGTGGGAGGGAGCCGGTGCCGCCGGTGACGGTAATTTGGTCTGATCCAGCGAGTTAGTATTTTCACGTAAAACGTTTCATCGCAAGCGATGGAGACAGGCACAAGAGTAACATACAGCAGCTCATATAAAACTGAGCACCGTTTGGAGGCGGCGCACCCGCAGCGTGAAGAGCGATGGCTTCAGCACGGAGCAGATAATCACCAGACGGGATATTGGCTGGAATGGCGAAGCTCAACTTTCCGCAGCAGAAGTTCAGATCCTTGGTTCCCCACCAATCAGAGGATCCATCGCCGGTTGGGTACTTTGCCCAGCTGTCCTGGTAAATCTTGAACCAACCGTCGGATCCATCAGAGGTGGAAGCATCATCGACTTTGGAAAGATACGCTAGCACTGGACCCCAGTGAGCGCCACCGATACCCTCAGACGAGCAGCCACGGTCACCGATTTGCTATGAATTATAATTTAGTATTTGATTTCTGTCAGAGATGTAAGGGTTTGAGTCGTACCTGATGCATTTCGATGGTGACAGTATCACCAGCAGTTATGGCACATTTGTTGGAGATACCAGATGCACCGCCGACGTTACATCGAACGTTGTTGGTAGTAGGATCGGTAACAGGGTTGTTACTCTGTGGCATTCTGACGCAAGTGGAACCGTAGAGAGATCATTCATGTCAGCATTGTCTACCAAGCTACCATTCATGATGGGGAGACATATCTTATCAACGCCATTAACCCAAAGGTCCTGCCAGATAGCATGTCCAGCAACCTGGCTGGCGCCCAAGAGGGCCGAAATCGCAAGGAACTTCATTGTCGGAATATTATTACTCGGATTATAATTTCGCGAATACCCTTTGCAATAAAAAAAAGGAACAGCAGCAGCAAGTCCAGTCGAGTTGATCCAAACTCCGAGAAGAAAGATAGGACGGAGAAAAATAATATATATACACACACAAAAGAACCGTGCCTGTCTTGTTCCTTTTATACGGACAATCCAAGTAATTTGATCGGATAAAGTCTTGGGGGGCAGGACGGGAATGACGATTTATATACACAAGGGGGAAATATAAAAGTGTATGCACTGGTAAGGAGTGACCCTTAACCGCCTAACACCTCGCTCGCTCGCTCACTCCGTCCGCCAGGCTTGTCCCTAGACATGCACGGCTCAAGAACATCCGGAGAATTGTGCACATACATACGTAACGTTTTTTTCCCAAGGACCGAATGATTCCCCTAGCTCCGGCAAGCGTTGTGCCGGTCGTTCAAGATGTAACAGGTGCCACGTGCAGTACTATTTGTGATCCAGGTGATCACCATCTGGGGTACTCGATTTCAAGCATTTTGCTACAAGAAACCAATTTTCTCGGCGTATGTTGGTATTGATGGAACGAGATTGTGAAGCTCGAAAAAGTGGGTCCGGGGTGGTGTTCCGGTTACCGTCGTTCGAACGTTGTAAATTATGTGTTGCCCATACAAACGGTGCGGCTCACCGCCCAGCTCTTGTTTCATGTTGCCCAGCAGTTTCGGGATGTCGGGAAGGATTGTCCTGTCAGACCACATCCGACCAATATAATACCCTTGTTCGATATTCTCAGTTGATATCTATATATTTTTTGTCAGAGATTGGTGAGCTATCTCTAGAAACGATCAGGAGTCGTTCGAACCCAGCTACCGGATTTTACTCGCTCTTGGTTTGAATCTTGCACAGCAGATCTAAAAGCTTGTTTTGTCGCGAACCAAGGCGCTCGGTAACAGGCTATTCTGGATATCAATTTTTGATCTATGCAAGGTCCCATCTGATGTTTTGGCAAAGACATACGGGCTTGGGATCAGAGGTTAGGCTATATACTGCTCCCTCGGCCGAAATTTAAAATGTCGCGCAGCGAAGACTAGTTCTGCCGAAGCGCTGGAGCAAGCTCGACTGTTTGAATGACGGCACGAACTCCGTAAATGCATGCAAATTTTTTGTGTTAGTAAATGCAGGCGGGCCATCATGGTGGTTCCTTTCGTATTTATAGCATCGATTCAATTCCTGTTTTTATTTTTTTCTAATTCTTAATCTTTTGTAAATGGCACACTATACGACATCCAAGCACTTGGCTGCTTGTAGACGTCCCCGCAAAAAATGCCCGTATACTAGGGGGTACGACTCACTAATGCTGGCAGCTGACACGGCAATATGCGATCTAAGGATTACTAAATCGCTTACAGATTTCAAGCTTGCAGGCTGAAGTTACGGGGTATCTAAAGCCACAGCATACCTTTGGATTGGAACATTATTATCTCTTATCAGATCACACGACAGTTATACAACGGTAGTTCGGCACCTCAAGCGAGGTAGGCCTGCAGCATTGAATCGGGACTTTAATGAAGAAGTCTCTTGAATCAAAATTAATATTGAACTGGGTGCTTTGAACTGGGTGCTTCGATGACAAGATCCTTTGTTTGAGAGATTGGTTCGATTGCTAATAAGTTTCGCATACTAAAACTAATTATGTACTGACAGTTTTGAAAAGAATACCATGTAAGTGATTCATAACGTTAGGACTGGAATCCTATATACTTATCCACCTGAGCAGCCACTGAGATTGATTTTATCACAGTTTCTGTTGCAGATAGAGGATTTAGTATATATCATGTGTTGTAAAATATGAATCAAATTGTGACTATCGGTCTTCAGATTACTCGTACGCTCTGAAATAGTCTGTAAAGATGACCTAAACGTTCTCCCCGATATTCTCTGGGTACCGTCTGGTGAAAACTTCCTTGCACCTACTGCAGAGTTTTTCAAGATAGCATGGGTGGAAAAGAATGGTATGTTTTGACAAACATACCGCTCAACATCAAAAAGCAAAAGAACCGAGACGGGGAAAGAGGAATGCGCTTCTAGCTTGTCTCGTGCTTCCAGCTGCGATGCAAAGCCATGTCTACGAATGTGAAGCGAGAAGGAAATGGTGTGTAGGTGCGAGTATCCAAGGCTCAAAGGCTTGGATTGGGACTTGATATGACCTGAGAGAGAATTCGAATCAAAGGAACCTACTTTGCTACCATTCACGTTACCTTGGCCGTGAAGGTACCTACGTAATATATGGTAATCCCAACATATTCAGGGCCTCTGAGCTGATTGAGTTCGAGATATGGGCTTCGATAGATGAAAAAAGGCTGATGATCAAAAGGTAGGTATTCACGAGCATATTGGTCAGAATTCTGTCACGATACCGGAGCGAGACAACTGTGGCATCGAATGAAACGGACTATTATGAGGTCCTAAGATTCTTGAGCTGTAACGTTATTTCCTCCCGTCGAATAAAACAAACTTACAGTGAACAAGTTCCCCATTACGGAAGAACAGGAGCGAGAGGGAAGATTAGTTTGTCAAAGAAACTTCGTGAAATAGAACTGACCTCTAAGCACTAAGAACCCTCCGAACGCGCCAAATATCTTTCTCGAGAATCTGGTTATAAGAGTCATGTAATAATTCACAAAAAGGATATAACAAAAAAGACTTACTGATAGTCACGCGCGGTTAATCTAAAGTCTCACCTTGAGTCCACCGCGGATTTTAACAAAAATATCAACGCTCAAAAAAAAAAAAGGAAGGAAGCATTTACAGGAAGCAAGGGAAAACAGGGAAAGGGGCCGAGAGAAAAAAAGATTCTGTCAGAAACAAAAAAGAAACATACTGTTCAAGATAGCACCATGTACGCCCGCACAGTTTCACATCCTTTGCGTTTCGCCCTTTCAAAAGTATGATACCGACTGATCGAGATCGAAGCCCTGTTTTCAAATAGTACGTTTACCACCCGAAAGAATTAGAGTCTTGTCTATAGTCCCCCATGTGGCTATTATGATTTGCGTTTGGTATTTGAGTGAGAGCTTAGCTGCTTGTCATCTCTGAATCCGCCTTTTCTTCCGTCGCCGGAAAGATGCGAACGCTGAATTTGACATATTTCCCGAGAGCGGCACGTTTCTCCTCCTGCGAGCAGAGTTGACGGATTAGCTATGGGCTGACAATGGAAGGGTTGACAGAAAACTTACCGGGCTATACTCGTTATCCGAGTACACCATCTTCGTATCTTTGTCCTTGCGACGACCGGTATCTTCCTTCTCCGTAGCTTTAGTAGCCTCTTTATCGTCCTTCCTCTTTTCTTCGGGTTTGGCCTCAAAAGACTCAACTTTGGTCTCCGCAATTTTTGGAGGAACAATGGCGTGGGGGATCGGATTGCCGGTCCAGTCTTTGCCGCCGCTTAGAATGACCTGGTCCCCGTTAATGATAACTTCCCCGTTGCCACCACTCGGTTGTTGATGAGACGGAGGTTGGAAAGGTTTCGGAGGTATCTGTTGGTAAGCATTTGGCATTGGAGGTGGGTAGAACTGATTAGAGCCGGGAGACATGGTGCGATTCTGCGGGCCACCGGGGTAAGATGGTTGAGGGTTCGGTGGGGGTTGGTGGTAGGTGTTAGTAGGAGTAGGAGGGGTAGAGAAATTAGGTCTTGGAGGGAGACCTGGGATGTTTGGTCTTGCGGGAAGGCCTGGAATGTTCTGAGGTGGGGGGATAGTGGTAGGTTGAGGCAGTGGCTGAGACTGAGGTGGAGGGTGGAAAGATGGCTGACTTTGAACAGGAGATGCGTGATAGGAAGGTTGAGCGGGAGGATAAGATTGGGGTGGTTGCTGAGGCGGATATCCTCCATACTGCGGCTGGCTTTGTGCCTGTGGAGGTGGATATCCACCATAGCCTGGCGACTGGGGCGCGTGAAAGCCTGGATACGGTTGACCTGGTGGCTGGCCGTAGCCTGGTTGAGGCGGAGGATAGAACGGGGATTGATTGGGCTGAGCATAAGGAGCCGGAGAATTGGGGTACTGGGGAGCCGGTGGCATCCCATACTGCTGAGGTGGCTGTTGGAAAGGCTGCGGAGTCGCTGACGGTGGCGCGGCATAGGCGTTTGGAGGGTACGCTGGGCTGAGAACTGATGGAGGTAGCGCCGGGCTTGCATTCCCACCGGTATCTTGAGCGCTGGTCGGGCTCTGGCTCCCCGTCCCCGCAGGAGCACCACCTACCTGAGCCGCCTTGTGCGCCGCCAGCCTCTTCATAATCTCCTCGGGATCGACGGAGTCGACTTTGATCTTCTTCTTCGCGGACCCTTCCTGACCGAGGGGAGGTAACCCTTGAGCCGCCCGGCGTTCGGTCTCCTTTTGGTGAATCTGAGCGAGAACCCGCGTCTGATGAGTCTGCAAGATATCCTCAGGAATACCTTCCATACCAAAGATTTCAATATCGGTGGACTCACGTCCCGGAATCGCATTCTTGACTTCCTTGAGGGTTTCCTTGTGGACTTGGGTCATATGCACCGCCAGACCTGGACAGCGAGATGTTAGTCATTCTGGACAACCAAGGAGTCGGATTCAGCGACAACTTACCTCCAGCAGTGTTCAACGGCTTTCTGCACCTTTCGCACTTGAAATGCTTGGCCTTCTGGTGTGAATGTAAAATTTTGACATCATCAAAGTCTCGTTCGCAGTAGTAACACCAGGGACGCGAGAGTTGTTCCTGCGCGTCGTCCTTGTGCGAGCGCTTCTTTCGGGAAACCATTTTCGATTAGACGGTGGAGACTTGGGGAGTGAAAGCGACAGGACGTGATGTATGGAAGCCGGACGTTCGGTCGTGATAATGACGGTAGCAGAGGAGGATGTCGAGGTGATGGTTGATGATGAGGACCTGGAAATGGGAAGGGGCCAGCAACAAATCTTAACTTGGCACCCGCCACAAACGCAAGCGAGTCTCAGCCTAATTAAGAAAATCTTCAGCGGGTGAAGGAAAAAAAAAACTTCAACTTCAAATCAACCACCATCTCGACATTGCATTCGGCATCTACCGTCGCGGTCAGGCCATTCGGCTTCGCCTCTCCACTAAGTCTGTGTATACTAGCCAATGGACAATTTTTAAACTAGCAGTACCTGCAATTTCATATCCGTGCCCCTTCTCTTCATCGCCAGTGAACCTCAGCATAGAACCCACCCATCCGTCTCTCCTCGCTTCAACGAGGGACTCCACAGACTTTTACAACCATTCTCGCCCTTCGCGTCTTGCGTACGAGAAACCGGTTTGGATGGTATCCTCGGGACTAGAGAATTCTTCTTCGGAAGGATTTTCTACAAGTATTTCAACTTCGCTATGCCATATCAAAATTTACCTTTTACGGACCTTCATAGTACACTTCTTGTTCTCGAACTTGACCCCGCGTTTTCGGATTCTCTCTGAGACCTCGGAAACTTGTTACGGGATTAGTGTCTCCTTGCGTTCTACATCTCATATCGTACACAATTGAATTCTTGCCTGTGATATCAGTAGTTAAAGGGAAGGAATAAAGATAATCAAGTCGTCAAAAGTCCAAAGGTGAGCGACAACCGTCCGTGGTTCAATTGAGTTAGTATAATCCGAAAGCTTCAAATAGTTGGTTGTCTTAAGCCTCTAGCCTTGCTAAATGATAGCCTTTAAGATTGAAGAAGAACACCCATACATCTCAAAAACAAAACGCCCGTAGCTCATAATCTTCCCTCTAAATTAATAATTGGTTTCAACCAATTGACATGATACACGCTTTGCTCATTATATGAACGATCGCACTACCCGGAAGTGAAATCCCCATCAATTATTAAAACAAAACTATTGTTATAAATGCTTCCCACAAGTCGCCGCCAATCTTCCAAATCAAATTTTACAGATTATCACAAAATGGTCTCTCTTACTCATCAGCCCTGCCGAATAGTTCTGCGCAAGCATACTAGTTAAAATGTCGGAGCGCGTCTTATACCCTCTGGCCCACTGTCGTACCTGACAAACAGCTCGTCGATAAAATGGGCATGCTTTATCCCTGGATATCGAGCCTCCTTGAAAGCATTGATGGCGGCTTGAACTTCGTATCCCAGCTTCTCGATCAAGTAAGAGCATATGAAGAGCCCAGTACGGTTGAAACCATAGTGGCAGTGAACAGCAATCAGGCCAGACGTAGGGTTTGGCGGCAGTGGATGGTCCTCAAGAATCGAGTCGATGTGTGAAATGAATTCAGAGACTTGTTCGATAGATGGTGGTTGCTTGGATTTCGTTGAGACTGTTTAATTGGATTAGTATCATTCCATGATAATGACAGAAGAGGCACGCACATTTGTGATATGTAATATGGGATCCGTCAAACGATGAAGGGATGTACGGAGGATCTTCAAAAGAGATATCGACAATGTGTGAGACGTCCGGATTGGCCTCGATAAATGCCTGAGGATTATGGATCGGGTCGTTCTGGCGTAGTGTCTATGTCCATCCCATCAGTCATTAAGCTACAATTCGGGAATCATTTCAGAATATACCTTCATAGCTTTAAACATGGAGGTACCAATCCTCCCAGATACACTGCTGGTCATCATCCACTTCTTCTCATTTTTCAATATCCACTTCCCTTCCTTCAAAGTCTCCAGCTGCCACGCAAGGCTTAGCTGCTCGCTGACAAACCTTGTCAAAAACTCAGCCATGACATGGCACACGTGGTGGTATTTCTCATAGAGAACCCCGTGTCCGGCATCGGGCAACTCCACCTGCTTGAGCTTACTCTTTCTCTCCTGGGCCAATGACGAAAAGTAAGAAGCAATGGTATCAGCATTCGACGGTGGTGTAGGCTGGTCGTGCTGAGCTGTAACCAGCAATATGGGACACCGAATATTCTGCCAGACTTCCGGCGACGGGGTCACGAATCCTCTCAGCACCCTCAAAGCCGTCGGTGTCCGTGACCTTTCGTTAATCAGCAGTTGATACTCGCGTATCGACTTTGGAGACGATGGTGACACAAATCGCTTTACGGACGGTGAATCCACACCGCCGCGTCGGTCAATGTACCGGTAAGTATCAAAAACGAACTGCGGTAGACTCGTAATGGTATCCCTCTGCTTCTTCTCCTTGTCCGACAATTGGGCTTTTGGACAGATACTCACGAAACCGATGCACCGTTGCGCGATCTCTGGGTTGCCGCTACCGAGAAGTGTAGCGAGTACGGAGCATCCCATCGAGTGGCCTACGACGATGAACTGCTGGTCTGGGTCCAAGTATCGCTCTATTATCACGCCAACCAGCTCTGCGAACGATGCTGTGGAGTATGCTTCCCAATCGCTTGGTAGCATCTGGGATCCTCCGCATCCTGGCAGATCGATAGACAATACATGCAGAGTATTGACAAAATATTCGAGCAAATACTGAAATTGTCCGATTTGTCCTCCCAGGCCGTGTAGGAAGACTATCAAAGGCAGGTTCGGTGGCAACTTTGCAGCTTTCTGGTGAAGGTGGTGGTATATACGGATGGACGGGTATGTGTATTTGCTCGTCTTGAAGGATTCGAGGTGGGTGTTGTCAATGATGTGCTGGGTATCGACGGTCTTCGGCGCTGGCGAAGACGGTTCACTTTAGCTTATCTCCACGGGAAATGGCAGCAGCGACTCGGTACACCAACGAAACAGAAAGCCAGATAAGACATACATATTATCCTGCCGTCGAGCTTTTCGTCCTTGCCAGGCGGCTTGCTGGTGGCCCAGCGTATGACGGGCCCGATCCCACAGAGCGCGGCGAGGGTCATGATAAGCAGCCGTCGCTGATCGATCCAATCTGTTGAAACGTCTGGATGAAGGATGGTTGCGAGTCGAGAGGTCAATGTCGAAACCTGGTCCTTTATGACGACACCAAGGTTTGGCACTACGCCTGCGAATTCTCCATCCGAGGCTGAGGTAGGTAGCGCGAGTGCCGCGAGAACAGAAACAGCGGCGGTAAAAGATCGGAAAGGAGTGTTGGATGAAGGGAAGGGGGGCCGGAGAGAATAAAAGGTCCGGGAGGTCATCGCTACGGGCAGGCAGGAACGCAAAGGTATATAAATGTGAAGGTTGTAGGTATATGGTTCTTCGAAAGGGACCTGGAATCAACCGGCTGCAGCCAGCCAGTTTACACCAGCCACATCGCTGCACGGACGTACGTGCTCTACTTTGCTTGGGCGGTGGTACGGATATGTGTATGCGGGTTCATAGCTGTACCATTTTTTTGGAATCCGGGCGACGACGTTGGTGTCTGTGATGAGGAAGTACTTGGGTTGGAATGCGGGTGCGGTTGTGGTCGATGGAGAGCAGCGGAAAAAGAAACGTGGGCCGGTTGTTGGTTTCCGTTTCATCAACCCGCCGAACCGTGGCCCAGGACTCTCTCGTCATTCGACAGCTCCTCATCGAAGAGAGATATCTCGAAATCAATCGATCCGTCCCTTCTCTCGGAAATATGCCTGTGTGGAACCGCATTTGCTTCGGAATGCAAGGGACAATGTCAAAAGCAGCAACTCGACCCTCAATCTCTCCCCCATCATCATCATATTCATCACTGTCGTACGCGGTTTGACGGCATATCGCTTGCAGTCGGCAATCCTTCGATACCTGGTCTCTCTGCGTGTGATACCGATCGTCCGCCGGCTGTGGGGATGGAGAATAAACGGTATGTCCCAGCCGACATGCTACCAGCCGGCTGGGGATAATTAGCTGGTTGAAAGCCAGGCTTATTTGGACGTGTCAGAATCGAAGCTTCAACCACGTGCTCCGCCAGGATGCTCTTTTCGGCAGTGGCATTTTCGCTCAACTCCCCCGCTCAAGGAAGATCTGATAGCTTTGCACCGGAAGCTTTCAGGATTGCAAAGTTGCAAGGTCCGGACGATCAACCGGAACTCTCCAGCCCTAGCCAAGGTGGAAAGAAGTCAAGAAGAAGATATGAACCTTATATAAATCCCGGGTGGTTGGTCACAACGTTGTCGGCATGCGCGGGTCTGGGGTAAAAAGGGTGCCTCCCACATTCCCTTCTTGAAGACGGGCGTTTCGACGGATTATTTGCAAGAGAACGGTATGCATGTTCAGGCCTCTCTCCCCATTTTTGGGACACACGGAGTCAATATAAAGAACATCGGAACAATGTCGAAGTCTCGACGCAGCTTCACCGGACAATCCATCGGCACAAGAGCCGACGACTCAGGGCACACAAGCGGTGACGTTGTCGTCACGAGGTCCTCGTCACGAAGGACTGGCTGCGTTGTAGCCGAAACTTTTTATTTTATTATTATTTTGGTGCCCCCGCACTGCCGCACTTTTGGTCCTTCGAGGAGGGGCCCAATGAACGGGGGCCAATTGACAATTGCTCCAGACCAACGTTCATAGCCCCATGCTGTGATAAGATTGCGGGCAGCCGCCAATTCGAGACGACCGAGAATGTGCTGCAAACAGCTCAAAGCTAGCTAGCTCCAGCTGTGAATTTCGAAAGCTGGCCGGGAAAATGGCAGGGTAAATAGCAAATGTACCATGTCTTCGTAGGCAGTAGTGCGACGGGCTCGACGATCTTGCCTTGGGAATAAATCCAATGGCCGACTGTTCCCATCTCTCGTGATTCCCGGAAGAACTTTCCTTAACTTCAACCATATCCCTCGAGATTTCAGTGCGCACGCGACCGGATCCCCTCCGCTTCTCCAATATCCGCTCTGAATACGCCACCGACGCTGTGCAAAGTCCTACCCCACAATTGTCCGCATTCCGAGTCGGATACGAAAACAGCCAACCCACTCGCACAATGGCGGGGACCAGCAGATTTATCCAGTTCAAGGAGATCCCGCATGGGACCAAAAGGGCGGACGGTTCCCTCGTCCTCAATCGATGGTCCGCTACCGTCACCACTGATCATGAGTTCGCAGCAGCTCAGGTAGGGCCTTGAGGGCATCCATGCAACTCCTCCATTCGTTAAACCGGATCGGCTAATCCATGCCGTTGTTGTACTCAGGCCCAGCTCTACGCGGCCGGGATCAAGAATGAGCAGGACATGAAGACCAAACCGCATATCGGTGAGCAACGGCTTCGACGATATAAAGAACCAACGGCCACGTTCTTATTCACATTGATACCTAGGAATCTCGCCTGTCTGGTGGGAGGGTAATCCATGCAACACGGTAAGTTTTGGCTGTCAATGATATGAGTAATATGGATGTTTACTAATTGATATCATAGCATCGTGAGTCTGAGTAGCAGGAACTGTAGATACAGCGGGAGGAATACCGGAAGATCTCACAGTGTTATAGTTCTCGATCTTGGACGGACCGTCAAGAAATCCATCGAGGAGCAGGGATGTATCGGCTGGCTGTACAGCCCAAATGGCATCTCTGATGCTATCACTATGGGCCACGAAGGTTAGAACTACCCCATTCGAAGCTTATAGCTGTATAATTATTAACAACTTTCATTACAGGAATGAGGTACTCGCTACCGAGTCGTGACTTGATCGCTGATAGTATCGAATCCGCTACTTGCGGCCAATTGCACGACGGCAACATCTCGATCCCTGGGTGCGACAAAAATATGCCAGGATGTAAGTTAGCTTCAAGCTACCTGACGACAAGCCATGAGACATTCTAACTAAAGAGGATTAGGTATCATGGCGATGGCCCGCCACAACCGTCCTTCTCTCTTGATTTATGGAGGCACAATTCTTCCAGGAAAGAAAACAGAACGGTTTCCCAAGGGGTCTAACGTTTCCTCCTGCTTTGAGGTTCTCGGCGCCTTCCATTATGGGAATGCGAAAAAAGAGGAATTGGACGGTATATATGAACAATCCTCAATACGTTGTCAAAAGGACGCTCAATGCTAATAATCTGTGTAGATGTCACCCGACACGCATGTCCTGGGCCGGGAGGCAAGTGCTGTCTTAAATCTTTAAGGATGAGCGAGGAACAGCTCTGCTAACCCTCCAACGCAGGTTGTCCTGGAATGTTTACCGCAAACACAATGGCCACCGCAATGGAAGTCATGGGCCTGACCCTCCCAGGTAGCAGCAGTATCCCCGCGATGACCTACAAACATACGCAAGCAACCACCGCCGGCTCAAACGCTACCCAAGAGGTCATCATCGAGCCCGCCAAATTGCGCGAATGCGAGAGAGCAGCTGCCGCCCTCATCGTTTGCATGAAAAAGAACATTCGTCCCAGGGATCTCATCACCAAGCGAAGTTTTGAAAACGCTCTCGTCATGACGATGGTCCTGGGAGGCAGCACCAATGCTGCCCTGCATTTCCTTGCCATGGCTCATGCCGCCGATATTCCTGACTTTTCGCTCAAGGATTTCCAGAGAGTCAGTGACAAGACGCCGTACATTGCAAACTTGAAGCCGAGTGGGGTGTACTACATGTCAGGTGAGCCCTCAAGCCGATTTTATTTTTCTGCTCTGTTAGCTTGTGCTAATAGCTTTTCCTACAGATCTCTATGAAATCGGTGGTACACCAGCCGTGACCAAACTGCTCATCGAGGCTAAACTCATGGACGGCGACATCCCAACCGTCACCGGCCAAACGCTTTACGAGAACGTGAAACATGCTCCCGTAATCGATTTCAGCTCGACGGACGTCCTTTACCCACTCACCAACCCTCTGAAGAAAACAGGTCACCTCCGAGTCCTCTTTGGTAACCTGGCACCCGGTGGTGCTGTTGCAAAGATTACCGGGAAGGAAGGAACCAGCTTTAAGGGTAAAGCGAGAGTTTTCGATTCCGAAGAGACTGCTACTGCTGCGCTGAATTCGGGACAGTTGAACCCGGACGAGTCTACCGTTCTAGTTGTGAGATACGAAGGGCCGAAGGGAGGACCTGGCATGGTAAGTATTTCTCGTGTGATCTAGGCCCGAGTATTATCTAATATATGCCGAGGAATAGCCGGAACAACTTAAATCTTCGGGTGCCTTGATCGGTGCCGGCCTCAAGCAAGTCGCATTGATCACTGACGGAAGATATTCTGGTGCTTCGCACGGATTTAGTAAGTCTTCCGTAAACTATTAAAATAAAAAGTAGATTCCTTTGCTAATGTTCTATTCAACAGTCGTCGGACATAGTACGTACACTGCCCAAGCGGAAATACTAGTGTAAATACTAACCTGAGACCTCTCACAGTCGTCCCAGAAGCTCAAACTGGTGGCCCGATCGCTATCGTTCAAGGTAGACACACGCTCCCCCTTTCAAAATCCTGTTGGAAGAAATCCTATCGATACTAATTACTACTCTCTTCACGCAGACGGCGACATCATAACCATCGATGCCGAAAAAAACACCATCAACATGGAAGTCACAGACGAAGAAATAAAGGCGCGTCTTTCGAAATGGAAAGCCCCGCCGTTGAAAGTCAACAGGGGCCATCTGGCCAAATACGCACGATTGGTCTCGGATGCGAGTCGTGGGGCTGTCCTCGATGCCTTTGATGATTAGCCCATCTACTCACAGATTTGCCACTTGGGCGTATTGTGGCCGTCCGCATTTATTTTTTTCCGTTTTATGATGATTTTTCATGTACGAGTTTATAGATCTAGACTCCAGCTTAGCCATCAGGGTAAACCAGTATGCGGTAGACGAGAAATAGAAACTTGAGCCGAGGAGATGGCGAGATAACGCAGTTATAGTTTTCATAAATTATCAATACTCTTCAGATTTATCAGTAGTGTGATTCACAGGCAGATTCTCCGAATTCGTGAACCAAGCTAGACGTTTACTCGAAAAGTTCAGACATGGATGTATATGAACAACAAATCAACATGCGTATTTCCCACAAAATCGCTCAATCTCTCGGCTGCGGCTATTTAAATTATTTAAAGATTCAAGTCCTCAAGATAGTGATCATACACGTGGCTACGAATCTCTCCAAAATCGGGAATCCAAACTGTCGTATCAAAAATGATACAAAGCTAGCGTTAGCGATGAACTTTAAAAATGTGCAAAATTCACAAACACCATATATGCCATGTTGCTTTGCATCAATATTCCGGTCCTATTGAGGCTAAGGGCAATCAATTCTTGATCGGTCAAGCTATATCGATAGGCGTCGTCTCAGTCTTGGTCGCCAAATAGTGAATGAAACAAGATGGCCTCAGATAGATCTGGTGGAAGAGACGTCTTCATATGTAACGCTACAGACCCAACCATTATCTTAGGTGGGTTGATTCTGACGAACGGTATAACCAAAGAAGACTTTTATGGAATGGTTGATATTCTTCTCGTCGCGAAAGAGGGGTATACTCTATTGGACGAAGCAGATGAGAAACTGGCCAACGATGGTTCGCCTCTAGCGCCAGGTTCATACTATGTCAATACAAACGGTACGTTTATGCCAAAAATATATCATTGCAGTCTACTGACATCAACTCGAGGAAAATTGGAACTCAATAACGAGGTTATCCTCACGCGGACAACTTCTACGAATTCTGACCCCAGAGTTCACTCTTTTCGAGACCAGGTTCGTGAAAGAGATAGGAGGTGTATCATCACAGGCAACCCCGTACCTCAAGCTAGTCTAGGTATCTGGCGCGGTTTCGAAACCGCTCATATATTCCCACTCGCTTATCTGGATCACTGGAGAGATGGAGATTTTGCCAGATGGATAACAATACCTCCTCGCACAAGTTCCGACTCCACGATAAACTCCGTTCAGAATGGTATGTTACTTGAGCTTACAATTCACAATCTCTTCGATTGTTCCGATCTATCCATCAATGTCGACGTGAGTATCCCTGGTTTCAATGATGATAGCAAGTACTAAATACTTGTATAGGCAGGCTTCAAAGTCGTATGTTTCTTGCCAGATTTTCGCGGCATCGCGGGTAGGATTCTGGATAATTCTTTCATCAACGATCCGGCGCGGCCTCCGGATCAGCTGCTCCGTTGGCACTTCCGCCAGGCGGTGCTTATCAACATGAGGGGAGTCGGGGAACCGATTTTTGAGCACGATTTCCCACCCGGTTCCGATATAATGCAAGAAATCGTCAGCGGTCCCAGGCCTGCGGAGCGGATGGAGTTTGAACTGTTCCAGCGATTAAATTCTGTGAGGATTGGAAGAAAAGAAGAAGAAGAGGAAGAATGAGTTTCACTTTGAAGCCTTCATAATCCGGTTGCCCAGGTTTCCTGGTTTGTCATCGCAGAATTTACTATTGATCATTCTTGGAAATTAGCGACAGTGTCTTTCATATGGCCGTGCTTGGTTCCATAGAGGTATAGACATGTCTTGAGGACTACAATTTCTCGGCCGAATATCGGGTATATCAGTAATATAATAAAACCATCAGACGGAACTCTAAGGAGCGTAAGCTGAAATGTTTCACATGTTTAATTCTCGCAAAGAAGATGGAATGAGGGAAGAGGAACGGGTTGAGAATGACGAAGGAATTAGATCCCTTTTCCCCAAAAAATACATTTCATTTCTGTTGTTGCAAAGACGGATCAAGGAGGATATTGCAAGATCGAATAGGCGTTTAAGATTGGTTCATTTGCGTATTTTGCGGAGGCGGTTGTATAATAATGGTTTATACGCCCGTTAGTTGCGGAGCCATTCCTGGTAATTTTGGAAAATATAAGGATTCTCAATTCTAGGAACTCGAGTGTTCGTTGATTTAGACTTGTGCGCTTGGACTGAGACATCGAATGAATTCCGTTGGGTTCGACTGAAGGCAACAGTTGAGTTGAGGCCGCAGTTTATTAGTTTTATTTTTATCGAGAATCTAGGTTGGGATTTGCGTGTAGGCATCAATTTCTTGTCGTCACAATTTCAACACACACTGCGAGTATCAAAGTCGGCGAACGGTTTAGTATCTTGATTGATGTACAGCATTGGAACCATTCTATCGGCTCGTGATATCATGTTTAATAATAGGTCCATCGACGCCGCCAACCGACTTGGCCTAGGCTCCTGCAGGTTTTCTTGGATCCACATCTTGGGCTGGGGCTCTGGTCGATGGTCGGAACTCGCCAATACTAGCAACAATGACTATTCCTCGCTAAACCCGGCCCTCTCTCAATGTTTGGACCCCATGTTGGGGCCCGAAGATTCATGCAAGACTCGAATGACGGCTATATTGACAACAGGTACAAGGCAGCTGCTGTGACGCAGAGAGTCTGCGCAGCTCGTATTCTGTCTCCCATCAAACGTTCTTCGGTTGCTTTTGTTATCAATAATCTTCCTCAAGACGGGTTCTTAATATTGACATGCAGTGCAAGGCGAACAAAGGATTTGTTTTGATGCACGATCCCGCGATATCAAGCCGGATGGCTCCCACAGAAAAGCAGGCGCTGCAGGCTCTCGGTTCAGAAAAACCCAGGATAGTTCCTCCAAGACCTTCCGAGACTAGAATACGAAAGTGTGAATGAATCCCGAAAGCAAGCCCGTTGATCGTTTCCTCAGGCCGTTGTTCCAATGCCCGTCATGTGGTGATGCATGGGGAGGATGCGGCTGAGTCTTTTGATTGGCCGTGATCTCCATACCACCCTGTCAACAACCATCGACACTAACGTTATGAGATTGATATTTTTCCCTCGATCCCGAGAACCCAAGATGCAAGGGCTGCAAGGGTGCGATGACAAATTTACAGACACACGAGCCATGCAGGCTTCGATGTATTCGATTCCGCGCTTGGGGTTCTGTACGGAACTGGTACCAAGGAGCGAGAAAAACACACCCACAGACACGACATGAAACGCTGGCGGGCGAGATACTTGGTCACCTAGCAGATCGCTCCCCGCTGAAAGGTTCCGACCGAACGCACCTGCGAGGGAAATGATGCGGAAAGAGGCTGCTATTAGGTAACCGGTCACGGAAGAACCAAGGGGAGGAGGCTTAGGCCAGGAGTTATCTACCTGCTCACAATAAACAGCGCCTTGGCTTCTCCCAGAGAAACATGGAAAACAGCTTTTTGGCAAGGTACCCACATGTTAAAGCTACCCCATGGCTTCGTTCCTTTTTCTTCTCAAAAGGTGGGCTAAATGCGCTCTCGGGGAATGGTCCTTTAATTCAGAGATTTTACATATATCTGAGGGGTCGCACGGCCAGACGGAGAAAAGAATGCAAGGAAATTATCTGATCTGAGCGCAAATCTTCCCTTATCATATCTCCTCGCGTCCCTTGGATTTTTTTTCAAGAGGAAGTTCGATTTTTCTCACCGACTCGCACGACTTTTTATTCGAATATATAAATATCCAAAAGTACGAAGTAGGCCTTCCGACGCAAACATGGCACCCAGAAGAGGCGGTGGTGGGAGCAGCTCTGGCGGATCCGTCAACAACCAGTGCAGCGACTATGGCGCATTCTCGAGCGACTTCGCAAAGGCACAGATCGGATTGATGGGCGGGTTCTTATTCTTATTTATCCTGCTGGCGTACTGCACATCAAAACGGTCTGGAAAGCGAAAGAGGACCGGAGAGCCAAAGTCGATTCTGCGGTGGTACCAGTTTGGCTTCGCGTTGTTTTTGATTCTTGCGTGAGTGCCACCTTTTGGATCCGAACTTCGAAAGTCTTTCTCATCGAATCAATGAGATAAAATGAAATAAAAATTAAGAAACTTAAGACTGACTCTTTATATTTTTTCAGGCTATTCATCTTGCTCATCGTTCGTTACGCTCTGGCGCAATGCGGTGTCATCTACGTCTACGGCTCGGACTACACCGCCATCGGCGTCGCCACAGTCGTGGTGAACAATGTTATAGAACTTTTCATGCTCGGAATCATCCTCTTTGTCGTCATCAACAGTATCTTCCAGCTTGCCGGTTCAGTTAGCATTCGACGCACGTTCAAGATTATCGCCATCGCTTTCTTCACGATTGTTTCCATCATCTGCGCATCGTATGTCATTCTGTACTGCCTGATCAGCTATGATGTCGGAAACACCTCGTCCCGCCGATCATTGCAGTCATTCGCGAGACTGGTACAGGCGTACGTGGTACTCTACGCCCTACTGTCCATATTTGCCGTTGTCGGGTTGATTCTGGCGTGGATCAGAGTGGCGAGGAAGCCGGAAAACAAGAAGGTGTGTATACGCGCTCCATCACTATCGTATATCGAACACTCACTGACACTATTTTTCTTCTTCTCTTCCATAGGGACTGACGAACTGGATCCCCGTCATAATAATCACACTCCTCGGTTACGCCTTCTACAATGTCGTCATCGTCTTCCTCAACTACTACTCCGACGAACCCCAGTCCAACATTGCCAACCTCGTCGGCTACGGCATCTCCCTCCTCTTCTTCTTCGGCACCTTCTTCTCGATATTTATGATCTCCCGCAGCCCCAGCTGGGACTGGCTGAACCGCGGCGGTTCCCATGATACTTACACCTCCCAGATCGCTGGGTCCCCGATGAACCCGTATCCGACGGCCGCCGCCGTATATCCGAACCAGAGCCCGTACGACACGATGCAGAATCCCGCGGCCGATGCGAACAAGCGGACGAGTTACATCTCTCACGGGGCGCCGCCCACTCCCGCACCGCCCTACGCGGGTGCGTACAGCGGGAACGGGGTGTACGAACAACATACTTATGGGCAGCAACAGCCGCAGCAGCAGCAGCAGCAACCAGGGCAGACTTACTCGATAGGAAGTTGGGGCACGGGGGGTTACGCTCCCGTGCATCAGATGCCGACGGCTTATAATGCGCCGATGGGGGCGACGAGTAGGGAGTTGGAGACTAACGAGTTGACGGGGAGGAGGTAGCGGGAATGAAACAATGAGTCCTCCTCTCTTGTAGAGTAAAAAAAAATAATTGGGAGAAAGGGTACATGATTGAGGGTATGCGATATACGAATCTTGAGACTGGGTCCGAGCAAGACGAGTAAGAATTTTCTTTGTACATTTTTTTTCTCCCTTTGGATAATATTTCTTTCCTTTGTGGGTCATGATGTTTGGGATGATGGTAGATGGTTATGATTTCATTTCTCTAATTATATATTTCCTTATTTGATCTCGGACGGGGACGCAATTCACACGGCTGGATATATATATAATCCTTATTATCGAATATACTTGATACTTAATGTATTCAAAAAATTTTGTAAGAAGAAAAAAAGAATTATGATATCAGATTGAACAATAAACTATACACAAAAGTAGATACTTTATGAAATGAGTCGCGGGTGTTTCCGCCTAAACCTTTATAAAAACCTTCCCGCCTACCTCCCCATAACCCCTTCAAACAAAAAGCCCGGTTAGCTCAATCGGTAGAGCGTAAGACTCTTAATCTTAAGGCTGCGGGTTCGACCCCCGCATCGGGCTGATCTGGCTTAATCCTTCGTGGTTTCTCAAGTGCGAATTCAATTCTTTTTGTTTTTTTACAAGTTGGAAGGTGGTTTGGTTTTCTGAGTCAAATGTGAGTGGTGGAGCTCGTGGTGGAGAAAAAACTTTTTTCTTTCTCTTTTATATGCTTGCAGCGCGGCGCTGGAAGAACCAGGGTATAAGGTTTTATGCTTGCGGATATCGGATTAGGGATTAAAATGGCTGCAGGGATGTATAACACCTCTCTGCAATATCAACGTTATATATCAACTTATATCATGTGGGAAAGATCTAAAGATCTCGAGTGTGCCCAATTCACTGGTGCATTTTTTTCACCCCATATATTACTAATCTTCAACTTAGTAATAACGCACGCATTAAAGTTACACACGCAGACGTCAGTCCCCATTCCATAACCACGGGTTCAACGCAGGAGGTGGGTCCTTCTCGGATGTCTTCGGATGCACAACATGCTTTTGAATTTCTTGCATTAGTAAAGAAAAAAAGATATTCCGTGGACTTTATATAATAAGAACGGTAACCCTTCCCCCCGTTGTTCCTTTTCCAAGTACTGTACTCTCTATATTAATCCCTGGTCGTTAAAACGGTTTCGTAATTTCGTCCTCTTTCCATTAAAAATAATAAATATATCTGTTTCAAACGCTTCGCTTATTAAATGAGGGGGATATGCCCTTCTCGAGAAACCCGGCCGCGGCGAACGAGCTCCCGATGGAGAAAAATCGAAAAATAAATGCGTTGCTAGTGATCATGTCGGGGAAGCCGAGTCTTAGACTCTATTGTGGCTTCCATAACGTTTAAATGGTGGTTGAGATAGGAAAGTGAAGGGGTCCGCTGGTTCAACCGTGGGTGGGAAGAGATGTTTTCCGGCACGGCATGGGATGACTGGGGACGCAGCCCGAAGCTTCCCTCTCTTCAATCGTACAATATGCGTTTTTTGGGAGTCGATGTTCCCCCCTCCGGCCTGCCCACTTTGGCAAAGGCTTCGTTCGTGATCTTATACCGATCTACTCCCCACTCCTCCTTCACTGACCCTTTGGCATAGGAGGCGGGGGTAAAGACATCCACGGCCTCTCACCTGGTTTCCGATGATTGTTCAAAGCCAGGAGTCCGTCGAACCCACAGAACCCTCCCGGTCCCGCCACCCTCTCCACCTTCTTCCATGACCCAAACTTGCTCACATCCGCCAACGTGAAGGCTTCGCCCCTCGGCGAGCTCAGATTATCGGCGTACACCCATTCGTTCCTCACAACCGTCTTTCCCACAACCTCCCCGATTCGCGGCGACCGCTTCGGCAGCCTCGCAAGCCAGCTGACAAACATGTGCGGTAGCAATCCGAGCTTTTCGAACCTCCTACTGAACTCCAGCCAGCGAAACACACCAGCGTCATACGCCACCCTCACGTAGGGGTTGACAAAGATATCCGACGGAGCCCCTACAACCCTTCGCACCGCATCGTCCAAGTCGGCGTGGATGAGACAGCACTCCGACGCGTCCCAGAATGTATCTGGTTCCGACCTGAACGTCAGCGGCTGCACACCAGCCGGCAGCGAGGATTGAGTGAACCACCGGGCCTCGAAGGCCACCATACCGCCCCAACACGATTTGACCCGGACAGCGTCCTTCTGCGCCATGACGTCGTACCAGGATTCGGCACGTTCGCCTCTGTTTGTGAACCAAGGGTAGAGGGGGATGCCGGTTTCCTGTCCTTCGTTGTCCCGTAATGCGAACCGGTCGTAGAATTTGATCGGGTTGATGTAGTCCATGGCGCAAGCGGCGTGATAGTGCGCCCGTCCGTCCATCCCCATGTTTGTCGAGAAGAGCAGATCGGCCGCATCCTGCGGCGAAAACACAACGTCGTTGACGAAGAGCAGCTTGTCGAATTTGGTGAGCGGGGTGGGGAAATGGGAGTTTGTGTATTTGGGGTTGGACAGGTCGGCGAGGGGGTCTAGGGCGTGGTTCCTGGCGATGGCGAGATAGGTTATCCGCTTGACTCGCCTGTCCTCCGGGAGGAGTTGGACGGTGGGGAGTTTGGACTTGTCAATGTGACCCGAGACGACGGCCGAACGGCATTTGAGTTGCGAGGCCAGATCCTTCAAGGCTGACGCCACGCCGGGACCGCTATCGTTCTCGTAGACGCTGAGAAAGACGTTCTCGGGTCCGAGAAGGTCCACCAGATCACGGATCGCTTTACCCCAGGCGCCTCGGATCAGTTTCTCGTCGATAATGTTGGCGGCGATGAAGACCTTTTCGTTGTGGAGGTTCTTTCCTGTAAAGTGGGGCGGCCGCTTCGAGTAGGAAGGATTGAAGACGGGTGTGACGAGCAATAGCAGAATATTAAAGCTTATTATCAATAAAAGTCCTCGGAGTATCAGTCTCCTCCATTTCCCCCGCCTGGTGAATATGTTGCAACAACCCAGCCATCTGGAGCCGGTGTGTGGAGGGTGCTTTAGTGAATCCTCGGAGTCGAAGTTTGAACCTGGAATCGGTTGATAGCGAGGCCGGTCCCCGAAGAAAACCATCGTGTGTCCCTGAGTCGATGCGTGAAAGAAGGCTGATGTGATTTCGGATAAAGGAGGTGGGTGTTGGGTTGAGAGAGCGAGAGAGCGAGAGAGGATGAAGTGAGTGTTGGTCGGAAAGATATTTTTAAAATGGATTCGATGTGTTATAGCATCCCAGTGAGAATGAGAGCGGAGATGATTAGTCGATTCGATTCGATTCGATTCAGACTGTTGTATGCATTGCGCAGTTGTATGAGGTCAGGATACGAGGTGTGTTCGAATTTAAGGAGTCGGCCCTGTAATCACATTCCCTTTTTCGCCTGATACTGTTATCCAGCCCTCACGCCGTCGTATGCTATCAAGAAAGACCCGAAAAGGCCTTTTAAACTGCCGTTGCACAAAACTACGGCTGTCCAACAGAATATATAAGAGAAGAAGAGGTTTAGAGGAAAGGGAAAAAGGGTATCAGCTGGGGCGGGTTTCTCCCACTCGATTCCACTCTCTTGTCCAATTTGAGCAATCGTATCCCTGACCGGCCTAACGAAGGAGGTACCAAGCATGCAGAACGCTAATTCAAAACGGATATTTTGCGTAGAATCGCGCGCTTGGCACTTTTGAAATCCCTGCTGTGCATGTTCTCGATAAGAGTTTATGGCGCTGCCGGATTCACGTCTTGCGCTGTCATGGCTTATGTATAATTATGAATCGTCCGAGCAAGATGGTCTTCCTTTTCGTTGACGGCGCCGCTGGATATCGCAAGAATGAAAGCCTCACAGGGATGCCCTGTTACCTCTCACCCTCTCACCCTTCTCCAGCTGTGCCTCCGAAGAGCGTCTGACGGTAAGTTGATAGCTAGCGGGAAGATGTGCCCTTAGTTTTGCCTTCTCAAGGACTACTTCCGGGAGCGGTACTTGGGTCATATGCGAAGCCAAAGCCTGATTTGAGAATGTTGGCTCTTGGATGTACCTTTTGTTCACAGCCTCGACGGGCTGGTCAGATTTTGGGCTGTGCCTGTCGAAAGAACCCCACAGTCGTACGTCAAAACGAGAATGAAAACGTACGTACGCACGCACGTCTTGAGTTCGTTCTAAACTGCTGGGCGGCAACAACCGATAATATATTATCTTTGTTTCAGAGTGATAACCCGATGAGAATGCCGGAGGATATCGTCTATGGGTCTATGAGTGCACAGTAAGTACTGTGGTCGTAAACGTATACGAAAGCCGACAAGGGGGGGTTGTGGTTTGCAACGTCATCAGCCATAATACGAGAACATTCTTCCCGATCAATTTCAAAAAATGAAAGCCTTCTGGCGATCGCCGACATGGACTCTCTCGTGGAGGACGCTAATCCTGACCTGATGCAAAGTTGGTACATACATCAGAATTTGCGTGCCTTGTGGTACTGAGGTACTGTGCTAACAGTAGAATGCGCCTTGGAATAAACGGTGGCCGTCGTAGACGCATGATTGGCTCGGAACACCTCGCCAGTCCCGTCGGTCTGCACTTCTCTTTCGCCCAAAATACATCTTTCCGACCCGATCGGGAAACTCTCGCGAATGGGAATAAAAACTGGCGTTTGTCGCAAAAGGTTAATGCGAATTGCCCAGTCTGGATATTCCAACAGACAGCCGCTTGTGTTGCACCAGTCCAATATTCTGAAGGGGCCTCTGGTGGATCGGGAAGGTTAACGGGGTGTATCTCACCTGAGCCCGTTGGCGACCTCGATCCGGCCAGGTACGAGCCCGGAACGGTCATTCGATTGAACTCTCCACAAATTCGGTCTCTTTAACGTCATTTTTATAGCGGAGTGCCATGTTGACTCCGAGGGGAGCTCGAGTGCAGATTCTGTCGCATCACTGATATAAAGATCATCTACATGTCTGCCCATTATATATTTCGTATTAATACCGATATAAACACCATTGGTAATTGAGAGACTGCCGTCTACAGTCTGCTCTGGCCACCTCGTCACCAGTTTCTATCAACGGGTATCCTACTCGCGGTTATATATCGGAATCTTATATAAAACAAAATCCCGTCACTCCAGCACAATGAAGATCTCAATCACTGCATTTTTGCTCACCGCCTCCTCATTCCTTGCCGCTCCTGTTGTTGGCCTCCCCGCCGTCGGCGATACGGTCCTGCCTGCGTCGTCCAAGCTTGATATTACTCTATGCAGCGCGCAGATCGAGAGCACCTTAGCGACGAGACGTTGGCCTCAGACGAGTATGTGGTACACCCCATGCCCCATTCCCAAACAGTTGTCATTTTTCCGTATTGGTTCTCATTTGAACGTCTTGCCGATCGTTAACACTACGGTGTTATCTCCAGACCCCGATCAATTGATCTACGACCAAAAATTCTACTTGAGGATCAACAGTTTCAAGCTCCCCAGTTGCAAACCGTTCGAATATGTTGATACAGTAGCGGCCTGCGTGGATATAGCGAGGAAGACTTCGGGTGAGTGAATAACAACTCATGTTATCTCCGATTTCGACCTTTCACCACAATTGGGGTGGTGCTAATACGCTCTTTGTGATTAGAAGCCCTACCTATCAACTATATCCAGCGTCTTTGTCAATTGTTGCATTAGCAATTCTTCTGATCATTCGATGAGATTGAATGAGGGTGTGACGGCTTTCAAACTGTCCAAGGGAAAGAGTCGTTCGAATGTAGTCGAGCAAATATTGGTTCGAATGATGCTTTGCGTACACGTATATGTAAAGGCTGAGTTTGTAGTACTGTATATATGTAACGTAACTTGATAGAAGCAAAGGTCCCACCGCAAGGAAAGAGTGTTTTGAAAGTATACTAGCATGCATTCCCGTAGTAAATTGAACTTGTGAGATTCCGAAAGCTAATAAAAGAGTAGTCTGGCATAGCGGCTCACAAGCTACTTGGGTTCTTATTGCTTGAATATACTACCAGTCGTGATCCAATGACAGAAATGTAGCCATAGAAGCTTGGAGTCGTCAAACCACACTGGAAAGTAAGCCGCCCTCAAATACCTTATATCTGCTCATTTGACAAAATGTGCGTAGTTCCAAGTCTAACAGGAGCCAGGTATCTACCTACTTTGGCATGTTCCATGTGCAAAACTCGCTCACGCAAAGAGATAAATTGAGCAAATGGCCAATAATTTTACCGTGTTTTCGAACTGCTCGTTCCATGCTCGTGCCATGTGAGTTTGAACCGATTTCGAGACATTCAGCCAGCACGTATGATTGTCCGATGATGTATCCTAACCGCTCTTAAAGCCGGTCTCGCATTGATAAATATGCATCGACGAGGAAGGTATCTCCAACGGCAGGTTCTGTTAGCAATAATAGCCATTAGCAATGGGTGCCACACTGCCCTTGCCGGCGGAAGCCTCCATGCCCGAAATCCGGAGCCATCAGAAATCCCATCAGGAGAGCCATACAAGAATATATACAACTCTGGTATGAACGCGGACAGGTTCACCAACGGCGGTATGAACTCCGTCCAGAACGATCCAAACACTGCGGGGACCGGCACTGCCATGAAATACCTCACCCCTCCAGGTTTCAGCCCTCTGTTAACCCAACCGGGCAGATCCAACTATTACGATAATAGCGGAGAGTCGACCGCCTACGAAAGTCCTTACCTGGACACCTCGAACGTCCCGGAAACTGAGCAGGATGAGTTGATCCACTTCCAGCAATCGCCCAAGCTGACGAGTCCGACTCGGATCTTTGAAATAAACCCCAGACAGCTGCTCGATCATTTTCGAAAGGATAACGGTATATCGGCAAGTGCTGCCATGCAGGCTATGGGTATTCAGGATCCCGAGGAGGATCGCGGCGCTGTTCCACCGTTTGCGGATATCTTGAAGAGTCCGTCGACGAGCGGGTACGGTACGCCGAGGGAGAAGATGTACAACAGTCAACTTTCGAAGCAGAGGTACAGCTTGGTGGACGCGGGGTCAGTTATTAGTAGGGGGGACGAGGACGAAGGCAATATCGAGGATATAGACGAGTTTTCGCAATTTAGCGTGCCGGTGTTTAGCACGCAAGGGAAAGCGGATTTCCTAGTACAGGAATCCAGCCCGCTGAAGGTGCCTTCGGTAGATGTTGGGACGGCGGCGATATCAATTCGTAAGTACAATGTCCCAATCTTGAATTTGAATGGCTCGAGTTCGAGTACTGGCCGACTTTTGTCTCGCCCGCATCAATCAGCCATGTCTTGCGCTCAAGATACAAGATAAACGATCCGATATGGTCAGCATCTAACGAGTCATGTGATATTAGCTGCGACCGAGAAAGGGACGGTGCAGTTCGACTACAAGACGTTGACATTTGAGAGCATCTATCAAAACGAAGCTGATCCGGACTACGCGGCCGGCTTTGTGATTACTCCGGGTGGCGCAAGCACCGCCCCGACCAAGATAAACGCGATACTCAACGAAGACGGGAGAATGATCGTGGCCGCTCAGTACGAGTACATCAATTCTCGCTTCAGTAAATGGATAATCAAAGACAGTGTACTCTACCTCGCCGGCACAAGCTACTTTGTTTACGTCTGCTACAAAACAACGGAAAAGACCGGCTTCTACTTGGGCGATATGAACGAATTTCAAAAGGTCTCAAAAACGAATTGTCCCTATGGTGGCTTCTTGTACACAGGGTGGGAGACGGTTAAATCGACTCCCAAGCACGGCATGCCACCCGGAGAAGTGGAGGTCCAATTCAACAATCAAAAGTCTCAAAGCCTGAATAAAGATGGTGTGTTCTCGGTGAAATTCCCACCCAAATCAAATGATTTCTTTTGGGATACCCACAAGACTTTTGATGGAACCAAGACGCCGAGACTCCCGAAATACCTTCAGATAGCGGCGATACCAAAGTCGCTTGTGAAAGGTGTTCTCGAAGCGGACATCAGCGAGGATCGAGCGGTTTGGTTTTACGTCGGGAACGTAAAACCGACCGGTAATCCGATGGCGAAGAATTGGAGTCTGAAAGATATACTTGCTGGGGCGCCGATTCAAATACAAAGTGAGACGATAAACACCTCGATCAATTCATGTCGGGAGGTCGAATGCTAACATGAGAAAACTTGAACGCTAGGCTCCGTACCCAGAGTCTATCCAATGGCATGGTATGAAAACATCCCCAGTCACCCTGAAGAGAACAAGGAAAGAAGGCTGCTGACTAGATTTAAACCTGACAATATAGGTTCTTGACAGAGGTCGACCCCGAAACTGACCCGTTCCGTGTCAACAGGAACGTGAATGGAGCGGATGTCATCATGGCCGGCTTGGAGGCTTTCCCAAAGCCCGGTGTTTGGCAGTATAACTCGGAAAACGGGAGACTCTACAAGTGGGGCACAAAGAAGTTCATGTACACCTGTCGTGGCGGGAACGTTGGTGGCGCGTTTCTTCGCGTTGGTTCTCTCTCACGAGCTCGTAATAACTGCGGGGGACCGGATCGTAGGGAGGAGTAAGTTGCATAAACAGAAGTTTTTTTTATTTTTTTTTTGCAAAACTCGGTCTATTTACTGATTCTTTATCGGTAATTATAGTTTTGTTCACGTCGTTAAACCTACTTTTGATGATTCGACCTCTCTCGCCATACGGGGAAAAGTAGACGTAGAAATTGGTATGGGGGTCATGTGGGTTTCGCCGGATGCGAACTGGACGACGCCAGGATTTGCCTACAATCAGAACGGCAGCCCGTTAGTCGCTAGATTGATGACGGTTGGACCAGCGGATTACGATGGTATGACGAAGAAGCAGGCGAAGGATGCAGCGGAGTACAGGGCGAAGGCAAAGATGATTCTTGAAGTATTCCCAGTGAGAATACCGCCGGGGCCTTACTATCAGTAAATAACTATCTAAACTATCTGTATCTATTAACTTGGGAGTTTTCTTTCTATCGGATAATAGCCACCTATTCCACCTATCCGCTTCGCTATCGTGATAGAGCCATAGAATCTCAGAGTATAGTGTGTTGAGAATGTTGGATTTTTGAGTCTGCGTGTTGCGTTTGTCGTTACAAACGCTCCGCTTTTGGACTCCAGAGCAGAGGGCTTCAACCCCAACCGTCCGTTTCGGGTTAGACTGCTATCTCACACAATCGAGCAGGCAACCCAAGCAAATTTGCTGTGATCTCGAATTCAGTATCCTATCACCAAACATCGTCGACGACTTGCATCTACCTTCCGACTTCACCACCGCCCACCTCCGATTCTCATCACGTAAAGCTCCCCAGCCCTTCGAATCGCTACTCGAAATCGTCTCCGATATACAGTCAAGCTAATACGATCTGATTTCCGTCGAATAGTCTTCAACAAAACCGCAAACATGCCCGGAGTTTCAGTTCGCGATGTACGTACCAAGACAACCTACTACCCAAGATGTCGAGATTCCGAAGATATACTCGTTGTATGGTGGGAGGGTATCGATAGGGGATGGAATCATCGAAAAGGCAGAATCTTGAAGGAACAGAAATGCTGATGGAGGATGTTGGATATTAGGTTCCTGCTAGTGACTTCATCCAGGCCTATGCCGCCTTTTTGAAGAGACAGGGAAAGCTCCCAGTTCCCGGTATGCAAAAAACACGAACCTCCTACGACGAGAAGCTATATGGTATATGGAAAGGACGGAAAAACTGATATATTGGGGATTTTTGATTTACAGGCTGGGTCGATACCGTCAAGACCGGTAACGCTAAGGAATTGCCACCTCAGTCCATCGATTGGTACTACGTCCGCGCTGCCGCTGTCGCCCGTCACATCTACCTCCGAAAGAACATTGGTGTCGGCAGATTAAGAAAGGCCCACGGTTCCGCTAAGAACAGGGGATCGCGTCCCAGCCACCACGTTGACGCTTCCGGAAGCGTTGACAGGAAAGTCTTGCAGTCGCTCGAGAAGATTGGTGTCGTTGAGCAGAACGAGAAGGGTGGAAGGAGCATCAGCCAGACCGGACGAAGAGATTTGGATCGTAAGTTGCAGCTTTTCTCAATGAAATGCTTAGATTCGATCGTTTTGAACATTTTGATGCTAATTGGCTCGTTTGAAATAGGTATCGCCCAGACTACCATCGAGGCTGAGGAGGAGGAAGAAGAGTAAATGCTGCTTTTCGACCTTTTTTTCCAGCTTTCCAACTTTTTAGAATTGTGTCTATACCCTTCTATCCCGATTCAAATCTACCACAATCCGACCCTCCCGAATCTTCTTGTCGACCGACTCCTCCTCGACATACTCTTTCTCCTACGTGCATAAAAGAAGGAACGTCGTAATGAAAATGACTTGATATCTTTTTTTGTGTCACAGGAGAAAAGCTTATTACTTATTATCCTCATTTTACATATTCATTCGGCGTACAATGGGTTTCTCTTTTTTTACACTTTTTTCTCGCTCCGACTGTAATATCGATGTTCCTTCATGAATATATATATTTCCTCCAACGACGTCTGCTGGATTTATCGAGGGCGATTTGACATGTTTTTGCATCCGTAAAAGCTAAACGTTAGTAAGACAGAAAGAAAGCACATCGGAGTTGAGATCCGGTCCCTCTGAGCTTGGCACTCGCCATATATACTCATACGCAAGAATCACCTAATCTCTCGCGTGGTACATCTAAAAACTCTTGAGATTTATCGCAATAGCCTGCCAATAGGGAATTTTTGCTAGTGCTGATGCGGCTCAGGTCCGTAGCCAGAAGGGATGGCATCGCCGCACCTTGTTTTGCGGGCCCTGTGACGTCAACACACTCTTTCAGTTCAGCCCTGCGCGTCTCCCCGTAACAGCTCTCTTCTTTCTTATAAGTAGACTCGACCATCGTCTTGCAAATCTCAGAAATAATTTCTCAGATTTGACAATTATCCCTTCTCTTCGCTATTATAACCAAGAATATACCAAAACCAGCCAGAAGCAACCATGGCTACAGCACCCTTAATCTCTATTAAAAATGTCGTATCCTCCCAAATCCCTCCTGGTGCCTCCTCCCCCATCCCTCTGAAATCTGGGACCTTGACTCTCACGGAACCTTTGGCGGGTACCATTCCCACGGAGGCCAAACTCTTTCTGACCATCACACCGGTAGCGGATGCCGAAGATGCAACACCGCTCACGCTTCCCATCCATCCTGAACTCTTCCTGGGAAGCAAATCCGGACTCTGCCAAACCTTCAGATTCAAAGTCACCGAAGAGCTCGGGACCATCGAAGTAAAATTTCCGGAAGATCTTGGCGAGGAAGATGCTTTGAATTTTGAAAAAATTATGGTGTACAACGGATTTTTGAAGACGGGGTTTGTGGCTGACGCTGACAGGTAGGTGTTTATTCCTGAAACTTTTACAACGCTCGTTATGAATGTGTGAACACTGATTTTTTCTTGAAAAAATTACATAGCCTCGGGAAAAAGATCGCGGCAACAGCTGGTAATATTACAAACTACTTGAGCAGAAGGACGGACGAGAGAAACGACAAGGCGCCAATCCCGGAGACGGAGCATGAGTTTTCGGATATAACCAAACAAGTTGTCTCAGGCGCCGAGACCGGAACTGAGAAACTAGGAGCGGGAACGGCAGCCGTTGGGAAGACCATTTCGGTGAGAACCTATGAAACGTGTTATCTAAAGTTGCTCACGCTAACGTGGAGTGTAGAACGCGGTCTTTGACGCTGGTTCTTGGATCGGTGAGAAAGCCGGCCTGAAGGGAGGCCCGAATGAAACCAACAGTGAAGAGTTATCTCCGGAGAAACCGAAATCGCTCGCGAAAGAGACGTTTGACCAAACGGTCGAGGCTGGTGCCATCGCTGGTACGGAACTCGGTAGCGGTATAAAGAAGGTTGGATCGGCGATCGGTGACTCGGTGGGGAAGGTTGCGCAGCACGATTACGGTGATGATGGCAAGAAATTGGCGGATTCGTCTCTGAACGCTGGAGCGAATGTTGGGGGTATAGTTCGAGATTTTGTGGAGGGGACGAGTGTTCCACTTAATACTGGTAGGGCAGGGATCGGCGCTACTACGACGTGGCATAAGAAGGAGGGTGAGGAGAATGTCTAGGTGCTTCTTTCGCTGCCGAGTTTTCTGCATGTGCCGGTAGGGAAGTGTTCTATCGTGTGGGAAGCGATATTTCTTAAATGATACCTCTTTGTACTATCTGAATCTAATGAGCATATAGTTTATAATTATTGAATCTGAAGATCATGAATTTCAATCGTTTCTGTTAAATCATCCCAAGTGCTTTGAGATTGGTTTATCTATAAATTCCAGAGTGTCTCCCCGACGAGACAAGTGTCTCCAGCCTTGAGTTTAAAGGGAAGCCTCCGGTTTAGATTCGTCTTGTTCTCAAATCCGCCAGTTAAGCATATATGTATCCGAAAAACTATTTACTTAGGCCATTTAGCAATCCATTATCATTATTTCGTCGCTCTTTCAAACTGATTTTCATTTCCTGTCTCGAGCCAGCACCCTACAGATTTATTCTTGAACGATCGATCGAAGGGTTCAGCTTCATAGCTATGATTGTATAGATAACCATTAAATAAAAGAAAAGCAGGTATTCAAATGTTTTTGCCTGTGTAGTCGGGCCTCGAGCTTTATCGAGTATTAAGGTGTGTAGAAGAATAAAAACGGTGAGAACGAGTTCTCACATTGGACACAAGAAACAATAATGATAGAAGTGTTATTATAATCTTCAAATTAATAAGCGGCAGATTCGTTCTTGCCTGGATCAGATTTTCTGGCACATTGGATTCTTTTCCATATGACAGCGATGAATCTGCTATCCAAGGCCTTGACAGCTCCTCCTCCACGTCAGGGTATCTTTCGGGTTCTAAAACCGTTAGTAGGTTTTACACTGTGATATTTCTATCACTTACATTGCCCCGCGCACCAATTCAACCTGTCGAGGACCTACAGGCTCTCCAGCGTTTTCGTATGGCGCATCGACTTCTGAAACGGGTATCCCACTGGCACATTGGGTACCACCACCACCACATCTGGCTTAAAAAGGGTTTGAAGTATTAATCTTAGTTCTTAGCCACTGTCCCTCCACCGAAAGATTCGCTCTGACCTAGGCTGTGGAAAAAGCTCTTCAGGCCGTGATCCATATAGCCTCGCAGGTTGTACACTGCCCACTGGGTCACGCCTAGAGACTGTTGCATTTTACGGTCGCGGTCGGATTCGAATTGGAGGGTTTGCTTGCGCTCGGATTGTTGGGTCTTTTCGAGGGCGGCGATGGTTTGCGACATTATCGTTTTGGACATGCCATCCATACCGTCACAGGAGAGGGTTAGGACCAAGATGAGGCCGGCTTGAACGGTTGTTATTGCGACTGCTTTATGGGATATCTCCGCCTGCCAGAGATTGAGCGCCTTTTCGAGGAAGCGGTTGCCTAGGGATTTCGCATCCTTGAGGAGGTGGGTCGAGTAGTGCTACACACAAGTATACGGTACGGCGTTAGATGTATTCATATGTGGCTTTTTAAAACATAACACTGCAGAGATAGCGATTCCCTTTGGAAAGAAAATGCAGTTAAAATATACGAAGAGACCAACGGTAAGCACCCGAACTAGGGCACTCACGCAACCAAGCGAAAGAATCGCATTGACTAACAATGGGGTGCAAAAGGTCCCATCTTCGGCTTTCATAGCTTCGAGGAATATATCGAGATCGAAGCACGGAAGCAGTTGAAATTCCCAGGCAATGTAAAGTGATATCAAATTTGAGAATAGCTCATCATCGGTGATAACATTGGTCCAAGGGTGCGCATAGAGTTTGAGAGGTGGTGCAGACGTATCATCGATGAGCTCTTTGCCAGACATATCATTTTGGTCCTGTAGGGTAACTGGCGCGGAACTGTTGATATCAGCCCACACTATTTGTGCGTTTGAATTTGAACCCGATACTTGATTTACTGGAACGTCGACAGTTGCAGGCAGGGATTCGAAACCGGGCTCGGGCGCAATGCCTTTTGTTGGTATAGCGGTTCCGTTGTTTCGAATGAAGAGGAGCACACTCTCCAGTGAAAACTCCGTATCGTTGAGAGCCCCCAGTATCTGGTTCAAGAGCGGGGTTTTGGAGTTCCTAACGGACTCCAGGATCTCTGTATATTTATCGATATCCGCCTCGTAAAGCTTTCGGGTCTCCCGGAGAGAAACTCGCTTCCGCTGTAGCGCATTTTCCGGGTAGGTACACCCTGTACCGGCGGGGAATCCGAGTCTTTTGCACCTTTCACAAATTGGTTCTTCTCCCGAGCACTGTAGACAGACGAACGGGTCAGTCACACTGCTCATGCTGGGCTCGCGGGTAACGGTTAACGGGTAAAAAGACAAAATAAAATAAAAATTGAAGAGAGAGCGACAAGGCACTCTAATATGGGAAGACTTTTTTTTGTTTTTAGATTCTTAAATCCTTTTTTCCGCTGAGATTTTACTTTTGTTTTGTGTGCTTTGCATCTCGTGCAAGCCAGGGCCACTAGAATTCGAGGCTTTCTTGGAGTCGTCATTGCTGGCTCGACGCGCTGCTGATGGGGTTCGGTCAAAGGCGCCAAAGCACGTAGGCGGCGTGGCGATCCGCCCTTTGAGTTCCTACCCAGCGTATTCATTTGCGGGATCTGGATCCGAGGTAGGCCACCTGATTCTGGGGATTGAGAACTCATGCGATTTGATGGCTGCAGATGCGAATGGCGGCTCAAGTGTTGACGTATTCAATGTTTAATTGATGCAGATTAATATACTAGCAATGAAAGTAGCCTTCACTTACCACTAGGAAGAGTTTGGATAGTGCATCAATCAACTCGTCAATGCAGTGCTCGTTCCTTGCAATTGGGAAATGCTGCTCATAAGGACGGGGAAGATGCAAGTACCGTCACCAACAGCTCGGAAATCGCAGGACCCTACTTCCGTCCAATCAGAACGACTCGTACGTTCCTGCCGCTTGGATTCTTGGTCCGATCCGGTCTTTGTGCAATATGTAACATATGCAACACCACACCACCGGATTTATTCCTTGCACTGCAGCCGCCAGCCCGGGTGTACAAAGATACATATATGCGCGATCTTGTGTTAGGTATCGTGGGCTCGACATAATTTCTATTCCAGGATCAATCTCGCTTTGAATTTCTTCTTAGCCGCTCTATCCAATCGAGTAAATTTATAAATGCCCTCTACGATTTGACCACCTCTGTCGCTACGTGAGCTTTCTGGTTAGCTAACCTAATTTCTTCGGCCTGGCCAGGAGATACCAGGACATATATCGCATTTGCTTCGCAGTCCGTAGATCTTCGCTCCCGGCTTTACCGATCCGAAAAACGGATTTGATCCGCTCCATGGATGCTTCAGGGTTTTAGCTTCGCGTTTATAATCAAAGTAAAAAGGAAAAAATGGTAAACAAAGGCAAAATATAAACAAAGAAAAGGGAAATTGGCAGTTGTAGAACATTAGATACATAGCTACAGATATCTATGCGCTCATCGGACGTCTTTGATCTTCGTCTCCGGTTTCTCTAGTCTAACGGATTAGTGCGAAATGAAACATCCTTCCGAAGCTGGCATTCGCATATTGCCTCCCGCACAGGTAGATGCGAAGAACGCTGCCAGTACAGTGCCGATTTTTATCTTCATGGGGAAATGAAAGTCTTTTAAAAATGCGAGTGCGGACATGGGGAATATTTATTCTCCTGCTCAGAATGGTGAAAGCGAGTGTCGCGCAGTCTGTCAGGTAGGGATCATGGATGCACAACACCATCCCCAGTTGCACTTCGAGAAACACACTAGCCGCGAAAACAAATGTAACGGTCTCAACACTCACCCACTAGATGGTTGATCGATGATCCGTTGTAACGAGAAATGGGAGCTGGATATCTGAGGGAAAGAAAGTATAAAATGAAAAGCATTCCTCGGAACATTGATTTTTGGTCTATGTCCCGGTAATTTGCAACCGAAATCTTTGTCCCAAACGTTCTCTATATTCCAAGGAAAACCGGTCAACCTACCCCAAACCATCAATCATGAAGTCCTTCACTAAATCCATTGCTGCTGTCGGGTAAGTATGCTGATTTATCTAAAGAGATACCCTTGCAGATACATAATGTTAACTTGGTGTTAACGTTTTTAGCATCTACGCATTGTGTGTCGCCGCTCAGTCTGCCACCACTTGCACTCCTTACCAGTTGATGACCGGATGCCCGCAAGTTTATGACGCATGCTGCAAGTTCAACTGTATCGCGGCTAGCGGTCAGGGTTCGACATGCTTGGACTACGACGATACCCGCGACCAGGTGATCTGCAGCGCGTGTCCCTCTAGCGCTCCGGAAACCACCAGTGTCACCAAAGCGACCAGCACCGCGGCCGCCACCACCTGCGCTCCCTACTTTCTCCTGACCGGCTGTCCTCAAGTTTACGATCCTTGCTGTGCCTTCAACTGTATCGCCGCTGGTGGGATGGGCTCTACGTGTCTGGATTTCGACGATACCCGCGAACAGGTTATCTGCAGCGCGTGCGCTACCGCTGTCGCCCGCAGCGAAATCACCACGAGGACGGCCATTACCTTCGACCGAAGCGTTATTTCTACCAGGACTATCATCACACTCGACCGAAGCGAGGTTACCACGAGGACTGTTATCACCCTCGGTCGAAGCGAGGTTACTACGAGGACGGCTATAACGCTCGACCGAAGTGAGATTAGTACCAGAGCAACTATTACTCTTGCAACGGCTTTGGCGCTCAACTCTACCGCTAGCGGACTCTATACTACATCTCATGCTGTCCCTTACACCGGTCCCCAGGAAACTGGAAATATCAGCACATCTTCCTTGCCAAAGCCTACCACCACTGATACCTCCGGAGCGTCGATAATGAATGTCAGTGGAGCTGCGGTGCTGGGATTGCTCTGCCTCATGTTCGCTTTGTAAAGAGAACACTATTCGCAAAGTTGAATATTTAATGCTGGGTGTGGTGGCTGAGGTTGTAATTTAGGACAAAACTCTTGTGTATATTAAATGGCCTTAATTAGTATATAATTGATTTATTTCCAGCAGTATGTTGTAACTGCGGTCTCGTACCGTTATAAAAGCTGGTATCACTTTGGGTCATGAGTAGGCACTCAATATTAACGGACGGCTGTCTAAAATACTTTTGTATAGATTTTCTGAGACGAGATGTTATACTTTGTATGAGGCAACGTGGCCGAGTGGTCTAAGGCGCTGTGTTCAGGCGAATTGATCTGATTGGTCGATTTTCAGTATCGCAGTGGGAAACCGCAAGGGTTCGAATCCCTTCGTTGTCAGATAATTTATCTTTTTGCGTCTTTTCGCTCTGCTTTAAGTACGTGTTTGTAGACGTCGAACAAGCTTTTTTCTTTTAGCGAGTTTTTCGATTTCAGGTGGAAAGTGTTGTAATTTTTACCAGTCTGCCGGATTGGAAGAGAATTTGCTGGTCAAAGTGGAGACGAGTTTAACTGAACGAACGCCTTGTTTATCTTAGTGCCAGTCTCGACGATGTATCCTCAGCATGGCCATGATCTTCAATATGAAAGTCAATTGACAACCATATGTTCATCGTTTGTGTAGTTTTGTTAACGTTGACGTGTTGATATGTTGCATTTTGTCTTAAATGTTCAAGTATCCTCGTCAGACTCGGTTCTAACTACAGTGCTATTAGGCCACTCGTCCTGTGCACAATCTAAGGATCGAGCCCACTGGGAAAGAATACTTGAGTGCTTTTGAATGAGCTACTTTAGTTGGTTCTAAGAAGTCAGGTACTGGTGCATATCGGAGTCTCTGACTATATATCTTAATTGGCATGATCTTGCAAACAAAATATCCCTTGGCTATAGTCTTCCTGGGATGGACCGTTTACTTGAGGATCGATGCGATAGTCTGTTGGGTTGGAGAACAGACGCAACCGTGTTTCATAAAACTCGTAAATATATATAGATACCGAATCCGCGATAATATTTACATATCGATATACATATAGTGTCTGATGGAAACTTTACGAGAATGTGACCATATGTGCGTGGTAGATGAAATAGAATAGCCCCTCTGATATTATCGGAGAAAAACAGAGATTCCCGCCATCTATCTTTCGAAAAAGTTCTTCAGAAAGATGAGAAACCAGAATTTCTGGTTTCGTGCATATGGTGCATTTATGTGTGTATTTAGTTTGTAGGTACATGTACATGTATCTAGGTAACTCTTCGCACAACAAAATTATTTTGCCTGAGCTTCTGGATTCAGGCTAACAAAATTCTGAATCTGGGATAAAACAGGCTTCGTTAGCCTTGCAAAACCTCCTTTTATTGAGAAGCTACAGTCTCAGTAGCACATATGTGTTAAATACAAGGCTTTTGGAAAATGCTGAAGATCTAGTCAGCTGAGAGTTAGAATGGGATATCCCGGCTTCGTTTGGACTCGTTAAACTCGACACCCTTGGCCGGCTATACTCCAACGTCGGCCTACTTAAATCTAAAGGAAAGTACGTTAAAGTGCTAGTCCCAGAAGCTATATCTGTTGTTGTCATCTCGGTATAGCCTCAGTACATGTACCGACCCCAGTTATATGACGATAGCAGTATTATATCAACTCTACAGTGAATTGGAAACGTGTTGTTTCGTGTGAGGTTGAGACCAGAATAAAGTGAATCTTTCAACCTGGCCATTCGATCGGGCACTTAACCCGACCCCGCCGTTTTATTTGTAGTTAGCGTTCTGGGACTACCAAGTACATAATTTCGCATTAATTCCTAACCAGATTGTTTGCCCGTGCGCACGCGTTAGCCGTACTATTAGCACACCGCAACATGCTATTTAACCGCTCGGTACCATCCAGGCCGATGGGCAAAAAATCAAAAGTGCGGTCGCCAGAATATCATTTTCCTTTTCGAAAAACCAGCTGATATCACATCCTCATGGACCCCTTTTCTGGTCAGGAATGTCTAGAAACTGCTTACAATTCTGCTGCGCCCCATCTGCAAAAAGAGCACCTTTCCGCATTTCATTGCTAGATCTTTCGTCGAGCCCAGAAGACGCGATCGGGATAGAATCAATTCCCGATGGTCTTGCACATCCTGACCGATAGCAACCGCAACAGCCGGGGGATCCCGAGCCTTTCCATTCCACATGAACGTTGAAATAAGCCAACAAGCACAAGCCAACACTTCCCCGGTATCCAATATCTCGCCATTCGCGTGCGATATCTGTGGCAAGTTGTTTCGGCGTCGTGAGCACGTGAATCGTCATGCTGCCACCCATACAGGTGGTAAGAACTTTACCTGTACGACTTGTAACAAGCAATTTGCACGCGCGTAAGTTAAGCTTTGGCTCGGCCGAAGGTAATTTGAATGATGCTGACTAAGTCGTATTAGGGACATCCTAACAAGACATCAACTCTCACACAAAGCGAAAGTTCCTCTCACCAAATCGAAGGCCGGCAAAGGCTTTAGAGCCTGTGTGAAATGCTCCACCCGTCGTGTTCGGTGCTCTGGAGAACTTCCATGCTCATGTTGTCTTGAAAGAAACGAATCATGCATCTACCGCCCAACTAAAGAAAGAAAAGGGAGGTCAGAGAGCGAAGCTGGCAATGTTCTTCGTGATTCCCCACAAGACGGCTCGAATGGTCTACTGGGAGGCCACGGCGGTATATCGGCGGATACCGACCTGGTTAGAGAACCGCAAATGCGACTGAACGATCCAACACCCGCACCGCCTTCCGCAGACGAAATGCAACGAAGGGATGATACAGGGATTATTAGAGGTTCCTTACAGAGTCTGCGTGAGGAAAGAGACGTACCCTCCTGGTATGGTTTCCAGAATCAGGATATCTCAATGGGAAACCTGCAACTGGAGAACTTCGCGAGTATCAACTGGATGTCTCCGCCGCAAGAAGCGTACGATGAATGGAACCTCCAACTGGCTTCTTTTGGTGGGCTAATGACTTCTCCTCACGCTTTTACTTTTACAACATCCTTCGAAGCGCCATCGATGTTATGGAACCCTTCTGTTCTCAATCAACCAGTCGCCGAACCGTTGGCGATGATACCTCCTGCAAATTCCCTCCTCAATGCAAACCCGGTCTCGACTTTAAGCCCCGTGAGGTCCCCTATAAATAGTAGCAACCCCACCAAAAAGACTGGCTCCACACCTTCACCATACTATGTTGATCATGAGAACGTACGACCATCGACACAATCCGCGAAGCGGAAACGAGAAGTCAGATCCGGATCTGTGGCAAGAAACGGATCCCTTTCGAACGGAGCAGTATCATCATCTGCTGATCCAAAGACCGTCTGCCCGGAAAACCCACCCGCTGGAACGAACTACTGGGTTACGAATGAAGTCTACGAAGATCTACTATATAATCTTTTTTCTCAGGATCGCTTAAATGAACAAACGTTGAAGTCTAACGTGTTTCCGTCATTCTCTATACTCAATCACTTGGTCCAGTTATTCTTCAAATACTTCAATAGCCTTTTCCCATTCATTCCTCAGAAGAGCTTTCAACAGAAACAAGCTGATAACTGGATCTTACTGCTCGCTGTGGCATCATTTGGCTCTAAATATTCCACGAGTCTTGATTTGTGCAACGCGGTTTCTTTTGGTGCCTCGGCACCCGTCTTGCTATCTAGACTAGATTTGGTCCAAATGAGGGAAAAGCTACATGCCTTATGTCGAGAAACATTCCAAAACGAATTTCATATTGAGCCTTTGGGCCATCAGCGGAACTTTACCACAACTCTGTTCGACAATCCAACTTTGAACTGTACTTTACCTCGGGTTCAGGCAAGAATTTTATACGTCATATCACTGCTCCAGAGCGGCCAATCCGAATATATGCGTGCTGCAGTTATTGAACAGAATACACTCGTCGCGACTTTCCAAAGGTTCAGTATGCTATCAAATCCGACTTCTGCCGATGGTGTCTCCCGACCAAATATCATTACAAGTAGGCCACAGCGGGAGTATCAAGAAGCAATCAAGCGAACAGGCTTCATGATCTGGGTAACCGGTTTCTCCTTCAGTTTCTTTTCTTCCTGATTCTAATTCTTGGCTAGCTCTTAGACTTCATGTTGATGCACATCTATGACATGCCGCCAAAGCTGGACCTTGCAGATGCTAAAGCTCCATTGCCTTGCCGTGACGAGATTTGGGATTCGTATGGTGAATCTATACCAAAACAAGATGATCTTGATCAGAACCTAGGTATATCAACTTCTTCCAACTTTGTTATTTACAGTCGAAAATACTAATTTCAAAACTTAGTTGACCTCCCGGAAATTCTGAAAAAACTTTACACTGAGAAGAAATTGGATGGGGATATCAGCGAGTTCGGTCGTGTAATATTGATCTATGCCGTATGCCGTCAAACATTTGAAGTGCGCCGCAACAACCATAATTGGCTGTCAACATGGACGCCCGGTACTCAGAGCCAAATTCAACTTGATCTTACCTCCGGGGAGAGTTTGAAAACCACGAGCCAAAAGTTGTCATCACCGTCTGATGCACTCTTTTCTAAATGGCGGAACGCTGCTTGCGATTGTTTTGATGTACTCCACTGGGCAGCTAATAGTAAGATCGCTGCGTCAGGCGGTCTTGAACATCACACTGTTCTTCATCTCCACCTTTCACGAATATTAATCCTCACTCCTCTCAAAGAGATCAGATCATTTGTTACGACTCTGTCGAATATCAGTCAAACCCAACTTCAAGGGAATGCTCTTGAGCAGGCATTCAGAAATCTGAGTGAGGGCGAAAGTATCCTGTCGTGGGCCGTTCGTGATCAGTACAAGGCTCGGTTATCCGTTATTCACGCCGGTGCGATATACTGGTACATACGCCGCTACAGCTGCGGGGACTTTATTGAGCCTTTTGCGATCTTTTCCGCCACACTTGTGGTATGGGTATACAGCCTGTCAGTTCAACTATCCCGAAAGAACAACCTTCAACCTGGGCCGACAGCTGCGTCTAATCCAGCTACCCAGGGAGCATCCGAGGAGTCGGACGATTCCTCTGAGACAGATATATCAATAATACAATTAGACCGACCCTGCGATGATGAGAGCGTTCAGGTTTATATGCGTCTCGGCGCAAAGATAACCGCTAGTATGGCACGAGTTGGTGATATCCTGAACAGGGGTGCGCCAGCGAAGCTCCTAGCTGAAGGCCGACGCCTAATCGGGAATAACAGGGAAATTATGTCGCATTCGGCCGCTGGTGGTAGCATACCGGGTATTGAGGGTGACAACCTAGCTACATGGGGGATATCAGGATCTTACGATATCACCTTAAAGAGACTCGAGGAAGGAAACTGGTCTCGACTTTATTAGTTTTCATTTCATATTGCATTCGGAGTTCTACGGAGTCTGTGCTACATGTCCAACGAGTCTTGTTGTCTCGACGCTTTCATTTGCTTATATATAGAGATCTTCTGCAAATTTGGTGGCATTGTGAGTCTTTTATATCTGGTTAACATTGATCTCGGTCCAGAACCACTATGCTGTGAGCAGGAGACAGTTTTGTTTTTACTAGGCCAGGAAAATTTGGGTATTCCAATCGTATCGTCCGGCTAGTATGGCTGTAGATGAACGAGATTCACGTAAATACCCTTCGGCTAAGACTTTTTTTCCGTAAAAACTGGCAGGTTCTGTATCATAAACTCCCTGTTGACATTTAAGTAGCCGTCCTGAGGCTCTGCAATACCTGTCTTGGCTGAATGAGCTCTCATGTTACCAATTCCGGGTTTTGGAATACTCTGAATATCAATGAGGAAGCTCAAAATCGCGACGGAAAAACAAAAACCCTTGCACAAGGATTATTGAAGAAAAAAATGCCGTGATACTCGGTACATCATCATATTGACGTCTAAACGAAGTTTTACAGTTCACTGAGCCCGAGTTCCCAGTTCCGGCCCGAGCCTTTCGGTGTATATAAGAAGAGTCTTCGACATTGTCGTTCGCTTCACTGGCCAAGGCTTCTTAGCAAAATCCATCTTAATTCACCTTCTTCAATAGATTTTTTAGTTCCAAGCACCCTTTGAAATCATGAAGTTCTCATCTTACCTTGTTTCGGCAGCAATCATTGCTACCTCGCAATGCGTTGCGTTGCCAGCCTTGAAGTCGACACCGACTCTACAAGAATGCCAACAGGCTGCTAGCGTTACCGAACCTAGCAATGCAGAATCAAATGGAAAATGCTTCGTCCTGTGCCAGCGTAAAGACAGTTTTCCCAATATATATCGTCAGATGATTATTTCTAATGAACCCATGAAACAGTTTGCACCTCCGCGAGCACAGATTGCTGGAACACCTTCTACGAGATGTGTAGCATCTCTGTGACCCCTGCTGTTACAACGACTGCACCACCAGCGGCTACTGGATCGCCATCTGGGAGGGATTGCGCATTGGCTCAAAGCCGTGAACACCCGGAAAACCCGAAGTCGAATCAAGGTTGCGCTTTGATGTGTATTTGTAAGTATTCAGTAGAATGATTTGGGAACGATAAAACCCAATGCGACGCTAACTTTAATATTCAAGTATCCTCGACAGGGACAAACTGGGATCAGTTTTGGAAATCGTGTACCATGCCTTAGTTCAAATGTGTGTGCAAACATGCAAAGCACATACAGCCATCGAACTGCCTTTAAGATGGTACTCGTCAGAGGCTTTTTGGAAGTCTTGGATATAAGTTGGTTTCGAGGTAAACATTCGGCTTAATTAATCCGAACATTAACCCTCAATTACCTAGATGTATACAGGATAACTCGACACGCTGAAAAGGTTCGGACCTGATAAATGTGAGCTCTATAGTCTGAGATTTTATTCTAATACAAATACCGAGTTTCCATCCGAGATTGGTTTATATCCCGATTGCTTGGGCGTCTCTTGTAACTATTAATAGCCATGAATGATTTTGAACCAAGATAAACTGCCAATGCAATGTTTCATACGAAAGTGTAAATTTGCGTTGCCCTCAAAAATACGATGAAGCCTCAAAATCAGGACATCCAAGTTGGGCATCGTTGACCATTTTCCTGACCGACCCGAACCGAAGCTCGGCCGAGTAAATTCGGCCGTGGATACGCTGACCAACGAGCTAGTTACTCGAGATGGTATCTCAGTCTCGTTACAAGAATGTGTTGCCGCTGGAATGATATCTATAAGAACTGCATCTCTCTGTATTTCGGAAGCCAGCATGCTATCAACAGATTAACATCCCTCACATTTCCTCATAATTCATTCTTCATCAATCTCGATTTATTAGAATTTTATCAACATGAGGGCAGTCAGTGAGTACAACGAAGCAAAAAAAACCACCCGCTGTCCCTATCTTCACCAATTGAATCTGCCGAAACTAAACTGTAACCAATAGATATTAAAAATGGCAAAGGTCCAGCGGCCGCTCTATTCATTGACGAGATCCCTGAGCCGACGTTATCAGAAGGCCAAGTTCTCGTCAAAGTCAAAGCATTCGGCTTGAACCGCATGGATCTCTCGCAGAGAGAAGGGAATTACCCAGTTCCACCCCAAGCACCCAAGACTCTCGGAGTAGAGTTCTCGGGTATAATAGAAAAAATTCACAACGATGACGCTGAGCTTTGCTCCTTCAAGGTCGGGGACGAAGTCTTCGGCCTCGCCTATGGAGGTGCATATGCGGAGAAGATTGCTGTAGCTTCCAAGATGATCATTCACAAGCCTAAAGGGTTAAGCTTTGAAGAAGCTGCCGGCATCCCGGAAGCGTGGATCACCGCGACACAAGCAGTGTTCCTGGTAGGAGCCTTCAAGAAGGGAGATCGGGTTCTGCTTCACGCCGGTGCGAGCGCGGTATCCATCGCCGCTATACAGCTAGCGAAGAACGCAGGGGCTTCTGAGGTATACGTTACCGCTGGGTCACAGGAAAAAATTGATTTCTGCGTCAACGAGCTTGGTGCTACTGCTGGTTACAATTACAAGACCCAAGATTTTGCGGAGGAAATATTAAAGGCCACAAACGGTAAAGGTGTTGACGTCATCGTTGACTACATTGTGGGGCAAGGGTATCTCGAGAAAGATATCCGGTCCGCTGCTACCGATTGTCGCATCGTGCTTCTGGCTCTCTTGGGTGGTTTCAAGACCGAGGATAAGATCGATGCCTTACCTATTCTTATGAAAAGGATAAGGATCGAGGGAAGCACCCTGCGAAGCCGGGCTACCGAATATCAACAAATTTTGCGTGATAGACTTGTTCAAGAGGCGATGCCTCGGTTCGAGGAAGGTAGCTTTAATATCTTTATCGAAAAGGTCTTCTCATGGAAAGAGGTGTGTATTTGGTAGTTATACTTCACAGAACAAGCACCAAGAACTAATTCATCGATGTGCACAGGTCGTTCAAGCCCATGAACTTATGGAATCGAACGAAACAAAAGGTGAATATCCCCAAAATAAAGAAGAATTTCAAAAGTTGATCTGTGTATGCGTGTACTGGCTAACACTACGATTACAGGCAAAATCATCTGCTTGGTGGACTGATCAACAGGCAAAATCAGGATTCTGTCCAGTCTACCTAGAAACCAACGTCTATGGGGTATCACGCTTGTATAGACATGCAGGCTTGGGATGAGTATACGGAAGAAATTAACATTTACCCAAGCTTGATATAACCTGGCGCATGCATGTATATAACAATATGATTAAAGTTACAACTGTAAATAAAAGACCATTTATGAGATAAAAGACATCTAGATGCATCGGCTGTAAAATTCTTTACGTAAACTTCTTTTGTGAGAAGCCATGTCTCCATAGTAGAAAATAACACAAAATCTCTTCGTTGCCAAAGAGCAAAATAATGTCTTCCCTGGTATATATCCAAGGTACTCTTTAAGGGGAGAGGAAATCATGACAATTGCATTTAATATCAGAACATCCTTCTCACAAATTTGAGACCGTTGAGCTTCCAACCGGATTTGTGAATCCTGTGATTGAGATATTGGATCAGAGAGTATTGCCCGCCGAGTTCTATATATATTTAACATGGAAATATCTACTAAAGAATACATAATTTGATAAAAGCTTGCAAGTCAACACGAGACTCCGTATCCAGTAGCCTTCTTCGACGGCCACATTCAATATATGAAAATGCCTGTATGTTGGATACTATTTATAATATAATTCTTCAGATATAAATATTGATAAGCGGCAACAATAATAGAGTCATTACCTAAATCCATAAATATAAGACTATAAATGTCGACGCCGTGTGCATGTGGCATCGTGAAGGTGCCTTGGCTGCCAGTTGTTCAGTTTCATCCATAAATTATTTCTCTCCAACTAACATCTCCTCACTTACATTCCTCAATCACAACTTCATGGCAGAATGTGAAGCCATCGACCGAATTACTTTCCAATAACATTCTACTGTTTCATCATCATTCTCATCTTCGTCTTGTACGATTCATCGCATTCATCTCTCCCACATCAGCATTCACCCCCCAAAGCGAATCTCGAGCACTCAAACGGGAGCAAGCATCTTTGAAATCTCGCTTAGACATCCGAGCCATTGATATCAGAGTTGAGGTACAATTGAAGGGCAGTTAGCGAGCAAATAGTCGCGGCAAGAGTGTGATTGCTCCCTTACCTTCTTCAGGGTAGACAGGAGGGATATTCATTAGCTATACTTAGTGTCTTGTTCGAATCGTCAGTATGAGAGTGAGTCTCTTATAGTACCCCTAATTCTATCCCTAAAATACTATCTCCAAAGTTAGTGTATTAGCGCAGAACGAGTTCAATAGATGCTGATATAATCCCCAAAGCCAACTCCCAACCGTTCCAGACTCAACCTGGCGGATGCCGTTCAAGCAGCTTCCCCAGAAGTACGTACACCTCGATTACCACCGCCAAATATGCCAGCACTCCCACCGTTGCCAGCAACGACACATGGGGAGGATGTCTTTCAAGATTTGGTGCACCTTTGGTCCGATAATGGTGCTTACTACAAGGGCTACCAAACTGCCAAGCTGCTCTACGTCCCTCTTATCCAATCGTTGAGAAGACTTTGCCCTGAAGTTGACTGGACCAAGCTCGAACTCTGGATCTCATATTACAAACTTAGACGCAGCAACCGAGAAATTTATTCGTATCTTCGAAAGGAAGACGTCGAGTCTTTCATTGACTTTATGCTTAAATTTCATCCAGTCAGGAACGTCGGAGACAGGGCTCCCATTTTGGATGAGCTGAAAATTGGTAAACAATTCGCTCTCTATTTTCAGAAATGGGATATCATTCTTGCGAAGGAACGTACCAAACGGGAGATCGCGAAAATTGGGCTTGCTAGGAGTTCCTCGATCGCAACGAGCACAGGAACTCCAACGCCAGGCTCACAGGTTGGAGATTCATTTGCTAGCAAGCCGCTGTCTTCACCTGGCGCTAGCCCCGGTGCTCAAGATAGCTCCTGCGCCACATCGACAGATCTTGCGAAGAAGGATAGACTCGATCTACCAGAGAAGCGTCGGTTTCTGATCGGAAAGATTGTTAATGACAACATCGAGAGGGTGACGCGAGCTATGCTTGCAATATATAAAACCGTCGAATCTGGAGAAGCGAGTTTTATAAAGCAGCCTGCTGGGGATGAGACCCTTGACGAAGGGCCTATAGCGTACTCTACGCCTGATACACCTAAACCAAAAACCGAAATGAAGGACGACTCGAATGGGAATGAGGAGAATGCTGAGAACTTTATGAACCTCCCAGAGCCAGTTCAGGTTGTTAAGAAGGAATCACCTACAAGTTTGAATCTGCCAGATGAAGCTTTAGTTAGGTGTAAGAGCACACCTCTATCTCCGAAAGAAAAGGAGGCGATGAAAGCATATCTTGTCGCTCGTGAGGATAAAGAACTTAATACAAATCAGGCGCAACTTCAATATCAGTTAGCGGATGGAACCAATCAGTTGGGACATGGCAATTCAGAGCAGACTTTGACTCGGTCTGGTCGTTTGGAAGCATCCAGTCATTCACAGTCAGATCTACCCGTTCAACCTCCCGCCAAGTTTCCCCACTATGAGACTCTTTGGCAACCAAAAGCCGTCTCTCCTCGCACCCAAGCCCAACTCCGCAGCATACATCAATATTCGAATTATCAGCCTCATTACAATCATTACTCAGTTCCTTCGACACCAAATGTTCCTCCCCGACCCCCTCAGTCACAGCAGCAAGAGGCTAATCTTCTGAATTATCTAATGTCACACGGCACCCCGATTGGTCCGAATACAACTCCACACCTTGCCATGTTTGCTCATCAACGTCGTGAGAGGGAGAAAACGGATCAAGAGGCAATTCTGAAGAAGTATAATTATAGAGAAGGGTAAAGATGTGCTAATTTCTCCATTCTTACAAACGGATCCCAATTTCTGACTTATAAACTTGTCGCTTCTCTTTTGCTGATACAATGATACTAAAACATAAATCGATTATCCATTCTGAATTTTAGGTTCTTCTTTGCGTTAAACTTTCTTTGGGAGTTTTTCCAGCAAGTTCCACTATCATCTTAGTTAAACAGCCATGTCTAAGAGTTTCTTTAATGTTGTCTTGTTTCTCGCTTCTTGCACCCAAACTTTCTAGCTTCGAGACTGTCTCGCTTCCTCCATAGCCTTCTTGTTATATCTGCAAATCTTTCGAAATTAGTTAGTCGTCTAACTTCTTGACCTATTTATCCAGCAAACTCATTTATTTCTCGTCATTTTCTAGGGTTTGAAAGTTATCTTTGGTGCTTTGTCAACATTGCTAGAATATATGAGCAATTCGGAGTTATCACATTAGGGGTCATGATTTTGGTCTGGAGGTTGAAGGTAAATTATGGTGTAGGGTATATCATGTCAAGCAGAGAAATTTCTCTTGCCTCGTCCCGTCGGCCCTCCGATATTAAAGCATTGGCGTTACTTTATGTCTTATGATTAAACTTTCATTCTTGCTAAGTTTCAAACTGATCAATTTTGGGTAGTTCAAGGGCATTTGACGTACATGGCCGCTGACCTGACGCCCCCGAAAAAAGAACGAGGCTCACTCAATAGTTTTTGGAATTGATTTCTAACCAGTATGGAGAGCTTCCAGAGGATCATATCAGTATATACATTGCGAGTAGACTAAGCATGTATTTACATCTTTTTCGAGGGTACTGTCAATTTTAAGCTTAAATCGACGATCCATGCACGGCTCGCACGGGCTTTGTATCTCTTGTACCGGTACATCTGACTCATTATTTAATGAATGACAGCTCAAGAATTGGTATTCTATTGTGGATAATCACTGGCTTTGCATGTGCATGTCGTGCTCTGTACATGTCGTGCTGACCACTGTTGTGATGTACGTATAGATCTGTGGCACCATCCGTGCGCGGGGTGCAATAACCGGGGTATTGGGACGCAGCAATGCCAACGCACCAGTGTATCCGATATCGCTATTGCGGGGCGTAATTGGAACCGTGGGGATGTCCAAATGCTGTGTAACCGTATCGTCATATCCTGTCATGTGGGGCGGCGCATGGTCATGGGAGTCTTCTAGGAGGTAACTACGGAAGGTGCCATATTTGAGACTGACTAGATGGATGATGGAAATACAAATTACAGGCTTATGCAAAGTAGTAAGCCTGCTAATAGGATTCACAGAATTTTGAGGCTATCTGTCTCCGCGAGAAGCATCTGGTATCATGGAACTACACTGGTGTTCTCCAGACCCCGGATCTATGCAAAAAGAACAGTGCCAGTATTGCAATGCGCGGACCACCCAACATTCTGGATTGAGATATTAAGATTCTCCCAGTGGTAACATTTTACTAGACTAGTACAATCATGCTTTACAAGTCATGATGTCAGTCTTGAATACTCATTTCACCCTACAATGCTGAGAAACCAAAAAGCCCTTAGTGAGAATCTGCAGCTGGTTGATGGATAACGGACATCATGAATGTGTTGTTTGAGGTCAAGATGCAACACCATTTCCCGTTCCAGGCATCACCAAAAGGCCGTTGTGCCATCTTGCCTCTTCCCAAAGACTTTCATCGAACGAATCGACAATACCAAAAACAATGTCCTCAGCTCCGAAGAAACGTCCAAAAGACAAGCCAAAGGACAAGTCCTCCAAGAAGCCCTATCACATCAAACGGGCGGACCTCGAGTTAGACGACTACCAGCTCCAGCAGGAGCAAAAGTCCTTTGGGTTACTCATCTCGCGCGGGTTCAACGCTCTGATCCAGTCCAAACAGTTTTATGCCTACCTGCTACTCCAGGCTGTGGCAGCCTGGTTCAAGCTCGGGCAGGGGTTCTTCTGTGTGGGGATCCTATGGATGATGTATGCGAACACGGGGAGGAGGAAGGAGGGGGAGAAGAGCAGTTGGAGTGTATTCAATAAAGGCTTCGAGGCGTATGTGTTCTCTGTCCGAGCTACAACATGATCCATGAATGCTGATGATGTGGATTTCTAGGATCGAAGGGTCAACCGATATGGAGGCGGTGGAAAGGGAGATACGGTCACGTGGATTGATATAGACGCAAGCGGGAATAATTCACGGAGCGACCGTCAAAGGGGAGTACGATATATTCTTGAAGCAAAATATACAGGCGATTGTACGCGTAGATTTCAATTATATAGATATCCAATTCGAATGACGTTGTGGCGAGCTATCCGCAGAGCCGCAGACACCGCCAAGCCAAAAAGTAACGGGAGCTTTGATCCACCTGCTGAAAGTGAACCTCATCCGCAACAAACATTGAATCATCTCCGACATCGACAGTCGAAAACCCCATATCCGCGACCGAACCACGTACGTGTCGAAGCTGAACGACCCCGTCCAATGTCATCGGGTAATCAATACAGAGACCGCGGCGAGAGCCGAAAGCGGTCGCGCTCAGGATCACCTCCATGGCGACATCGCGATCGAGAACGCGGTAGCGATCGTGACCGACATCCCTCCCGACGCGATCGTTCCTCCGAGCGCCAACAGCACGGTAAATCGGACCGAAGAGATCGGAACCGAGGGGACGGCGACAAGAATGAAGCACGGGAACGTCGCGAGCATGATTCCTTTGCGAAGGAGCAGACACGCCGAAACGCTCTTCAGGAGGAAGAGCAGATGCGTGAATGGGTGTCGCAGGAAGATGTGTTTGTGCTCAAACAGGCCAAGAAGAAGGCAGAGATCCGTGTCAAGGAAGGGAGGGCGAAACCGATAGATTTCCTGGCGGTTAACCTTAGGGTTATTGATAAAGATCGCAATCCGTTAGACGACGAGATTGATGACTCCGAGTTGGACATCGTGGATCCTGAGGGGGTGTTTGAGGGGTTGAGCGACGCAGAGCTGCAGAGTCTGGAGAAGGATATTGAGATCTATCTCGATTTAGAGACCAATAGGGAGAATAAAGAGTACTGGACGGTAAATTCAAAACTATGTTTCCCGATTTGTTGATGAATGGCATGCTAACCTTTGTATTTTCTTTTTCCCCAGACTATGAAAGTTATCTGTCAAGATAGACAGCGGAAATCAAAAGTCGCGGCACCAGAGGGGCGGGCGGTTAGCTCTGTCGTTACCGATATCGATAAACTTCTCTCCTCGAAGTCCCTGGATGAATTGGAAGCTTTGGAAAAACAAATCACGCGCAAGTTACGCTCCAACGAACCAATAGATGTCGATTACTGGGAGCAGTTGCTGCGGAGTCTGTTGGTTTGGAAGGCAAAAGCGAGGCTAAAGAAAGTATACCAATCCGTTATTAATAGCAGGTTGGAGATGCTGCGGAAACAGCAGCGCGATGAAGCCGAAAATATCAAAAAGAAACTTGAAGTTGTGCTTGCCGGCCCAATGCTGGTGCTAGAGGCACAGGATGAAGAAAGCGGCGAAAATACAGAGGAGGAGCCTCTGCCATCCCTCCGCCAGCCACCTAAAGAAAGGAAGCCAATCAAGTACGCAAGAGATATGGACCCGGAACCAATGCTAAAGCTTTCCTATGAAGATCGAAGCCTAGAACAGATGGACGAGCGGGAATTCCTTCGTAAACTGGTGAGTATTCGCCCCGCGAATCCCTTCAACAATAGCTATGCCCATGGCCGTACATGGGCTGCAGTAATGGGGCACAAGTTCACAATTCTATTATAGGGATCTGAGAGGCTGAAAGTGCTGAAACTTGGCTATGTGCCCATAAAACGAGGGGTTGGAGTGGGCGACAAATCCAAGGACGGCAGACAGAGAAAATCAACGGCGAACGATTCGACGGGCGCTGTTTCTCGCTTCAGTGCTATCCCTAATGATGATTTCTCCCAAGCGACACGGGCCTTGTACGAACGCGAGGTGGCGAGAGGGGTAGGGGATAACGAGGAGATCTTTGCCACGGAGGAGGAGGTCCAGACGGCATCCAAGTCCCAATGGGCGAACAAGTACCGGCCTCGAAAGCCCAGGTACTTCAACCGTGTGCAGATGGGTTATGAGTGGAACAAGTACAATCAGACCCACTACGACCACGATAATCCGCCTCCGAAGGTTGTCCAGGGTTACAAGTTCAATATCTTCTACCCTGACCTTATTGATAAGGCGAAAGCCCCAACCTATAGGATCGAACGGGAAGGGGGGCGGAAACGAGGCCAGTCTTTTGCACCAGCTGGTGAGGACGATACTTGCCTGATTAGATTCATCGCTGGCGCGCCATACGAAGATATCGCATTTAGGATAGTCGACAAGGAATGGGATTACTCCGCGAAACGCGAAAGAGGGTTCAGGAGCTCTTTTGAGAAAGTAAGGTTGCCTCTCATTGTCGTTATCATTTTTGGTGATTATTTTTAGCAAATTATCCACGAAAGTATTCTGGGACGGGCACCTGTGGTTTCAAAAAGCACCCAGGGTGGCTTTTCCTTGCCAATATGTCCTCTACTTGACTGTACTTTTTTATCCGGGGACCAGTTGCAGGGATCTGATGTGGAGGAAATTTTGTGCAAATTAGAATATTTGGGGTTTTTCTAGCGAAATCTTCATTGTAGGTGTACTGACGTCTCACGCATCTACAGGGTATTCTGCAACTTCATTTCCAGCTGAAGAAGGTAAGTCGGTTGGCAGCCGTATTTCCTCTGACATATCTTCTGCGACTTTTCGCTAACCTTTTCTTGTTAGATTTATTATCGAAAGTAACAACACACCGGGGGAATGTCCCGCCTAATGCACAGTTGGTGCCAGCGACTGGCATTACCCTTCTAGAAACGCCCCCGTTTCCTTCGATTGCGAGGGAGATGAAACTCATTCACCTGCATGACATATTACCACGAGCAAGCTGAGAAAGAAGTATCGTCGGTTTGCAGGTAGATAGAATAAAAATTAAAATTTCTCCTCCTCTCTTCCCGCTCGCACCGAACCCAGCAACAGCGGTTACTATACATGGATATTTAGAGCGATCGGAGACGAAAAACCTCACATCTGCTTCGGATGGTATGAACTGCTCTTCGGAAGCTTGAATTAATTGCGTGACCGTGGATTGTAAATGAGTGCCAGCCGGTGACATGATTTCAAAACGATGATACTTTGCTGGGCTGGACCCTTGTAAAAGCAAACAGCGTTTTCTGTACTGTGAGTAGTCAGATGCGTCAGATCAGGGTGGCTGCTATGCTTTCTTTTTTTATCCGCCTTTTTCCCTTTTCGAGCTACCAGAGATCATGGTGTGAAGGAATGGGTTTCTTCATGTTCGACAGCTCAATCCTTGGTGTCCATGGCTTCGGGCCCCATTTTAGTTGTGTGTCTGCACGCGCACCCCAACCGGACCTTACATCTGAAACGACATGTCGCATCCCGGGCGAGTTCGAATGCCGGCCTCGAGGCCAAGGGGTAGCCATGGGGATTGCTACTGCATGGTCTTGCCCTTCCCCCGTTCGCGCGACAGCGTGCATGGATCCATAGGACGCACTTACTTGGCGAAAGGGTAGGGATATGTATCAAATCTTGTGCGGCACGAATGGGAATCGTCGGCCGCCTGGATCTCTTGAAAAAGCAGCCACGCAGCTGCACCACCCCACCCACAACCACCACGACCCGCAGACCAGCCCGCTCAGAGGTCTGCTGTAAGCCTCATTCGGGACACTCAGCTAGTTAGTTCTAGAGTATCAAATTACTAGGTCCAGTCGTTCTTTTTCTTAAACTAATTATTCTGGCACATCCTTCTTCGACAATATAAGAATCGCGGTCCCCTCGCCATCCAACCCGAGAAGAGTCTCTTTTACACAGGCATAAAAAACTTCAAAGACTTCTCCCACTATATATCATCGACAGTTAATTAAGGATCGGCTTTGATTCAGTGCACAGCGACCCGTCAAAAGTTGTCACACTCGGGCTGCTCCTGCATATACTCCGCTGGTGTTTTTCTCTTTGGGGCTCCTCCACAGAGACAACAGATACCGGACGTGCATCCGAGCTGGCTAGGTGGATTTGGTACTGTTGTTCTGTTCTGTTCTAGCCAAGTTGGTTTTGCTGCTAGAGACGCAGGTCCAGTTTCGACGTTTCATACTAGTCCTCTCGCCAGTTGCCCGATTCTGACACCCAGGCACCAAACTTCGAACAACTTCACCAAATTTAAAATAAATAAAAAATCCCCACCGACATTTTGACATCTGTTAAGGTTTTCCGCGATTGCATTCAAAATTACCACCTGTCCAACTCCACGGAATCCACTTCTTTCAGCTTTTCCCCTCCGTCATCGCGCTTTTCTCTCCCGTCGCCTTCTTCCTGTTCTCTTTTCCCTCCCCGAACCCTGCAACACATCAGCCCCACACCGCACCCCCAAGCAACGTCGCTATAGATCCCTCCGACTATTATAATAACTTCCAGGACCCTTTCTCTTTTCCCTCTCCTCTTTCATCTTCTCGACATCGAAAGTTTCTCCTGTAACTTTCCCTACCGATATCGGATCTCCCAAAGAACCCTTCTAGAAAGCCGGACAGCTACTTGGGCACTTGTATGGTCTTTGTCTCGGGTACAAGCAGCTGCCGCTATCCTCATCCTCCAACTGCTTTATCAACCATTGGATAATTACGCACACCTCACCGGTAAACGGCCCTACCCCCAGGGACGATATCTAGTACAGCTACATCATAACCATATCACAAGAACACTCCTACAAGTGTCCTTTTCTGGTCTCGCAAGCCCACCCAGAGCCAGTTCATTTCTCCTCTCGCGTATCAGCACAATCCTCTTCTGAGCTGGCAAGTGACAGGAGGCAAGGCCAACGCGAGCTCTAAGATAAAGACCCTTGTATAACCAAGGGACAAAAAAGTAAAGAAAGAAAGAGAAAAAAGAAGTAAAAGAGAAGATAGCTTTGAGTTTTAGTAGATTGAGAAACAGACGAGCCCGCGCGGAGATATCAGGGCTGGGGAAAAGAAAAGAAAAAGAGGTGCATTGTTCGCCTTGCATGCATAGCGAGAAGATCAATAAAGACATGGGACTTTTACCACAAGGCGAAGGTCAGGAGTCTATCAATATCAATATTCTTGGTCGTCGACAAAAAGTAAAGACCTCTCAGCTTGGTCCCAGTCACTACTATATCAACAAGCCTCGCCCTCAACTTCAAATTCCTGAAGATACATCATCTCCAACAAGTCACCCCATCCCAACAGTTCTTCCTTCCCATTCTCGCTCACACCAAAGGCGAACTTCCTCCCAATCTTCTCCTTCATATAACGACCCCTCTAGCATGGTTTGGGACCAATCAAGTTTGCCATCATCGACAACATCCGAACATCTCTATTCAAATTCACCATCCAATTCTGGATTCGGAAACATGTCAGCTGAAATCATGCCGACAAACAGAAACCTCAGCCACCAAATGTTTTCCATGATTGCCGGTGTATCTCCACCTAGCGCATCGTCGCATCTCCAATCACCGCCATTCTTTCCAGCTGGTGTTGAAGATATCTCTTATCACCCCCAGATCGTTCGAAGTAATAGCATGCCAGCCGCAAGTGCCTATCCCATGCAATATACCCTTCCAAATATCTCTGGTTACGAGTCGTCGGAGCTAGGAGAACATTCACCGATGCACTATTCACACATTGAACCACCTTCGGTGTCGCGGAATCATTATTATATGGATCAAGAACACTACTGGGCCCAAGCGCATCTGACCGAGGATTTGAACAAACTTGAATTGTCAACGCAATACCCTGTCGGGATGCTCGGAAGGAGAACATCCAACTCTTCGCTTCATCATAGCGAGTCAGCATCGGATCTCACCTATCTGAACAGCGGTGGAATATCTATTCCATACCATGCACGTCACTACACAGATATGGACGAAGGTTATGCGCCAGAGTCGCCGGAACTTGGTGATGACGACCTTCCCCCTTACGCGGAACTGATTTACGAAGCGTTGAAGAGCGCTCCAGGTTATCAGATGCATTTGCAGGAGATTTATCAATGGTTCCGTGACAACCACTCGAAGTTTAGGAATGATACGGGTAAAGGATGGATGAACTCCATCCGACATAATCTTTCTATGAACGGGGTATGTCTTTCCTCTCCTACGTGTGCTTGAACTATCATCTGACAAACAATTTTTTTTTTGGAAAAAGGCATTCGTCAAAGTTGAAAGACCACAGAACGAGCCAGGCAAAGGTTACATGTGGCTTTTGGCCCCAGCTGCACTAGAAGGCGGCATCAAATCCACCACTCGATACCGCAAAAGCGGAAGCGCGAAGACAAGAGGGACCCACCTCATGAGCCCCGACAAGTCATACAAGTGTTATGTGACACCCAAGAGAAACAGGACCGGCAAGAAATATCAAACAAAGGCAAGACGAACTGCAAAGAAGAACCTCCAACGCATGCAGCATGTTGACCATCAGCAACAGTCGCAGCAGCCCCATCCGCATGAATATCCTGAATTCGCCGCCGTCCACACGCCTTCAATGACCCCTGATTTCTCCCCTTACCACTCCGAAGCCTTCTCAGAAACCCTCAGCACCAGCTCCCGTCATGCGACACCGGGTCTGCGCAACTCTGAATGGCATTCACACTCGCCCGTATCGGCACACCGTCACGCCTCTCCGTACTACAGCGACGACGGCTTCAACTCTTCTTACGATAATTCCCTTGGGCACGGATTTCCTGGTTATGCATATGAATGCAAGCCACATGAGGACCATGAATAATACTTAGCGTATAAATTCTATCTGGTTTACGAGACAAATACCAACACATTCTGGACGGCGACAATTTAATCTATCGATTACTGCGACGCCCTCCAACCATCCTTCTCAGTCGGCAATTCGAAATCGAACGATTCGAGTACCACTGCCTTTTTCGGTCCCCTGCATCTACTATTACTCTAGTATTTGCGAACATCATTTTCGCTCCCCTCCAATGACCGAAACACCAAACCATGCATGCATCTCAAAGATGTTTTTTTCTTTACGCCCTTGTTCCTGGCGCAACTACATATCTTTTCCCCCCTTGCGCAGTGTTTGTTCTTCCTTCCTCTAATTCCCGTATCAAACTTTTTGCTGAAATACCCACTTTTTCTTATCCTTCTTCTGATACGTCATTTACTAGTAAGACATATCCTTGTAGCTAACTGTTTTAAGCTTTTCCCCTCTTCTTTTTTCGTTTTTTAAAGCTTTGCCGTGTTATCCCGGTTCTCGTTTTTTGTTGGTTCCCTCAGCAAAGTAGGCATATTTGCAAATGGCGTTTAACTTGATACCTTCGTTTCTTATTGGTTTCCTTTTTCTTCTTCTGGTGCTTTTTTCTGGACGGCGTACCCTCCTGAGTACCCACGGTATGAGAGATGTTGATCAACTCCTCGCAAAGGGTTCTGCATACTATCTTTGAAAGGGGGACAAAGCCGATCAATTCGAGTTCTTGTGTATTTTTTTACGGAAATTTTTTACTATATTTTCGGGTTTAAGCCACATAAAAATTTCCTTTGGTGTTTATGGTTGTTTTTTCCCGCTCCGGCAGTGTATCCATTTATCCTCCATACCTCTTTTTTTTTTTTTTTTCTTTCTCGCTTCCTGGTTTTGCGCAAAGGTGTTCTTGTTTTTGGCTGCAGCTCACAAAAAACAAAACGGATCTTCCTTCGAGGTTATCTCCGTTTTTTACGCTCTTTTACTTGATGTGGTAATATTTTAATTCTTTTTCTATTCTTCTATTTGCTCTTTTTTATTTATTTTGATGATACAGATGTATTTAGTTCTACATTCTTCTTTTTTAATGACTATTTTTACAACTCCAACACTTTGTCTCTCCCCGTGAAAATGATAGGTTTCAAAATAGCTGCTGGGTGTACGGGTGGTGTTTCTCGGGCTATAGGTTTTTTTCTTTCTTTATGCTTCGATCTTTGCCTCAGAATTCTACATCAATTTGATCGACCGACCTCTTTTTGTGTTTTGTCAGATGACCTCTATTAGCGTTCCGAGAACAGGAACCAGTCCCACGGGCGAACTTGTCGACTTCACTGAAATTACATGCAATGCAACACTGCGGTGACATAAATGAAAAAGTGGGGTTTCCCTCAATCTTGTAGGCTGTTTGACTTGATAAGTTAACTTAAAAGTCAACATTATCACAGACGTATATAGCTTAGCAGGCATCCTCGATTTGATTATCAAAATCAATCAAACTCTGCGTCCTTCAGCTCTTTCAAGTTCGCCGGTTCGAAAATCCGCCATGGCGCCAAGCCCACAAGCCCTCAGTCGGGATTTGCAATTGTCTGACCGAGCATGAACACTCCCGCAAGCCGAAATTCATGCGCAATTCTCTAGCTCTAGGTACAGGGAAACAAAACAAAAAAAAATAAGAATAAAAAAATAAAAACTTGCTCGCTGTCGTAAGATAATGTGGGGCTCACAGGAAACTAGATTACTCCACTCTGAGCTCCGTCGATGGCTTCGGTTCTTGAAATCCGGCTACACGTGGGCGTATGCCCCCCAAAAACTGCAAGGCATTCTTTTGATTACAGGTATTTTGTTAATATTATTGTATTAATGATACCAGTGTGTATCAGCATCCTTGGCAGCCTCCTGCCGAATCCTACTTTTTTTTCCCTGCTAGACGGGCTGTGTACAAGTTCGATGTTTGATTTTCTAGAAAACTGTGAAGAAAATCTTGTACCTTTCTCAAGTTGAGGTGCAGATTTGGACAAGTGGGTGGATGTTTCATAAGGGCAAACTGAAAAAGTGGTTTGGGTGTGGGGCGGGGTCAGGTACACGTTGTGAAAGGTGGGTCCTGTCGAAAGAAAATGGTCGCGAAAGGCGGAAAACTTCGGTACTGTGAAGAATTTTAGAGGGAGTCGAGAAGCTAGAAGGTCTCCACTATTGCGCTATGGTGAGATCAGAAAGATGGGCCGGGGATCGAAGATTTCCTCATGGTTTCGTATAGAAATGGGGTCGACATATGCATGGCGCTGGATAATATCGAGCGAGCTCGTCAAAGAGTAGGGGAAGTCGCAAGACAGCTGAAACCGACCTACATAGACGAAAAGGCAAGAGCTAGCGAAACGGCTCGAGCGAAAAGTGAGCGGGTTATTTTGACCTCGACGACCGTCATAATTTACGTACATATGATAAGATGGCGCTGCTAGCGGAGACTATGAACGTATCTCCACTTCGCTCATTCGTCAACGCTAAGGACGGATAGGGAAACGGTACCTGAATGTCTCTCAGTCAAGGCCCCTCTGGATTTAGCTCCCGAAAGATGGTTCAGATGGCTGGACAAAACGCAATTTGGTTCTGAAATTTACTAGCCTTTAAGAGCACATCCGATCCTTCGCTAAGTATTTGATGTTCACTAGTTGAAGCTAATCAAGAAATCAGACGATGATATGGGCTAATGCAGCCAGGTTCCGATGTTTTGTCCCAATAAGGTGCGTATATGAGTTTCTGGTGCGTCTGAGTTTACAATCGCACCAGTTGAATCGCAAATTCTAGCGCCGAATTAGATTGAATTAAATTACGCTAGATATTCTAACTTTATGAGCTTGTCCTGTGTCTTGAGAGCTTCAAACTGAGTCAGTTGAGTGATATGCGTACCTGATACGGTAATTGGAACAAATAACGGGCCATCTCATCCGGGATCGCACGGTGGCTTCGAATTCTCAAAGCTCTGTCCGAGTAGAGGTCTCCGTACGGCAGCACGGTTCATGATCACGATAAGAGTTGGAGCTTTGACTTCAAAAGCCTTCTCCACATTAATCCAGGGGGACCGTGTGTTGCTTTGAGTGGACAAACAATGGTACATAAACGCTAAGGCCCGACACCCAGCATAAACGCCGAAAAATGACATGCTGTTCCCCACAGCGCATAAAATGCACGGGAACAGTAGCATGATATCAACTTCTCCGTGAGGACGAGCAAATGCGGTCACTACTTCAAGAGATCTTCAAAAATTACCAAATCGGTCGAAAAAGTTTCACGCAGCTATGATTCGGAACGCATCCTTTCGTAGATTTTACTTAAACAGTGCCGTAACCACAGTTGTAGATGCGAACACTCCGGTAATCTGTAGACTGGTGTAGTCAAGATTGGTCCCCTAATTCCGGTATTTTGATGCATTGATAAATATCTATCGATATGGTCGTCACAGCCATGGCGCCCGTAATGCGGCGCGATGATCGTAAAGCTCAACGTCTACAGGCGCATTGCGAGGCTAAAGTTTTTTTTTTGCATGGCATGTTTCTGAAGCCACAGGAGTAAGGAGTAGCGATATTCACGGTTTTGAGTAAATTGCTTCTTTATTTTTCCCGGTCGGTCCATGTTCATGCTGAAAATAGATCTGCTCACAGGCCGTTTTACCCCATGGTTGAAGACGAGCACACCCAGGTATGTACTTGCATCTTAAATTCATGCATCGAGTAAGTTAGCAAGCACGTGGTCAATCGCCTACATCGCGAAATGATCCGAATGGGTGTGAGCTTCGACAAAATTTTCTGAGGGGTGCATGAACCATCCAAGCATGACAGATTAGAGCAATCCGTGGCTTGGGAGTTGTCAATCTCTTTGCCCTTCGCTCTCGGTAGGTTAAATTTTAAATTGATACTAGCCCTAGCCTCTGCCAGTCAGGTACCCGGATTGACTGGCTGAAATCCTCCGCACTGGCCTCTCTATTTGTGACGGTACCTGCATACTCGAGATGATAAATTTGGAAGGTGGACGGGGATGTTGGGGATTTTCAGGAACCGGAATTCATGCCGCACAGATCAAAAACCTTTCTCGCTTCGTTTGGTCATGAGAGAATGGGCAAGCTTTGGGTGGATACCAGGTTGGAGTTTCATTGTTTATCGATAACGCGTTTTGTCCCTTGGGCCAATATGGTTGCTAGATTGGGGCATCAGCTGAAAGCCAATGACAGGTTTCTAGAAGATCTTGAAACACTCTCGCCCTGAATCTCGGAAGATCATCGATACGTCATTATCTGGGCTGGTAGGTTTGTTTTTGTGCCGTGCCCAATCCTAAAAATACTAATCTACAGGTACAATCCTAACTTCTGCCTCGATAACAGAATTTAACCAATCGTTAAGAAGTAATTGGGCCGATCAAGCGTACGAAACTGCCGTTCTGGTCCGAAGTTGTTCCTTTTAGTCAGCCGAGTCGACTATAACTACCTAACTTTAATGGTCTACATGCACGGGTATTCCACCCGTCGACGTCGACACACCCGCGATAGCCCAGTTGGCCAGCAAAATCCATCAGATGATCAGAGTCGTATTCACGTTGCCATGTGGGTCCAGCGTTACCCCTTGCATAGAATAGTTTCATCATCTGCTAGTTTTGGAAACATTCTCGAAGGGCTCGAAACCAACACCTGGCCCGGGAAGCATGGGTGGGCTCAACCCAACAACACCATCCTCTGGAATCCCTGCAAATCGAACGGGAATTGGCTGAAATTACACCATGGGGCTGACAGACATTACGTCTTTGTGTATTTTTTTTCCGTGAGGGTGTAGCGGGCGGGAGTTGAGAAAAACGTGGGCATCAGATGGGAAGATTCATGCATGCAGGAGGTATTTTCTGGAGATCGATCGAGACCCCCTTCGTCAGGTGTAGCAGGTATAGATGATTCTATATTTGACTTTTGTGCATAGACGGGTCCTTTGAGTGCATTTTGAACCCGTGTTAGAAGCGCCATGACCGGTCCCGACATGTTTACTATGATATTATCTACAGACTTTGCATTGCATTGTACTGTGCCGCTTCTTTGCTCTGAGTATTGATCAAAGCAGAACATCGATATCGAGTCGTAAGTTCGACTGTATGATCGCCTTTGCACATCTGGATAACCGCCAGGCTAAGATCCGGTTCATATTGCAGGATTGAAGCGGTATATATTTGATGCTTAATCCGAACCTGATCTAGACTCCTGTGGTAATACATTCGAAGGTTTCGAGTGGTTGTACAATTTGTGCGGCAGTTGCTATTCTGCGTGATCGACGCTTGGCGGTCTGTGCCACTTTCGGCAAGTTGCACAGGCCAATCAGCGATCCGGGACGACATGTTCAACACAAAATCAAACGTGGTAATATCATTGGAAGAACAAACACATAAGCGCCCGCCCTGCATATGCGATCCACTCACCTTCCTCGTGGCCATTTAGCCTCGCTGACAGTAGCGAGAGGAAGACGGCTGAGACGAAATCTTGCAGGAGCGAGTGCACCCGAAAGATAACGTGTTCTGTGGCCCCAACCTGTCACTCCGTACCTTTTTCCAGCATGCAAATGCAGCGTGAAGTGAAAGGAGTTGCCTAGTGTCTGCAGCTTGGGTTACATCTTCTGTAGACAACTGCGGGGTAGGCATGATATGCACGATCTTATTCTTTATGCCATGCCCACGCGAGAATCCACGAGGACAAAGGATCAAGGAAATGTGGCCGAGCGGGTTCCTGGCCTATTGGGTCGGATGAAAACTTGATACGGTATTCGGACCCGATTCTCAAAGCTTGAAAACATGGGATGGTGTCCAAGTTAATCTCCAACGGACCCTTCTGAAGCTCCCACAATTCGAAAGGAATAGAGCCACGCGAAGACTAAGCGAAGTGGTTTCTCAACAGGGGTTGACTTCGAATCGAATTCTTATTCGCTGCAAAGATATGCATCGGCATTCTATTCGATGCAGATTTGCAGCATAATTTCTATTACCTAACACACGGGAAGTTCCAGGGCGGGCGGGGGGTATCCTATTTGTGTTTACAATTATTATCTCAGGGCGACACTACTCAAGCCCCAAGTACATCTTTATCATCGATCATCGTAATACTCACAAGGGTGGTTCCGGATTAGGTTAGACCTCAAGGCCAGGTTTTCGCGCCATTCCATGGGGTCACTAGGAAGGAACCAAAGGCTGAAATTGCGAATATGTGATATAGATGCAACTCGGTCTAGGGACTTTCGACGTGGGATGGGCCTGCTTCAAGTCGAGAATGGGCCGGGGACCACGTGGTAAATATCTATACTGGATAAAACATATGGGTGGGTCGATCCGGGATGCGATTCGTTTGCCATGTGGTCCGGTAAATTCTGCATACCCCGTCTTGCTGCAGCTGTGCATCTATGCAAAAACTTTTGTCGACGACGAGTGGTCGATGCGTTCGTCTCTCATTGCCCTTGCAGGACTCTCACGTTTTTGGACCCAGCATCCCTACCCATGGATCCACCAAGGGATACCACGTTTTTCATGCTGGAGGGGGGGTGGCCCACGAGTCCGCCACACCATATTTTCAGTTATACAACCAATTTTCGTAATATTGGCTGTAATAGCGTTTCGGCGTATTCGCATTTAAAGGCAAACAAAGCGGTTGTTCCTTACATGAAAGCGAAAATGACATGACAGACGCCATAGTTTGCTCTAGAAGGGCTTTGATATCAGACAATTTACGCCGGTGAATGCTACTAACTAAACCAGGAAAGGAAACTGCGAGCCACAGGTTCTGTTACAGGTTTATCAAGTGCAAATTCGTCACGATAGTGGTTGGGATATAGCTATTGGCTCTCACAACGGCAGATGGCTTCTTGGGAAATGGGTTCCTGCATGAAGGCTTGCATGGAAACCAACCTCAACTTTGTTCTTTCTCCAGCCCATCCACTTGATGTCCTGGGCCGCTAGATGCGGCGAACTAGGACTTTTCTACTGCGGCCCTGAAGCTCAGGGGAGTCTCGAGTCCTTCAACCGGGAGCCTGGGGTCTACCAGTCATCTACGGGATGAGGTCACGATTTGTACAGGTACCTGACATCGGTGCAAGGTTTACTGCAGACACTAACTAAATACCACACCTAAATGTCTATCACAGTCTTCAATGCACGTTTGATCCTAACCTGAACGAGATATGCATTTGCACGCGCTTTGCTGCAATGGTTTGGGTTTCTCGAGGGTACCTGGATCTGATTGGCTACCCTCCAGGTACAAGTTGTTGCATTTTGCAGCCTTCTCCTTCAACACCCCCTCCGGCCTCCACAACAACACCGTTGACAGTGATTGCCTCCAAGACCGATTTACTAGCCGCGGTTGTACATAAGTCAGATCAGTATAGAGACCACCATGCTAGGCCCTCACCAGATGTAAACAAACCCGCTTCACCGGTCCGTTGGCACAAAGACTCGGGCCATACCGCTGTCAACAGTTTGACACGAGCACTGCCACAGGTCATCAGTATTTGATAATGCCTCGGTTTCTATGCCAAACGGTACGGATTCTCAGTCTTTGTTGCTCAATAAAACAGAGTTTACAGGCTCTAGCCGCCGTGTGCCTGCTTCAAGGAGTGTATACGAAGTTTGCACAAGTATCATGAAACACTCTGTGCTGTATAAATCCTAATGAAGATTAATATTTGGAGTAGATATTGAATACCTCCCGCGTTTTGAGGCAAATCCTGCCATCGGATTAATGCAATTACTTGCAAAGACACATGTTGTCTCTTCCCCACATATCCAGGTCTCGGGTTGCCACTCTGCCAGTATTCATTTCAGGTAGCATGCGTCAAGCGGCTCATTCCAGCCCGTGTACACGTGTATACAGCGCCATGGCGCTGTATATCATAACAGAAGAAACAGGATTACAAAACCTAGGTGAGGCCGGAAAGATCTGGACCGTTTTCGGGTAGCTGCTTTCAAAAACCGGGAAGCGCTGCAGCCTCCTGAGAAATCCTGCCGTCTTGGATGCTCACTGAATCCAGTATGACGATCACCTGTCGATGATCGGTAAATCAATACACGCATTCCTAACATAATAGGGGGCTTGGGGGCGAATGGGGACGTAATCTCCAATCACATCAGTCAAAGGAGTGGGGAAAGGGCAGATGCCAAAAAGTCTTTCCGATTCTTGCCGACAGATCTGCTAGGAGTTTCAAATTCATAACGTCAAAGTTGCAAGACTTTACCTTCTATAGCTACGATATTGATAGCTGCTAATGTATGTAATTCGATCAAAGCTAGCACTAGCTTCCAACCAGGATATTCGGATTTGTAAATCAAATTGCTAATTATATTCGGATTTGATATACTAATATTTGATATCTTGGTTTTCATGCAATTGACAGTATTTGATTGGTGTCCGAACCTGAATATTTGATACTACCGCGTCAAGTCAGTGCTATTAAATTATTCATACTCCCATAGCTTGTACGAAACATCTAGCTGGAGTATATTGAGTGTTTAGAAATACTAAACTCAAGTGTTGAAAGAGGTAAGAACTGACACGAACACGATTGTAGGGTGACTAATTGGGCGAGTGTAGAACGGATATATAGAGCGGTAGCTGAAACGTTAGGCGTTAACTATTAATTTTCACTAAACATCATCTATTTAGAAGTTGAATGATTAATATGATAGATCTATATTATCATATGAGGCTTGAGAGCTGGAGGATCTATAACTACCCACGATCCGTCAATATGTGTTGGGTTGTCTTTGTGAGACCAACCTGAAGATAGATTTCGATGAAAATATTGCAAATTTAGCATGTGATACCATTTAGAACTTCTGTTACCTCGGTAGGCACTGCTCTGAGGCTGATGTATTCAGTTGAATAGTTGGGATTTATGACATACTTAAGCAGGTTACACATAAAAGCAATTGTACGCTGTGTGACGTTGCAATTTAGCATCTTTTCAAGATCAATAGGCGGGCGGGCTACTTGTTACTTTGCAATGGTTACTACAGGAAAGGTTTCTGAGGCTTAATTATTATCCTTATATTTTAGTCTATTGGTTTGTCGGTACACTCCTAAAGACTTAGGAGCTCACATATAAATGCGGATTAATTGTATTTATCGTTATTGAATGTTACACAGATGTGAAGACGCGAATTGATGAATAGCTCTAATGTTTTTAATGTTTGGATGCTTCGATTTAAAAATTGTTCTCTTGGGACCAAAACAAAGAAGTCCAAAGGTAGATTCCAGGGTTTCTACCGGTCTATGACTGAACACTGGCGGCCACTGACTCCCTGTCCAAATTCCCTGAGGCGTTTTAGGGGTGAATTTGCATGCTTGCCTCTCCGTGCCGCAAACGTGCTTCCACCTATTAAAGCGCTAGAAGTTGATCAGCTGACGTACAGCCGTTAATTGTAACTTGTCTGCAAGTATAACGAGAGTAATCAAATATAATAGCGTGTCAGGCTGAAAGACAATCTGCGAGTTTCCGCCACGGAGGTATGGACGAAAACAGATCTCGATCTTCTGCACAGCCGTCGGGTGCGGACGTGAGTTGACACGTTGGACATTTAAATTGCCTCAGAATTACCTGCAGGAGACATCGGCAATAATAGCATTATCTTTCTTGGGAACTGAATTAGTTCACTCGTTAATTGTATACTTTGCCATCTGTGATGGAGTAAACGCTGGGTGTTACGGGAACATGGACCCTTATGTCGGATTGCTGCAGCCGTGAAACTGGGCCGCGCTGCTCCTCCTGAGCCCAATCACAAACCATCAAATTGTGATATTCAGGCAACATTCATATTTTTCTTATGCGCGGATTTTAATTGAAGAGTGAGTTGTGAAGTGTCTAAAATGGAATGATATACTACTGTACATAAAGATTCTCATACGGTCAAGGATCAAGCATGAAACTTGAGTTTAGATTGTCGTGCGCGTGATTTGCGATGACAGGCCTGGGCTGTGCTAATGCAACTTCTGGGAAACCCGACTGGTATTGGTCATCCCAAATGAATAGAACAATGGCCATTCATCGGAGTTGCGTCCTCGAATCTCCCCGACACTCTCCCCGGCACTCTCCCCGACACTCTCTCCGGCACCCTCCCCGGAACTTTCCGGACATCCCACCCACTGCCTCTAATTGTAATATCGCCGTCCCTGTAGTTAGTAGGCTTAACTAGACTTTTGCCACATGCAAGGGAATTTCAGCTTTGTTATTTGCTATTAATCCTAACCCACTAAACCACAAACTAAAACTTTCGCCCTCTCTTCTTCCCTGCCGACTTTGCAGCAAGTTGCTTTTGTAGCTCTTCCCGTCTTTTACGAGCCGCTTCTTCATCCATGCCCTCTACCGGTGGCGATTTCGTTTTTTCTTTCTTTTTCTTGGGGTTGATATCAATTAGCAATTGCTATGAACGTTAGATTCAGCCGTTTGCGGGTCAGTAGACCCTGTTTTAACATGAACGGAACTCCTCACAGAACAAGGAATTCTATAGGAAAAAAAGTGGAAGAAAAGAAATGATGTGGGGAAGAGGAGGGGTGCCATACAGGTGGTGGCTTTGGTGGGTCCTGTTCAGGATCGACCATTTCCTCCTGATGAGAGTGAGAACCGATATTAGCACATGGCGACCTGTTGAGTTCCGCTCACGTATGCCGCATTCTTGCATTCGTTGGGGTCCGATAAAAGTGTGACTATCTTGTGCCACTGGCTTCTCATCGTAGCCTAACTTTAGTAGTAAAGAAAGAGAATATGTGAAATCTTACATCGCTGTCCGGTTCAGGTTCTTTGCGCTTGAGAGCCTCTCCACCGGGTTTCCTGCCTCCGATAGTCCCCTTGATCTTGCCCAGACGTTTCACAGGTTCTGGTTTATCCTCAGGCTCGGGCACTGGCGCTGGCATGTCCACATCTGAATCGACATGAGCAGCCTTGGCAGGTTGCTCCTGTTTCTTCTTCCCACCGATAGTCTTCTTGATACCGCCCCCTTTCTTAGGTAAATGTATTGCCGTTGGTTTCGGAATTGCTTCATCGTCGTCAGAGTCGCTTGTGGTCTCGTCCACAAGAGATTCGACGAGCTCATAGTAGTTACCCCAATTCTTTTCGAACTGTTTGCTGCTCTTTGATAGATCCTTCGTTTCAGACTTTGGAGAAGTGCTGTGTGTGACCGCGCGTTCTGGAGAAGTAGATCTAACAGCCGATGGAGCGTTAGGTTGTGGTGATTTGCTTGAAGTTGCCCGTGAATTTTGAGATTTTGGAGCGACGTCGAGGTCATCTTCATCTTCGGTCTGCAAGTAGTATTAGTATAAGTACTGGGTCGATATAAAACTCGTTATTTACGTACGGTTTCATCATCAATTCCCGGCTTTACGACAGTAGATTCCTTCTTGATTGGTAGTCGTGCCTCCCCTGGTCCACTTCGCACAGGTGAGGACCGAAGAACCTCAAAATCATCATCCGAATCGGTATTCAGCCTCACAGGCTTAGGTGGTTTCCTTGGGGTTGCATGGGCTGCCGGCTCAACCTCAGGTTCACCCTTCACCAATACTTTACCCGTGAGCTTGGTCCACCACTGAGCCTCAGATGGTTTCGGTAAGGTGACTTCGAACTTGTCACCTTTCCCAGAGAGTCGCCTGTATGTTGTCTTTATCAGCTCCTTCGAAGCCTTTGTATCTGTTTCAGCGGCTAGTATTTCTCGCCGCCAATCGTCCTTGTCGAAGTGTTTGATACCCTTCGCTTTCCCAATCGGTGTCCGGCCTTTCTTGTGACCTGGGAAAACGCTATTTATATCGATTTTATACTCATCAAACTTATCTAGCAATCGTGCAATAGCTACATCCTTATCCTCGATGATGGCCAGTAGGCTATTTGTCTGCCGAGATAAAAACGACCCGTAATAAAGTAATGGTAACGAAAAATGCTTGGTGAATTGGGCGCCGGACTGAACCTTCAGCCGGAATCGCCATTCAAGCGGTTGTAAAGGTGCTTGAAGCTTTTCTTTTGTTGTAATGTTGAAGGTGTCTCCCCGAACTTCAAGATCTACGGTGACGGCCGGGTCTACACCCGTTATTCCCGAAGAGAGTTTCTCAAGGAGTATCCGGAGCTGTGAATCATCGGTGGAAGGGTCGATAGAGCAGTTGCGGTCTTCAGCTCGATCACAGATAGATCCCTTCTCGAGTGACTCAGCCCAAATGGCAGTCAAATCCGTTAGGTAGACAGCATAGGATGTTTCGGTGAAGTGTCGCTGGAGGTAAAGAGGCGGGCTCGACGAGTTCTGGATGGGGAAGGGCTCCCAGGGAGCTATGGCGGTTGGAGCCATCTTTTGTCGCGGTTTGTCGCGACGGAGCTTAAGTTGTGTGAGTTCGCGATGCTGACCGCGGCGCGATGTGGCTATGACGTAGGATTTAGTTATTTGGGTACAAGAAGAGTGATTTTGAGATCACTTCGCCATGAGTGATGAGCTGGCAACGATAAACCTACGAGGTACATGAATATTATATGGTAGAGGTTTGCAGTTGGGAGTGAGGCCTCAGAAACAGTCATCACGATGTGCTGTTTATCCTGGCTTCTAGAGTTTTGATGTTTCCCTTTTGGCGGCCCAACACGGACATCATTGACGAAACCACGAGAGTGGACCCACAGCTTGAGAGCTTGTACACCCACAAGACCCGGAATTGAGTCACAGACTACGAAAAAACGATAAATATGATGAGATTGGAGCCAAGTGTCTCGTAGCTGCTAGGTGGGTTGGGCCTAGCATTCCTTAGGAATGTTGATATGAAGTCAGGATTATTATCAACATGATATCTATCAATTCCTCCGTTCCATCCTTCGGGCATTCTCCACGCGTCGAAGGGCTTAGAGTCGAGGAATATATATAGTGGTGGGAGGTTCGAGGAAGTCGGTTGGTTGGAAGATGCAGAAGATGTACAGAACAAAGATGAACACCAGCCCATGGGAAAAGACGAGATCATTAATAACCCGTGCCGAAGAAAAAGTGTGCAAAAGATAGATACAAAAGAAACCAACACGTTGCTACATTTATTTCTTCTTGGAAGCAGCTTCCTTGAGCACCTAGAGATCGAATTTATTAGCATATAAACGGGTATGGGCAAACACCAGCTGGTATAACGAACCTTCTTGACGATCTTCTGCTCCTCGATCAAGAAAGCACGGACAATGCGATCCTGAACGCAGTTACCGCAGCGGGAACCACCGTATGCTCTCGAGACAGATTTGGTTGGCTTGGAGACTTGGGAGTATTCTCGTGGTCGGAGAGCCGGGATCTAACGTAGGTAGAGAGGCCAATGTTAGATAATATTCGGGGCTTTTAACGGTTCTGAGTAGCAGCAGTCCTGTATTCGCCTCTGTTCTATGATATCGTGTCCCATGGTTTTTTTTTGTTTTTCTTTCGTAGTTCATTTCTCACTCCAGTTGCTCGAAGGCATTTTGCAAGGTCATCAAAATCCATCCAATGTCATGGGTCGGCTTGATGGTCAGAACATCCATCTCTTCCTCTGACCGGTAACCCATCTGTGCTTCCAGGACCACTGCTATTTCCACCTCGACATTCTGGACGATAGGTTGAGTATAGACTTACACCGGACAGCTTGGTCTTGCAGTCACCGCATCGTGGGGCCGATCCTCGCTTTTTGATGTGTAGCGCTCTGAGGGCACCGCCTGGGGTCTTGATCACACGGATTCGGTTGCTCCGGGTGTTGTATCTGTTTCCATCAATCGATCGTCAGAACATTCCGTCCAATTTCCCAAGCAATATTCCAGCCTGTCGTCCATAGGCACTGTCGAGGCTTTTATCGTCGAAGATGAGGTGCAACTTACGGATTTCTCCGTCTCTATACAGGATCAATGTTAGCAATGGGAAAAAGAAAGGTAGAAATACGACGGGACAGAGCGTACGTAGGTGATTCTGGCGGAAGTCATTGTGATTAATGTTGGACGGGGTGTTGGCGGGTAAGATGAGCTGTCGGTTTGTTGGAGATGTCGATGTTCGTGATGGTCGTCTTCGTCGTCGCAGTATGGTTGTCAGACGTATCGAAATCTTTTTCGTTAGCGCAGGCAACATACTCGTGTTGCCTGCGAGGGCACAAAGCCCTAGGCGACAAACATGCCTATTTGATGATGATAACAACACATTTGCGGCTCCGCAACACATGATAATAACACTAGCCGCATATGTACTAGCTTGCGGATTCCAAACTTTTCTTAGCGGACTCATAGCGCATAGCGACACCTCCATCGCCTCCCATCAACATCATCTGCTCCATCACCGCCAAAGCCATTGGATATCGACGCGACTCGGACGACAAATCCATCGCATCCCAATCCAATAACCGTCATCGATCTTTACAGCCAACGTAAGAAGCTACAATCGACGCGCAAATCGCGTATTCAAACCTCAATATCGCTCTGCTAACACGAGACCTCGCCTCGTCAATAACACAGCTCCAAGATGGCGGGTATACCACCTCCACCGCCTCCAGGATGGTCTGGTTCGATGATGGCAGGAGCACCTCCGGGACCTAGTGTCCCTCTCACAGCTCCACCTCCTCCAGGTTACCGCCCTCCTGCTGACCCGCAGGCGGTGAAGCTGGAGCAAAAGAAGAAGGAATGGTTGAGGACTCAGAAGAGTCGATTCGGAGAGAAAAGGAAAGGCGGGTTTGTCGAGGTAAGTAATGATCGCCATCACGTTCGTGGGAATGCTAAATTGATGCCTGCTATCGTACAGACCCAGAAGAGCGACATGCCCCCGGAACATCTACGGAAGATTGTCAAAGATATTGGAGATGTCAGCCAGAAGAAGTTCTCAGCTGATAAGAGAGCATATCTTGGTAGTTTGAAATACATGGTAAGCCCCACCGTCCAGTTCCCATGATTATGAATGATGCGAGGAAGTTTTGTACGCTAAACAGGTCCTATGAGGACGGGTTCTTTGTCAAAGGCGTACGACCCAGTGTAGACGCGACTAACATCAACTATCTCATATTCTAGCCACACGCCGTCCTTAAACTACTGGAGAACATGCCAATGCCTTGGGAATCTCAGCGTGAAGTCAGGGTTCTCTATCACGTAAACGGGTGTCTAACCCTCGTCAACGAGGTTCCTCGAGTAATACCACCGGTTTTCGAAGCACAATGGGCGACCATGTGGACAGTCATGAGGCGCGAAAAGGCAGATCGACGGCATTTCAAGCGTATGAGGTTTCCAGTTTTCGACGACGAAGAGCCGCCACTGTCGTATAGCGAGAATATTGAGGATGTTGAACCACTCGAACCGATTCAGATGGATTTAGATGAAGCTGAAGACGAACACCTCTACGAATGGTTCTACGACCATCGCCCACTGGTGGATACGCCACACGTCAATGGCCCTAGCTACAAGAAATGGAACCTTAACCTGCCACAAATGGCCAATCTGTACCGGCTATCTCATCAGCTGTTGAGTGACGTGAATGACCATAATTATTTCTATCTTTTCGATAGAGAGTCTTTCTTCACTGCCAAAGCTTTGAACGTCGCTATACCCGGAGGGCCGCGATTTGAGCCGTTGTACAAAGACATCGATACAAACGAAGACTTTGGGGAGTTCAATGCGATTGAACGGATCATATTCCGTGCTCCAATCAGAACCGAATACAAAGTCGCATTTCCATATCTATACAACTCGCTCCCCCGTTCCGTCAACATATCCACTTATCACGACCCTCAAGTCTGCTACGTTCGTGCCGAAGACCCCGACCTTCCAGCTTTCTATTTCGACCCTGTTATCGCTCCGATCAGTAGCAGAGAGGTTCGCGCCGCCAATGCCAGTGTGAGCATTGAAGACGACGTGCTGGGATTTGGCGTCGACGAGGATGATTTTGAGCTCCCGAAAGAAGTACAGCCATTCCTGGAGGAAGAGGAACTCTATACCGACAACACCGCCGGTGCTATCCAACTCTGGTGGGCGCCTTTCCCGTTCAACAGACGTAGTGGACGTATGGTCCGAGCTCAGGATGTTCCTCTGGTCAAAAATTGGTATCTCGAACACGTTCCCGCTGGCCAGCCAGTCAAAGTGAGAGTGTCTTACCAGAAGTTGCTCAAGGGCTATGTTTTGAACGAACTTCATTTTCGACCACCTAAAAGTCAAAACAAGCAGAATCTTCTTCGAAGTTTGAGAGGAACAAAGTTCTTTCAGAGCACCACAATCGATTGGGTAGAAGCTGGGTTGCAGGTTGTTCGACAAGGCTTTAATGCATTACAGCTGCTTATCCATCGCAAGAACTTGACATACTTGCATTTGGACTACAATTTCAACTTGAAACCAGTAAAAACTTTGACAACCAAGGAAAGGAAGAAGTCTCGTTTCGGCAATGCCTTCCACTTGATGCGAGAAATCCTTCGCCTTACCAAACTCATCGTTGACGCTCAAGTTCAATATCGTCTGGGCAATATCGATGCCTTCCAACTTGCCGATGGCATCCTATATGCTTTCAACCATGTTGGCCAACTCACTGGGATGTACCGTTACAAGTATAAACTGATGAGACAGATTCGCGCCTGCAAGGATCTGAAACATTTGATCTACTATCGTTTCAACGGTGGGCCAGTCGGCAAAGGCCCCGGTTGTGGCTTCTGGGCCCCAGCATGGCGTGTTTGGCTCTTCTTCCTTCGAGGCATCATTCCCCTCTTGGAGCGTTGGCTCGGGAATCTGCTCGCACGTCAATTTGAGGGAAGGCATTCCAAAGGTGTGGCGAAGACAGTTACTAAGCAACGTGTGGAATCTCACTTTGACTTGGAACTCCGAGCCAGCGTTATGGCCGATCTTACGGACATGATGCCCGAAGGAATCAAGCAGAACAAAGTGAATGTTGTTCTCGCACACTTATCTGAGGCATGGAGATGCTGGAAGTCGAACATTCCCTGGAAAGTGCCAGGTTTACCAGCGCCGATCGAAAACGTTATCTTGCGCTATGTGAAAGCTAAGGCCGATTGGTGGGTCAGCGTTGCTCATTACAACAGGGAGCGTATTCGCCGAGGCGCAACGGTAGACAAAACTGTTGCCAAAAAGAACCTTGGTCGTCTCACCCGTCTTTGGTTGAAGGCCGAACAGGAGCGACAGCACAACTACCTCAAAGACGGCCCATATGTTTCTTCGGAGGAAGGTGTCGCTATTTACACGACAACTGTCCACTGGTTGGAGTCGCGGAAGTTCTCTCCGATCCCATTTCCATCCGTTTCTTATAAACATGACACCAAGATTCTTATACTTGCCCTTGAACGTCTCAGGGAGGCCTATTCCGTCAAAGGAAGACTGAACCAGAGCCAGAGAGAGGAACTTGCTCTCATTGAACAGGCCTATGACTCTCCTGGTACTACCTTAGCCCGCATAAAGCGATTCTTGTTGACACAGAGAGCTTTCAAGGAGGTCGGCATTGATATGAACGATAACTACTCTGACATCAACCCTGTTTATGATGTTGAACCTATTGAAAAGATCACTGATGCTTATCTGGATCAATACTTGTGGTACCAAGCTGAGCAACGTCACCTTTTCCCCAACTGGATCAAGCCTTCGGATAGCGAAGTTCCACCACTTCTGGTTTACAAATGGACGCAAGGTACCAACAATTTGAAAGATGTCTGGGAAACAAAAGATGGTGAATGCAATGTGCTACTCGAAACTCAGCTTTCCAAGGTTGCGGAGAAGATCGATCTCACCCTTCTCAATCGTCTCCTCCGTCTCATAATGGACCACAACTTAGCTGATTACATCTCTGCGAAAAATAACGTCTCTTTGAACTACAAAGATATGAACCATACCAACACATATGGTCTGATTCGAGGACTTCAGTTTTCTGCCTTTGTCTTCCAGTTCTACGGGTTGATCATCGATCTTTTGCTCCTCGGGCTAGAACGTGCTACGGAGATCGCCGGCCCACCGGGAGCACCAAATGAATACCTTCAGTTCAAGGATTCTGCGACTGAAACTGCACATCCCATCCGTCTTTACACCAGATACGTCGACAAAATCCATATTTTATTCCGATTCACTGCTGATGAAGCTCGAGACCTTATCCAACGGTTCTTAACGGAGCAACCAGACCCAAACTTTGAAAATGTCATCGGATATAAGAACAAGAAGTGCTGGCCCCGTGACTCTCGTATGCGTTTGATGCGACACGATGTAAACTTGGGCAAGGCAACCTGGTGGCTGCTAGCGAATAGACTTCCGCGAAGTATCACGACAATTGAATGGGATGAAACCTTTGCAAGTGTTTACAGCAGAGACAACCCGAATCTCCTCTTCTCTATGTGCGGTTTCGAAGTCAGAATTCTACCAATTTGTAGAAACCAGAACAACGAATTCCCAGTCAAGGACAGCGTCTGGTCTCTTGTCAACAATTCTTCGAAAGAGCGAACCGCTCATGCGTTCCTGCGGGTTACAGATGAGGATGTCACTAAGTTCAACAACAGAATCCGTCAAATTCTCATGTCTTCTGGTTCTACTACATTCACGAAGATTGCGAATAAGTGGAACACTAGTTTGATTGCTCTGTTTACATACTACCGCGAAGCCGCGATCTCCACCACCGAACTACTCGACACAATCGTCAAATGCGAAAACAAAATACAAACCCGTGTCAAAATAGGATTGAATTCGAAGATGCCGTCCCGTTTCCCACCTGCAGTCTTCTACACACCAAAGGAACTCGGGGGCCTGGGCATGATTTCTGGATCTCACATTCTCATTCCGACAAGTGATCGCCGCTGGTCCAAACAAACTGACACAGGCATCAGCCACTTCCGTGCTGGTATGACACATGATGAAGACACTCTTATCCCCAATATCTTCCGCTACCTGTCTCCTTGGGAAACGGAGTTCATCGACTCCCAGAGAGTTTGGAGCGAGTATGCAATGAAAAGAGCTGAAGCCAACAATGCCGGAAGAAGATTGACACTCGAGGACTTGGAAGATTCCTGGGATAGAGGTATTCCTCGTATCAACACCCTGTTCCAGAAAGATCGAAGCACCCTCGCTTTCGACAAGGGTTGGCGTGTTCGAATGATCTTCAAACAATACCAAATGATGCGCTCAGCACCATTCTGGTGGACATCTGGCCGCCATGACGGGAAACTCTGGAACTTGAACGCTTACAGAACCGATGTAATTCAAGCACTTGGTGGTGTCGAAACCATCCTAGAACACACCCTCTTCAAAGCCACTGCATTCCCATCTTGGGAAGGTCTCTTCTGGGAGCGAGCGTCCGGTTTCGAAGAGTCCATGAAGTTCAAAAAGCTGACCAACGCCCAAAGATCCGGTCTAAACCAGATTCCCAACCGTCGTTTCACTCTATGGTGGAGTCCCACAATCAATCGTGCCAACGTCTATGTTGGTTTCGTCGTCCAGCTCGACTTGACAGGTATCTTTTTACACGGCAAGATTCCAACCCTGAAAATCTCGTTGATCCAAATTTTCAGAGCCCATCTATGGCAGAAAATTCACGAGTCCACGACTTTCGATTTGTGTCAGGTTCTTGATCAGGAGATGGAGGCTCTAGGAATCGAGACCGTGCAGAAGGAGACTATCCATCCCAGAAAGTCTTACAAGATGAACAGCTCTGCTGCTGATATCCTACTCTTCGCTTCTAACAAGTGGCAGGTTTCCAGGCCATCGCTACTTCACGATACGAAGGATAATTTCGAGACGACTGCCAATAAATTCTGGGTTGATGTTCAGCTACGTTATGGAGATTATGACAGCCACGACATTTCTCGTTATGTTAGGGCCAAGTTTTTGGATTACACTACGGACTCGCTTTCCATCTATCCGGCGCCAACCGGTTGTATGATTGCTATCGATCTTGCATACAATCTGTACGATGCATATGGTAATTGGTTCCCTGGTATGAAGCAGCTTATGCAACAAGCTATGGCCAAGGTCATGAAAGCAAACCCCGCTCTTTATGTTTTGCGTGAGCGTATCAGGAAGGGTCTCCAGCTTTACGCTTCCGAGTCCAATCAGGATTTCCTGAACTCTCAGAACTACTCCGAGTTGTTCAGCAATCAGATTCAGTTATTCATTGATGATTCCAACACCTACCGTGTCACCATCCACAAGACTTTCGAAGGTAACTTGACAACGAAACCCATCAACGGTGCAATTTTCATCTTCAATCCAAGATCTGGACAATTGTTCTTGAAGATTATTGTTACCGCTGTTTGGGCTGGTCAAAAGCGTCTTGGGCAGCTTGCGAAATGGAAAACGGCAGAGGAAGTGGCGGCTCTTATTCGATCGTTACCAGTCGAAGATCAACCGAAGCAGCTCATTGTCACCAGAAAAGGTCTGCTGGATCCTCTCGAGGTCCATTTGCTCGACTTTCCCAACATTTCTATCCGCGCGTCCGAGTTACAGCTTCCGTTCCAAGCTGCGATGAAAATCGAAAAGTTAGGAGATATGATATTGGCTGCTACTGAGCCTCAGATGGTGCTCTTCAACTTGTACGATGACTGGCTGAAGTCAATCTCGTCTTACACCGCATTCTCGCGTCTTATTCTTATCCTGCGTGCACTTCATGTCAACCAAGACAAGACGAAATTGCTACTTCGACCAGACAAGACTGTCATCACCCAAGAGCATCACATTTGGCCATCGCTCAGCGACGAAGACTGGGTCAAAGTTGAAGTTAGCCTGCGTGACCTGATTCTGAACGACTACGGGAAGAAGAATAATGTCAACACGTCCAGCTTGACAAGTTCTGAAGTTCGCGACATTATTCTTGGTATGGAGATTTCTGCACCAAGTTTGCAACGACAGCAGGCGGCGGAGATGGACAAGCAGCAGCAAGAGCAGAAACAGTTAACTTCTACTTTGACGGAGACGGTTAACGTCCATGGCGACAAGATGTTGACGTACACTACGACACAATACGAGCAAGGGGCCTTTGCTTCCAAGACCGAGTGGCGAAATCGAGCAATTGCGGCAAACAACCTGCGCAGCCGATCCAACAATATTTATATTTCAGCCGATGATCTCGGTGAAGGCAGCAAGTTCACCTACATCATGCCCAAGAATGTGCTCAAGAAGTTCATCATGGTGTCGGATCTGAGGATGCAGGTTGCGGCATACATATACGGCTCCTCGCCACCAGACAATGACCAAGTCAAGGAAATCAAGTGCTTTGTCATGGTACCACAAGTAGGCAATACTACCAGCGTCCAGTTGCCACGACATCTCCCTCAGCATGAGTATTTAACCAAAGAGCAAGGACTAGAGTGCTTGGGCTGGATCCACACACAGAGTGGCGCGGAGACGAGTTTCATGAATGCATACGATGTGACACAGCATTCCAAGTTGATGTCTGCGCATAAAGAATGGGATTCCAAGACGATTACAATCGACGTCGCGTTAGTTTCCGGTGCTGTTTCGCTGAGTGCGTGGGGTTTGACACCCGGCGGATACGAATGGGGTGCTCAGAACAAGGACCCGAGTGGTGGTGATATGCCACAAGGATTCCGGACAGATATGGGAGAGAAGTGTCAACTGTTGCTGTCGGACAAGATTCTGGGGTACTTTTTGGTTCCGGAGAACGGAGTGTGGAACTACAGTTTCCTGGGGGCACAATTCAGCGATGGCGCGGAGAAGAAACCGTACCATGTCAAGATTGATACTCCGTTGCCGTTCTATAACGATTTGCACAGACCGTTGCATTTCCAAAATTTCAACGAGTTGGAGGACCTATGGGTTGATAGGAGCGATAACTTTGAGTGAGGAGGGGTTTGAGGGTGCACAGAATGCATGGGTGGGTTGGAGATTTTGAATTCTTCGTTCTTTATGAGCTTCAATGGCGTATGAGAATGCTTTACTTTAGTGAAAATGTATATTAATCTGTAATGGCAATCATGAGCGGCATCGATGAAATCCCTTCGATGGATTCATAAGGACGATATCATTGCTTGTAGGCTTGCGTGCCAGTCCATTCAATGCTTTGTAAAAATTCGTGTATCCCAGGCAAGCTTGGTGGCGTGCTTCTAGACGGGTGGCCTGACTTTCTTCGTCCACGGGAGCAATGTCTAACAACTCCCTCGATCAAGGCAGACCTGACTTTATGCCCGAAGCGCTAGGCTCTATGCCAATTGACAAGGAGCCGGATGTACTCGCATCAGAAGAGCCCTTTTTGTGGTGGTCAAGGTGAGCCTTCATGTATGTTGAAAGAAGATACTTTGGGAGCCAGAAGTCTTCTGATTGCTCGAAATAAGATTTAAACTGCTCATATTGCATAAGATATTGCACAGCATGGTCTTGCAAGCCGAGTGGAAGATCATCCCACGAGGTGCCATCGTATCCCCTCTCTGTTACTATGACATCTCTGAAGGCTTGGTGGGCGGACCTCTAGATCTTGGAATGATGCATGTCAGCTGATTTTCTGAGACCGCCACTTGGTTTGGAGATGCACATTCGCACCCTCATATTCTTGTACATCGTCTTTTCGGGGGGTTGGTGGGGTCATTTGCTTCCCCAAATATCACATCCAAGAGTTCGGCATTTGGTGTTCTAGCCTTTGGCTTTCGTATTCTTCCCGACATGGCCATAGGGTTATGCCGCCGGTTGCATTCCGTCCTCGATCCGTTCTCCGCACGTTGTAGTTGTGAAACAGGCCACCTTCTCGGGCATGTGTTGTTCGCCCAGGTTAAGCTTTCCGAAGCCGTCATAAATTTTGCCGGCGTATCAAACGTCCAACCAGAAACACCCGAAGAGCACGACCAGTCCACTCTCCGCTCTGCCGAACCCTCACATCTACGCACTCAATTGCAGGATAAGCCTCCAGTTTCCGGTACTGTAGACAGCAAGCATGTTCTCGAGATCAATTATCACCGCCGCCCGTCGCGCCGCTGTGGCGCCCAGTTTCAGGCCAGTTGCCAGGAGGGCATTCACAGCGAGTGTTGTTGCGAGTATGTCATTCCTTCCGAGGCGCCAGGCGCATGTAGCGGGGATTGGAATACTGTACATGGCAGATATGCTACTTCTGGATAGGATTCGACGATTCTGAGGGGTTACTTGGCCCAGAATAGATTGCTGACGATATGTGTATTTTGACGACAAGCAGGAGCCGGCGGCAAGCATCACCACCCCGAAACCTACGAAACCGGTCCAGGATCCATCAAGCCATTGTCCGGTACGCCATAGAACTTCCGATACTCTCGATAATGTCTCTGCCTTGATTGCAGATTATAATCGTCCAGTCGATTGAAATCTTCTAACGTTCGATGAACTTTCGATATATAGAAATCAAAACCCCCGCCGATCTCTTCGGTCCTGGAGCTCAGCCTGGTACCGTGCCGACTGATCTGGAACAGGCTACCGGTCTGGAACGTCTCGAAATCTTGGGGAAGATGGAGGGCGTTGATATTTTTGATATGAAGCCATTGGATGCTAGTCGGTTGGGTAAGAATTGGTTCCAGTTTGGAGCTCTGTTATTTGGTTATGACTCGGGGAAACGAATGCAAATGCTAACATCTTGGACGCTCAGGAACTATGGAGAACCCAATTATCGCAAAGGGATATGGCGAAGAGCAGTACGTGACCAATGCACCAATTATACGGTCCTGAATCCCGTTGACTGACAGACATTCATAGCTATGTCGGATGCACTGGTTTCCCAGCTGTAGGTTTTACATTCACATTTTTCTAAAGATATCGTTGTTGGAATATTCAGTCTGACCGTGTAGGACTCTCACGTCACCATGTGGTTGACCCTGTCCCGCTCGCGACCGCTCGAGCGATGTACCGAGTGCGGAAACGTGATTAAAATGGATTATGTCGGACCAGAAGACGCGCGTATGTCATTATCATCACCTTTCCCTTTGCTCGCAGAAATGTTGCAGCGGCTAATCACATCGAGATAGACTCCGATGCACCTGAGGAGGCGAAGACCATGGCTGACTTTGTCAAGCCAGAGTACTTTTACAACTAAACTTATAAAGAATCCCTTTTTTGTTGATTGAATCTTGTATAAAGCGAAAGTTTAAGATGGTAGAATGGGGAGTGTGAGGGTGGACGGAATAAATGTGAATATCTGTCTGTTCTGGTTTTTAAATTTTTCTTCTAAGTCTATCTAACTTGACCCGTTTGTATATGCTTCTCAAATAAATAAACGAAGTATACAAAGGAAATCCTTTCCTATGATCAATCCTTACGGAATGTCGAGGCATAGATGTATCGTATTTACGGGACAATCACTTCACGTCGTAATCGGTGACTGTTCTATGGGAACACGAGCGGTTCTTCTCCCCACGGTGTACACGCACCCTTACAATCCCTCGAAAAGGAGAGCAAGGATGGCATATAACGATAAGTCAACCTGTAAATGTTAAGTTCAAACTTCCAGGCCAAATTTCGAGGGTGTCAACTTTCTGAGGAGAAGAAGAGAAGAAGAAAATTTGAAAGGAGTTTTTCGCGCCGGCGCAAATTTATACGGCCCGGATTGCGGCTCAATTTTTTTTTCTTGGCTGACCTAACAACTTTTCATGGCCATGGTGGGACCACCTTCGGAATTTGACGACCACCCTTCCCTTCGCCCAACATCACCAACGTCAAGGAACGGAGACCGCAATCGGATTGCGGATAGACCCTCTATATCGATCATTACAGAAGCGAATATAAGGGCAGCTTATATCCGGAGACACGCTCCTTTACCGCTGGGTGCGGCTCCGAACCAATGTTGTCTGCAAAGATGATGGCGGGGCGGCTCCTGCTACGGTCCTCGTCGCCGTCCTTCACACCAATAAAACAGTCGCTTTCGAGATACTCTACTAGACTTCATTCGACATCAGTACTACAGGCTTCCGTACATAACAGAAACTCCTGGGCCTTACCATTGTCGCGGCTCACACAAAGAAACTACTCCGATGATGGTCGACCGACAGACAAGCGATCCAGATCCCGCCCCTCCATGTATTCATCATTGGACCAAATCTCACGATCCAGACAAAGCAAAGATACAGCTGAAGCTTCATCAGAAGCTACCGAGGGATCGGTTCCGAAGTTTGATCCTCGTACCCTCCTCGACCAAGGCATCCCGCCAACTCCAGACCAATACAATACAACATTGTCCACACAACCGGATCCTACGTCTTCAGAGCGTTCTCGAGATCCGGTGAGGTCCTCCCAGTCTCGGGGCTCAGGTGGAGGAAATTCTGAATATGTCTCATCCACAGACCGAAAACGTGAGCGCCTAGCTTCGGCCGTTCTAATCATCTTTCTCGTCGGTGGCATCGGTGGTACCGTCTATCTTGGTCGCAACTGGGAAACACAGGCGGAAATTAACGCCCACCCGGATGAACCGAACGGCTGGGGCGTTTTGCTCTTTTACAACCGTATCTCCGCCCGCCTTAACGAAATCCTGGACTACTACAACCTTCCCAACGGCGACAAGCTGCTTCCGGACCACACGGAGGAGACTTATCGACCTTACACCCTCGTCATCTCACTCGAGGACATGCTGGTTCACTCGGAGTGGACTAGGGAACACGGCTGGCGGACGGCCAAACGACCGGGCGCCGAATATTTTTTGACATATCTCTCGCAGTACTACGAAATCGTCATCTTCACCTCGCAACCAAACATGGCAAGCGAACCGATAATCCAGAAATTGGATCCGTTCCGAATGTACCATCATCTATTCAGGGAGGCAACAAAGTACAAAGGAGGGAAATATATTAAGGACTTGACATATCTCAACAGGGACCTATCAAAAGTTATTATGCTTGATACGAAGCCGGACGCCTGGTGGGATCAGCCGGAGAACGCGATAAAGATGAAACCGTGGAAAGGTAATCCAAGGGATAAAGAACTCGTGGGTTTGATCCCCTTCCTGGAGTTCATAGCCGCTATGGGTCACGTGGATTTACGGGAAGATCTGAAGAGTTTCCCAGAGGGAAGCCATATTCCTACAGAATTTGCGAAACGCGATGCGACCGCTAGGGCTGAGCTGAAGAAACAGATAGAAGAAGAGAAGAAGCTCAAGGGGTCAAGTGGCAGCGGTGGGAACTTTTTGGCTGGGGTGTTGGGTCTGAAGCCCGCCCAGCAGAGGGAAGAAAAGCTGCCGCAGGATTTGGTTAGAGAGAGGGGGCTCCAGTGGTATGATAATATCTCGAAGGGGTTGAAGGAGCATGGGGCGGAGATACTGGAGGCAGATAGGAAAGCACAGGAGGAGATGATGGCGGGGATGAAGACTAGCTTGTCTAAAATCCTAACAGAAGTGAGTTTGAACCGTTCGCACAATAATTGTATACAGTGATTTTCTAACTCTTATCTGCGATATAGGGAATGCCGCAACCACCAATGCCACCCTTGCCATCGGAGGTGCAGGAACAATCTAACCAAAAGAGATAAAGTCTTCGGTAATCTTTGATATCTGTACTATGTCCTGCGACTATTCGTGGAACCACCTCGCGACTATCTCTTTGGAATTGTGAAGCAACCTCAACTCTTGACGAACTATCTTTCTTATTTCGCTCTTTTACCCCTTCGACTTGTATATACTTGTATACCCTTTTCTTCGCTCTTGAGTCTGGTAGTGGCTCTATCTGGATGAGTTGATCCTTCTCGCGTCTTTTCTTACCTTCCCGTCGGACTGTGGAGTGTATATAAATAATTTGGCAAGGTGTACGTTATGAAGAGTATTGGCGGACGAGTTTATTACTAATAAGGTATTCTTATGCCGATACGATCAGTGGAAGTCCTATATTTCATGCTATATTTTTTACGAGCATCGGACATCTGACTATTGATATATTGAGTTATTTATCATCCAACTAAGGGGGTTATATAAAAGTGTTTTAGCCATGGGTCATTGAAACATCATGCAGGAATCAACTTATGAAAAGGCAAATAACTTTTGTTCGATTTGATTAACTTCCATGGAGATATTAGTATATAGACAAAGAGAGCAAAAGAAAAGCTCGCTTGGCCGGAGTAATAGTTATCAATGATGCAATGCCCGCAAAACCCAAGGGTATCAGATCTCGCGATACTGTACAATAATAATGCATAAAAGCCACAAGCAAGCCCAATAATAAACCAAATAATTCCATCTCTTTCGCTATTTTCGCAATCGCTTGTTTTCCAAAAGGATAAAGTGAAAATAAAAATGCCCAGTATAGCTAAATGCATATGTCGAAAAATGCAATGTTTCGGCCGTTTCTTCATTTCGTTCGTTTGCTGTTCGTTCTTAATAACCTCGCCGTTTAACTTCCATCTTCTTTCCAACCTTAAAAATCCTAGGACCTGGATTCTCTGTACTCGCAAACTGCTTTAATCCCATAAAGCAGCTCTCCCATAAACCTCGCCTGTGTGGCCAACAATGCCATCAAAACCACATCATCACTCTTCAATCCCATTCCTACACCCTTCCAGTCCCTCATACTGACCAACTCTGGCTGCTCGCATATACGCCTCAAAAATACCCTTGCCCCCTTCCGCAAATAAAACTTGATATGACTGTACGAGTAGTCATCCTTCTGTATCCCCAACAGCCGCAACGAATAAAACCACACGGCTTCGCGAAGCTGTTTGACATCCACGGCTCCGGGCCCTTGCGTCCCGTCCTTGCCGTGCGTACCTGCAAAGGAGGATTCCGCCGCCGGCATGTGATGAAAGGTTTCGATGGGAGATTGGAGACGGGAGTTCGGAGTATAGAAAGATTCGCCCTGGTGCAGATGCGCCGGTGTTTCCGCATCAAATATCCCATATTCGGCGGGTGGGATGCCGACTATGCTCCCTACACGGCTAGCCCGGCCGCTTCCTGGCGTGTGAAGCTGATGTTGATGGTGATGCTGCTGCTGTTGCGCTAGCTCGTCGTCCATGTATTCTTCCGTGATCTTTTTGACGGAGGTGAAGTGATTATCCAGTACGTCCTCTAGGCCTTCGACGTATTCCCCGATCACTTCGCACGCGTGCCGTTCCCAGTCAAATTCTTCCATCGGCAGAAACGAATACTCTTCGCTGTTGAGATTGAATTCCTCGTGGAAACCCGAGTCGCTAACGCCTGCGATGCCGTTTTTGGAAGGGGATTGCAGGAATCGGCTATTATCTTCAGCAAAGACGTTGATGGGGACCTGTTCATTAAGTGACTTTGCGGAAGCTTCGACGAGTGATGATGTGGAAGATGATGGAGATAGGAAGAATTCGCGCCCGGCTCCAAGAGGATATTGTGAGATGCTAGATACGGGTATATAGCTTCCCGGGGCTGATAGAGATGTAGCTAACGCCGGAGGTGGTGCGTCTTCGGCGGTTACGCAGTCCTCGAAAGATTTTCGACGTTTCTGAAGCTTCAGATATCGCTGCTCGCCGTTGCGGAAAGTTTGTGCCAGCGGCGAGGCGTCGTTGGATGCTGCTATCGATCCGGTCGGAGTTTTTAGCCATTTATCAGGCGATCCTGAACTGCCCTCGTCGTTTCCTGACATGCTCATTTGTTGCCTTTTGCGGGTTAGAAGGGAAATTCCAGGTGATGGTGTGCGTGGTACTTCGAGTCTTCTCATATCACTCGAATGATTTTCTTTATCCGCGTCTCTAGGGAGTTTAGAAGGAATCGTGAGGTAAGGGATGATTGAGAGTCCAGCATTTTTGATGGAGCCGATTGTGCCACCTGGAAGGTCGACTTCGGGAACCAGACCGCAGGCGAGGGCGAAACCAGATTGAGCGTGATAGTAGGAGATGATGCACATCGCTAGGACTACTTCGGAAGTAGACCAGTTGTCGGACGGATCATTAGACGGTCCACTCGATCCTTTGATTAACTCCTGTACATCCTCATGAACCAGTCTCCACGGTTGATGAGCCAATAGAGTGTTGAGCTTTGCCAGCCGTTGTAACTTCTTTGGAGCGTACTCGAGTCCTCGCAGCCAGGTCTTGTTTCCACCATAGTCGAGAAAATATCGCGATAGCAAGGAGACGTAATATTGGCATTTGTGCTCTGCTGCTGCAAGAATACCAATGTATAGCTTCCAGGTCCGAGAAAGTGCGCTCCCAGGCCGACTTATCAATCCTTCTACTGTTTCCATATTAACCCTCGCGAACTTTGGGTAGAATGATAGTACTTTGTTCATGTTTGTAACCCTTCCGTGTGTCATCCAAGCGGCTTTGTGAAAAGCGTGAACTTCGTGTGATGCGGGCTTCGGTGTCGCTGTTGCGCCCTGTGAACTGCCTTGCGATGAGGAGTGTTTCCTTATGCGCCGATCTCGTACTGCGGCCGGCTGGCTGAAAATATCGTTGCCAGAAGGAGGCGATAGCGGGGTTCCGCGATCAGAGTTGGATCCTGTGAAGCCGTAAGATCGATCGTACCGTCTAGTGTTGCCTCTATATGACATGCTATTGTTGACCCCGCGACCCCTAGATCTTGACCGGCCATGGAACGTGTGGAAAGAGCGACCTGGGATTGTTATCGATCCTGTGCCGGAGATAGCAGTATCGTTGATTGGCGAGATTGGGACTTCATCGTCGTCTTCAGAGTTGTCCTGTCCTTCAGTAAGATTATTGCTATCTGTTCTCATCATGGTGTTGAATTTATGGAGGCCAATAGTCTCATGTAACGGAATCAGTCGCGACGGTCCAGGGTTGACAGGCTCAACTAGGTGAATGCCGTTGCTCTAGATATTTATGCGTCAACTCACACCCTTCACACGCACGGTGTACTGTTAGACTTTGACTTACGACAACTCTCTGAAGAATCAACCGGCTATTGATCCTAACATCTTTGTGCGGGCTATCCATAGATAGCCTCAGCAATGTCAAGTAGTAGTTATCCAAATTGTTTTTCATCTCATGGACAGTCAACACCTCATCCTTAAGATCCTCCAGCCGCATTCGATCATCCGAACTCAACACGTTCTCAAAGAAACCCAGCACATTTGTGTTATACGATATCGTAAACGTCGGGGGAATATATTCAGATCTCCCATCGCTGTCATCTGCAAAGCCGGAATCATATGTTGGTGTTAACGGTACATCTATCGGACTCCTACTCGCAGACACGATCCTGGGGTCAGAGTCGCCATCAAGATCGTCAAACACATCGTCGAATTCAAGACCGAGTCGTGATGAAGATTCCCTTTTTAAACTCCTTGTTGATATGAAGCTCGCACGAGGGCTTTCGTTTAAGGCCGTGTGGAGAGGTCGGAATCCGCCTATTGAGGTCGAATGGCCCGGAGTGTCCTTTGTGTGACGTAAATAATAACGGGTCCACTCTTCGACGAGAGAGCCGATAGCCCCCAAGACAGCTAGTCTCGTTTGTCGGTCTTCTCTGTAGAGACTGCTGAACATCAGGTTTCGGGCGAACGAGGAAGAGGGTGTTTCGGTGACATCCTCGTAATCCGCTGCGTCCTTGTTAGTCTGCTGACGGAAACGGAAACAGCTAGTTAGGGGGACACCGGTCGACTTACAAAGCTTAGACATGGCGAACTGAGATGTCTACCGGTCAAAAAGCATAGCAAAATTGCTTGGTAGATAATATTGCTGTAAAAAAAATCACTGGAAACGTTGTGGATCTGTCCAGCAGATTATAGGTCGAGTGGGTGACGGTGAGTACTTTTATTATACGAGTAACTTTTGGTGCGGCCGTAAAACGAATATAATAACGAGTACAGGAAAGCAACCTCTCAAATCGCGGGGTGCTGTTCAGTTTAAGCTTTTGAGTAACATTATTGTATTCGCTCTGCAAGTATGTGTCCAAGGCCGGTGTTTAGTTTCATGATCCGGCTGTTGGGCTCTGAAACTTGGTGACGACGAAGATGCCAACACAAGGACCTCGAAACAGCGACTGGATGATATATAGTGTCTTGTTAGTTCCTTAGCCTCGAGATAATTTTACTCATGGAAACGAATGAGACAGCTCAGAATCGACAAGGTCAAAACCTTGTGAGGCTAGCCTATCGGTTGTAATATATTGAATGGAGTGCGTTTGGATCAGAAAGAAAAGGAATCAGAATTTTGTGAATGGTCAGGGACGGATCAGTCCATGTTAACATGCAATCCGATATGCAGTGCAACTACAGCTCACTGCGACAGCGCAGGGGCCAATATCTGCTGGGTGACGACAAAACGCAAGAACGCGAAAGCACAGTCTTTTGTATGCATGCAGGAAGGAAAAAATTTGCTGGGGTTTTTCGAGATCCTTTTTGCTGCGGAAGGGGGCCAATCGGGGAACATAACGTACCAAATTAGGATCCAGAAAAAGGTGTTGAAAGATTCAAAGCATAAAAGGATGAACTCGAAGAATGTAGAGGCTGAAAGGCTTTCCTGTCGATCTTAGAACCGAGGAACTTGTTCCAATTTTTGTACTTTGTAGCTTGCTTTCAACTTGTAATAAGCAAGTCCGAGGGTCTATTGCATGGAACTGTGCCTGATTGCACAATACCGCAGGGTTATGACTTTCTTTTTGGCTTGTCGTTCGACCCCGCAAAATGCTTGTGCCTGTGCGTCTGTCCACGGCTGTTTCTTTTTTAAAAATGATATAACCCAGCCCAAGCATCCGGGCTTCCCGGCAGCACGCGCCAGATGTTCAAAGCTAGTGCCAGGGGTCTGCAGATTGTTGTGCTTCAAAGGTAAGAGCAGTGAGAAACCGGAGAGGTTGCCCAAAAACCGCCAGCAAACAGGAGTGTTATATTTGCGAAAGAAAAAAAGAAGAATTGGTGCTTCGAGGGCAATCCTCCACAATTATGCCAAAGCTAGTTGGAAAAGCATCAGGATTAACCATGACGAACGCCATTTTTGTTTAGCTCTCTTCAATTCCTTGCTTTTTGTTCTTAGCGACAGAGTGCGTGGGGGCCAAGCTAAATTCTTGTTCGGTGATGGGAAGGTTGCCTTTTGTGGTGTGCCAAATTTTTCTCCTTTTTGAGGTCACACTTGCTGATACGAGAGAGCATGCGATAAGGAGGTGATTTTGAGCTGCTCCCTATCAAACACCTAAATGACCAGATATCTTGTGAAGAAAAAATTTTCGCCCTCTCTCCATGCCTGGCAAACAATAGTTCCCTCGTCTATGCGGACAAGAAAGGGAGGATACTGCCCTGAACGGCTGATCCTTCCGCGGCCTGGCAGGTCTTATCTAGCATCTTTGCTGGCTTCGGTTGACCTGCCGAGTCACACCTTGACCCATTTTCTTGGGAAATTTAGCCCAGAAAGAAGAAGACTCGGATAAAAATTTTCCATTGGTTCATCTATGCAATCTTGGGTCCGAACAGGCGTTCTAGTGGTTGCGATCTGAGATCGACCCGTTGAGCGAGCGAGAAAAATTCTTTGTGCTTTCCTTTCACGGATAACACCGAGGTATCCAGTCGATTCTGAAGCACAAGAACGACTGTTTGCTCCCCCACTGGCCTCCTGGCAGCTAGCTCACTTGGGCCTCTCAATTCTATGAAGGCACGGACGCTAAAATCGAGGGAAAGAAAACCTCTCGTTCGAGATTTGCCCAGTGTTGAAAGACAAGGCCCGACGCCCGCCATGGGTTCACCCTGTTAGCCCCGCAAATGCAACTTTCCAGGAGAAAAAGGAACATAACATGGAAGTGGATGCTTGCAGGGCCATGCACAATGCAAGTTGGAAAACTCTTCCATTGAATGAAAAAGTGTATCTTGGAAGGCCCTGCTTCCCGTCTTCAACGGACGAAAACTTAGGTTACCCACCGACCAGGTCCAGGCTTGCGAGTAAAGTCTAGTCGAGAAGAAAGGTGGGACGAGAAAAGTAGTCGACCGATGGTTGCCGCGTCTTTTCGATCCAATTTTTCTCGACGGGCTGACGGCACGCGGGTGTACCTAGTTCAAAGCCAGTCTTAGTTTCAAAGCTTGGATGACAAGTGACCTTCCGTTCGGCATGGCATCGAGAATTAAGAATAGCTCCCGCTTCGGACGGTATTAGCTTCCCAGACCCGCATAGTGTACACCAACAGCATATCATCATCAACGTCATGGGCGAAAGAAACGGGTCTGGTCTCACAAATGGTGCTTGATGAGATGTCCGCCACACTTCCAAGCCAGAAATACCCGTGTAGGCATCTTTGAGACAATCATTTTGCAAAAACCCGAGCTATGGTAAGCTAGTGAGTAAATAAGGAAGTAAGCGGGAAGGGAGGTAGAGTGACTCCAGAGTGAAGAGATGTGTGTTGGTTGGGGAGTCCTGTAGCTTTCGCTAAATTTTGATGCTTCGCTAAACCACGAAAAGAAGAGAGGGAAAAGAGAGAGGAAAGTCCGGCATCCCAATATCTCCGAGTTCAGTCCCACCATGTTAGCCGCTTTCCAAGGTCTCGCGACTCTCGCAAGACCTCTCATTCGTGTGAACGGTCGCCGAATTGCAGCCTATTCGGAGGTTACGACCTTTCGAATACCACGGTTCACCTTCCAATCTTCCTATCCCCGACGCCACCATTCTCGGCAACTCCAGCTGCCTGGTAGCTCGGGAGTCAGCACCAGATACACGGTCAGATCTTTCCATGCCGCTACCATAAGATCAAAAGATCACAGTCCGATCTCTCGAGAGGAGCCTCCATCAAAGGCAGGTCCCAAAGAAGGAGGAAACGACCCCAATGAGGTATTTACAGACATGAATGTGCTCTCCGGTGTTCCGCCACCGGCCAGTGCCGTGGAGATTGTCTACGCCGATGGGTTCCTCCTCAATAACGGGATGCGGTTCATCGGGAAAGATGGAATCATAATTGTGCACAACGAAGCGTTCAATTGGCTTTCCCACGATGCTGCAAGGGTCCGCAGTGGAGTTTTGGAATTGGATGAGGAATTATGGGGGGTATTGGATGTTGTCGCTCCAAAGCCAGGTACCTCAATTGCCTTCAGACCGATCTGGCCTCTTTTTTGTTTTAACTTTTCACAGACAGCGTGCATCATGCATAATTATGATGGTCTAAATTCTAATATTTATTATGTCGCCTCTGGTAGAACTGCTCATTTTAGGCACTGGTGCCCGTTCCATTCCAATATCTCCAAAGACGAAGAACCACCTGCACAACCTGGGAATACGCATCGACAGCATGGATACGAATCATGCAGCGTCATCATACAATTTATTAGCCACCGAGCGACCCGGCCAGATCATAGCTGCAGCTCTGCTACCTGCTTCGTTCCGCTGACTCGCGGAAGGTTTCGTATAACATTGGCCTTTTGGGACACACGATGGTATACATGTTTTTTTCGTTGAGATGCAAAATGTAAAGAAACTGCCAAGAAGATGCAAATCTTTCTGTCCTAGCAGCGGTCGCAGCAAGGAACTTCGAAGAGAGAGGGTTAAGAAGAGAGGTAAGGCTGACCTTGCATAACATGCTTGAGGTGATCGCCTCGTATTTTTGGCTTTAATGCGGAGGGTTCATTGCAAATGGGGACGTGGGGGATATTGAAAGGAATGCACGGGGGGAAGAAGCTATGTCTTTCTGTGAGATATACCGCGATGTACCCCAAGGATGGTGCGAGAAAACATCGAAATGCAAGGGTTGTTTTACTCTTGCGCAAAAAATGTGATATAAAATTTCAGGTTTTCGAAGAAATGTATGTATAAAGTAAGAGAAATTAGCAAGTTTGAGTTATTTTTATTGGCCTATGACCACGTTGTTCGGGGTCAGCGGCATGTGGAGATTTGTGATCTGATTTTTTCTGTCGATGCAATGGTGCTTGGGTCCTAGATGTGGGCCATCGGCCTCGGCAAAAAGGCTGCTGTCATGTACCCCGCAAATGGCACCAGTCCTGGTAAGATTTTGTGCGAATTGGGAAGAGTCATGCGCCTGGGGATTCCACCCGATGGGTTGATGGGAACTGGCTGCCTGCGGAGAAAAATAAGCTGCGAACAAATGAACGGATGGCGAATCCCACGAACGGAGATTTGAGGCGTGCGTATCCTGAGTTCATGCTCTCTCCACCATGTACCAAGTGAATCCCTTCGGTTAGGTTAATAAGCACTTCTTCGCTTCTTTTTCTACGACTGTGAAGAACTGGTAAATGTTTGATTGGCTGAGAAATCAAACCATATACTGTCGTTTTCCCAAGTATTTTACTTGAAATTGGATAAAAAACTGGTGCACAAGTAATATATCTAAATTGAGTAAGTACTCAAGTAAGTACTTATCTAAAGATTCAAGCACCACAATCACCATTATCAACACTATCATCACTATAGACGCGCCATCATCATCACAAATAACACCAACAAGACAACGAAATCCACCAAAACCACTGTCACTACCACCACTATCCCCATCTGGTGGGATTACTCCATTAATGTTCCGTCAAGTCCCATATTACCTCAATGACTTCATGAATTCAGGGATGGGGTGATGGAGACTTAAGGCGTTGTATTTTTCCTGATGGAGGAGACGCGCAACGAGATAGGAAATAAATTATCAAGAATATCTTGAATAAATTAGGTTATTTTACTTTAATTTACTAATGACTGCCTTTGAGTAGGACGAAAGTACGTCAAGAAAGTAACTAGTTCGTAAATATATATATTATAGTATAAGACAGTATTTAATTCTTATACTACCAGTAAGTAAATATTTAAATGTATATATATAGATTTGGCAGACGGGGCCTCGCTATGTTCGCGTACTGAATGATCACACAGTCGAGTTCCTGTGAGGTGGCAAATTGAAATTCAATGCAAGGGAGGCTGATGGTTACTGTGAAGAACGGAACAAAGGAGCTATAATGGTGAGCTTGTATTGGCACTCTCGAGATCTGAATTTAAAACTCTTCTTAGAATAGACAATCAACGGAGATATATCAAATACTCTAAACTGTGCGGCTCAGATTTCAGTTCAGCGTTGTCTGTTCGTCCAAAAGAGTTCGTAGGAGATATTTTAGGTTGGACGCGGACGAGGCGCGCGTTGGAATTTATCATTACAAAGTAGTCTCTTAATTTTCTCATTTTGGTGAATTTTTGGCATCGAGACCAATCCAAAACCATACCTGATCGCAAAGCAGAGCGATCTAAGATGTTACAACGATTACCAGCAGAGCTCATACAGGGCGTCTTAGCAAATGTACGCGAAACCCCTATTGTTTAACGTGACGCACAAGTACAAACATTGTACACTTAAAACAATTTCTAACCTCTCATACAATCGTTAGCTATCCGGACACGATGTCTACCAGGTTTTGCAGTGTTGCAAGCTCCTACACTTAGCCGGGTTACCTGTTCTATGGTCAAACCTAAAAATTATCATGGGGTGGAGCTCGCTCTTGGATTCCACACGAGGACATTGCAGTACTGCTGATCCTAGATTGATGGACTTGCTCACTCGGAACGATAGGGACTACGCGACGTATGTCCGTAAAATCACAGTAATAGAGCCCAAGATGCCTATTTATTGGCCAGATAGGGTGGATGAAATAAAAAATGACGCCGATGGCTCACGGCTAGATGACGAGCCAGCAAGCATAGAGAAGCAGGCGCGAATACTCGCGCAGGTTTGCACGGGTCAGGTCAAGGTGTTCAAGTAGGTAGCAAGTCTGTCAATGTCAAACGTAACCATTTAACGGGCGGTTTGGCATAAATGCATAACTTAAGGCCAAGGAACTAATCTAGATTTTAACGGGCAAGATACCTTGTTTCGAACAGTCTATTCATCCCTAACGACGAGAGTTACCCTTCCGTTCTCATACAGACTTTGGCGGAAATGCACGGATCGTATCTGACCACACTCACACTAGCCCTTACGGATATTGCTAAGCAAATAAACAAGTCTGTCTACAAAGCCCCAGCGGAATGCTTCCCATCGCTCCGCAAACTCAAGTTTGGAGAGATCAATTCAGTTATTCAGGTGGTTCAACTTCATTACTTATTAGGCGCAACTTCGAAATTAGAGGTCCTGGCATTCGGTATAAGTATAGACTTTAATTTTGGTATAAGGTCTGGCCTGGGAGATGAGGTGCAGCTGCGGGCTGATCTTGTTACCATTGGTTGGAATGACAGATTTGAAACCTGGCCAGATTTTCTCCAATCATATATCTTCAGGAGTCTGAAGAAATTCAAACTCAGAAAGCTCAAGCTGGCACGATTAGAACTGAACGGTGACATGGCAAAGTATATCTGCACTGGTAGACTTCGATGTCTGGACCTTTACACTTGTCAGGTGGATCCCGGATTCTTCCAAATTTTAGGTCCTAAAAATATGCGACTCCACACATTAAAAATCCGTTATTTCCTATTTGACGGTGACCAAATTGTATACCGGGAATTTCTTGACAGTCTACAACCGGGTCTGCGGTGTATAGTCTACGATTGCTTGATATCTAACGAAGAGACGTTACAAGATGAAGGATTTACAGCCGCCGACTCACGGTTTCCATTTCCACCTGGGTTTATGAGCCGGCATGCTGGTTCACTAGAGTGTTTGATTGTCAACTTGATGCCTAGCTACCCGACAGCGAGCACGGGTGATCTGGACTGGGTTTTCAGAATGAATACGGACTTGGATTCTTCAACAGTTACTCAGACCTTCCCGAAATTAAGAGAGCTGTCTACTACATTTCAGATTCGTGAGGTGCGTATAGTAATAAGGCGCATGCGTGTCCCATAGTCCTGGCTACATTTACATTGAATTACTTGCAAAAGGAAGCAACTAAATGAAAATTCCACACTGCTAGGTCATATTACCACGAAATCGACTTCCTAGGCCCTACTCTGAGATGCCCAATGAGACTATATCCACAGGATCCTTCCCGGCAGCTTGGAAGATACCTACGGATACCCTTGCTGGGCTTCCCAACCTTTGCAGCCTAACTCTGGCCCCATCGTGGGAAGGTTATCGAGCAGATGTTATTCAGAAAATCATCAGGCAGCACACTGGACATCCCGACAACATGGAGTTAACAGATCTGGATATATCCACTACGAAATCCATCTGGCTCGACATGCAAACTCGCATTCTGAAGGGATATGTTGAAGATGTGGCGACGGCTTACGGGAGGATGTATTCAGCATCCGACAGCTCGCCTAGTCTGAAGTGGATTAGTCTGCTCGGGAATCATAATGACTATAACGGGCAGTATACTGACTATAATAGACTTGGATTTTTGATCAGATGGATTCCTAACGATGAGCCATTCATCAAAGAGAAATATTCTCCTTTGGTTACACTTGTGCCGGCCTTCGAGGAGTTGTTGAAATCGGAGAACTTTATGATTCGGTGGGTGAAAGAGTTTGAAAGATATAATGCAACGGATAAACGACTATGAGATTGACAATTTCTCCTTCCTACTTAGGGCCGATAACTGGAGCAAATTTTAATATATCCAAGACTGTATCACACACCCCATGGATCCACCCCAGTCTCGTTGGAAGAAACACCCTCCTCCTCCTCTGGATCCACCCCGTCGTCGAATGGCCTTTTGCGTGTTGGCTGCCCAAAATACCACACACGGCACACAGCTGCCCAGGCTGAAGCGCATCTTGCTCCACTCCCCGCAAAATGGGCTGGTTGACCGAACTCCCTGTAGTATCCTTCTCCAGCACCGTACCGAGATCCGATCGCTCGCTCGAGTTTGCTGGTTTCCTGAATTATCGTTTCTTTCGTTTGATCATTCTTTGCATTTTGTAGCGCCGGCGTTTTTTTGGTTATTTTATCCCATCATTTACTTTTAAGTTGCTGTGATGCGTCGCTTTCGCTTGCTCCGTTTCTTCATCCTGCCGATTGCCCTCATCGCAGCCTCCAACAATGAACAGGCCCCTCTCCAAGTCACTTCCCACACATCGAGCGGTATAAATCTCAATTCCACCGACATCCCTCTACCCCTCCGCTACCTTTTCGAATCCTTCGAAACCTTGCAATCCAAGTTCTTCTCCTCCGAGAGTGGGGACTACCCGGACGCGATCGACTGGACCGCCGCAGTAATCACGACCCACGCCGTCAGCGCACTTCACAGCGTCCTACTCTCCCCGCTCCCTAAAAATGAAACCCAGCAGATCATAAATCTCTACTTCCCCAACGTAATCTCTTTCTATCATGCCCAAAATGTCGGCTCCCTCCGCTTCCAGGCGTTTGACGATATGCTCTGGGTGGTACTCGGCTGGCTAGCCGCCGTTCGCTTCCTCGATGCCTACCGCTACCTCCTACCGGAAGACTTCAACCAAGAGTATTACGACTATCGCCAGCGTTTCGCCCTTCGGAGCCGGGAGTTCTATTTTTTGGCGGAAAAGGGGTGGGATGAGCTGTTCTGCGGCGGCGGGTGCATCTGGAATCCCAATTTGCAGCCGTACAAGAATGCCATCACAAACGAGTTGTTCATATCCGCCAGCGTGCAGATGTATACCACTTTTCCTCCAGAGTACAATCCGGGGTCTGAAGGGGAGACAAGGGAAGGGAAAGACGACGGTAGTGCTGATAGGGATATCTCGTACCTGCAGAATGCGGAAAAGGCGTACGGTTGGTTCAAAGGGAGCAATTTTACAAACGATGCAGGTCTGGTCATCGATGGGTTCCATATCAGTAGCTACTGGAAACGAAAGTGTGATGAGAGAGACGAGCAGACGTATACGTATAACCAGGGTGTGGTTCTGAGTGGGCTGAGGGCTCTGTGGGAGACCACAGGGAATGAAGAGTACCTGCAAGATGGCTACCGATTGGTTGACAGTGTGATTGGGAGTATGGGAAAAGATGGGGAGATGGTGAGGGACGGTGTGTTGGAGGAACACTGCGATAGCTGGGGGTGGTGTAATCAGGATGCGCAGGCTTTCAAAGGTATTATACCACCTTGCCGAGTACTTGAGGAATGGAATCGGCTAATAAGGATTTATAGGAATCTTTTTCCACCATCTGACGGCTTTCTGCTCGCCACACCCATATACGAAGACGTGGAAATCCGTTACGGAAGATCGTGTTCCGGGATTGGATGCTCATGTCGGACGGTGCATAAGCTTCTTTCCGTTTATTGCGAAGAATGCCAAAGCGGCTTTGTTGACAAGACATAACGAGACTCTGGTCTTTGGAATGTGGTGGTCCGCACCCCGTTTTGAGAAGCCCGACTTTGATACAGAGCTTCGCGACGGAAAAATTGCATTGATGAGAGATCCGGGGGCGGTTGACTCGGTCAATACCAAGAGGGGTAAGGATTGGGAGCTGGGAGCTACAGATGCCGAACTACGACTCGGAAAGGCAAAGACAGTAAAGTGGGAAGAGGTAGAAAGAAGTCAACATCACAACTCTGTATTCAGTATCATGGGAAAAGGCGATCTGAACGATAGGTTCCGGGGACGGACAGTGGAGACACAGACGGGCGGCGTGGGGGTTATGAGAGCAGCTTGGGAAATTGGTAGTTTGCTTAGCGAAGGGTAGTTTCTACATGAGGAGGAGGCCGGCATTTGCATTTTGCACCAGCGTTTGCATTAGTATTTCCTTGATGGGCATTTTTGTGAACGTCATGTAGATTTTATCCGTTCATGTCCAAGCTGTACTAGTATACGATACCATAGGAGCATATTTAGAGCATTAAGATTGTGATTATAGTATGAATATGTTGATCAAAGACCAAAAAATGTGAACTTCGTCTTATAATATACTGTACACTTTTTTAGTCCACATATACTATTAGATCTCAAAATGATGAAAACCCCACAAAACATTTATCTTCTTTGAAGATGCTATTAAATGACCTCAAGATATTTAGGCCTGTCTTAAAGGGTACGCCATACTACTAGTACCAGGCAAGGAAGACTTCAGTTTATGAGACCATCCATAACCTTCGTGCTGGCATAAAAGCCTACGATATCAACTTGGTCGCAGCAACCGTGTACCCTTCCCCTACAACCTCCACCATCCCATCCTCCCCTACTGCCTCCTGACCTTTATCCGCCCCCATCCAGCAAATCTGCACCCGATCTATCTCTAGTTTTTCCGCCCATACGTGATCTTTATACTTTTCCAATACCTCGGTGGCATCAAATGTCGGCTTAGCCTTCCTGTTGAAGGTCGGATCTTTCAACCTTTTCCCATCTCTCCCCCTCTTGGACTTGGGAGGCTTCATTTTCGAGTACACCGTATTTGCTATCGTAGCGTGAAGTTTCAGAGGACGATCTTCGGGTGTGATTATGCCCTGTTCGATAAAATGGTTGCGGAGGGAGGATGCGAAAGCATACAAACCCTCGTTGGTGGAAGTGCCGTCGCTAGTAAAGTCGGTGGGTGGGATTATCAGAATACGGCATTGGGACGAGTCGGCATTTGTATTCATGTTTTCGATGCCCTTGAGCGTTACCAATAGCCTTTTATCATCGTCATTCGTGCTACCGTTGGCGTTCGAAGGGAGAAACTGGGTGAGGTCCAAGGACTCGAGGATCGATTTGGCACGGTCCTGTTCCTCGAGCGTTTTGAGGGCCATCACCCCCAAGGTCAGATGAAGGGTGTTGAAGTATCGAAGCGCATCTGGCGGGATGGTGGGCGGAGAGTCGGTGGATTCATCGATGATGAACTGTCTGATCGCTGATTTGAAGGATTGGTAGGACGGCGGGAGGGGATCGTGGTGCTTGCCGTTGAGGGGCAGGCATAAAAAGTGGGTTGGTGGTGTGCGGCCCTGCGGCCTGGACGCACCACCCTGGGAGGGCACTGAGTCCCACGGCTGCTCGCCCGAGCGAGAGGCGTGAGTTTCAGCGTCAGAAGAAGACATTTTGCGGATGTACGTTTGAGACGAGTAGGAGATGTGTCGGCGGGATAGAGGAGCGTAGTCTGCTGCCGCTCCGCAGAGCTGGAAGCGCTGGAAGGCGCGCCCAAGACGCAGAGTTCTGAACATCAACTTGCGTTTGCTGGCGAAGAGATGAGTCGAAATTGTCGGTTGGGTTCATTCGGCCGAGACTATTTGGGACTTCAACGTCGTCCGACAACTCTCTCAAAATTATAGATGCTGCTTGAAATCACAGATACTTTGATTCGATTGAGTTGGTGAAGGTATTCAAAATAGCTAACTAGAGTGTCCTCGTGAACTTGTAGTTTACTCATAATGGCTATAGAAAATATCATTCAAAAACCATCGAACGAGATTCAAGCCCAATTGATAAATCGGTCAAGTCAGAACCCAAAGCATCGTATATCAAGTCTAAAATCCTTGGGTGAAATAATCAACATGTCGATAACCTCGTGGGCATCGCCTTTTATCCCGTGCTATGGCCAAGGAAAAGAGACAGCCGGTTCCTCGTGAAAGCGCTGCGGCATGCACCTGCCCAAACAAAAGTGATCCTGGTTTTTGACCACCCGCTCATTGTTCCTAAGATGAGTCGTCAGGTACGTATGACCCCTCAAGGCCGCCTTTGGCACAGCATTACAGATGATTTCCGCACGCCGTGCGATATGCTCAATGAGACAGCGATTGTTAGCGCAATTTTCACATATCCACCAGTGACACGAATCGCAGATTCGGTTCTTGGTGCAGGACCCACAGCGAGCGTATAGCGGTGGATACGACCCGTCCCGGAGCCGCGTCGGTTGCTCTGCCATTCTGGCCGATCCTGTGATCGGTGGAGGCCAGAGAAGAGGCAGCCGTTCCGTCGGTGATTCTCCATACACTGCTGGTCCCTCTGGTGAAGTCCCGCAGTTTATATACCCGAATCCGAGTGCGATGCTCGCCAGCCTCGGAGCCAAAACATGACACCCAGTGACAGATGGTTCCGGTAGATGGCACGGACCACGGCACATGAAAACGTCGAATTTTCGGACGGTATTATTTTAAGTGCGCGTCTTCGTCGACGCGACTAAGCATGTACAGCGCTTGCAGCTTTGGATATCCCGCGGCTCTGTCAGGTCGTACCGCTTCCCGAATTATGCTGGTCACTTTGGTGTCGGTGTGGGTCCCCGAACAGGAATTTTTAGATTCCTCGCACGCTGAGAATTCGTACGTTGAACCACCCTGTCGTGTCGAGAATGATTTCTCCCAGGATGACAGCCGTGACGCCCATGTTATCTAATATCAATGTAGATACGTTTCGCAGCACGTGTTGTCTCTCTAGATCGTGAAATATCCCACGCAAGGGGCCCGAGAAGAAGTTTTCCTCGGCATTGGCCTCGTCTCATCTTTAGGAGCTCCATGATGCATGATATACCGCGGGAGTCCAGAGGGGTTTTGTCTGCTTTTGTAATTGAGAGAGTGGTGAGATCGAGGTGACGAAAGGTGTCGGGGAAGGATCCGAGGATGGTGCGATACACGCGAGAAGTGGAGGATACTGCAAGGGTGGAAGTGATCGGGAGGTGTGGTATTATCAAATTGAAGATTAGAACATTATACTAATATCTGAGAGCCGATCTAAGAGTGATGGCATTTTGAGTGGTATTTCTTAATTAGCTCTTAAAACATAACTTTCACTCCACATCGATAAAGCAATGCAATGCAATGCAATGCCAGAGTATGGCGCCAGCGAAGGTTGGTTTTATTGTATCAATTTAACGAGAAAACCAGCTAATCTGCCAAATTTGGCGTACAACTGCTATACATAACTAACTATATTCATGATGGGGACGTCAAATTTAGGAACGGTTCAACGTCATTTTGAAATCGCCTGAATAATGTCTAGAGCCGACCAATTTTGACACCAGGTTCTCAGATACCATTCAATCGCGATACATGTCTCGAGTTAGATAGAGTTTGGCTCTATGGGACCACCTTTTTACAATCAGCACAGCTTAATCCAGCTGCACCGAACATTCGAAACACGACCGTTGCTTCGAACAATCACGATCTAGTTAGGCAGTAAGATAGATACGGTATGTGTATCTTTTTGGAAGTTATAAAAAAATTCAAAGGCAGTATCCTGGCATGCGTAACGGGTGACCAGGGCGACCCGAGAAGTTAAATGCTATCGTACCCGAGAGCGTGGGAATTATCGCATACAGTTACCCATATCAAGCGACTAGTAGTGGTCGAAGAGCCACCATTATCATGCGCGATTCAAAGTCGGTAACTTTGTACAAACAGGGTCTATCCTTCTGTGGACGCATCTGAGAACATAGATGACTTGACTGGGTGAGACAAAGAACTCGGTAGCCACGCGAGGGCAGCTGGAGCGGCTAAGAGCTCTCGATTCACTCTGCTGGAATGTCAGATCTGTTGGATTTTCTGTGTTGATACAATGATGCAAGATTCGCCATGCATATTTGACTGTCTGGGCAGCTGCATTTTTGGCCAACCGAAATTAAAGCCCTCAAACGGCTCTCCTTGATCACCTCGACTGCTTCCAAATACCAGACGAAGTATTCTGCGCATGTCGAGCACCTCTCAACTTGCGTCGAATCCTGGCCGGGCCATATCAGTCAACAATGCTACGTTTTCAGATGGGAAAGAATTTTGTCATCCGTGTGGGTCGTCGAGGGTACGAGAGTGGGAGGTACAGAGTACCGACTGCGACACAGAGTTTGACATGTCTCGTGAAGTTCTATGCATCGCGAAAGAAAGTATCTCCACAAATGCAACCCTGGGTGACCCGGTGATCCACTTTTGACAAGCTTTGAGGCCCTGGAAATACCACCAAACCGCCCCCTTAAATAGCACCAGTTGACAAATGCGGTTAGGAGCAGCAGGAGCTTTTTTACCTGCGTCTCTCCACACGGCCACTCTGAACTGGTGTGGCAGCAGCGAAATTCGACCGGATTCTTGTTATTGGTGCTCAATGGGGAAGTCCGGGTCGCGCCTTTGGTGTGGTTGCCCGATTTTTCTCCTCCCAATTAATCCTCTTTCCCACTCTTTTTAACCTCTCCACGTCCCATCTCTTGTCTTCTTTCATTAACCTGTGTCGACGCCACTTTGAAGATACTTGTCAACTGCTTGCCATTCGTTTCTGGCGGTTGCTCGTTTCTCTTTTGATTCCCCCGTTCGCTGTTTTTCAATATCTTCACAACATTCGTTGAGGTTCTTCTCATTCAGTTTCGGTCCTTCGCTTTGTTCGGCCAAAAAGGGGTACGATTTCTTAACGACAACAGCCCCTGACGACTGCTCAACACACAACGGACGACAATCCGCACGCGAGAACGAAACAGAGCAAGTTCTATCTGGCTCGGACCTTAAAAATAGTATATCCGCCTTATATTTTTATCTTTAAAGACAGAAGGAGCGGCGGCAGATTCACATTCACCTTTAATATCTATACCATTCGCCGGCCGACGATAAATAATACACAACTATAATGGTTCGGTTCTCGTCACTAGGCGCTGCGGCGCTGTTGGCCTCGACGGTCGCTGCCCAACTGAAAAGAGATTGCGGCGCTGGATTCGGAAACTGCCCATCCAACAAGCCGTGCTGTTCCCGTAAGTCTATATGACGACATACCTCTCACGATAGGCCGCCGTTTCTAATTTTCATGTCCTATAGAATACGGCCAATGCGGTATCGGCGCCTACTGTCTAGGAGGATGCGATATATCCTGGTCGCACAAGCTAGAATCCTGCATGCCTGCCCCGCAATGCGAGTCTACAACCTACAAGTTCACCGATTCCAAGTCTTCACCGATCCTGTCGAACACAAAATATCTGGGTGACCCATCGACCGCCGACTGGGTTAGCGATGGCCAACCCCTGTACGCCAACGGTGTCGTCTACCTCACCATGGCGCCCGATACCGTCGGAACCGTGCTCGCTTCCACAAGATACGTCTGGTATGGCAAAATCTCCGCCAAAATGAGGACTTCTCGTGGGCAGGGTGTTGTCAGTGCTTTCATCATGATGAGTGACGTCAAGGACGAAATCGATTACGAATGGGTCGGCGTTGACCTCCAGACATCGCAGACCAACTACTACTGGAACGGTATTCCGGATTGTATGTTCCATCGTTCCCATCTGCTAGCCTTGAATTTAACTAACCCGTTGGTATAGATACTCACTCTGGCAACATCACTTTGGATCCAAAATCGAACACCTATAGCGACTGGCACACCTACACAATCGACTGGACCCCGGACAGCATCACCTGGTCTGTCGACGGGCAAGTCGGCCGTGTCCAAAAGCGCTCCGACACCTACAACGCCACCAGCGGTAACTGGGAATTCCCACAGACTCCATCCCGTGTTCAGCTTTCCCTCTGGCCCGGTGGTCTCGCCACAAACGGCAAGGGCACAATCGACTGGTCTGGTGGTCCGATAAACTGGGACGACACTGAAATCCAGAAGAACGGATATTTCTTTGCTATGGTTAGCGAAGTTACGGTTGAGTGCTATAACCCACCCAGCGGTGCTTCCGGCAACGGAAAAACCTCCTACGTGTACAAGGATTTGAATAATGTCAACACCTCTGTTGTGCTCAGCAATGACAAGACCTATCTCAAATCCTTCCTTGCAACCGGTGAAGATAAAGACAAGGATGTTCCCAAGGCTGTCACCTCAACGAAAACCATCATTTCCACTGACGCAGCGGGTAAAGCTACAACAGTTGTGAGCACCGTTGCGCCCACCGATTCGGACGTCGGAACCGTTCCCGGTCTTGATGGCGCCGGTTTTGACAGCGGCGATTTGAACAGCGGTGGAGATGACACTGGTGCCGGTGGTGGTGGCAATGGCGGTGGCAACGGTGGCGGATCAGGCACTAATAACAACGACCCATCTCAGACTGGGTGGAGTCAGTCAGACAAGTCAAAGTCGAATGGTGGTGGTTCAAGTGATGCTCCGAGATTGGTTTTGGTGTGGGGTAATTTGGCGGCCATAATGTTCGTTGGCGCCCTAATGGTATCGCTATAGGCTGTGTGAAGCGCTGGATTTTGCATGCTCATGGAGTGTATCTCTTTCGTCCATTCATTTGTATTTTTCTAGTTCTGGAGTAATATTGATAATTATTCATCTTGTCTCACCGGGCTTTCGCTTTGAACCTTTTTTTTCCTTTTCAAAAGAATGACTTGATACTGTCGGTAGTTACTTCGAATTCATGATGGATAATTCTAAGATGGGTGGCCAGGAGGCTGGTCACTCAAGATATTTCATTGTTTAATCTTTGCACTTTAAACCGTCGCATCCATTACTCCTATGCCTGTTGCGTTTTTATGTTGGTGCATAGCTCTAGTCTCCCAAATGACTTGCGCCTTTTGCCAGAATTCTGCAAAATCTCCGTCGGATATCGGAATGCATATGCTTTTGACACAAGCAAGAATTGGTGACGGCGCCGTGCCAGCGCTGTTTCTGGTTTAGGGTATGCTCCAACCCTCCATGTATATGCAGGTACCACTACACCAAGTGGGGTGCGCCGTTACATGTATACAACAGAGTCTAGCGCCAAGCTAAGAGCTCGAACACTCAGGATATGTTATTGATGACATACATTGCCAAACCCCTTTCACAACTACTCATTTGGCAACTTGATAGATCATAACACTTCCAAAAAAAAGTATAGGTGAATTCACTGTGAGAATAAAATACCGACAAGCTGCCAACTAGGAGTAGAAGAACAAATAGGTATTCGTTTTATGTATTTTATGTCCAATAATATAACAATTAGGGGAAATGACAATGAACGCCACAATGACGAAACATCCGACCAACTTCGGGGATCCAAGCGCTGTACAACGGCAGCTACAGAGCGCATTTTTACCATTGCCGCAATATTAACGGAGATTTTTACAGATGCAGTTATTTAATTTACCGATGTTTCAATGGCTTTCTTGGTTCGTGTGATATTGGCTCAGCACTTTGTCATTACGCAGGACTTAGAAGCTGAGCAATAGAGACGACACTCATCCCAATCCACTGAAACGAAAGGCCGCAACGGGTCAATATCAATCAAGAAATCGATAACATAGCTTAGGCATATAGCCATTGGTCTCCTATTTATAAACCTCAATAAGTTTTCCTCAGTAGTATTTATGAAGCCACTCCATTCATCAATATTTTTTGAAGGTGTCGTTTCAAATCTATGTATCGAATTTGATACTAGGAGGCTTCTGCTCTAATTCAGCTCGTCGTATCATCTTACAGCGTGTGGATTTCAGAAAATTAAGTCTGAGCTATAAAGGAGGGGCGAACAAGTTGGGGTCTTAGATTAGTGGTTCTGGCTGTCGTAGAACGAAGTCGAGTTCTTATGTCTGATTGGAATGCATGGATGAAAATTCGAACTCATGACGAACAATAGTTATGCGCTAGTAATCCATAGATCTAAGCGCTGGGCAGAGAATACTTGCGTTAGAAGGTTATAACACCACACAATATATTATTCTGGAAAGGCGGAACCAAATGCGCATGTATTGAATGTTGGAAAGTTTGATGACTATGACTAGCTGTAGCGCTAATTGCGATTGCGCCTTCTGTCGAAAGCATGCGATTTAGAAATCGGCCCTGGCCAATGCCTAATCATTTGCCAGTGGGATACCATAGAGTTGAGCCTGGTACTCCCGGCCTATATATCTATGGATTTTGAACCGTTCGCAACCGTTCGCAACCGCAACTTGTGAGGTTTGCCTACGGCCATGTGAATTTTGCAACATTCAATGCAGTGGAGACACGTGTGTTGCATGTTGTAATACTACAGCTGGGGTTTCTTCACGTCAGTCTTCAAGTGCTTTGATCGAAGGCTGAGAAAACTGGTTTTCGAGACTGTGAGCAAACAATGAATATGCACCAATTTGCGGACTTTCCGGAGATTTTATATATGACAGTGTAAAATTTAAAGCGTACTTACAAACAGAGCAAAATGGTTTGAATCATGGCCCGAACTAGAAAATATTCAATCACAACAGAAAGGTATATTCTACGCGACTTACAGATAGCGATTCGACTAGCTAGCTTGAGCTTCCATTATATACACACCTTGAAAAGGTCCCATTAAATAGGTAGGAAGAACTATATCATATACGCGAAATTTTGAGAGATAATACAAGGTTTGAAGTTTCAATTCATCTAAAAGGATCCAAAAAACATTGACAAATGGGTTATATGACGAGGAAATCAATTGAAAAGTGAACAATTCCTCATAGAATTCGGTTGGCATGATCCAATTGCAAGTGTTATATCTCTTCAATTGAGTAAAATTAATTCCACACGGGTTTGAGTTATTGTGTAGGGTCCGAATCTGGCTGGTTGGGGTCGAGTAACGAAGCGCCGGGACGTTCAGAAGCCGGGCACGGAAAGTAGCAGGCAAACGTGGTTTTCTGGGAGTCACAGCCGTTGAAATGCATTATTAGTAAAATGTTCCTATAGAGTCCATGCCAAGAATTGAAACAGTGGATTTAAGGGTTGAGGACAGCTTACGTTGCCATCTTGATGATATTGGCCTCCACCTGAGCCGGCGATGATAAGATGTTTGAATCCCGTGAGATGATCGGGTTCTTCGCTCCATGTTACATCCGGGCTTATGGCGACATCCGTACAGTATGGGTATCTATCTTTGGACCAGTACATATCACTTGGATTGTCATTACGGTCAGTATGGAAGGCATAAGAAACCGCGTTCAGTGGTCCAAAGTAAAACTGGATGTAGTCTCTGTCGATAACTCCGTTTTCTCTGTTTTTGTGCTGAGGAGAAGCTCGGATAATGGGCATTCCTGCAGCTCGGATACTGCACTGATTATCCTCGACTCCAGTGCAGCTTGTATCTCTGAGTGTTCCTGGTTTTCCATTCTGCAAACTTTCGCCGCTCACTTCCTCCTCCGGGGGCCTTCCGTTGAGCGAAGTCCAGAACAATCGCATGTATATAGTATCCTGCCAATCGAGGATGTGTTTACCATTTGCTGTGTTTCCCTTAAAGTCGCCAATGTAAGTCCAGGTGACATTCAGTCGACATATTGAACCGGTGGCATCCCCGATAGGAATCGAATAAGCGGGCGCTGTAAAAGGGATAGGTTCAATATTTATAGTACTCAAGTCAAATAAGGGATTTTTATTGCTAAATGATAGCCCGGTGCCGACGGGTTTTGGTTGAGAGGAGGGGAGAAATGAAAAGAAAATGAAAAACAAACTAAAAAGTGGATCCTGGTGAAGCATTTTTTTTTCAAGACGTGAGTAATTGGGCGCCTGGTCTACAGTTACTATGCAAACGCGTTACTGTAGCTATTCTAGCTGCGAATATAAACTTGGAAATCTGGAAACTTGTATATAAATATAAGAGCGGTGGGACTGAATTTATATCTCCGCTTCTTGCTGCATATTGGTCGAAGTTACGAATATCGAAAAAGAAAATTGAAGAATGCTGCGCTGTTTGAAGGGCGAGTTCGAAGCACCAAATGAAATCTGAATTGACCAGTATCTGACGAAGCTTAGCTGTGTGCAGCTCGAGCTATAAAAGTCACTGTGCCATACGAACCTCGTGCTTGTATTTAAACTTTTCTCTACAATCAAGCTTACATGTCACTTTGAAGAAGCTCCGAGACATCTAATCGAGAGTAGAGGGATACTTAGTAGACTTGAGGGTTGTAACTGCTTACATTCGAAGCCTCATCCTTATAAATACTGCCCAACTATAATTATACGTACACGTATTGCTTCAATATGTTAACATAGCCGCAGATCTGTAGAATTATACTGTTGGACATCTTATAACAGCGTAGAGCCTAAAATGCCTCAATTTCATCATAGGGGTGTTTAAGTTTGCGGTTGTGATCTATTTCTGCAAATCCTGCAAACGGATTCCTGAGAGGACCACAGTAGAAAAAGTTTGGGTAATGCAGAAATCACAAAATAATATAAATTCGGAAAGTTTTATAGGAAATCCAACAAGACAACTCTCGTAACATCTGTAAGAATGCATATTGTATAAAGCCGCAGGTTGAATAACCCTGGTGTTGGAAAAGCGGGTAGAGTCAAGGAGTTCATAATCGGTGTTTGTTGAAATTGCACCACACTGTGGCTGGCTAATTTATGACAACTTGCAATTGCAGACCCATATAGCTATAGGCCATATATTTATTTTTGTTAACGGTGGGTAAGGCGGGAAATAGGGAATATTGATCATACATCGATACCTTACTAAAGTTTATCGGTGCAATTTCATGTATACCATAAAAATTGGTAAATGCGATACCCATTGACTGATGGTGCTGGCCGGTTTCGCAGTTGTGCATAGAAATTCAGTTCCGCAAACTTGATAACTATTGAAAGAAAACAGCGGCCAGCTGTGGCCTTGCGAGACTACGATGGGGGCTCAAAAAAGTGCTAAGGGTTTAATATATATTGGCTGAAGCCTGCACAATGTGGATAAAAATAGGCCTTTAGAATTCGTGATGAACAGGTACTACATTGCTAAGCTCCGCCTTAGGTTGTTTCACGAGACCAGTTGTCTCCAGATTTTCTACACCAAAGTTAGGGCTTAATGCGTTGCCACAAACTTTTCACCGAGTTAGACTATTTAGCTTGCGCAATTGAGGATGCATATGTACAAAACCCAAGATACCCGAAAAATGTGGGGATTATATGTCCAGAACGTATACTGAGCTCGTAGATGATAAGAAACTCTAAGCAGTCAGCATGAGTCGTACCGGATAACATGCAAAGCATGTACACAGGTGGAGCACATTATTCAAGGCATAGAGAATCTAGTGTTGCCCGAACCCGAACCCAGATCTCGGATACCGTGCGATGACTAGTAATGCAATGCAAAGAAATGGCGGCATTTTTTTGACAAAGAATAGAAAGAAAAGGAGCTAACTCAGAGCTCGAACTTTGTGTCACCACGATACTCCCTTTATATTAGTATATGCAAGCCCAGCCGGCCGGCCGGGGAGAGCCAAAAATAAGGATATGATTCGCGAGGGAATTCCGCGCTACTGTTTTTGCCTGCATTGGGCTCTCGGAGGAATCTCGGGGAGACTAAAAATGCCACCCAATATCCTGTCTGGTATAGAAGTTATCGATAAGCCAAAAGGACTATGATAGTCTCGGAGGAGCTTATCCCGGTTAACGGTTGTCGATCTCCCACGCAGAAATCCTCCATGCGTAGCTAGCTACATGCTGTGAATCATAGGCAACGGCGATTTGACGGCGAACGAATATAGAACAGATGACTATCTCTTAGTCGTCTCTTGATGTATATTTTGATTGTTAAGCAAATATCGATCCGCAATGAGGGCAACGGCATATGCGCATGTCAATTCGAATTTTTCCCCATGTTCTTGGCTTTTGCTTATCATAGCGCTATCGATACCAGATAATCTAGATTACATACTTAGTTCAGACGGTACATTTGAGGCCTCGCTGTAATGATGCCGACCTTATCACTCTTCCTTTTTGAAGCTCGGATTGATATGGATTGAATAAAAGTTCTCCACAAACTCGCCTAGTAGAGTTTCTTGAAGAGCCCCTCGACACGAGTACCCACACACCCATATATAATTTTTTTTGAATTACTAAGCTCCTGTTGAACGATGAGTTCATACACCTGCTATCGTTCTTTCACCGTTCTTCAATGTCGGATTTCTACCGATGTGTTAAGGAGAGTTGTATAAAAATCGTGGGAAATGTGCTCGAAATTGTTCTTGATACCCTCGTTTGGAAACTGCAACAGGCTCAACGCATTTATTTCCCATGCCAATTAATTGCACAATTGTGTTTATCTCTCTAATTAACTTTCTTGCTTCGGGGTTTCAATCGTACCAAGCCTCCTAGTATTGATATTAACGTACGTTTCGCATAACTATCAATACTTCGGTCACCAATTCTCAACATGGGCTTCCAGATGAAAGCACCACCGCCGTATATCTGGTACGCTCTGTTCATGTCGCAGGCAGGGCTATTGTTCGGGTATGTTGCGATCACTCTCTCGTTGATACCTAGAAAACTCTAACTAGGTTTATATCCAGCTTCGACACCGGTTCAATTGGGCCTATCACTGTTATGGAACAGTTTCAAAAAGACTTTGGCCATACTTCTCCAACGATGCACGGAGTCATCATATCCATGATCCTACTTACAGCAGCTATATCCTCAGTCTTTGCCGGCCATCTCGCCGATAAAATCTCCAGAACCCATACCACTTGCCTGGGAGCAGGCATATTCGCCATCGGTTCGGTCCTTCAAGCGATCGCCGGCCTTGGCACCTCATCCCGTTCCGCCAAACTCGGTGTCCTACTCCTGGGTCGTTCGATAGCAGGAATCGGTGAAGGCTTCTTTCTGACTTCAGCACAAGTTTACATAATTGAAATTGCACCTGGCCACGTTCGCGGTCGTGTAACATCCATTCTCTTCATAGGTATCACTTCCGGCCTCTGTCTTGGCTACTTCCTCTGCTATGGCACCTCCCAGATTGAAAGCACTATGGCCTGGCGCATTCCTTTCATCTGGCAAGCCGGCATTGCTACAATTCTTTCATTCGGATCTCTCCTCCTTCCGCATTCTCCACGCTGGCTTCTGCATGTAAACCGCCGTGATGAAGCCATGGTAATCCTCGAGAAGATGGGTATGGGTACTGCGGCGGAGCGCGAAAAACAAGAGCTCCTGGCCATTCGCGAGAACGTGGCTACGCAAGAACTCAAACCAAACGGCATAAAATCTATTCTCAATGCCGGGAAATCACTCAGGCTTCTCGCGAAGAAACAGAACCGATGGCGAGCTTCGTTGGCTATATTCATGATGATTTGCCAGCAAACCACGGGGATCGATGGTGTTTTGTACTACGCACCGGTACTCTTCTCGCAAGCCGGATTATCCTCGCAGTCGTCCTCTTTCCTCGCATCCGGCGTAACCGCAATATTGATGGTAATCTGTACTGCCATATCTCTCACCTATTCAGATCGCTGGGGTCGCCGTCCGACCATGTTGTACACCGGTTTCGGTATCGTTTTATCTATGTTTCTTATCGGTGGGCTATATGCTTCCCCGAACGCCAATACTCAGGGCGCGAAATGGACCATTGTGGCTGCGATCTACTTGTTCGTAATTACGTTTACCATCGGGTGGAGCATGATCTTGCGAATCTACGCGGTCGAGATCCAGCCCATGGAAACTAGGGCTACAGTGAACAGTTTGAGCCATTCCGCAAACTGGGTCGCGAACTATGTTATCGCGCTTACGACCCCGGTATTTTTGGCCAGGAGTGCTTACGGGCCGTATTTTTTCTTTGGCGGGTGTACGGCCTTCGCCTTATGTGAGTGACTGATTTCCGGCCTTATTTCTACTATTTATACATTAATATGTAGCTAATCACTTACCGGTTTTGAAATAGTGGTTTGTATTCTCTACATGCCAGAGACGCAGGGAATCGGATCTTTGGAAAATATGGACAAAGTCTTTGAGATTACGCCATTAAAGAAGTTGAGGAAGAATATTAAAGAGAGAGCTGCTAGGGGTCGCAACGGAACCGGATCGGTGCTCCCTAGTGAGTTTGAGATGCAAGTTTGACGGAGGCTTGGTAAGAATAAGGGCCCTAGGGTTCGTTGGTGTAAGAGGCATCTTTTACGATAGCATTGCAGTTGAACACTAAATTTAGATGGAGGTCTTAGGTAAAACTGAGGTTGAGAGTGATTGTTCTCTCAGGCATTGGATTGCACCGGATAATGTAATAATGTAAAATAAATTATCATACGGCATTATGTGTAACTGCATAATAAGACATCTTTTTCTTTGCTCTTCAACTTGAAAGCATACGCTATTCAGATATTCACTGCCTTCGCGGCCAGCCCCCCTACCCACTCCTGATACTTCGCACATGCATTCCCGCTCAAGATCCCCGTTCTACCCTCTTTCTCTGCGTCCTCCATATACCCAATTCCACTAGGATCAGTAACCCAATCTAGCCAATCCAAATGTAGTATCCCCTTTGTCTCATCACCTCCGAATAGCCCGGTCAAGGGCTCTACGATATCAAGACCATCCTTCAACTTCCCATACCTGTGATAAAACACCCTGGCACCACAGGTACCACAGCCACCCCAAACTATCTTTCCCGGTGTCGATTCGTAAATAATCAGATTTCCAAACTTCTCTCTCGCCTCATTGTCCCAGACTTTTGGCCACTCCTGGAGTATCTCTTCTCCGTCTCGGTTTTTAACGAAGAATATTTGCTGCCTGGTAACCCAGGTGTAGGGTACAACATCCGTTCCGGTAGCAAGTCTGCAGCTATCACACGCGCATAGCATGGTTTTAAATTTCTCCCCTTCATCCTTCCTCACCATTCTTATCCTTACACCCTGACATTTACACCACCCGTCCAACTCCTTTCTCCCAGTGGGATATTCGTGCTTCTCGAATAATTCTACTGCGTGTTGTTGGGAAGGCATGGGAGGACTCTCCCATTTCCCAAAGAAATGCGCTTGGGTATCTTTATCCCAATCGCCGGCCCAGGATGCGGCGCCGCCATCGATCGTGTCTTGGATTAAGCAGTGCATATCGATGGAGATGATATCTTCTAGCTTTGAAGCCGGGTGCGAAGATTTGTATTCAGGCGAGATAGAAAGACAGCCAGTGCTCACGCAGTAGCCGATGTGCTGTTCGTTGTTGACGGTGTAGTAGTAGGAGGCGAACATCCAGGTGCAGCATGTTGAGCAGAAGAAAGCCTGACCGGATAAGGGGGAGGATTGGTAACTTTTCAATGTTGGCGGTGGGGTTGAGGGTGGAAATGGGAGGGAGTCGACATCGGTATGCATGCAGAAGAGGGTACCGTGAGTGGTACGGCAGGTGGTGCAATGGCAGACGTGGGCGGTGCGAGGAAGGGAGGTGGGAACCGGAACAACGTTTCTGCGGCAAAGGCAGATTGCAACGAGGGGAGCTGGTTCAGACATCATATAGTTTGACCAATTGAAGTGTTTTATAGATCATAGAGAGAAGCGAAGAATCGAAGGCTTGGAGCTCGAAGTATTGGAATAACTAGTACTATAGCATTGCATGCGCATTGACAGGCATTGATCGATCGAGGGCAGTTGGATCTAATTTATAGACCAAGGTTGAAGCCCCAAGATAAAACCTCAAAGATCACCGAACAGGGTTCCGTCGGATACATGATAGCGCGTCGGGCTGTTAGCCACGGGCAGTAAGTTGAATACTAACGTTATCATAACTCGAAGCGGGGGATGTCGTTATGCACTCAGACCCCTCATCAAACACGCGGTTGCACGTGCTCGACGTGCCGCGATCTTAGGCAACTAGCTGCTTGTCAAGGCTGGATTGATATTAGCCTCAGACTTGGGCCGACTGAAAGTAGCTAGCAGAGTACGTCAGCTCCTATATGTTAGTCATTCTTGCATGGAGAGGTATGAATATCTTGATGGAGGATGGTTTGGGGTGCATTGGCAGCTTTGGCAAACGACTGCCAAGTGCGTTGACGGCTTAACATTTGAGCCTTCGGGGGAACTTGAATAAAACCCTTCAGCGACAAAGATAAGTCCGGTTTCGTGAGACTCGAGACGGTGAAGCTCATGTTCTCTCAATTGGGTCCTGGGTTTTGAACATTATGCAATTTGCATTCTAGCGTCTGCGTCTAGTATGTTATGTATCTTCTGACTGTGTTACCAGTACTGGAGTCTCGGAACCAGACCACGCAAACAAAGCTCTGTCACATCGGACATGCGAACATAACGTGCAACCCGAGTCATATTTCGAATCTCAGCTCGTTGAGGAGAATGTACAAGGCAATGCCTGTGCGAACATCGAGGTGTTATGATATCTGAAGGCTCCTTGAAGACTTTTATTAGTGGTGTTTTCCTTATCACAACTAACGATAATCTCGCCCCTAATCGAGTTCAAATTTTTTGAGGATCATTGCGAACCATGATGATTTGGCCTCACAAAGATTTAGACTAAAGAGAGTATTATCCAATGAAAGTAGCTAGATCAATCAGGTGAACATAAATTATACCTGATACACGTTCATAAGGTTTAATTAGGGAGCTTTAACATAACTAAATAATATAATTATTCCTGGAACGTCGGATATAGGTACGATACAGGAAGCTGGAATTTACAACTCTCCGTGTCCAGCAACCCACATGAAAACCGGCATAAATATCCCCATTATCAAGATCCATATCATACTTGCTTCAATAATAGCCTTGATGAGCTGATCTTGCACCATGGCAATGAAGAGGTACTTGAGAATCCATAGCAGCACCGCAATCACAGGAAAAATAAGGTTTACCCTCCATCTGAACCCAAATTCGATTCTAATAAATCTAGCTTGATCTAAATACCAAGCTTTGTTGATTAAATCAGTTTCAGTGGTGAACTCGACATTTGCACCAGGGAAGTGGTTTAGCTATTTTATTTCCATTAAATGTAAATTAGCATTCAGATTGGTGAGAGTATACCCCGGGAATTGATCAATTGAGACATACCCCAATAGTGTTGGTGGATTCGCAGTAGAGCCACTTGACGACATTCGGATAGTGCTGTCGTATATCTTCAAGGTAATTGAGATCATTTATTTCCTCTGGCTCTACCCGCGGTAGGAGAATTGTTCTGTCGATTCTCCAATTTTTGGGTGGTTTTAAAACTGGATACGCAAAGACGACTCTGAGAGGCTCCTATATATTTGTTTTCGCTCGGTTAATTAGGTGTTCCAGCTTGTCGAACCACAAGCGAAGTGTGCTTTCCAGCGTCGATTGCAGTCATACCCTTTCATCCTTGAGCTTCTCCGTTTCCTGGGGTCTGCTATTGGTATCCGGCTGGTCGTACTTCGGGGCTGTCTTCCGCTTAATCATAGCGGCGGTGGCGTTGGGTTTCAAGATGTCATCAACAGCTCGTGTAATATCGAAAAGGCCAGGTGCATGAAAATAAACATATTGTCCCGAACTTATTCGCTCAAAAAATCACAACTAAAAGATAGTTCGCACAGTTGTGTTGTTATTTTGACACCGACGCGGTTGATGCCGGACGCCCAGCCTCGAAAACCAACCCGGCTGGCACATTGACAAAGGTGCAATGCCAAACCCGTCGTTGGAGTTCAAGATGTGTACATACATAACACAAACACCGTGTTATATTGCCTAAGTGTTCAATTTTCACCCCTGGTTTTTATTACTTGTATGCAAGCTACGTAAGGGTTATTCAGTCCCCGGAGTCGTCTTACGAGTACAAGCACGGACAGGACGAAGGCCTCGAATCTGGCTCGGCGGAACTTGAATCGAGGCGCAATGGAGACTCTTCCGACAGAAATCCTCCGGGAGATATTCAAACACGTGAGTTGTAGACTACTCAGATTAGTATCACCAATAAACTACTCTCGGGTTGTTGACAAGAAAGCAATAACAGCTTGATGGCTTACTTCCAAGCAATCTTGCGGCTGTATGCCGCTCTTGTCGCAGGTTTTATGGCGCCGCTGTGCCATATTTGTACCATGAATTCGCTCTGCCGGTCAGCGGGGCAATCGTTGAGCCATGGCATTATTATGCTCTCACTACACGCTCCAATCCAGGTATTAGGTATATCAGGAAATTGTATTTCGTTCCTTGGATAAGCCGAGAACATTCCAGCAGTGAACAGGTCGAAAACTATGGGCCAACAGCTATTATGGACGAACAGGATTTAGGAATATTTTTCAAGATTCTGGAGCCAGGTCAACTGACTGCTCTCTGGTATTGTTACACTAATCAATTCATATATGCGTAGTCAAAAAAGGTGTAGCTAAATTATAGCAACAGGTTCGACTCAGGCGTCATTGGTGGTGTGGCAAACAGCGAGACCTTGGGTTTCCTACTCGAAACCCAGCAGAATATTGAATCTTTGAACGTCGACTTCTTTTACTGGTGGCTCTTTGTACCACCTACCTTAACGCCACTACGAAATCTCAAGCGATTACAATTCTCGAGCCCAAGGACGCTCGAACATATTGAATTTCTGAGGTTGTGGTTGAATGCCAACACTCTGACACTCGAGTATCTGGCAATCGAAAGCTGGACAAAAGACTCCGATGTCGGTGAAGATGTTAGGGAAAGATGGGTTGAATTCCTCCTGAGCGATTCCCCTTCCGACGGCAGCCCTTTTGAACCTCGCGCTGGCCCAAAGTTCCCGCGGATGAAAGAGCTGGTTGACACGCCTGAATATAAATTTGACCAGAATTTCGAAAATTTTGGAAGCCTCGTGGACGCTTCCAAGATTACCCATATTACCCTGAATAATTGGCCCATAAATGGCGAGTACTACATTGGTTCAGCGACAACAAAGGCCCTGAGGTCTATGGTCAATTTGAGATCATTAAATTTCAGCACTGCATGGCCCGAAGATCTTGAAAAAGTTCTTCCTGCGGTAGCTCCGCTAGAGCATTTACAACTGTCTTTAAACTATTACTTTGGAATCTGGTATACAGTGCTCAGACCGTTACTGGATAAGCATAAGAATACCCTCAAACGATTTATCGTAGATGACGATTTCCCTGTGGCGACAGATTTGATGAATGAACACTTTGAGTTTTGGAAGTGGCCAGAACTGGAGGAGTTTGGGATTAGAATGCATTATTGGGAAGGCTACGAGCAGGTAAGCGCTTCCATGCCCCATTCCAAGTTATATATGTTATATCACACCACTAACTCTTGACTACTTTTTATATATGATAGAATCCAAAAGAAGAGTTAAGACTTCCTGCAAAGTTGAAGGCTCTCCATGTGATCCTTGATGGCCAATCAAGATTTGATTCCGAGGATGAAGGCGAAGATGATAAATTCGATCCTCCGGCGCGTATCGGCTCCGAATCGTGGATCACAGTTTGGCGCAAGCAATACTTGGACTGTATCCCCAGTCTGGTGTTTCCTACTGTTGATACAACGGTACAGAAACCAGCGTTACGAGTTTTGCTTCTGGGTAGTAATGAGCTGGAAGGAAAAGGGCCATTCCATTTCTTCCCTAGATATGATGTGGAAAATAGAATTAAAGCATGGGATGCGACGACAGCGATGGACGTGTTTGAGAGGTATCCAGACGTTACGGTGTATGGGAATCAAAAGGGTTATAAGAGGTTGAGCACGAAGCAATTGGGGCGTAAGTGGTAAGACTCAGAAACTAGAGAAATACAGAAGCTAGAAGCCTGTATATGGAACCACAGATACCTAAGGTAAATTTAGGGCTTCAACATCGCCTGCTAGTTTGCTAAAACTTACAATAAAGTTTCGAGTAAAAAGGAGGTATCCATCTGTAGTGATAGCTACTAGTCTTCTTGCAAGAACACATAGTTATTAGCCATAAGTGCAGCTCAATTGATTTGAATTTCGTCAGCTTTGAAATCTGCCAAGCAATCCTGCCCAAAGCTGAGTTGCAAGTTGGCAGACTGGCTTAAGAGACATCATGCATGCATCATTAACACTTCGCACTCGATGCAAACGACAAAAGTCTGATCGATTGCAATTTCGACGTATAGCTATATAGCCCGACTAAAAACTTTTGAGAGACAGAGGTCGCAATATCGGTATGTCCCGAGATTCCAGGGAGTAATTCAACCCTTCGCCGCAGCGGCTGGTTAAGTTGATTCGGGCAGCCCACATCTAATATTTGGGGGTGAGTGTGTACACGTGCAGAACTAGTTCCAACAATGGCAACGCAATCTCCACGCACTGCAACCCTGCCCATCGAAATACAGATACTCATAATCGAAAATTGCGACTGGACACAACATCCTATACTTTCTCAAGTCTGCAAAGCTTGGAAATCTGTAGTGTCAGAGTGTATATCTTGTCGTTACACTCACCTCCATGATACCGAAAGCGATGAACATGGCAGGGGAGAGATTTTGATTCACAAATCCTTCTTTCATTTCGCTTCTGACTTCAAGTACAAGGGCTACACGTTCACCGGTAGATTTGATGGCGAGCTGTCTCCTTCTCTTCCAATTCATCCAATTGTTTCCTTCGCCAACGATTCTATATTTAAGTGGGAAAATACGTCGCAGCCTGCAGGTACATACATCTGGCATGTTCACACGCCATTTTACGATCGCTCCAATTCTGAAGCAGCGGAGCCAAATCACCCAATATCAGTACGTCAGTTTTGGGAGGGCGTTGTGTTTACGATGGCGAATGCGCACGCGGAGTTCAGACTATTCCGGTTGAGCACAACAATCTTTTGCAATTGGACGAAATTTGGTCCCTGCAAGAGTTGGCAGAAGGACAGAAAGATTGTTTTTGGATTCGAAGTGTCAAAAGAGGGGGAAGAGAAATCAATGTTTCGATAAATTCATGCATCTGAGCCGGTGGACACTTTCGATGGGGGAACCTGTTGTTAATTTTAGAAATTTTGGACTCATTTAATATTTGCGGGGCTTTTGTCAGTTGAGAGAGAGCCTTCTTTGCACTTTTGAGAGGCTTCAATTCTAAATGCTCTTACCCTAAATAAAAGTCTACTAAAGGGATAGTGTGAGGATATTCTGTGGCCCCAGCTCACAGGGGCATAGTAACGGTCTCGGGACGCAGCTATATAGAGTTTGAAGGCGACGAACGGGTTTTAAGCGAGTATACTGTCGTCAATTAGTTACAATGCACGTGCCAAAAAGGTTGAGATAAATCAAGCTTTAAGACGTCGGCCGGTAGTGCTCTTGGTATACTGAAGCCCGAGCGCTCTCTAAATTAGTCCATCGCTATATCGATGCATCTTTCTAAGAGAATACGAGGTTGGCATGCCACGCGGCCTCGGGGACAATACGAGTAGACAAGGCTTTTTCTTTCTGGTATAAACCAACAGTGGATGGAATACGGGGTTGAAATGTTATTTTGAGAACTCCATTGTCCCCTTTCAATCATGTATTGAGACGTACAATAACCGGGCCTTACCTAGCTAAGATTATGTGGCGTCCAATTTAGACCCCTGCTAGCACAATTTCGGCACCAAACCTTAACCCATCCGAACGAGAGAACGCCCAAGTTAGAGTCCCACTCACCGTGGCACAATTTAACGCCTGTCAAAAGAATCTCGAAAAGCTTCCTTCTGAGACGAACGGAGCTTCAAGCGCAGCCGGCATTAGGGGCTCGGATCCCCGGATTCACGGTACCCTTCTTGTATGTAGCAATGATTTTCATTTAAGGCAGGTAGAATCCGTCTAGAAGGATACGGTTTTCTCCACATCACCATTCAGATATTTGCGAATATCCGCAAAATCAGTCATTCTTTAAGTTTTTGCTCGTTTGAATACAGTCGCTCTTTATTGCTGCTATTCGGTCTTTTTTTGTCACTCGTTTGAATTCACTTTAATATTTCAACTGCATATCTATATTTGAGTTTTTATTTTTCTTGGAAGAAAGTATAACAAGATGAAGTTCTCCACCTTGACAAGCGCCTGCCTCGTGGCGCTGACGGCTCTTGTGGGCAACGTCAGTGCTTGCACCAGTGGCTCGAATAGTACCACAACTGTAGCTTCCACGACTAGCGACTCCACTTCGACTACTACAACGGACATTCTGACCGATACTACCACCACCACTACTTCTGTGACCACCACCACATCCTCCTTGACGACTGATTCGACGACGACTGAATCTTCTACAGCGGGCCCACTTGTTACAGACACATCTTATGGATCAAGCACAACATCGTCCACTTTAGATTCCTATGTCTATGGCACTACCACTTCCACGACGCTTTCCACGTTCAAGTACTCGACAACCACCTCATGCACAACGTCATCGCCCGCTTTGGCTCCATACGGTACTAAGTCTTCTACCCCAGCTCCGTATGGCGCGACCACCAAATCTTCCACCCTTGCGCCATATGGTACAAGCAAGTATGTCACACCAGCAGCCTACGGAACGACGGCGAAGTATACTACTTCGCCTGCCAAGTATTCAACATCTGTCTATTCAGCTCTACACGGATCCGTGAAGACCATTCAAACTTGCACAACCGAGTATTGTGGTCTCAAAGTCGCTCCAGTGCCTACTTCGGTCGCGACGATTCACACACAATCCATCATAAAGTCTTACAAGACAAGCACCAGCACATATCATCTGACACTCAAGGACGAGACCAAGTCCCTGACAAAGACTGTAACGAAGTCTTGCACCGCTACTGCTAAGCCTGATGTTCACACCGTTTATTCTACCCGCATCATAAAGGTGACCCAAGGACATACGGTCTACACAGTCAAGACTGTGACCACCAATTTGCCTATCAAGACTATCAAGGAATACGGAACTGTCGTACCGACTCCTTATGGTTTCGTTAATGTTGCACAAGATCCTGAGAATAGCCCCTCAAAGTACCCCAAGACCGCGGTTAAGAAGCGCAACTATGGATACGAGCAACCGTCGCGTTATGCGACTGACGTCAAGTGCACCAAGACTCTTCAGACAATCTCTACTCACACCTACACAATCGTCGCGAAAGCAAAGAGCACATACACCGTCTATGGCAAAACTGTGATAATCACTTCTACTAAGAATGTCACAAAGACCGTTCACCTTGCGCAGCAGACGAAAACTATCAACCACATTGCAACCTCCACGGTCACTAGCATCTGCACAAAAACATCCACCAAGACTGTAACCAAGCAGTCCACCGCTATCGTCCCAGGCGCTACAACATATGCTGCTTGCGGTCGTTCCAACGTCTACAATGGCCCAACCGGCAGTGTTAGCGCCATCGTCGGTCTTCAGCAGGAGAAGGTCCCGAATGTTTCCACCCCAGAAGCATGCTGCGCCAAGTGCCAGGCTCATGTTAGTAATTATGGCGCAAAGGACTGCGCTGGTAGTTTCTTCTCGAGCGAAGACGGAGTACATACTTGCCTTCTGAAACTTTCCAGCACTTGCAGCAAGTCGACTATTGGACTGTTCACTCCTTACCCTGACAATGACGGTTTCAAGGGCTGGGTCAGCAATGGACCCTGCGGTCAGTGGCATGTTTGCAATACCGGAAATACTGCCGGTCCCCACTAGGGACGTTTAAATCTGGAGGAATGAAGCAGTAGCTATTATTTAGCTGCATTGCTGTTGTATAGTAGCATCCAAATAATGATCTTTTAAAGATCGTATATGTACTTTTAATACCGGGATAAACGATGGTGCGAAACCTAGAGGACGCTCTTGCCCCTCAAGGATTTTGCTAAAAGTTCAATATTATATGTGTTTACCGTCTAAATCGATTAGTTTAAAAATCCGAGTCTACCATATCATCAACACTTTGTGATATTCCTTTCCTGTTCTCTAAATGCAATACTAGATGTGAACTTGAGGATGGAGAGCATGTCTTGAAAAAAATAGTTGTCTCTGGAGCTCCTAGTGTATATGTACGGAGATGTAGGGTACTGTTTTCTAGAATAACTTAAGAGACTGTCCCCAAAAGATCATTAGCTCTGTATCCTGTCCATCTTCATATCTTGAAGCTGTGATAAATTATAGCTTGCTGGTTCGTCCTGCATGATATGTTAACTTTAGCTTGAAGCTTCAAGCACCATCGCACAAGATATGCCAATGATGGTACGGAATCTTATGAACTGATCCAGGTAAGGGTATAAATCTGAAACAGCAGCGTCTAAGCGCTTGCATTGGTGAATACGAGTTCATGTATCAGCAGGAACACCCAGGTTTATCATTTTCTGGACGGTGTAAAGAATAATCTGGCTAGCTAATTATTAAGCTGATATTATAGCGGTGTATACTCCATATTTGACATGCGATCATGTTGATGGGCATTCGATACGACGGAAACCTATCATGATCATGCCGTTGAGTAACTTGGTAGGTTCTCTGAAAACTTTGCGAATTTGGTTCCCAAAAGGTTAGAGCGCATGAGGCTAAAGATAGGGAAGCGAGAGGCTACAGCTACAGGGTATCAATATGTGGGCAGTGTTTCGGCTGCTTATCTGCATTTCGATATCGGCTCACTGTTCGCGTAGACTTCTAGTACTATTCGCGCTGCGCGAAACTTTCGCAAGGTATAGCCTAAGCCTGGATATATGATTACTATTCAGTCCCCCCCGACTAAATCGCCACAGCCAAGATAAAATTGACCGCTGGCTCTTCTAAACCGAACGAAGAGGAAGCTCCGATGCTTGAGTTACGAGATGATCAGATATTACCCTAGGATCGAGCGAGGAAGCTGAGGGTTATTTAAATCTAAGCCCTCTTCCAGCCCGGCTGCTGTTGATCAGGTAAACCAGGGTATCCACCAAGCACGAACGAACGGAACTGAGATATGCTTCCGTCTAAGCCTCACCGAAAAGCCTCAATTGATTGCACCGGATGAGACCTATTGTGCCGAAAGCCTGGTAACGCGGGGTTGGCCGAGAAACAGATCAGATCGTTCGGAGCAATAATATGGCTGTATAGGAGAGTAACCAAAAGTCAACAGCGTAAAAGCGCTTGTTATCTCAAACAGATGCTGAAACAGTACCGGGCAAACCGATCATGCACCGCAACGACATTCGGATTGCCTGAGAGCTGGATATTATGCTACTAATATTTCCTACTTCTTGTACAACTCTTCGAAGTGGCATCTAATTCTAAATATTCAGTGTAGACTTCAAAACCCCAGAGCGTCTCGTATTGTATGGCATAGGATGATTCTTAGTAGCATATACGGGGTAGTTGGTGTGAGTTTGTACCATAAATGTTCACCGAGGCTCATATTTTTGGATTTCCTTGCCCGAATCGATAAATTGGTTCAATATTTCTTGCGTCTATGATGTGATACGCAAAGTTGTGGCATGGCATATGACTGAATAATGACTGAATGTGTATATATATTCCGGCCCAAACAGGTAATAGAGAGTTTGGTTTTCAAGGCCAGCTGCAGGCCTAGGCCCAACCTACATCCTATGCTGTACCACGCTTATTCTACGCCGCCAACCGAATTTACAACATCAATACCATTTCTAACTTTCAACCGCAGCCTTTCCTGGATTTCCCAACTTTTGAACTATATAACATACTTCTTGAAACTTAGTTTTGAGCCAACGTTCTAAACCTCGCCCCACTAGTACTGACAGACGAAACACAGGGAAAGCCAGTTAAATTACAACACACAATCGCAGATTCATGCATATAAATATGTCTATATTGAGTTTGAGTCCAGATAGAGCAAGGGCTCTTTTTTATGATCATCACTTTAAATAATAAAGTCCTCTTCCCCTCCGAAATGCAAACTTTATCCAACCCTTATTGTTGACATGTTCCGATAATTTTCTCCGTATTCTGGCTCAACACTATCGTCTTGAATTTGACTAAGAAAATTAAAAATAGCATGGAGAGAGACCAGCCGATAAATATAACAGGGTGGTTACGACTGATTTGAGATTAATCCTATGAATTCTTCCTACTTCCGCTCACTCTTACAATATGCTGTCTCCTTCGAATTCAAGTCCGATAGATGGTGTTCATTCAAGCGTATACGAGGTGGGCAAAAACCTCGAAGGATTACTGAAATCAGGTGGCTTCACCAAAGCGGACAGGCTAAAAAGCTCCAGCTCTGTCCCTCGTGCTTGTAAGAGAATCCTGAGGGCGGTTTGGCCAGTCTCCAGCATCGTGTTGCTCTCGTTTTTTGTATTCTCTATTGGGTATCACCTCGGGGGAAGTGCAGCAACGTATAAAGTTGAAAGTGGCTTAGATACGCCGGTATGCTGCTTTTCATATGCATTAAATAATTTTCATCACGATCTCCCAGTCTTGATTATTTGCCCTGTGTCACCCTCGTAAAAATGTTGCCCGACCTCGTGAAATTAACCTTTCTAAAACTGATAGATGTGGAACGAAACATCCTTGGGCGCTCTTTCTGAAAACGATACAGGGATTTTTACGACCCAAGACGACCTGTACCCCCCGTACCAAGAATACGAAAAAGAGGAACGAGCACTTATCACTTATGTCTACTTTGAAACCAAAGTCGCCCGTAAGAATGCCATCTTCTTCATCGATCATGGTCTACACGCCGAAGCCGACTTCATATTTATTCTCAATGGGGAAACGGACTTGGACACGCACATACCCGCATCACAGAATATTCAGGTCATCAAACGGAATAATACCTGTTTCGATTTGGGCACCCACGCTGAGGTCTTGACCGCAAACAATAACACCTTGATCAAAAAGTACAACAGGTTCATCCTGCTGAACTCTTCGATACGGGGTCCCTTCCTTCCAACTTGGAGTAAAGAATGCTGGAGCGATGCATATCTAGATAAAATCACAGACTCCAGTAAAGTAAGTAAAGGAATTTGGAAGGAATCTCATTTCGTAACGCCGGTTCCTTGCGATAAAGCATTCTTTTACTGACATCTAGCCTTTTTGCACACACAGCTGGTCGGAATGACCATGAGGTGCAACAACGACAAGGGGAGACGCAAAGTGATGCACTCCATGATATACGCCACCGACCGCACGGGACTCGAAGTGATCCTCCCCGTACTCAACCATTGTTTCGCAAACTTTTGGGCCGCGGTGCACGCGGAAGAATACGCGGCGCAAACCGTGCTCGATGCCGGGTACAACATCACGGCTCTGATGACCGCCTTCTCGTCACATCCGGACTACGCTCACACGTGCACGAACGGCGAATTGCTGGGTAACAACATGTATTTTGGGACGAATCTGCACCCGTACGAGACGATATTCCAAAAGGCGAATAGGAATATCGCACCCAAGCAGCTGGATTTGTTCACAAGGTGGCACGATCAGGCGGGCTACTCGAGTTGGGACGCGTGCTGGAAGAAGAGGATGGAAAGAAGAGGGCGGCCTTGGAAAAGGAGGGGATGATTTGTTTCGTTTATTTCCGGGGGTTGATTTCTGTTTTAAGGGATTTAGTGGTTTGTTAGGCGGCATTCAGTTTGAATTGGAGGTTTAGCGTTTGCAATCTTTGCGTATAAAATTTGGTGGCACCTTGGACTTATTTCACGTACTGTACGAGCGTACACATATCTTAATATTTCAGGGCACTGGTTAATATACTTCCAAGGAGTTAAAACCATTCAAACCTTTTGCTGATCGTTTCTGTCCCTGGTCAGCTGAATGAATTGAAAGTAATGTGTCATGTTTAGCGTCCCGTCGTAACCGCGGTTACTGATATTTGCAACATACGGGAAAGTTTCTCATTTAGCTACTACTCTCTTTGATATGTATGCATTCACAATAAATTGTACTGGTAGATTTGTATTCGCTAACTGTATTGGATATCTTCCAAGGAATTAATCTATCTACTACTCAGGCTGCATGCCAGTCGCTAGCTTCCCAAATCAATGCTAAAATCTGCCTGCTTTCTGATGCTGTCATATATCAAAACTTGCTGGGTAAAATAAATAAAATGCTTCAAACCAAAGCTTTTAAAACAATGAAAGAAAGAAAAAGGGGAAAAAAGGAAGCAAAATACCAAGCCGTCATGAGTTAAACGCCCCCAGAAATTCCGATAGAAGTATCCCATTAATATATACCGATAACCCATCCTTCAATGCTCAACCGAATGTAAAATAGTTTAGAAAAAATCACATGATAGCACACCCAGTCTTGTCACCCATCCCATCTTCACCGCTTCCCCGTCTCACAACTTCAAAACTATCCTCCATTCCCGGTCCACCGACTCTCCCTGTAGATGATCCCGCCTCGCTTAGCTGTGCAACCCTCTGGTTCTCCATCATCATTGCACCCTTGTCTTTGCCTTTCCCCCTTCCCCATCCCTTCTTCTTTTTCATAGAACTTGCTCTGGCAGCACTCCTTTCTGCCCGACTACCAGATCGTCCCATAGTATTCACGCTCGTACTGCTCGTCGGCATTCCTGGTCCCGTCGCATAAAAGCCCCCGTGTAGAGGTGAGCGACGGGTGGAAACCCTTCTTCCCGGTGATGGTAGAGGACGCTCGATTTGACCAGATGTAGATGCGGCGTACGTCAAATGTGCTCCAGGATTCGAGGGAGCGGGCACGGTCATGAATGCTGGGTTGACGTATCCACCCGATGATGTATGTTGGTGCCCTCTCCTGCTTCTGGATTTCGACCTTTTGCTCGTACTGCGGGTCGCCGTAGTCTGAGTTTGGGGTTGGCCGGCTGCATTTACCGGAGTGTTGGCGCTGGCGCTGGCATTGCTAGCCTGCTGCTGCGGTTGTGGTGGTGTTACCGTTAATGATAGCGTATTCCGAGCATTACCACCGCTCATTGCGGTTCTGAACTGAGGATGACCGACGTTGTTCGATGCCGTGCTATGATTGGAGCCAGAACTACCTGGTGGTGGTCCTGGTTGAGTGACCATAGCAGATGCGGGCATCATTCCCCGGGACGCAGCGGTACGAGGGGTTACGGGCGTAACCGGTGCTGTTGACGAGGTTGAAGGAAGATTCTGCTGTGCTATCGGGGTAACCGGTTGGGAGGTAGATATCATATACGGAATGGATAGGGCAGGGCTACCAGTTGCATCATCGGGTCTTTTGTAGCGATGGGATGGGAGGCGGGAGAGAAGCGGCTGCTGCATATGCGCAGGGTGGCGTTGAGGGAGTGTTTCTGGTCGCTGTTGCGATTGCTGCTGCTGCTGTTGTTGTTGCTGCTGCTGCTGCTGCGGGTATTGGTTCGGCGGCTGTGGCCATACCGGCGATGAGTTGGGGAACCGGTTTTGACCAGTAAGTGGGGAGCCCGCTAGGGGCCCTCTTGGAGTTTGAGGGGACACTCCTTGTCTTGATTGACTTCGAAGGTCAAAGTTTGGAAGCGAAACGATACTCCCGTTTGGTTGCGTGAAAGGAGAATTTGGAGAAAACATCATGGCCGACTGAGGGCGCTCCGTTTGAGCTCGCTGCTGTAGACCGGGCGTTGGTGTACCGGCCTCCATCGGCATTGAGTTTGATCGGAACTGCGTCGGGATCATCGGTACCGGAGGGATAACTGCAGCTGTCTCATCGAAAAACACACGCTGAGGCATTGACTCCGGATCTCTTTGCCTCCGCCGACCCTGATTCTGTGCCGGATTTTCCTGCTGAGTCGAATTTATGTATCCTTGGGGTTGGGCACGCGGTGTATGCATGGAGTACTGTGGATCGGTATTTTGTTGCGACGGCTGTGGACTAGGGGTTTGCGTCCTTGCTGAATCATTGGTGGTTGAGAGAACACCGCCTGGTGGCTCTCGTTGAATCGAGTTCCGACGCGATAACGAATGCGCAGTCGAAGGTCGCCGAGATTCATGGGAAGAGTTGGAATTCGGGGCTGCTGGCGTGGTTGAGCCGATCTCAAAAGCTTCCCGTATGGGAGCAACATACTGACCAAATCCTTGGAAGGAAGAGACCGGACCGGCGCTAACGGAACCGTTTCTTGATAAACCACCACTACCTGGACTGACAGGGCTGGTTATCGTCAAGCTGGGCACGTTTCTACGAAGTCTCGGGCTCGACGCTCCAGATGAAAGAGGATCACGCTCTCTCCGGTCCATATCTAGCTCACTTCCGCTGCTCCTCCTGCGTACCCTTTCGTTCGGATTTAAAATTCCCATACTCCTAGCACGCTCCAAAAGTCGGGCTTCGTAGTCGTAAAGTGGAACGGCAGTAAGTTTCTCGGCATAGGGTGGAGGTGGTTCGATCCATTCCTCTTCTCGGAGACCGAGAAGGCGGTAGTTTGTGACCGCGAAGTTCGGTCCCGGATCGGCTCCCGGTCTTTGGCGAGGTGTTCGTTCTGCATTGGCCCGGGCTGCGGTAGCCGCTCGTTGAAGGATAGTGTGCGACCGAGTATCAGTGTGGGAGTATGACCACTCGATTGCTTCATTCAAAGATACGCCTTCCTCGTCATCTTCATCAGGGTTCGAGATGTCGGTGGACTGACGGGACACGGTGGGTGTCGCCGAAAGGGTTGTGGTGGAATCATTGTTGAAGTTGGTTTGCAATCCCGCAGCCAGAGGTGGAACTGGGGGTGCGCCGATCACAGACCTTCTCTGCTGACGCTGGATGACTGTCCGCCGCCTAACAATGTTGACTTCAGCTTCGAGATCATTCTGTTGCTCCTCTAGCTGCTCCAAGTCGGCATTCGAACCGTCGCCAACGTCAATCGAGATGACCTGTCGCTCCCCTTTGCTCGGACTTCTCGCGAAATTGAACAAGATGAGACGGCCGCCCTCTAGGATCTCCGCGTCAAGGCCCTCATCTCCGCCTTCGTTGTCAAAACCAGCAGCGACAGCGATCAACCTCTCTCCTTTGTTGGTCATGGAAAATTTCAAACCAACAAGTCCGTTCACTTCGCCAATCTTTTTTCCCTGGACAAAATTGTTCCGGGATCTCTCTACGGAGTGTTGCCATCCCGGGACAAAAGTTGCACCGATGTGAAGGCTATTCCTAGTACCAGGTGTGCCACTTCCGCTAGCTTCTCCAGTACCCTCTCCTGGGTTTTCTAAATCAGAGGGTATTCCGTATATCCATACGGATGTCGACCCGAAGCCCGAAGCTACAACTCCACCGTCAAAGCTTGGTGCTGGAAGCATAGTCGGTGGCAAGGTATTTGTCGCCGGAGCTGCAAAGTAAGTATGTCCGTTCCGTAAATCATCCACTCGAACAGCTCTGAATGATGCAAACGCCTTGTCGTATGTAAACGTCCACGACGAATTATCACCGTGGTGTGTTAACAGCGAGGCATGTGAGATATCTCTCGATGTTGTAGGAAAGAGGATCTGGGTGGTCCACATCTGGACCAACGATTCTGCAGCTGCCATAACATCAGGGAAAAACGGAGCCGATATAACCACCGTAGCAGGGCTGCCGGAGTTCAAGGTGGATCCGATCAAGACGGTACCATCTAACGAAAAGCAAAGGGAATCCACCAGGTCGCACTTGACAGCGCGTTTCTGGTCGAAACCGGGTGCCAAAGAAATAACCTCTACCCCGCCATCGTACGCCACTGCCAGGACCGTTCCATCGGGGGCCAATGCGATGGCTCTAGGTGCGTTATCGAGATCCAGCGATCTGACACGTTTGATTCGGCTCTGCCGTAAGTCATAAATGTTGACTTTATGCTCGCTGGATAACACTGCCATCACGGATCCGTCGTCCAGAATAGCAGCACTGATCGGTCGCCGTAAGATCTTCAACTCGCGTTTTACCGACACCGGTAAATCTTTTGATGGCGTGGCCGTATCGATAACAACCATCCTTGACGACGAGATGGCGATCAAGTAAGTCCCCTTTGGCGAGAACTCGTACTTGAACACCTCACCGCCGGGTACGGCAGCGGAAGACGATAAACTCCGACATATCAGCTGGATTTCTGTCACCTCCGGGCGGAGCATGGATTCAAAGAGGCCTCTTCGCGAGGCACGGTTGAACTGGCGGATGAGGGATGTAAGGTTTTCGGGGGTATCTTCGATGTCCTTGGTTGTAACAACACCGCATTGTGCTAGCTGCCGGGAATAGAGCAGACACGACCGGGAAGCCTGGTACCACGAGGAGTTTATGAGGGTGAAAGAGTCGAATTCGTTCGGGGAGCAGAAGTAGAGGATCCTAGATTATTCCATCGCAACACAGCGGCGTTGGGTTAGCACACGGTGGTTTTCGCGGAGGAAACTAAAAACCAAAAATAGAACGCATGATGGCATGATGATCGATGGTACTCACTGCTGCATGATCTCTTTAGGCAGGCGCGAAAAGGCGGACGGCCCTCGGATGGGAGGCTTCTCCATGCTCTTCCGCGAGGCATTGGGGGTTGGTGATGTGTTGTGGTTGTCGTCGTTCTCCGCCGACATTCTGCCTTTGCCCTTCTTGTCGATTGAGTTTCGCGGTGCCTCAGCCGGCTCCATCTCCAATTCTGTCGACGACGAGTGTACGCTTCTCCGCGGCGACGATGACATTTTGGATATCCAACGCTCCCGCTCTCGATGGTTTCCTGGTGCTTCTTCTTCTTCTTCTTCTTCTTCTTCTGCTGGGTTTCTCCTTCTTCGTCCTCCCGCTACCACTTCTCGGTTGTTTCGTTTCCCGGATTTCTTTGTGTGACGACGATAAAGGAGGCAAAACAGGCTGCGGGTTCTCTCTCTGAGATTAATAGAAAGCCGGGCGGAGGAAGGTTGCTTGGTTGGACGTATTCAGCATCTACTTCCAGGCATGTCGGCACGGTACCTCTGGTAACGTTTTTAATTGTTTTGTCGTATACGGTGATGCAATGGAGGCAACCACGAAAGAGGAGGGATGCCCAGCCTTTTCAGGTTCGAGTGAATTGGGATTCTGGCTGGATTTGTAAAGTCCGAAGGAAAGCTGGGGCTGGTTAGATCTCCTGCGATATTAAAATCTGAGGGAAGAGCAGCCCAAATATAGATAAAATAGTGGTGGACCGAGTCAACTAGGGCCCCTCCTGTCATGTAATAACGAACGAGAAGAGGTTCAGCCTCAAAAGGTACTAGCAAAAGATATAAGCCTTGAGCGTGTATGTAGGTAGGAAAACCTGACAGCGACAAACACTAACCTAACGTAATGCTTAAAAAGATAACAAGAGGAAATGGAAATGGTCAAATCCGATGCGTCTGCTATTCTGTGCTGCCAAGATATAAGACACGCTACGAGCAAGAGTCAGAGGCGAAGCAACAGAAATACGCGATGAGGGTGTGCTCTCGCAGATGGCGGTTAAATTATATGGGCTGGTAACTGTGATGTCGTTCGGGAGAACCGGTTTTTGGTCTGAAGCCACGACTCAACGTAGGCGACAAAGAGGACAAGAAGTCGGAAAATAACTACTGCTGCATGTATGTATGTACGGACGGATACTGTGGTCGGGATGCTGGGGATGGATGGGGGGCAAGGGCGAACGTATTCGTAATTTAACGGCGAATGGCTGGAATGATATCCGAAGAGCTCAGAGCTAGAAGGCGAAGAACCCGACCTCGTGAAAACTACGTATGCCCGTCTTCCGTATAGATATTCAGGGTGCTTGTTGGATCTCTCTTCGATCCTTTTTCTCTCCTGCTCCCTGCATGGAAGGAACATGAGACTCGGTTCTACTTGACGCTCTGTGATCCCCCTGGACGGTACTCCGGAAAGCAGGCTGGGTTGAAACGTTCAGATTTCTCATACCTTCTCGAAGCAGCTGCCTCCCTGGCAGCAGCATGCAATGCAATGCCCAAGGCCTTTGCCTGCTGAGTCCCCAAACATGCGACTCAGGCTTATGAGCGCAAGCCCCACCGCACACTCCTCGAGGCCTGGTTTGGTCCCAAAACGACTCTTGTCGATATATCTAGCCGCCTTTGCGCCGCAGGTTTGTAGCACCATATATGTTGAAGCTCGTAGACATCGCATCCTAAGCTCGACCGCAGCTCAACCTCCTTCCATTTCCAGCTGCACTACCTGACCGTTGTATAGTTGCCACAGTGCACAAGAAGCTGCGCGTTTCGCCATCTTTCCCGGGCGGGTAATCATCCCACCCTCTTTGAAACCTGGAGCCACAGCCAGAAGAATATGATATCGAATAAGCTGCAAGCTTACATACAAAGTCATCCAATGGTGACCATCTAGACATCTGCCGACATGGCTATCCCATGTTATCGAATATAAACATTCCTGCACTGTTTGCGCTTGACATATCCTCACTCTGACAGTTTCTCCACCTCTGAGAAAGCTTCCGATCTCCCCTTTATTTGATAAGCCTACCTCTCAAATTTAAAGATACGAAGATGCTAACCTTGGATCTACCTCTTTTTTTGCTAGCTTGCTAGGCAGCGAGGCCGAACACGGAAGCATCCGAGTTATTTGTTTCGCATGCATTCGCATTCGGGTCGCGCTAACCTATCAACGCACCTTTAGATTATTTTGGTTGCCTTCTGGGACCCCGCGACCGCTGGCAACATTCATTTTTGCAAGATTTGACTAATGTAGATTAATATACACAGAGAGCCCTTCGCTATTTGGTTTGATTAAATATAGATTAGTATTCATATACGAGAAAGCGAGTGCCGGGGTTTGGGCTCGTTTAAATAAAGTCTGGGCAGGAAATACAAATCCGAATTTGCGGTCAAGAGAGCCGCATCTCCACCAAGCGATTATTTGTGATGCGACTTCAACCATGGTCCGAGGCTTTTAGACTGTGTGATTTCTTGCGGATATCACAAGGTAAGTTATAAGAATATCAACCGTTGACCACCCGAATCACCAAGTCTGTCAAATGGAATGCGTAATTCGAATGGGGCGTTTTACCTGATATAATATTATTTGTATTGTCACAACCAGAGTATATCCATTGATAAGCAATTTGTAACTTTCGGATGTTGATATTCGAATATATTCGGACCCAGATTTTTCCCATGCCTGCTTCGTATAGGAATGATTAGTAACCAGAATGAACAGAGCCTTTTAAATCATCTGCAAGTTTATAATGAACCAGTAGCAAGAAAAGAGTCAGCTAGCGACACATGGATAATAAGAGAGCCAATCTCTTAAAACCTTGATGCTAACCTGGTTTTACCGTAAACCAAAGGCCTAGGTCAGGACTGTGAAATGTTTTATTAACAGGATACAGATACCTAAAATGCCTAGTATAAGCCCGTATATTTTTCCATGAGAAAAGTCGCCGATTCTAAACAAGGGTAGCAGACGCTTCATCAGTAAACAAAGAGCCTCGGAGGCTGAAGCGTTGAGTTGAGCCTCTCGACATGTGTTGTAGGGGCGGCGAAGCGAGGAGTGTACTCTGAAGTAACCTTCACTTTGGCAAACCGCTGGCTGAAATGAGAAGGACCTTCCTGTTCCACGCCTCTCCACAACTGCCGTCTGATGCAATCTTTCGCTCGTTCGTTCTCCCAGATGTGGAAATCGCTCGCGCGAGTATACCGACTGAGAAGATCACCCGGTACTTTACTATACCGTACGAGACGAACGGTGCTTGGGATTTTGGTCTTGCACAGTTGTGTTGTCAGCAGCCGCAGGAATCGTGGTCGCGAAACGGTCAAATGTCGCTATTCTTAGCTCACAGTATAAGTAATACCAGGATTTTCTCACACTCTCGTCAGAACCGCAGCGCGGGGATGCGAGGATTCTTACATGACAATAGTATTTTCCACAAATCGCCCCTTTTGCGGGGAAGCATATTAAATCAGATATTTTGGATTCAAGACTGCGACAATCGATAATGTTCTCCGTCCTTTTGATAAACAAGCGAAAAACGTTACCGAGGGAGTAAGCAACTGTAAGGAACGCTGCATGTCGTCTCTAATATCGTTGTCTCATTGCATGCATACGTAAATTAGCAGGCCATGCATATGTGCTTCGGCTGTACGCCCATATGCAAATACGGTGTTTGAAGACTGTTGATTTCTCGTTGTCCCGTGAGAAAGATGGGATGAAACTGCTCGACAAAGTCTACCATGGTACCCACCTTATAGTTACACAATACAATTGTGACCAAGGATTCAGATGCCCCGAGAGTTTGGGATCTGGGACTATTAACTTTTTGAACTAAATTTGTCATCTTCTGACACAGCACGTGCATACATTTATTTTGAGGCTCGAAGTTTAGATTAGATAACAAATCAACAATATATGTATGTATATGCTTAAAGTTTAATTACTGCCTGTCAACTAAATGTCCCGTGCGGGAACTATCGTATCGGTAACAATCGACAAATATGCGCAATTTGAGTAGCAGCATTACTAAGATCAATCATATATATCTTAAAGCATGGTTATCCAAAAGATACTAGGCGGATAAAACGATGATAGTTCCTTCTACATACCGGTATACATGACCCTCAGTCTCATCTTCGAAATATAGATGTGGAAATTAACATGAAGATTATTCTTAGAACTTCTAAATCGTGACGCATCGCAAGCGCTGGGAAAAATTTATAGGAGATAGTCTTAATATTGGCCTCACCTGATCTAAAGATTTAGCGGAGGGGGTTCATCCCAATTGTGAAATATTTGCCGTCAAGCTTAGATATGGTTATGCAACGATATATTTGAGCCCGTAACCCAACCAGAATATTACTGGTCGTAAAGCTTCAAGCAAGATTAAATAGCCAACCTCATAATGATGGTAGACCTACTCAGCAACGCCATATCCTGTTTCATATTCATCATTGTTATCTTATATGGTGGTGCGCTCTATGCTGGACCAACTCTCTGGTAACTAGCTTTAATTAGAGCCTGTACATTCATCAATTTCTCTGTCGATATCTGTGTTTGCTTCCGTGCTTTCTGGTTTAGTATCGGTTAGGCGTGTGGAGTGGGTAATGCTTCTTGATAATCCCGTTTTGATGGTGATCACACATCTAACTAAAAACTAGACTGGCGAGGATTTTACATATAGAAAATGCCTCATTTGGAATCAATTGAAGTCTCGATAAATTTCGGTCAAATTGCTGTTGCCACAGCCGGCAATATCGAAAAAAATTCTAGAATGGTTGGTCTCGCCCGGTAGTATTTTAGGGTATATTATCTTCTCCATTGTACAAGGGGATCAAAATTTCGAACATCAGTGTAGCCTCCTTCCTGGTAGCTTATCATATTGTTGCTACAAATACAAATTAATAATTATTGGCTTATTTTTAGGCGCATCCTCTCCTCTTTTCATTGTTTTCCAAGCAGCATTTACAAAGATCGTCTCCCTTCCCTTTTCTAAATCTTCAAAAGGAAACTCGCTCAATGATTCCGGCCCCGTCAGCTCTTCCTCTTCTCTTCTTTCAGGGGATACACTCAAGATCTCGTTTCTTTCGACAGAGTCATCATCCTTCTGCCAAAGTACTCTTTCTACGCCCCAGCTAAAATGGTAGTGGCCAAACACACAAAGTAAAGGTCTGGCCGCAGCAATCTTTTTAGCTTGAACATCACATCCTGTCAGTCCCATCTCTTTATATTTCTTATTGGTGGAATCGAGCCTATCTTTTGGTGGAGAATGCATCACCCAGATGTGGGTATTGTCTTCCTTAGTAGGCGCACTTTCCCAGGCTTGAACAGAAGAATCCGAAGGAGGAGGCTTGTAGATGAAAGCATAAGGTTTGCCGATAAATTCTGGTTGGCAAGGGTTCCCATATACGCGAATTTCAGGCGGCCGAGATCCAGGCTGTCCACTGGAGCTGATGTAATCGGTCAAAGTCTCGACTTTTCGGTCAAGGTAACAGATGCCGGAGGCTTTAGCGGGGTCTGAGGTGAACAACTCGACTGCTTTGGGCAAAAAGTTCGGATGCTGGTTATCGAGACCAAAGTCGTGGTTCCCTAAACCTTGAATGTTAGCTTCTGACCCTTGGGATCTTCAAGAACAGAATATTTGTAGATTACCCGCAACAACAATTTTCGTCTTGTGAGGCAAGGAAGATATCCAATCGTACGCCTTTTGTATCTCCTCGATAGTGCCGAAGTTTGTCATGTCTCCGGCGTGGATAAAGATATCACCTTCGGGGATATTATCGCGACAGTCATCATTGTGTGTGTCGGAAATGCACACGATTTTTACTTTTGTAGCCATCATTCGTGGAAATATATTCTTTCCAGTTTTTAAGTTTTTGGCTAGGTATTTAATTATGGTTGAAGTATCTTAGATTTTGGGTAGGTAGCAGCTTTTATAAAATTTTCTTAGGTGCCTCAAGTGCCAGAGACACTAGAGGGGATTAGAATATACAAAAAGCCAGTTGAAAACCCGGTCTAAAAGGTACAAACATCAAAGAATTTGAACCGAATGATATCGTGGGGCCGAAGGTTTGGTCACGCGAGCATGAAAAGGAGAACAACGATCTGAAAGAGCTCAAGAGATCAACCAAATCTGATCCTTTAGATGCTGTTGGCCCTGGCTAGCTGAGTTCCAGTTATCGAATATAGGATAGATTTATCAAAATACTAAGGTGAGAAGACGTGAGAAGGCCATCGGTATTTCGTGAAACATCGCCTTCCTCAATACGAGCTCATAGGTCAAGAGAATTTGTTGTGGGGCATCATATTAGTTCTCTAATTTCGAAACGCGGAGATAGATTGTTTGTTGATTGGTCAATTGAACTGTATCACGACAAGCCATGGAGGCGGCGGGGGATCCAAGAATTCAAAAACGCGAACATGGCTATATGAACTGGGTGGGATCCTCGTCCTTTTGCTTGATTCCTGTATCAGGAGATTTCCTGTAAGATAACGTTAAGCAGCATGGTCGGGTTATGCATATATCTGCTGCTTCGAAAGCTTTAGAGAAGCTAAAATTCGAAGGGTAACTGGGAGAGTTGCAACACAGGCTGTCTACCAAGCTGCAACTGGCCAGCGATTCGGCCTTAAGATTCTGGGCCGGGTCAAACTTGCTGCTCCAAGCCGACGGAAGCGTATATGCGGACAGCAGCGCGCGGTTACCGTCATACCTCACCGTTTTAACGTTGTGTACCCCATCTCTTCCGCAGCAAAAACGCTATCTATGCACCAAATGGCGACTTTCCGCCGACTGAACCAATCGATTTTCAACCCCTCGCTCTATCAAGGCATCCGCGACCTCTGGTTTGACGGCCTTGCGTGGGGCGCTAAATCTCCCACCGAAGAAGCAACAAAACGCTGGTTCACTGGCCCCAAAGATTCCAAAGCCTTGTTCGACCAGCTCTGCTACCAAAAGCTGAATCCGGCAATCCTCTCCCTCTCCCCTTCTAATTTCCCTATAACTGGTCTTTCCGATGCAGAGATCGCAGCACCATTTGTTGCAGAAATCGAGGCCACGGAAGGCGGCGGACATGAGGCGAAGACCAGAACAGCTTTGAGCTTTATGGTTTTGTTGGATCAGATACCAAGAAACCTGTATCGAACAAAGGAAACTTTGAAGCTTGTGTATGACCATTACGATCCTATCGCCGTATCTCTCGCACGGCATATTTTATCCGGCACTGGAAGCAAGAGACTGGATCTCATACCGGAGATCGAGCACTCCTTACCATATAGACAATGGTTCTATATGCCATTAATGCACTCCGAGAATATCTCAGATCATAGGATTATGGCTAATGCCTTGGTTGAGATGAAGAATGAGTGTAAAGACGACAAGGAAATTCTAGATTATCTGGAGTTTACGGGAAATTTCGAGGCCATGCATGTGAAGATTATAGAGAGATTTGGACGGTATCCCCACCGCAATGATTGCTTGGGAAGGGAGACCACACCCGAGGAAAAAGAATGGTTGGAGAATGGTGGAGAGAGGTTTGGAATCGGGGGCTCTTAGTTTCTGCTCATGATTGGAACTCTTGCAATTAGTGGACGGTTTATTTCCATGATGTTGCTGCAGCAGCTGCGTATCATTTTGGAGAAGTCCTACAGCTAGCATAAGTATGTAATAGCGTATATATATATCTAAACCCTCATTAATTTCTTAGCTATTTCAAATTGGTTCTCATTGCATATATATATCGAACCACTGTTTCAAACTCAGGCTATTTGGCTGAGTTCATATGGTTAAGTTCACTTTCTTTTACAAGTTGTACATAACGATCACAGTTAAGGATGCTATGGATGCTGCTCAATGAATAATGGTATTTTCAAACAGATTTCCGAATGCCACAAGAGGAATTAATCTTTCATACTGGACGGATAATAGTCTAGGATAATGGTACTCAGATATTCGAGAAACTTGTATGCCTTTTTGTGATCGAAAAAAGCTGTATATACTCACACAAAGGTGTTGCCTCGTATGAGGCTGGTTTCGAGACCAGTATGTACTAATAATCCAAACTTATATTCCGCCAAATGAGTTTTAGACAGAAAATACGGTGTACTACTACTCCTGGGACTGACATCAGGCCGAGATGAAAAACTAGAGACCTCGGTCTAGTATAACAACAAAATTCGATACACTAATCCGGAACTAGAATGAGCTCCAACAAAAGGGATCGGAAACTCCTAGATGCCACAAATCTAATAATAGTGGTCTCATTACAATCTTATCCCTAGTATATAGCTAGTCTATGTGGAGAGAGGCTTATCGTTTCCCCTAGAGCGAGACCAGTTTTCTATGTTCATTAATACCCACACTCGTACCCACACTCGTACCCACTCGTTTGTGGCAGCGTTGAAAGATGTTTTCATGAGACCAGATCATTGTACTTAGAATCAGCGATTCTCCCAGTGAACAGAAGTGATTCCTCTAGACATTGTAAAAAAGAATGTCTCTATCCAGGTCCTCCAGTAAGTTTCAACACTGATTTTGCATGAGCAGCAAAAGAGAATTTCATCTACAACAATCAGAATTCGCACCTCGTCACCGACGGCACTACTACTTGATCGATATAAGGCTTGAGTAAGGCAGAGCGGACGGGATACCCTTTTATCCTTATTCTGTGGTCGTAGATGTTGAGTCTGAGCTCAGTTCGCTAGATATAGGAAGGAAAATTTGCAGGGAAAATTTTGATCAATTTTCACCCCACAATCTTCCATTAACCAATCAACATACCCTGCCTGGGTGAATTCACCAAAAGTATCCGCTAGCGTATTCTTTGATGGTAATAGTTTTAGGAAATTGTCGCATACGAAACTCGCACGATATTATCGCAAAAGTCAGAACTTAGGGTGGAAAGATCGATTTAAGTCTGGGCAGAATTCGAACAATATAGTGCGCCAAGAAATTTACATATTCAGAGCTGGCCCCAAATGTTTAAATTCAGACGCCAGAAATATTAAACAAACGTTGAACGGGTGTTGACTTTGGTTGTCAAAAATCATATGCGCACTCGCCTCTGACATAGGTAATCTAAACTTATAAGACTCTTTCTAAGGATAATAGACTTGGGCTAAAGTATACATTTGATCATAATGTACACGGTTGACCCGTTAAATACAATTGGTAATTTATCAGGCTCCAGTATATATAGAGCAGTTATATGGCAACACATTTCATCAAGATCATGACCTTTTGCTTCGCACGCTAATAACAACCTGCCGGTATTTATTTCTCTTGATTTAAGCTTTCTTGGCTTGAGAGTAACTAGAAAAGATTACCAACACTATTCGTATTCAGAGTCTAACTCTCTTCTGCCATCTTTGTAACTTGGCTTAAGCTCTAGAATGGAGGCGTAGTTAATTTATCCGTTTAGGTTGGTACTGGTATCACTTTGAATCGAGTTTTATTTTCCCATATTGCATTTGTAGGAACTGTTCGGTAGGATCAAATTTGCTCTTACCTCTTTTCCCTTTGCTTTTTAAGGAATTGAGATTTCGTTGTGAGTTCCAGATTAGAACACTAACAGGCTCGAGCTCGAGATAGCTTTCCTTTCGTAAGCTGCACTTATAAAATCAAACAACTTATGAATATTTCACAGTATACTGTAAGGAGGGACTGGCTTTATCACTCATGAGAAATGGATTAAAGAAACGGGTGGCTCAGCATTGAGACTGTATTTCGAAAACACTTAAACAGGTAAAGGCTACTACAGGCTGCTGATAAGGGGTAGCATTCTTCCTGTGTATCAACTGCTGGTTCTCACCAGGCCGGAAATTTCCCCATAAACTCAATTATTCTGGCTTGGAATCCAGAAAAGTGTACAACCTCTCAATCTTTCCATCTTTGATCGTCAAGACGTCCAGTCCGGTTAGCTCTGGCTTCTCCCCAGCTACTCCGAAGCCCCAGCTGACTCTCGTAATAGTAAGATCGCTTCCCGGAGGAGAAAGGACATCTACAGGACCTATATAGCCATGAAAAATTACCCTGTTAGTCATCATTTTTATCTAAAGATGCAAATTACTGGGAACATACTCAATTCGGAAAACGCCCAACCCTCCTTCAACAACGTGGCAATAATATCGGAAATCTCTTGGTGCGTATTGACACTGTACAACGGATCAATAAACACGCCATCCGGATGCCACAGTTTAGCCAAGTTCTTCAAGCGTTCTTCGTGCGAAGGTTTGCCGAAAACATTATGGAGATTCTCTTTGGTAATAGAAATAGCTTGTTCCGTAGCCATTGTTGTGGGTTGGTTTTATCTGAGTTTTGAAATGTTGATGGATGAGGTAGAAGCTTTACTCGCAGACTAAAGGCTTGAGATTCGTGTAGCAGTAGATAAGAGTTTACTGCAGTACCGTATTGAATATCAAATTGAAGAGTCCAATCTGATCTCGCCGCCATCTTATATTATCGTCTATCTTGCGAGATTCAATGTGTTGCGGATTGTCATGCAATGCTGACTGGAACATCTTCGGCAATATCGTGATTGTTGGCCAAGCTGCCGCGATTACAAATGCTTTCCAATGCTGTACAACGCTCCAACAACCACGCCAACTAAGCCAAATAAAGCCAACGGCTTCCCCTTTTGTTTTAGTGATTAGATAATATACTCGGGTAGTCAGACTGAGTAATCATTAAAGATACTCCACAGGTATTGTTCCGCATTTCCAATCCTCTGTTCTGGTAACGTGATTTTGGTCTAGATATATTCCCGATATCGTGATTCGGACGGCGGGTTTCAGCGTTACGGGCGAGCGGGCGGAGATTTCTCGTGATGTACGGCGGGGTTGCAGGTTCAGATAGCGTTGCTTACACAAGTACACATGCATGAAAACTAGAGGTACTTTATCGATATTGGCAATGTAATGATGAAGATCAAAATAACAGTTACAATCATACCAATGTTGATATTGACGTTTTTCTCACTACGTTTTTTGTGGCCCTGCCCATATGTGCGTTGCCCTCCAACCGCAATTCGGGGTAGGCGATCAAAGCTAGGATCAAGATGAATAGCTACGAAGTCGAAGAAAGGGCCTGCAAGAGAAACCTCTTTACGAACTTTGAGCGACTCAGAGGCTTAATTGTCTGAGCTCTGAACGCGACTTGTTTGTACCTTTGGCCATACGCCGCACCGGCTGCCTGAGTTCGGACGCGGAGGAAGGGCGTCAATCGGCAACCTTGGATCATGCAGTGGTCCACTGAAACTCCTCAACCGTCGAAATACCCTCGGCTAGGCAAGAAAGCGCCCGTGGGAAACATTCGCATAACAAACAATTCAAATACTAGATATTATCAAGCGTTCACATGCGGACGGCCATAAGCAAACTACTACTAATATCGTCTCTCGATATGGGCTTCTCTGCCCTCATCTAACATCTTCCTTAAAGTTAGATTTAAAAAAAAAAAGCCTAGCGTACTGCTGAATTTTAGCTTTGAGAATCGGCTCTGATCCCAAGCAAGTAGCAAGCTTTCCACCCACTAAACAACCGGAGATGTTCGTCTTCAAAAACATTTGTATGCATAAGGTACCTGGGTTATTCGCGTTGTAGTTGCAACACTGAGAATTGGTGTATAGTACATATACACGATGTTTGGTACTCTCTGAGTGATATACTAGACTGTCCAATCACACATTAGAGGCCAAATCCTGCAGGAGAATATATGCCAAGACCAAAAATGCCTGAAAGTTTGGCTTAATTGTGGGGTGATAGAAAGCAAGCTGATAACGGGATAAAAGCTTCTATCGCCCACTGTAGTCTTCTTTCCACACCTGGAAAGCTTCACTCCTTCGTCAGGAGGAGTTTCCAGTTTCCTTACCCGCTTGTTATCTGGTCATCGCTGTACAGACGATTTTACCACAGGTTCGTACAATGTGCACGCTAAAATCCTAATAGACTTTTGTCAGTTTGCTTATCGTACAAGTAGATTTTGCATTGGTAGTTTGAAAATTCTTGTTGATTCGACTCGGGTATCAGGCCAGCGCTCGTGGAGGCTCTGGTCAGCCACGGTGATACCTGAGTCTCGACTCCGCAAATCTTCCCGTTTCTATCAAAGTCTACCAAAATATCCGAGTTCAGTGACCAGAGTTCTCAATATCTTGATCACGACCAATTTCTACTAGATCAACAAAACCTTTACCAATCGGACGTATTTCTTTTTTGCAACCCGATCTGTAATTCTCAGGATAATTCTGAACACAGTGCCGTTCAGCCAGAGAATTATGACAGCACACTACCAGTCGGTAGTGCAGGTCACAGCAGCCTGTTGACTCAGGCCGCTGAAGATCACGAAGATGCCAACAAGCTCTTCCTCGGTGTGACAGACATTCCCGCCAAGTCTGGTGAGTGAAATTAGTACTCCAAGACGATAAACCGTGATATTGCTGATATCATCCTCCAGACCACCACCACTATAAACAATATTTAAACGACAGCGCAGGTACCACCTATGATTCCCTTTGGAATCCAGATGATACGGTGCTGCAGAAAGAACAAGGAGATAAACCTACGGGTAAGTGAGTCTCAATCGCTGTATCAATATATGAGCTAAGCCGTAAAACAGACTTGCGTCATGCCTCCGCTGGACCCAATAGCCTGGAAAATATTTTCCGATTTGAGCGCGATATTGTACGTAGTAGCGACGCGAGTAGTGATGGATTGGGTAGTCCTCACTACTCTGAGTTATCTAAGGGCGATTTGAGCTCCCTAGCTGATTTGAGCTCCCCAGCCTCGCTGAGCTCATTTGCGAGCACTCAAGGGTCCTACGCATCTCCGGCCCATTCACCAGGGAAAAACCGGCAACTAGCAGACATTGTAAATGCCCTAGCTCGAAAGCGTATGCTAGACGATGACACGGGAAGAAAGCAAAGAAAGCCCCAGAGTTCGTCCTCAGGAGAAGAGAAGTATGGCGGCGGAGACGCGCACATCGAGGGGCCGCGAGCCCGAGTGGCGCTCTTCATTTGCCCTTGGGCTGGATGTGGTAACAAATTTACCAAACAACGCAAATTCGAGGAGCATTTTGGCAAGCATACAAAATTCCTCTATGCTTGTCCATTTTGCAATGGGAACCACGCTCGGTTTGACAACCTTACGAAGCATGTCAGAGATCAGCATTCAGATGAGTGGGAAACGGCGCAGAAGCAAGTCCCAATTTTAACGAAAAACTCGGATATAATGCGGAATATTTTATTCGGTGTAAGTGCTCACCAGGAGGCCCTTTCACTATTACATGCCCAGCGTGAGGAAATATAGTGCTAGTTCTAACAATCTTTTGGCCAACTTAAGGAAATTTCAAAATCGAGGTCGGAGTTTGTTGCTGAGGGTGACTTGATACAGCATATCAAAAAACTGGACTGCAAAAAACCACCAAAGAAAAGACGAAAACTGCAGAAAGGATAAGTTAGTGTGGAAGCAAACCCTTTTAACAAGAACCCTTCTTATTTTCACAGCAAGAAAACTCTCTGCAGGCGCAACGGGACTGGCTATAGGCACTGAGCAAAGCCGTTTCATCTTCTAAGAGTTGCTCTCATACAACGCTCCCATTTCCCCGTGTTTTTCTCATAACTTTTACGCTTCCGGATATAATTCATCAAAATGTGGGCATGGTCAGTCTTTCATTTTGTCTACTCCAGTACTAAACAGTCTCTAACGAACGATTGAACACTTTGTCATAATCGCGCTTGGATAAAAGCTGGCTGTATCAGCTATTCTTGCCTTGGCAAGGATGTACGGCGGGTATGTATTTGTTTTTCGGTTGGGATTAGAGGTTTACGTCGGTTTCTTACTCATGCCCGATTATGACAAAGTGTTCGATTGTTCGTTAGGGGCCTGGGGTATGGGGACTTGTGCAGATTGAATGCGCCCTTTTGTTGAATTTGACGGGTAATTGTGAATGGATTGACAAACGGTGATGGATTGTGTTTTTGGTAGCTGCACTGTCGTTTTAAGAAGGATAGGGTTTTATGGTTTGAATAATACTACTTCAATGATCACTGCCGTTTGATTTTCATGATTCTTTGGTATAACTATAAATCTGAAATACAAGTAAGCTTTACCTGTTAGTTACATCAAAGTATCACTATAGTATTATATTTATAATTATCTTCAAAGGGAGATCGATATTTTGCCTCCCTTAGTGTTACTGGTCTCAACTCCTTTGCTATATAATATACTAATATGGAATATAAAAATTATAGTCACCAATTCAGAGCTGCAAACTTCCGAGCTTAGCTCCTGAACCGTTGGTAAACAATAATCCTATACAATATTGGAATTTTCTAGCCCTAAATTTCGTTGTACAATTGTTTCGTCGCAACCACCCATTTACTTGTAACTTGGTGGGTGGGAACAAGCATGGCGACGCTTGCTCTCGCATTCCGGAATTACTATTTCACATTTTCATGATATTATTGCAATTCGGTTGATTAAGACTTCCTTCATTTATTTCACTAACAAATCGCCATAGATCGATCAGTTCATGGCACTATTCCCAAATAGGATATCAGTGTTGAACCAATCAAATCCCCACACCTCAAATTCTTGGCAGAAAGGTTGCGAGCTGTCAACGTTTGGCTTCAGATGATCATGGCTCTAATCACGGAATACGAAATTTCGTGCCATAACGGCCCCTTTTTATTTCCATTAAGTTCGATCCGGGACCGAATACTTTTTTCACGGGGCGGATTTAGGATTTTATGGAAACCCGTAGGACGTTCATCACTTAGGGTTTCTTTTGGAACTTGTGTATAAAATAGATTTGGTCTCCCCTCCAGGAGCGGGTTATCATCATACAATTGAGCTTGACATATTTCTCAGATATCTTGTTCTATTACCAAATCACCACAGTCTACCAAATTCGTATTCTGTTTTCAAATAGGTATCAGCTATGTCCAGATCGTTCAGCAAGTTCGTTGCTGCTCAGTACACCACTCTCCCAGTAATTCCCACTTCGGAACTCTGCGCTGGCAAAACCTTTATCGTCACAGGCGCAAATACGGGTCTCGGTTACGAAGCAGCAAAGCACCTAGTCTCCTTTTCGTCTTCTCGAGTAATTCTCGCCGTTCGCTCTGCCAAAAACGGAAAAGAAGCCGTTACCAAACTCGAAGCTGAAACGGGTAAAGTTGGGATCGCGGAGTACTGGCTACTAGACCTGGCTTCTTATCAATCCGTTAAAGAATTCGCCAAAAAAGTAGAAGGTCTAGAGCGCCTGGATGCCATAATCGAGAATGCTGGAGTGGCTTTGGCGAAATTTACCAACGCGGAGGGGTTGGAGACTTCCCTCACGGTCAACGTAACTGGAACATACCTCCTCGCCGTACTCGTGCTCCCAAAACTCAGAGAAACGGCAAAGAGATTCGGAATCCAGTCACGTCTGACAATTATCGGCAGTGCAGTCGCATTCCACGTACCGGGTAAGCTCGAGGGTATTAACGGCGACTTTCTGGACGAAATGAGCATCGAAGCCAACGGTATGGCGGATCGATACCAAGCCTCAAAGTTACTCCAGTTCTATGCCTTTCGAGAACTAGCGAGGCAAAACCCATTCGAGAAGTCTGGTGTGATTATAAACTGGGTGAACCCGGGACTTTGCTATTCAGAACTGAATCGAAACGCCCCGTTTATCGTTCGGCAGCAGATAAATTTGATGCGGATATTTTTGGCCAGAAGCACAGAAGTCGGGAGTCGGACGCTTTTGCATGGAGCTTTTGCTGAAGAGGATTCTCACGGCAAATACCTATCTGAATGTACCGTAAAGGAGTAAGTACCTTTTTCTTTCTAAACTTTGTCGCCGCTAAAATTTATGAACGATTGCTGAAAACAAAACGATGCAGGGATACTGTTCCAGATTGGATCACGAATGATGCCGGGAGCCGGATACAACAGCGGGTGTGGGATAGTTTGAAAATAAAGTTGAATGCTGTTCAGCCAGGATGCATCTGAACTGGCGTTTGTCAACAGCTAGTTTTATTTATGGCATGCTATTCATAACTCGACAGCGTTATACCATAATTCTTCTCCAAATCTATCGTGAAAGTGATCAATCCATGGATACGCCGCAAGTTGGTTCTTCGCAGCCTGCCAGCTGTCCAGATTTAGAATAGATATGCATTCCTTCACATGTAGTAATAGCCAACCGTCGGTCTGTGCAGAGAACACGGATATTCCTCCCATGAACAGCAACCACAATAGATAGGATTTATCGATTGTTATATCCTCGCTAAGTCGACCAATTGTAGCTCGTAATAAAGTCGAGAACAGCTTATACGTTACTTTTGAATGTTGTGGTCGAATAAACATTGTCGTAATCATCGCTAACAGTGCGAGGTGGCACGCATCTTCGGGGACACTCCCCGGCCTTTCCTGACTTAATGGATATGCGCTAAGTACCCGATAACACACAGAGATAAGGATCTCTTGGAATGCGAACGGCTCCAGTTTAGGATGCGCTTCGCCGCTAGTATTGAGAAACCTCGAAGCGCACAACAAATCTCGAAAGATAGACTGTATTTCGACATTGTAAATCTGCGCGTTTGTTGTAGTAACAAAAGCTTCGTAGGTGTATTGTGTCCAAGTTGGCATCGAGCGAATTGTAGAATATGGGAATTCATCGCGGTAGAAGCGTGGTCGGCTACCGTTCTGTAGAGCGAATTCAATATCCGTTCTGTACCTGCTGATTAGCTTTGTCGCACCCGGATTCAGTATCCAGAGCACCCTTACCGACATATCTTATGCAATAGCATCTGACTAGGCGCAACGAAATTATTGATCCCGCCCCGTAACTCGACCATCCGCTGAAGGGCATTGAGGTGCGGCTCTGCTCCCACAGGTGCTCTTAGAAGATTGTTATGCATAGCAATCGACATCACGACAGCAACCGTTGGATCCGATGGTGTTTCCTGCTGTCTTATATTCTCGCCGACACAGCGGTACGTATTGGCGAGGTGCTTTAACGTTCTGACAGATTCGCCTTGTCTCACCGCATGTGATCCTTTCAACCAGTCTGAGTGTGCTTGGGCCATAGCCAGGAGACAGTGAAAAACTGTGTGCAAATATTTAGCAGGGTTTTTATGCAGCAGAACATGATAGCGAACTTACAGGCTTCATCCTGTTGGAGATAAGTAAACCATACCGCGTGGGAGTCCTTGCTTGGCAAACATAATTCTTTCGGATATAGTATCCTACTAGTCGTTTGTAAAACTGTTTTTATTTCGCCAAGTCGTTAGTTTTGATGGATCTTCAAAGGTGGGTGGGCATGTTGGTACACACACTGACGAACGATGTGCTGCATATACGGCTCCATCGGCCTCGGAAACGAGACTGTCGAAAAGTCATTTCCGACGCAGGAAACAAGCCGAAGGATAGGATCCATCTCTTCTGAGCTCTCGCTACTACTACTATTTAAAGTTTTACGTGCAATATCGGGTATTAAACGCCGCAGCTTCGCAGGTTGTGTATGCGTTTTCCGTTGGCGCTTCTTGCCTGCGTTACGTCCGATCATTACAGAGGATCGGATCTGCTTGCGAGCGGACGCATCGATATTTGCGGCGTTGATGAATTGAAACTGCATTTTAGACTTTTGAAGAGAGAAAGAGCATTGTGATTGGGAGGTTCTCTGGTCAAGAACAAGTTAAGGTTTACTTAGTACGAGGAATGGTGATGCATGATGATTATGAAATCACGGCTGGATCTCGCACTTAACGACAAATTATCTCCGGAATTGCACAACCCAAGAAGGGTCTGCCGAGACTACTGAAATCAGTCTTGTTACCAAACTAGTTAGAACAACTCCGCAATACAACGCAGTTGTTTTGAACTGAACTCTGCAATTGCACTACATCTAGTTAGAGCCCAACCCAGCCCAAAGCGAGGTCTGCCGGCTGCCTATAATAGTCCTATTTGCATTCGCTTTCGAATCTACATTAACGGATAGCTTCTAAATCTCGATGGACCGACGGCTCAAACCTGAAGACTACACCCTGGGCTGGATATGCGCTTTGCCCGTCGAGTACACCGCTGCCGTCGCCGTCCTCGACGAAAGGCAACCCCGCCTGCCTCAAAATGTGGTCGACAACAACGCATACGAGTTCGGCCGCATAGGCTCGCACAACATCATAATAGCCTGTCCGCCACCCGGCAAATATGGTCTGATTTCGAGCGCAATGGTAGCTAACTACATGCGCCTCAGCTTCCCGTTGATAACAACTGCTTTGATAGTAGGTATCGCTAGTGGAGCACCAACACCGCAGAACGATATCAGGCTCGGCGATGTTGTGCTAGGGGTTAATGTTATGCAGTGCGACTTTGGGCGAGTTGGCCAATTCGTCCAAACCAAGTTTAGCAACAAACCACCTTGGATCTTTCTTGCAACATTGATCAAATTCGAACTCGACTGTGAACTAGGGCGCGACGCTGTTTATAACACTGTCACGCACTTATTAAGTAATAATCTTGTCTCTCAGGAATTCTCGCGACCAGTAAGCGAGAGCGACCAGTTGTTCCAAGCAGATTATGAACATGAAAATGAAATTGAAAATGAGACAGAAAATGGAAAAGAAAAAGAAAAAGAAAATAAACCCTGCAATCGATGCGCGGCGGACAGGTTGGTGGAAAGGAAACCGCGGCAGCACGATCATCCGCATATTCACTACGGACTAATAGCGTCTAGCAACCGTGTGATAAAGGATGGCGTGACCAGAGACCGGTTGGCTAGGGAGAAGAATGTGCTATGCCTTGACATGGACGCAGTGGTGGTTATGGACGCATTGCCGTCGCTGGTTGTTCGGGGTATTTGCAACTATGCGGACGGCCATAAAAACAAAGTATGGCGGCCTTACGCGGCTTTGTCCGCAGCAGCGTTTGCGAAGGTGCTCGTGCTTCGGTTGCCGCCGCCAAAAGGTTAGAATAAGCCCTATCAGATTTGTTCCAGCCATGCTCCTCTCGTCAGTAAAATTAATATATATATACATATCAAATTCAGGTAGTCGGGCTAACTATATTATCATTTATCAAGAGCCAGAAAGAATCGGAACCATAAACTTTGATATCCCATTCCGCACGCCAATTTCTCGGGATCGTGCATTTGTCGGAAGAAAGGCTACCTTGGAAAGAATTCATGCACACTTTTCAGGACTTAGGACGGAAAAACCTTCTATCTACGCTCTCACAGGCTTAGGTGGAATAGGGAAAACTCAAGTTGCTGTAGAATACGCATATCAATATCACAAAGCGTACACAGCCGTGTTCTGGGTATCGATGATTAGTAGAGAAACTACATTCAAATCATTTGTCAGCATCTTACAGCGCATCGTTGATGAACAAGCAAAAATATCATTGCCAGAATCATCCCCCGACTACAACATTATATCCTCGAAGCTTGGTATACCATTCGGGCTGATCGACGATAGAGGCAAAGTTAAAGCTGACCCACAGGCTAGTGGTGATGTCACAACGGCTGTCCTCGGTTGGCTTCAGCTTCTCAAAAACGATAGATGGTTATTAATTATCGACAATTTCGACGACTTAGAAACTGTAAATATGGAGGACTTTTTTCCAAATCACGGCTGCGGAGCGATTCTAATCACGAGCCGGAGGCCTGAATTTGCTAGTTCAGCAGTTCAACAGTACCTTGAAGTGTTGGATAGTGAGAGCTCTGTTCAGCTTTTATTACAGTCAGCCAATTTATCACAGCCACAGTCTGGTACAACGCCAATCAATATAACAATACTTCAAATACTTATGCTGACTACCATGATCAATTTCATTAGAAGATCTAGGGGCTGCTCTTCGGCTTGTACGAAAGCTAGGGTTTTTACCGCTTGCGATCTGTCAAGCTGGACGTTACATATCTCGACGAAAAATTCAAATAGAAGACTATGCGACACTCTACGACAAGGCCTTCATGACTGTCCAATCGCAAAGCCCTGGATTCGAGTGGAATTACCGCAATGAAACGATAGCTACAACGTGGGAACTGTCTTTTGAATCAGTACAAAAGCGGAATAAAGAAGCGGCATCTCTACTGCTTGTATGCTCATACCTTAATGGAGAAGAGATTCAAAAGAACTTTTGGATCAGTGAACATCTGCCCCCAGGGAGTTTCCGTCATCGAGGTATACTATATCCACTATTACTTATCGATATAGAATTTACTAACAGCCAGTTCAGTTTCAAAAAGCGTCGAGCTTCTTGCCTCATATTCGCTTGTTAAGGTAGTCAGAGATGGAAGCTTTTCAGTCCACCCTGTTGTACAATCATGGGCGCGAGAACGGATAGATCAGCCCAAGCGAGCTCAATATATGCGAGAGGCGATTTTAGTTATCGGTAGTGCAGCCCGGGCGGAAATATTGATCAGGAGTAACGATGAGAGAACTTTACAACACGCAGCTTTCAAAGCACTGGTTAGTCTCAGACCCTCTTTTAACGCAATACTGATGCATATGGACTACATTCACCAATATCTCGGACCAGAAAACTGGGATCAACTTTTCTATGAAATCTCTGAATCGGATATCAAATACTTATGTAAGGCTATCCTATATATTGGAAAGGGATTTAGCCTAGCAAACCGCCACCACCACCCCAAGGCAAAGTCATGTTACGATTGTGCGGTAGAAGGAATGACCAGGGTTCTAGGTGCAGACCATCTGTTGACGCTTGAAACAATGGAGACTACGAGGAAGATACTTCCCTATAGCCAAGTCAAAAATCAAGATGCTATTGGGCTGGGTGGACAACGAGTACCTGTGGAAACTGATTCGATACTCAGCCATATGGCTCATGATCCAAATTATCAGATGGAATATCCGATGAATATAGAAGACCCTTTGTATGGACCGGGAAAGTTTGAGTATTCCCAAGGAATGGGAGATGAACTTTTTGCCGGAGGCCTTGGACCAGCTACTGATTCTGGATATTCCTCTTTCCGCCATAGTACCGCTGAGCATACTAAGGCTGGCGAAGCTATGGAGCTTGAATTCATACCTGTGTCAGAATTGGGGCCAACTGACGGACAAGCTCCAGATATAGATGACACCAGAACTATTTACTCCGATGGATCAAGTGTGTCCACGTTGGCGCAAGAAGCATATATATCCGAGTTGGCTGATGCATTGTTTAACGAAATTGAATACTCCCAGCTTTCCGCCGATGCTCTCGAGCGATTGATACAAGTGCTGCCCGGCCTACTCAGAGCCTTCGCTCTTAAGATTGGCTACGACTCAGAATCCCAGATGCATCGTGATATTATGTTTTTTATACACAAACATCGAAGGTTAGTATAGCATGAGTTGAATATTTACTTCCAAATCTTACGGTTCAAGCTTCAGTGGAGAAATACTAACATGGATTTTGAAAGCAAAATTGTTGAGTACTGCAATAAAAAAAGCTTGCTTGAACCAGAAGGTATTACTGCGAATACAACTTCAGAGAATATGTCATTAGTTGAAGTTATGGACCGTTGGCAAATAAGAACAGAAGAACTAGAAGACCCTAGCCTTTTACCACCGGAGCCGTCGATATCTGATATGGATTGGGAAAGAACTAATCGCGGTGAACAAATTGCACCGGACTTCGAGGAAGAGAACTTAATTGAAGAACAAGAAGCTCAACTACCCGAACTACCTGTTTATAGGGACTTCATTTTCAAAAGTTCCGCATACAAATGGCTTGTTAAATGTCTGCACAAAGAGCTACTTCTCGAGCCCGCGAAACTAAATACCATGGAACACATCAGACGTGGAATGATTGGAGGATTGCCATCATCCAATAGAATCAGCAAACGAAGATCTTCAGAAGGGTTTAGAATCCTTTTTATGCTTGAATGGGATCTTTTAGGCTTTCTTGACGAACAAGGATACGAGTGGAGCTCAGGTGACACCATTGAGCGGATTATAACACTAACTGGCTCTCTCAGTGATGCGCAAGCTCTTACCACTGCTCGATATCTAAACCAGACATGGCCATCTACTGGAAGCCTTATAATGAAGTTGATTATAACTGCTTTTTGTGATGCTAGCGATGGAGGGCCTAGAGCAACTCACGCAAGTATGTTCTTTTCATCCAAATTTTGACGTCGTTATTGCTGATGACCAACGATATGTTTAGTTACTTTACCTGACAAAACTAGAGTTGTTGCGGAGATCCAAGACTCAATGCTTTTAATTGAGGCTGTCGGACTTAGCGATTCGCTCGCTGAAGTTGCTGAACAGCTTGCCTGGCTTGGTGCGGCACTTCGATCCTCTCCATATGAAACAGGGATAGTCTCCTGCGTTCCCTTTCTCAACGAGATGTATCAGGACAATAATACGCACAGCCTGAACCCAAGATCGTTGATCCCAGAATTTGTCTGCAGAATTGATTTTAATTTTGAGAGGAGGGAGCATCAATCATCACATTCCTCAGCGTCTATTGATGGTCGGTGCTGGCACAATATGTTTAAAAATACTATTGTTGTGCAAGGATACCCAATCCCTAGAAGGCGAAAACGAAACACAGGCCTCGAAATCCCGTTAAATATAATGGCGGGACTTGTTCAAACCGATCGAGCAAATATGTTCCACGGGAAAGTCGTTATCAAGGGATTCTCCGCTATATTAATCCCGATAGAGCAGGACGGTGATATCATCATGTGGCATTTTCTTTACAAGCCAGCAGGGGAGCGCATGTCGTACGCAGAAAGTTGTATACCTCAGAATCAAAATATCGAACTATCAGCGTTACGGACAGCGCGCCATATCGTCGGCTGGTGTTCAAAAGCACATTACCGTGCAGGTAAGAATGATTCAGGAGTAAATTTACGGTCCACCTGACTGAAATCAATATTTTAATAGGAGCCGCGGATATCAGTTATGATATAGGGTCGTCACACCTCTCTGGTTCCCATAAAAATCAAAACAATGTCCTTGGAACTCTTCGTATTTTCCGAGGTCAGATAATAACAGATGGACCTCTGTTTGTTATAGGTGAAAGGGAAAGGCCTCTTCGTGTTTCACGGCTTGGAAATGACAATCGCCCGGCACTAAAGTGGATTCAGAAGAAATATGTGGTGCTATGGGATGAAGAAGACAAACGAGGTTGGTTGATTAATGGTACCAGTGCCTTGCTACATATTTTACGTGCGTCTCTAAAAAACGATACGAGTGACGACAACTGCAATTCTGAAGTATGTTTTAAAATGGAGAGTATACAAGAGGCCTCGACAACGAACCATTCAACCTCTGCTTTCAATGTTTTACGTAATTCCGAAAATATGAAGCAAAGGATATACCCAAAAGAAGAAGGATTTTATTGTGTCAAAGATAGATTCGAAGAAGTATTCGATCTTCTCGAAAAGATGATTGACAGTCAAGAGGAAATACCTAAAGGTACAGGGTGGGCATCGAAGCCAAGGAGGTACCTTGAAGGCTGGGACTTCTACGATCTAGTAACAAACGAAGATCCAATATACCCACGGGTGGCGACTATCCAAACAATTGGGAAAGGCTGGGTCGACTTTATTAGAGCCATCGGAGCCGTTAGCTTATTCGGTTGTGGTTTTGGTGATCTTATCAAACCCACTGATTCCGAGGTATGCGCACACTGGAAAACTCTGCCAACAGGGAAATATTACCTTGCAGCCGATATAGGGGATCTCAAAAGCCTCATGAGAGTACGAGAGTGTCAAGAAATGCGAGCTGTGCCGACAAAAATCTCAAACACAAATATTATTTGGCATAGCCCGAGGCCTCATTTGGTAGCTTGCGAATGCATTGGAAATGAGGGAGGGAAGCATTCCGATTTTGCCCAGGTCCTCCTACCTTCAGTACTTAGCGAGCGACTTCCAAAAGTCAGTTTATTTCGATGGGATAATATCGGGGCTGTTATATTTGGTCATAACCGTAACTTTAAATGGTTTTGGAAAGATACCGGACATCCCGAGGAACATGACTTGATGCCGTCATCACCGGTCGAAGCAACTCAAAACGAAAGTTGGGATAGTGGAATTGGGTCAGATTTGAGCTTTCAGTTTGAAGATTATACTATTGGGATCTTGTGTGCTCTGCCAAAAGAGTTATGGCCAATTCGCGCTTTATTTGACCAGACGCATCAAGAACTGCACACAGCCAAAGGAGACCCCAATCTCTATGCACTGGGCAGAATCGGCCGTCACAACGTCGTCGCTGCATGTTTACCATCCGGTGAGTATGGCACGATCGCTGCAGCACGAACCCTTCCACATATGGTAAGGAGCTTCGCGAGCTTGCGGTTTTGCTTTCTAGTTGGAATCGGTGCCGGTATACCTTCTCAGGAGCATGATATCCGGCTGGGTGACGTAGTGGTAAGTCAGCCGACAGGTGTTTATTCCGGAGTAGTTCAGTACGATCTCGGAAAGGATCTTGCAGGGGATCTATTCCAACGGGTAGGATCGCTTCAACGGCCACCCGAATTTCTCCTCAATGCGATTAGCATGCTAAAATCAGATCCGAATCTGCCTCGCTATCCGCTCGAATCGTACATTCAAACAATCGCTAAATCCGATTGGGAATCAAAATACAAATTCCCAGGGATAGAGAAAGACCAACAGCTGGCGGGCGAATGTTTTGGTAACCCGAACCATGGCGTCTGCGTCCGTTGCGAAGACCACGATCGAAATTTTATCAAGATTCATTACGGGGTAATTGCCTCTGGTAATAAAGTTATTAAAAACATCAAGACGCGGGATGATTTACAAGAAAAATATAAGGCTCTTTGCATAGAAATGGAAGCTGCAGGTGTTATGAATACATTCCCTTGTCTCGTCGTGAGAGGAATCTGCGATTATGCAGATGCTGAAAAGAACGATATTTGGCAGGAATACGCATCTGCAACGGCTGCTTCTTATGTTAAGCTACTGCTGCGCATCATACAAAATTTAGACGAGCAAAAGGACCAGTTATCAAGAAAACGAGGTCTGCCGTGGGGAGTTGTGGAAGAACCATTTTCGAAGAAAGTGCAAGTGCAGACATACAGATATTGAACAAGACACTGTTGCTTCGCAGTACACCGAAATTAAAGAGGAAACTTTGGAATTGTAATATATTTGATAGTCTAATATATTATAAACGTAAGATGAGTAATCTGAATTTCAAGATCACGTGTTTGGGGTATCACTTTTTGAATCAAGCTTGACATATGTTGGCATACAAACATGAAATTCTCCTAGATATTACATAAATTTGGAATTCAATGAATCCCTGTTCCCGGGATCGTCTCGAAACCGACCCTCGATTCCGAATGCGAATAATAATAGCTTAGGATAATGAATGGCCCGCTTCTCTCAAAACCCGAGATGGGCCGCGCAATCTGTGTAGTGAGGATTAGGAACAAATAGTTATCCTACGAACCACTTCAAAAAAACAAGGGAAAATCCATACAAAGATAAAGGAAAAGATGACAAGCCGAGCATCCGATCCATTTATTCCATAAACCCATACTTCTGTCATCTAGGAGCTATAAATTGGTCCCGAAGCCAACTCAAAATCAAAAACCCCACTAAAACGTTAAGGAAACCCAAACACCAGATGCACCCCATTTGCAAGAACGGAAACAGTCGAAGAGGAAATAATAAAAAGAAATAATCGTTGTAGAAAGGATGTCTTACCAAAAAGGCCTAGTCCTGGTAGTTTTGCAGCATCGTTTCATGCACATAGAAGAAAATAGAGTTTTACTGCCAAGGGTATGCATTACCACCATACCCAACGGTACTGCCACCCGCCTGTCCACTCCCCCTAGAGCTCATGCTCCCATACCCGTGCCCATGTCGTCCACTAGTTTGTCCTGTATAGAATCCCATTGGCAGAGGTGGTGGCGGTACTCCATTCGTAAAACCCCACCCTCCATTCCCGACTTGCGATCCACCTGATTGGCTCTGAGTTTGTTGTTGTTGCTGCTGCACCTGTTGCTGCACCTGCTGTTGTTCTAGCCTTTTACGCTGGTTTTGATGAAAGACAATATTATCGATGGCTTCTTTCTGCATCTCAGGGCTGGCACTAGCAAATTCCGCGTAGAAAGTCTGCGAGAAATCCTGTGGATTCAACCCCGCTTCGATCAAAGCATCTGTGACACGCTGAAGCTGGTCACGGCTTGAGTAGACGGAGATCTGAGATCTCCTAGCCGAAGACGATGGTGGTGGTGGGGGTGGCGGGTGATGCGCCATGTGCATCCTATTCGAAAACGGATTTGATGACGCCAGCGACGGCTCCCGGTATTGGCTCCTCACACTCCCATCATCCCGAAGGCTATATGTTTCTTCAAGTGTTGGGAATGGATGTTGCGGCGGTACACCAAAGGTGTTTCCTCTGGTGCTAGCTGAAGTAATGTACGGAGAAGGGTATTGTTCAACCGGTGGGCCACTATTTCTGCTTCCTCGTGGAGGAAAGAAAGGTCCATCTTCGTCAAGTAGTGAACGCGGCCGGCCTCTGGGCGCAGTTGCAGTCATGTCATCCTCCAGAGTAAGGCTTCGAGGTTGACCGTGGACTCGCCAGGAGGCTTCTGTAGACGCAGGAGATGAGACCCTAGATAAAGGCGCGCTGGTAACAAGCGTCTGTTTCATCCACAATTTCTTAGCTTCGTTTTCCTCTCGGGAAATTATGCTCGGGCTACTAATCGGGGATCTTCCGGAGAGCGCATCGTCACCCTTGTGAAAACCATAGATCCCAAATTTTGGAGGCTGGAGATGAGGATTCGGGAGTGGTTTAGCTGCGAGTCCTTGAAGAGGAATAAAAGCGTTGGTTCGTACCTTGGGTTCTACGAGAGGTGGAGGAGTTGGATGTGGTGGAGAAGGGCCAGAGATGTCGACGAGTGGATGTGAGTGTTCAGCAGTTCGGGGCGAAATCTCCGCCGGGCGGCTGTGGCTCCAAGGATTATTAGATCGTGAACGGGAAGATCCTGTCTTCTCATAAGTTACATTGTCGTCCTCTGGAATCGGAATGATCCTAGCGTCTTCGACAACACGGCTGGAAATTGGACGGGGGACTGGGGTCGCTGACGACAGAATTTCTCGACCCGCTGGTGTTTCATCGAGCGCGCGGCGCAGAACATTGTAGTCGATGGATTTTGCCAAAGCAAGTAGTATCGGATCTCCAGTGTTGGAATTTCCTGTTTTCAGATCTTTGAGAAACGTGTGAATAGCTTCTTGGCTTTTCTGCTGCTGTTCACTTTGCTCGGGGATCTGATGTGGAGGAGATGACATATCATTCAATGGCTGATATGCACTCTTAGCACCAGTCAGATGCGCCTTGACATTCATAGGCGATGGGAAGGCGGGAGATGCAGAGCGGTCGCGAGGGTCTTTGTCTGTACTAATGTCAGCCGTCACCGTAACATCGATTGGGAAGCTCAACAAACCTTTGTCAAGTGGCCGCATCAAAAACTCATCTAGATAGAGTGGGGTCGCCTTCTCTTTATCTAGAAGACTCTCGAATTCCCGATTATCACCAACAATAATATCTTTGGTCTCGTCCTCGTCCTCGTCCTCGTCTTCGGTAGACTCGTCCACCCTCATAGTATCTATTCCACTGCCAACCATTTCATACTGATGTGTCCTGGTATCTACCTGTGATGTATGCATTCCAGGTTCCTCGACACCGCGAAGATCTCTTGTATCATTTACCAGATGGGGTGACATATCGTTTAGAACAGAGCCTGCTTCTAGTCCGACGCCTTGACCTCGTTCGTCATCATCCTCAACATCATTGCGAAGATCTTCAACTTCAAGTCCTTCCTCATTATCTGTATTGGTCCGTAGCAGAGGCTGGCGTACTCTAGCGTAAGCAGCGATTACGGAAGCTGATGAGCCTTGCCGGGAAGTATATATTCCGCTAGCATGACCAGAGGTCATGTTATCGTCCTTATCAATCAAAGACGCGGTCTTTACTGTCGCCCTTGAACCATCCATTTGACTCAATTGATCATTAATCCTTTCGAGTTCTTTAGCCGCATCAAAATACGGAACTGTTGGTTCATCGGCTTCTGAAGCAGGAACGTATTCGGGAGATCTGACACGCGATCTTCCACGAGGCGGAGACGCTGTGCTGACTGATTCTTCTTCGGCAATGTCACTGGTCGCCGGTCGCGCGCTTGAGATACTGTATGAGTGAGACCGACGAAGGAGGGACGAGGTAACGCTTGATGGTTGGCGGCCCCATATGGCGGATGATCTAGTCGTGCGGACAGTGGATGCTGTGGGCGGTGGTTCATCGTAAGAGGTCTGTGTACCCGATTCCGGAATCTGCGAAATGCTAATTGATGATGGTTTCCGACTATGTTGCGGTGGCGGAGAAACACAAGCGATCAAGTCGTCAGTCTTGTTAAACCTAGACAGCCACTTGTCCTCTGTGATTTCTTCGCCGTTGAGGTCACCTTTGCCAAAGAAGAGTAGTCGCGTGCAGCTATCAAGGTTTAGCGATAGTCGATATGTCAATGCTGAGTCAACTGAAGAAGAGTGTATCGAATCTTTGGATCTTAGGAATGCGAGGTAGTTCCCAATGGCACATCGGACACTCTTCGTCAGGGCTGTGTACGAAGCTCCGGGATGGGGTACCCTGATTGAGGGGACGTCATATGCCGTATTAAACGACACAAACTGTAAGCTAACCTGAAGGTATCCGGGTGGCGAACGGTGTTCTTCAAGTACAGTAGGGATGGTTGAATGACGAGAAGCAGGCCTAACAGTCTCTTGCACGCTGGCGGCTCGTTCCTCGCTTTCGGCAGCGGTTACCTTTTCCTGAAGAAGCTCGTTCAGTCGCTTGAAGTCCCCAATCTCTAGGATCAAGTTTTCAATCTGTTGGCCGTAACTTCGGTGTAATCCTTGAACTAGTTCAGCTGTCGCTCCCTCCTTCTTGACATTGACCATTTGTTTCGCATGCTCCTCCTTCACCTTTAGTAATTCCTCGTGGTGTTTCGTGGATAATCGCAATAACAAATCGTCTTGTTCTTTTTGATGTCGTACCTCCATTAACGATATCTCCTGGTCCTGTTTCGTGCGTGCCATTTCGAGGTTCTACGAAAAGATAAACATTAGGCACAATGAGGCGATATAGAGCGGATTATAGACTGACCTTGAGTTTCTCCTCCATCTCTTTAAGGGTTTGGCCCATTAGTTCTCTTAATTCTCTACGCGTTTGATCGTTACTAGTCCGGCGATACCCTCTCCGCGGACGAGCATCCGAGGTGACCTCCGATCTCGTATCAGAAGACATCATCTTTTCCGCCTCCGACTCGCTATCCTCTTCCTCTTGCGCCTCTTCCCTTGGAAAAAACCTTTCCTGCAAAGACTGGCTAAAAGATGCGTAAGGATAAGATCCGGAGCGCGCGGAAGGAGCGGTGGTAGTCGTTGTTGTTGTTTCCTCGTCGTCTTCCGATGCCGTGCTAGGAGGGGTGTAAATGACGTCCGTGGACTTGCCCTTGCCGACCGGTGGAATCGCGTGTTGTTCTTGGTCTGCGATCAGCTCCGAGTTTTGGTGATCGGTCATTACCAGCTGGGTTGCCTCAGCGCCGTCGGCTTGTTGCTGTGAGTCGTCCTCGTCGTTGTAAGAGACGGTGATCTTGGCCCGGGCGGTGGTCGCACGATGTTGCTTGTTGGCGAGGAGTTCAGCCGCGAATGGCCTCCGTTGAAACGGATTTAAGGATACTCCAGAGTGGTGTGATCGAGTGGTAGGGGCTCCGGTGGTGATGTCGCGATGAACTTGGTGGTCTCCAATGTCGCTCTGCCAAATCGTAACCGGCATCTAGAGGTCTCCGATGTTCTTTATCGTTGATTGTCGGCTTTTTCAAAGGCTCGAGGAAGCGCAGGTTCTGTGAGATCGGGATGTCTAGGAGGAGATTCCAGGAACCGATTCCAGTCCAACGTTCTCCTTAGTCGTTATTAAACCACTTGGCGTGTGTCTCCAGAGAGCGCTACGCTTCTCCAACCTCCCTAGCTCGAGCTTGCTACGTTTACGTGTAACTCTTAGTATTGTTGTCGATTCGTCGCTGGTGGAATGCTGCCGTCTTTTATTGCGTCCGGCGCTTTCTCGGGTGAAAGTGCGTGTTTAGGACGTATGACAGCTCACCATATCCAAGCCTATTGGTGGGGAGGACAAGGGGTGCGGTCCAGGTCCCCTTGAGGCGAGGAAAGGCTGGAGGCGGGCTGGGAAGCCAATATCAACAAGGTCCCCCGTTCAAACTCCAGTTCCAGCAGGCCCCCAATCTTCGAACCGAGAGATATTGGGGTCGAGGTATGGAGGCTAATTAGCCAAGCAGACTCTCAGGAGGAAACTCCTATCGCCTGTGAGAGACGTTTGGGACGACGAAGATGCAGAGGATTGAACTCGCATGCAGGAGGTCTGCCAGCTAATGCATGCGGATGTAACGGACGACGGCCACAGGAAGGGATATCCAGCAGGTTTTCGATGAATATGGAGATGGACCTATGTCGATTCGGCCGTTTCCTGCAATTTGACGTCGGATTTGCAGGACGCTGGTAACAAACCGGCTTGATGTCGAGATGGGAGAAAAGGAAGAGAGGAAGTCACAGAGGTGGACCCGTCGATGATGGTGATGGGAACGATGGCAAGATAAGGCGGCGACTAGTTGACCCCAAAGTGGAGATAAGCAACACATCCGCCTCACAAAGCGCCAAAACTGCCAAGACAACATGCAACAAGCATTTCCAGGATCCGAGGATATCGTGACCACAACAATGCAAGGCTAGTTAGTAATCGCGACCCTCAACGGCATTATTTTTAATAGAGGCGACTGTGATCTAATTTTAATATGTTGGCCGAATGTAAAGCAAGTCATCAGGCTGTGGGAAGATCTATGAGTGATATTTACTTATCCTGTCATAAACTTTCAGATTTCTAGCACTTCTGCAAGTATATGAATGTATAGTGGAGCCTCCTCTACTGCCGCGTCCTATTCGACAATTTATTCCATGGTTCTCACTACAAGAAATGTTTATTTTATGCTGAAAGTTATTGCCGAAGAGGAAACGGTAATAGTGTGGTTAAAAGAATATTGAATATACCCAACCAAGCGCTTCTTTGATTTAACATTAAACAAGCCCTCTATGATACTCAAGTGGTCTATCAGTCTCGATTTCAGTAGTCTAATTAAATAACAAGTATACGTAGATTACCCACACAAAAACTCGGATTTTGAAACGTAGCTACATAGTCTATTCACGAGACAAGTCTACCCTGTTAAAAGAGGAAACGGAGTACTACGATCCGATTTTGTTTACGTGACATCAGTTTCTCGTTAACTAGACTTTCTAAGCCCGATAACTGCATGCAGATGGGCTGGTAACAAGACTGGCTACTTCTGTCCATACGCTGGATTTGCAAAAGATTCGCAAGGTGTTGAAAATCCGAACTGTTGATCTATATTTTCCCATCATAGTTGTTGCCACGTCGGAAATATCCTGATCTTGAATAATGCGAATCAAAGTCTACCATAAAGTGTTAGGTCACGACACGGTGTGCCATAGCAGCCTCGAGCCAGAGCCTCGGAAACCTAGTGCCACAGGTTGTCTCGTAAGCCACAGGACTGTCACAGGAAATTACATTCGGCAACACATAAAATGCAACAACATGAGTCAGGCGACGCGGCTATTGCAGTCTCATAAACGGCTCATCCACAGTTTGCACACCGGAAGGCTTAGTGAAGAGGCTGGCGATTTCGCTATAGTAGAGTCTCAATGATCTTTTGGAGCCCTTCCTATCATTGATAGAACGAGAAAAATAAATTCTGCACCGATATGCCTGGTCGTTTAGACCTGATTACTCTCGGATTTCATTAGGATTAAACTAAAGTCTAACAAGATAGTCCAAAACCTCTCATGGAGATTCGGTTTCCCAAATCGGCAGTCCATTCTCTTTATTCATAACAGTCACGTGCCCAACCCGCCATTCATGCCCTAAAACCGTTGTATTCTCGTCTGCTAGGATTTATACTACATAGAAGTTTACAAAGGAGAAACTAGAGCTAGATTTAATCGTGGAATCTAAATTTAACAATTTTCCTCTAGGTGCGACCATTCGATAACCCCGCGAATCTCAGTTCCAAATATTGCAAAACTATGGCCTAATCCAGATAGTGTGGTTGTTTACAGAGCTAGAGGTGGTATAATTTTGTTTTACCCTTGAACTCACAAGATAGACTTCCTCTCATGAGACTACACTTTTCTCAAAGAGAGGCCAGCCCCAAAGTCGTAATGAAGGGCGAAGACCCACAAATCAAGCCAACTCGAATCACAAACTCGTAAGTATTGCGACTAGAAGAGACGGATGACGGGAAAATATGCGCTCTAGAGCTCACTCGTAGATGCTGGTAACATGCAAGATAGATCGGAACAAAGCCGAAAGACTTGACTGAAACGAACCGATATGATACTATAAGAACCGATATTTTTCATCACTTCTTTCAAGTTCTGCATATTAGGGTATGAATAGCATAAACCACCCTTTCATAGCAAAAAGGCTTGAAGATCTCACGACAAGAGGCTATAATCAGCTGCAAATAATCATGGAGCCGAGTATAACATGAACTACTAGAATATAAGAAAAGAGACTAAATGTCTCTAAACGCACGGACAAAGTAAATTGAAGGTGGGATTTCAGCTATGCAGAGTACCGGTCCGTAGTTTTGAGCTTGAATATACAAATCTCGCGCAGAGTCGACGTCTTTGAAGTTCGCCAGCTGCTGATACCTTTGTGCCGGATCTCATAAAATCCTTTGGACGGTCCTACATGCGCTCATTGCTTATCTATGACGGCGTTTGATTTGATCTCCTCTCATAACCTACCGGTAGCGACTATTAAGTTATTGGAAGTTAGTCTATATGTAAAAATCAGATAATATTGCGGAATGCAAGTTATACCCCGTCTTACATAGTGCACTCTGAAGCTTGCAAGTCTGATCTCCACACCCCGCTCAGAGAGCGCTCGTCCTGAAACCTTTTTTTTTTTTTTTTTCCTTTTCCAAATTTTTTTGAGGCTTTTTTTAAAAGCAGTTAGCGACGCGGTTTTGACGGACACCGTCTCCTTACCTGTTCACACGCAATAGTTATGATCATATGATGTTTCACATGACAGACTTTCAAAGCGCTAAACTCCTAACATACATCAACGAAATCGGGTACATCTCTTTTCATACGCGTATACGCCGCAACTCCAAACACAAAGACATAACCCCATTCTCATGATCAATTGATCAATCCGCCGCTGGTTTTGGCACTCCGCATGGGCCAGGGCGTTGCGTCTATAACAGTACCGAATAAACTGAAAACATGAAAAAAAAACCCCCCAATTGAGGCAGAGTGAAGACAAGACAGGCGGCTCAAGTAAAAAGGTAGCCTCGAATGGGAAAGGATACATCTGAAGGAAAGAAAGAGCTGCAAAACAGAACAAGAAAAGCTAATAGATGCCCTATGCCTCGGGTGAACTCATCGTTGAGCCTTCCCCAATTTGATCGCCATCAGGGTATTTCAACTGGAAGAATTTGTCTTTCCATAGATCGCGTTCGTCTTCCATCTTCACTAGGGACTTTTTGGTTTGCCTGACCTCCGCTTTTAGAATTCCAATCTCTGCGGTCAGCTTGGAGATACTTTGACTCGGCGTATCTAGGATAGCGTTAGTACCACTGTCGCTAGAACTACTCTGCGATAATTGAAGCGGAGCGAAATGAATCAGTTCTGAGGCCTTTTTGTCATTTGAGACGATGGCTGGTGCGATTTTCCTGTGTGCTTTGTTTTTCAAGATAGAGGTTCCCTTTGTTGCTGTTAACACCGGAGACGAATTTTCAGGGCCTTTCAAGCTCTGTATATTGATTCTCTGGCGCTTTCCAAATCTTTTTACACCAACCGAGGTTTCCGGAGATTTAACTAACCCCTTGTTTTGACGCGATTGTAACACCTTGCAAGTCTTCTTGTGGATCATCAAATTATCATGCCTAGTAGCTGAGCTACCGCAATGCTCACATTTGAAAGCAGGCATGTCATGACAATCTCGCATATGATCACCATATTTCTTACGGTTCTTGAAGGCTTCGGGGCACCTGACGCAAGCATAAATATGAACATATCTCCCTGATTTAGCGCTAGAATTGCTAGCCGATAAACCTTCGAAACTGTCTGATAGATCGTCCAAACCGCCTGATAGATCGTCTAGGCTGCTTGATAGGTCTTTTGAGCAGGCTGATTGATCTGTGGATAATAGAGAGTCGCTCAAGCCAAGCGGGGATGTTTCAGGAAAGGTGAGGTCCTGGTCCTGGTCCTGTGGAGAGACCGTCGCTACGGAGGTATCCCTGATATCGTAGGCAGGGACAAGATAATCGGGTTCCGGAAGGCTTTCTGAATAATCTAGATCTTTATTAATACCTGGGATGATGAGGATTTATCAGTAAATAAATAGATTGATAGCGAGACTCAAGCAGCGGATATGCGCTCACCCTCGAAGTAAGAACGCTCCAGATCAACATGCCCGGAAGAACCAAACTCAAACATTGAATCTGCTGAATATTTCAAAGCTTCATGTCAGCGGCTTCCCAGAATAGATATCTAGGACCACACCGTCCCGACACAGAAAACCCGTAAATATACGTCTAGGGATCTGAAGAAAACGATGGGGGACGTTCTCACCATTAACATCCGTTTGTGGCCATGGAAGCGTGGCACTAACGAGAATTTGCCATTCCTCAGAGTTGGAATACTGGTCAACCGAACAAGCACTACCTTCGGTGGTGGTATCGATGGTGGTATCGATGGTTCGCTTCAACGGGATAGATATAGCTGGATTCTGAAGCATTCTATATATATATCAGGTCCTCTTATGCCCATATGCGTATGCTAGGAAATATTAATGATGGTGAGTGTTAAGGAGGAGGAACCTGTTAAGTTCCTGTCGCTGGATGTTGGTTTACACAGTGCCAAAATAGGCCCGCCGTTCACACAACACAACTATGCCCATTGTTAGGGCCTAGGTTAGTCTCGGCCGACCCTTCATGTGTTGGGGCCCAGGCGGACCCATTAGTCCCCGGAGGATGGGGCCTGATATTCATTTGCGCCTGATACCCAAGCCGAGAAGTAATATAAATATGCATCGTTTACTTTTTCGGGTAAGAGTTGTACGAACAAGGAAATTTGGTGATACCGAAAGCGATAGCACTGATAGTTTTCCGCTGTTCGCGGATATATATCGATTCTAACATTGCAAGGTGACACTGGATTGCCCAAGCTTGGAACACATGTATTCCTAAACTACTATACGAGGGTCGTGGGACTGCGACTATCTTCGGGACAATAGATGTACACAATATATATACAAATATTTATATCGTAGTCGTCAGTGGAACCATCTTAGACTGTCGTGATGGGAGAGAATGGAGCCAGTCGATAACGAATATTAATCGCTCCTTTCCGAATCCCCTAGCATTCTGAAACCTCCCTCTCCAAAATGTGCTTTTCAATATCTCATCTCTGTATCCGCGAACGGGTTCCGTATCGATGTACCTTCAGATACCAGTAGTGTTAATCGGATTTCGGGTGTTGGAAATGAATGGGATCGAGAGCAATATCTACCTTGTCCGGTAGAATGTATCGATCTTGAACTTGTCTATTGCATGTTGCAGCGTTGCGGGATTAGTGTTTTGTATTCCTATTCACAATCATCAAACTCGGAAATCAACAATTTATATTTCCTGATTAATTCAGATTATCTCGGAAGTCATACAAGAAACTGTAATATATGATATGGAGCATCAAGAGGATTAGGGCAAGGAAAGGTACGATCTGATCGGGTTATTAAGCCCTTGAAACACTAACAACGTTCTTTGGTTCAGTCTTCCAGTGATGCGATGTACAAAGTGTATACGTGTTTACGAGTTTAAATCCTGCGAATGCGCCCTAATGGAATATTCAGCAAGCCAATAGATGCTGGCCCCACCTCGCAATGCGGGGTTTCTAAATGACATGACGTTCGTGGCTGTTAGAAAAAAAGGGGGCGAGCCCCAAATTTCTAGCCAGCCCGGAAAATACCTGATCCGTGTTGGTGTGTTGTATTATTTTAGGAATCCCGTTCCTATTCCTGATCCCGTTCCCATTCCCGTTTCCATGCCGTTCCTGTTCCTGAATCCAACTGGACTGGAACTGGTTCAAAAGCAGCATTTCCCCTCTTAGTCTCGGGGCGCTCCCCTGTGAGGATTCTTACCCTCTTGAGCTTGTGACGTGGCCAGCACATCTGTTAGCGCCCCGAGACTAGCACGTCTGAGTCAATCGATATCAGCTCGCCCCCTACTCGCTCGCTTAGATGCTATCAATCCAAGCCTCGCATTTAGCGTTCCGAGACCAGCTATTAATGGTGAAAATTTCCCTTGGAGTATCTAGATTACACGTACAGTAGGTCGTGTTATACTGTAGGTAGGCTATGCACAAATGTAAGAAGTTCGGGAACGGGTGCTATTAGAAGTTGCAATTACACAAGAACAAGATACACAGCATGACAATGAGCAATTGTTAGATGACGACTTTCTTATATATAAGACGGATTTCAGCCGTGGAGTTAGCACCTTTGTACAGAAAGTTGAGTATTCTTAGACAGGTAGGTTTTCTTAAATTCTATTTTCGCTGTTTAAGATATATCTTGTTTGAGATGTTTTGTTTGCCGATGGGGCTTTTCTGAAGCCACTCTACTCTAGTTCTCTGCCTACGGAGATGCCTTGGGAGCAAGATCTGGCCGGCTTTCAACAGCCAAGTGCAAGCAGCTGATCCATCAAGCGGCTGCCTAATCAATCATTAACTTTGCGGTAGCTCGGCACAACGTTATACTCATGATCATGTCCTAGTTCAGCCTGGCTTGCAAGATTGCGTGTTTGGACAATTCAATTCTGGATAACGTGGGAACTTCACAAAGTATGTTTACGCTATGATAGTGCAATACACCAACGTCAAACTAAGCAAACTAAGTAAACTAAGAAAGAAGCTCATCTAACGCGTCAGTGTTTCTATAGGTCTACCCCTCTAACCACGCGATTAGGCCCAATTCCCACCAATCTTGTACAGGGCAATTAAACGTGTTCAGCCTGCGCGACAAAACCATGTTCTTCCCTTCACCTTCGAACCTTCGAAAAAGACTCCTCGTTTCCTGTACGACGTGCTACTGGTATTCCAATTTCCAAAAGATCTAATATGGCGGTGTTTTCATCACCGAAACTGGTCTCGTGGAGCAGAGACAAGCCGAAACCGTCAAAATAGTTCGCGTCGGAATGAAACCCACGAAATTCGGGTTGTACCGAAACATTCGGTTTCCATCTTTCCCTAAATTATGGACCATTAATTAATTTACAACGGCCACGTGGTATCCTGAACCGTTTTGGTGGCGAAATGACCTTGTGGTCATGCTACGACATTGGGACTTTGCATCAAAATGAATAATTATTCGAAATCTATGTTTATAAATTGATGTTTTGACTGTTTATAATTGAGTGCCCGGGACGTCGCTATCTAACAGGGAACTCTACAATGCTAAATCAAAAGGCTGGTCAACATCAACTGAGAACACACAAGACATATTATTCAACCACGAAAGAGACGGGTTTTGTTACATCCAAATTATCCATGGACTCCATGGACTCCACCAATGCTCACCCGGAAGCTAGCGCCTGGAACATTTACTCTGAAGGGACATGATGAGAAAATACAGGGGAGACAGAAAGGACATCGAAAAAATGAAAATGAAAATAAAAAAACGAAAGAGAAAACGAAAAACTTTTTTGTTAGGGGATCTTGCAACAAGATCACTCAAGTTCATGACAAAAGGAAACAGATTGGAGGAATAGGAGTCTCCCTATCGCAACCTTGAAAGCCAGCAGCCATGAAAAAAAACATGAAGGAAAAGAATCTTAGAGAAGAGAAAAGAAAACAGGACTGAGAAAAGATCCTTGGGGGGGTAAAGGTGTGGTATCGGCTCAAAGATTTTGGGCCAGAGAGGAAATGGAATGGATAAACTATTGGTGCTACCTGCGCTGCTTGGGGTTCAGGTCTTTTTCACCCGTCTTGAGGTTTGCTTCTTTCCTGTCTCAAGGTCGAAAATACGAGTCTGCTGGCGGAAATTTAGCATCTCCAAGTCGGAGTTCTTGTTAATTAGATTTGTTATAGTTTCAGCATTTTCTCTATTTTTCATTTCCAATTCTTCTATCTTTTGCTCGTAAAGATCTAATTTTCGTTTGGATCGGTGACTGCTAGAGGTGAAATCGCTCTCTTGAGTAGAAGCTGGTGATCGGGAGCGGTCTCTATCTCTATTTCGGAGAGGATACCTTACTTGGCGATTTTGTTCGGGATTCTCACATTCGGGTGTCGAAGAGGATCTCCGGCTGGAAGATTGCGTGATGCCAGGCATTTTGACAGCTGGGCGCTCTGTTTTATCGGAAGACTCGGCTTTGTTGCGCTGCCTTTTCGTTCCTGGCTCCGGTAAAGATATTGGCGGACTTCTGGGGCGTTTTTGTCTCGAGAATACCGGCGGAAGTGTGGGTGGGATAAGATATTGTGAAGAGTGTTGGTTTAAGGCGGGGGTTACGGTATTGAAGTCTTGGGATGCTTGCTTGTTTTTGCAAACTAGAGTATGGTTTTTTTTCATATAGTCGGACCTCGTGAACTCACCACCACAATATAGGCATTTGAAGGCTTTGACGTTGTGTCTTTTTATCATATGATCACCATATAATCTGCAATTATTGAATGCTTCTGGGCATATGGTGCAATAATAAGGGGCTTCGTTGTTGGGGCGTTCTGCGTCAGACTGTTGCAGCTGTGAATTTGTAAGAATGTCGGCTTGGGTGTCACCGTTGGCCTGTTGTATGGTTTCGCTACCGTCTGCGTCGACCCAGTCTATAAAATCGCGCGACACCAGTTGGTATTCTGGGGGATAAGATAGCCAAGTGTTAGATACTCTGTTACTAGACAAGTTCGGAATAAATTGGGGTTGAAAGCTTGAAGGTGAAAGACATGCTATTTACCAACACCAAATGCAGGAGAAAGCTCACCTATATCGTCACCTATATCGAAGTTACTACCGCTATTACTGAAAGCAGTCCCGTCTTGGTTGGAGGCTAAGTTTCCACTTTTATTCGTTTCGTCCTCGCCTAGACCGACCAGAGATCGCATTTCCTCGTTAGTTTGCCCTCGCAAATTGCTAACGCGATAAGGAGCCGCTTTATTTTTGTATTTGCTTCGGCGGGGGTTGGGGTGAGTAGATGGGGAACGTGAACTCATATCTTTCTGACTGCTCGTCGAGGTAATCCAAGTAAAAGAAAGGGAGGGAGAAAATATTTGGATTGAAAAAAATTAAATGGGGTATATTTATTGACAATTGAACCCCGCTATCAATCGATGCGCTCCCGCAGAAATTCGATGAGCGATGAACCGCAGTATCGTACATTGCATCGAGGCCGTCGCAGAATTTAACTGTTATGCATCCACCTAGGAATGCAGTAAACGTGTTGCCCTTGCGAGCCAACTGGCCAGGAACCCAGCTGCCAGTCTCGGGAGACCCCTGCAACTGGCCCCGGACCCTGACGGTGGATCTGGCAATCCGGCGATCCAGTCCAGATCTTTTCCATTCCTATTTGGATTGGTGGGAAACCTGGCGCCAAGCCCCAAAGGTTCCAGGCCCGCTCTCTTGTTCGCGAACATTCGTACGCAGACAGGTTCAGGAATATAATATCTTGCGAAGCACCACCACGACTTGGTGATGATACCTTTCATGGCAAGCTGGAACGGTTGGGCATGAGCGAGACCGTCGTGCTGTCGTCTCATATTCCTACTGCAACAAATAGGACTGGACGGAACGGCTGACCAGAAAGAGCATTGAGAAAACAGAGACAAAGTAGCCGTAGTGCCAGCGAATGAACGAACGGGCAAATGATGAAAGAGACAATCAACCAATGAGCTTCAAAAGCGAGTGCTTCACCTGATATGGCTCGGTCACGTGAAAGCTCAAAATGGATGGGGTGGGGACGGGCAAGCCCTCTTTCAGCTGGACCTATCCAGACGGGGGCAGTTGCAACCAAGTTTGGCAAAGTTTGAGGGAATAATAACAATACGGCAAAAATGCAAGGTGTGTCTTACCCAGTTGAATAGCAGGTAAGATCTTATTCCAAAATCTTATCCCAAAATCTTATCCCAAAATCTTATCCCAAAATCTTATCCCAAAATCTTATCCCAATCTCAACACCCAGGCAATCAATAGGAAGCCAGCGAGCTCGGAGGCTTTTTATTTATTTTTTCGTGCGGCCGTCCGTGCACGCTGCAGTGAGAGTTTTAAGAACGAGATTGTCAGTGTTTGTTCAAATATTCCAAGGCCAGCCGATCAGAACTAGAAAAGAAGGTCGATTTTGTCTTCGTAACAAATGCCGGCCTGCGAATCCTTCACTATATATTTACTAAATTTGTTACTCTGAGAATCCGCGCCACATACAAAGGCGATGGGGTTCTAGCCTTTCTTTTAGCAATGTCGGAGACGGAGAAAATATTCAAAAATGACATTCCTGGACGCGACGTCAGACCAGAACCTCACCACTTTGATTGGTCGAACCCCAACAACAACGCAGGACTAAGGAATCAAACCCGAATGCTGCTGCTGGGACTGGTGGACTATCTATCCTAAGCCTAGCATCCGAGGCCTACATAAAGGATCGTTCGATCTGTCAAGTTCCTTAAGATTAGGGAACAGTCCGTCATGCGCGTCATGGAACCCAGTTATCATCAGTCTCCGCCCGCTAGTGATTCACGTTATATATATCCCAGCGGAGAATTAATATATATTCCAGCAGATAAAAGATGGTCTCTCGGTGTCACCTTTAGTAAAATTGTGCCTGTGGCTCACCTTGAAATTCGATCCACCCAACCAAAAAAGCTAGGATTCGCAAAGTCCATAACAGAGTTGGATGCCCACGGTCATCGATCGACTGGGGCTACTAGTACTGCGGGAAGTCGATCGATTTGCCAGGTACAAATAAAGACTAGTACCTAAAGTATATTTTGACAGATATATTCATCCTTATCACATGTAATCCTGTAAATGGGTTCTTCGAGCTAAGCATGATCATATTTGTTATATGGTAGCTAGATATCACCGGGCGAGACTTATATAAACCAATAGCACGGCCGATGTACCAACGGTACGGGAGACAATAAGAACTCCTGCGAGTGGATTACGGAATAAAATATGTACACGTAATAGATATGACATAAAAGCTTAATTAGGCGTCTTCCTGCGTGGCCTCGCCAGCGTAGCGCTTTTGGATCCTACTATAATTACAATTTGTGGATGGTCAATTATAATCAACGGTGACCACAAAGGCTCCAGGATTGCATCCGTTCCTGTCCGTCCTGAACAAGATATCTCCCGCCCTGAAAAGCCCCACGTGGTAACCGGGTCGTCAATGCATCTAAACTTATAAAAGAAAATCTATCACTCAGGAATTGCATCTTTACGTGTACGCGCGCAACCTGACAAAACGAAATTCGGGCCTAATGATTATGGTGGAACCGGCGTGATACCGGTTCAACGAGAATCTTTCGAGCTGTACAGCCTTCCATGGCCAAGTCTCATAAACTATACGGACAGCTAGTTGATTACGGTTACAGATGTACATGTCATCCAGGTAGGTAGCCTTCTTGTGATACAAAGCCTTCAGGAAATAGGACCACTTGTTAGAAAATTATCTGGTTATGAAACTGACTTGTTAGTGCATAAGTGCACCTTCATAATATCAACTCAGAGCCTCCGTCTCTCTCTCAACATGCCCCAACGGCATCGTAGAGCTAAAGTTTCAATTTCAATTTCCCCTCTTTCTCCAACTCCTCAGACTCATAATCGATGATGACAATGAACCTCACTCACCCCAAACGCCCGTCATTCTCGAAGGCTTCCAAGGAATTCTTGACCCTGCCGAATGAAGCTTGGTAGATCCACTTTACTCTCTCACTCTTATTGTTATACTCGGATAACTTGAACCGTCAACTATCCTTAGAAGATGTATTCGGCTTCTACTCTCTTTCATTCACTTCAACCCTAAGCACCCTTCCGACTTCTTCCATTTCATTCTTTAAACTTGGCAAGAGAGCATTGGTTCCTTTCACCCATATGAGATTCTGTTATAGTGCTCCCTGATTTGAGCTTGTATATCAGGCTATCTGCACCTGATATGTCCAATTTCCTTTTTCCTTTTCCTTGTTCTTGATACCAAAAGAAGTATATGAAGAGAATTAACAGGGAATTGAAATTGTTCCGCGGATGAACTCTCTATATATTCGAGAGTTCATGTATCGTAGCTAGCTTGATAATGTTGCGAGAACCCGCACTGCCATATCGGATACCGTGGAATTGGATACCGCGATGATCTAAAATCTCGTAGGTACTCAACTAATGGCGTTCTTGTGCTCTTTCATGGGTATCTTTAATATTGTCCGGTTCTAGAATATCATGTTGAGCCTTTGTCCCTGCGATACTACGATGTCGCACACAAAGTGGCTCCCGTTTGAGGCCGGCTTTGAGACCAATGTTTCGTGACTTCTGTAGGAAGTGGTGGAGAGAATGGGTTTCCAGATAAGATATTGCGAGCTTAGCTTATCTTAGCAACGAAAATGATACCATTAGCAGGGGCGGTAGACGGAAATTTAAGCATGAGAGTGGTTAGAGAGTGGTGCAACCTTGTGTCAGTCCTATGACGTTTTGTCGTCATCCTTATTCGGAACCGGCTTCTTGTATTGCCAATACTAATGCCGCGGCTACTTCGGAGGTCCTGACGATGCCCTTAAGATATCACTAGTATGTAATCGGATACCTTTATATACGCATAAGTCATCGGATCGTTAAATACTCTAAGTTGGTGGTATCTAGGAGATTACTAATACTAGGTCTGTTGATTGAATATGAATGGATGAGCACCATGTTTAAAGAATGGGACGAGATTGTATGATTCATCCAAATCCACCTCCGGCTAAAGTTGACAATCGATGAAAATAAATGTCGCTACTGGTTACTCAGGCCGAAAAAGAAAGTGTCCATAGAAAAGATTTGGAAATCGGGTAGGGAAAGCAACATTTCCGTGGCCAATCGGGCCACCACGGTCGTACGACGAACAATGGACTATTTGTACTTTTAGGTACCAGAGCCCAAGTCGCATGCGGGGAGCTAGCTGTCCCGATAGCTGTTGTCTACATTCGATGCGTTCCGATGTGTTGTGATAAAGGCAACCAAATAGCAAATCCTTATTCGCCTCGTCTTTCTTCGCCGGTTTAAAATTTTAAGCATATCCCCAACTCCACAAGAAATATTTGGACCAAAAGAGTAGAAAGTTACGAAGTAGAGGTTGGGGTGTGGTCTTGTAACTGAAATGGTGTGTAACTACTCCAATGCAGCCGTCCGGGCCCGCTAATTTTAGCGTACCGTTTCCAGCGCTAGCTCTCGTTTCAATTGCACAAGGCCGCAAGATCCTTCACTGTAACGATATCTGAAAGAAGAAATCTCCAGATTGGGATTCTTCTGCCTGATTCCATGCCTGGCTCCCAAAACTTTTAGGAATCGAAACTTGACGTTCTGAGTTTTCTACTCTTTTCCTGGGGAAGGATTGTGTATATAGATTCCGGAGAAGGTTCCTCTGTTAGCTCTGTCATACTTTCCCATTGATTAACAGTGCACTTCAACATTGGCCCCGCTTAAAGCCTTGATCTCGGTTACATCTTGTCTCGTAAATTTTGTTCTAGATTATCCAACCCAGAATGCATACCAGTCCTTTGCCCTTGAGGCTGGAGAGGCAAAATTCACTCGTCTTGATCGATGGAAACCTCGAGATATCTTTTCGTCGTACGATAAGAGTTCCAGATAATAGTCAGACTTCGGCTCTGCCACCAAGTCTGGGCTCCATGACGCTTACGAATGTCAGTCATGTATCTTCGCGCCTGCCTACGAGCATGAGTGAGAAAGGAGGCCTTTTGCTCGCAATGCACCGTAGGTACATCCCTAACCCCATGATTAAACCTAATCGTATCTATTATGTTTACCTAGAATGCATATGATTTTTGTGAGTAACACGCTAATCGGGGCTACAAGAAAACGAGGCCATGTGGATGAATTTCCAATCGCGGAGTAGCAGACACTACGCGATCAAAATCTTCGTCGGAGGGGTAAATGCTATCAGCGGTGAACCGGAGATCGAAACTGCCGATGCGAGAGTCCGCCGGAAGAACCTTCTGTCGCAAGGAAAATCCGTTCAGGACTATGTGATAGTCCCCGGTCAGCACTGGCTGGATGGTATCGCAACGGAGCCCGGCAAAGTTAGGCAGTTCGTCGCAACGACTATGGGCAAGGGCCTCACTGTTGAGGCACAAATTACCGGCGCTGAGCGCACTGGTGGTATTCGGTTCGAGATTACCCCGGTGTTCGATTTTCAGATGGTGAGTCAATGATTTTCGAGGAGCATGCATAATCTGATATAAATTGAGCGATATCAACATCCCCACCCCGTGGTAAAACCTTACTAAAGATATAAATATCAAGCGCTCGGATATCAACGATGGTACCCCCATTCAGATCTATATCAAAACGCTAACCGGAAAAACGGTCACTATTGAAGCGAATACCAATTGGCCAGTCCTCGCGTTAAAAGAAGCTATCCAGGATAAGGAAGGAATTCCACCAGATCAACAGCGGCTCATTTTTACTGGGAAACAGTTTGTGGATGAATTCAGTACGTCACTCTTGTTATCATATCTATAACACATAAGGCTTTAGTCTCCATTTTGATGAGTTGCTAAATCTTTTTGAACATAGCACTCGGTGATTATGGCCTGAAGATGGAATCTACACTTCACTTGGTCTTGAGACTCCGTGGTGGTGGTACCGCAGAGGCTGAAATGGGACTCGCGGCCGGAGGTACCATCCAACAGTCGATTCATAGGGATAGGGTCAAGCCCGACCGATGGGACAGGTCTAGGACCACTGGGTTCAATGTCCAGATTCTCAACGCAGCTGTTTATACCGCGGTCACCGGGTTTACTTGTCCGAATCCTCCGATTTCACCGTCGGTCTATGCGCAGTACGGTGGATATTTCTTCGATCTCGAAGAGAAATCTAGTGATATACACGGCGAGTTCGGTGATGTGAAGAGTATCGGACAGCTTACGGGAAAGGTGGACGATGAAGTCGACTTTATTACGCATAAGATAGGGTCGGTGTTCTATGAACCCCATTCTAGTGATACCAATATCGAAAACACGGATTCATCATCTAGTGTAAAAACTGAGAAGGACTATCAGAGCTCAGTGGGAACTCCGAAACCAGTGCCGATTCCTCAAGAGATTACAGGGCCTTCGGATATACTTTGTCTTATGAAGGAACTGGGTGTTTTCAGATCAGTTTTAGAGATTGAAGAAGATTTGAAGAACCTCGAGGTGCCCTTGAGTTGATTGGGGAATTCTTCAAAGTTGATATTATATGATGTCTTATTTACCATGTTCAAGTTCAAGTTCACCTCAACTATAAGCGTTTGGAGGTTTCTGGTTTTAAGTTTGGTATTGGTCACCAACCAATGATTTAAACAAGGTCTTTCAAGGGTTTGAACATGATTGTTTTGAAATATTCGTAAGAAGGATCCATTTAAGCAGAAACTACCATCTTTGATGACATGAATAAACCAGTAGCACTTGGTTCATTCATTAAAAATAACTATGAACTGTTAATCAGAATCAGATCTGCAGTCTATAAATATGTAAGCATAGTTGAATCCAGGTACATGTATATCATGCGTCGATAAAACTGTTGACTTTGGCATTCAGAACGCTTGAATTATAGATACACGGAAGCGCTAAATAAGAAGAAATGACAGGCTTAGTAGCAGAAAAGCTTGAGCTAAACTAGCTGTCAAGTTTTCAAAGCATATAGAATACTCCTACCCAAAAGCTTAAACACTAGAAAGGGCTAATAGCCCGCATCTCCTTAACTTTCGGGACCCTCGCTTCAAATTGTCCCCAATACAAACCTGAGCTTCTATTGAAAGCCGCTTTCTCTACAGATCCAATACAGGCATAAATTTAGAGAGTTGTCCTAATGCACCCCGAACAAGTAATTTCCTGCCACCTATTTGTTTGAAAAACATGAGCCCTGTGAAAAAGCCTATAACCGTCATAACGAATGCAACACCCTGTTGATATATCCTTTCCCCAAGTGATAGATAAACATTCAAGCCCACTGATTGCTGCCAGAAATGGCGATAAGAACTCGTCTCAACTGTTATCACTTTGCTTGGAATGTTAGAGAAAGAAACAGAGGTAGGGATGTATGCTTGTTAGAAAAGTAGCTTACAAGGTCGGATTTTATTCTGTTCTTCCGATGTCACATCCTTCCTGACATGTTGAGTCCATTCAATAAATCCATAACCCTCTTCCTCTTCTTCTAACCGAGAATCGTATAGTACCATCGACCAAGGTCTCGAGTTTTCTGATAATATATTTGATGTACGGTGGCCTAAAAGGGGTGGTGGTTCATCTGGCAAAATACTATGATAGTGAGGAGGGTTGCGTGAAAATAGACGGGTGGGTGGCTTTGCTCGTAGGTACGGTTTCCCCAGATAAGCCGGATGCCCGGTTTCTGATCTGACGTAACCGAAACCACGAGAATACTCCTCTTTTCCATTCACAATAGGTGTTTTCTCGTGGACCTTTGCGATTACTTGTTCCGTATTGTGCCTATCCATCCCGTGGACAGACATAACGTGTTTCTGAGCATTATCCTTTCGAGAGAAAGTCTTCTGTTCATTCCTATCGCAACCTGATACTTGGCAAGCATATCTCGCCCTCTGATTCCCGCGAATCGGGCCCGCGGTTTTTTCATGAACCGTGTCTTGATGACGATCGAGGTCACGTTTCGTCTTGAACGAAAACTCGCAGCCTTGGATTTGACAATGGAAGCGACGAGGGAGATGAGTGTGCCTATGCTTTCTACAGCGTTACATTGGTCCCAGGTTCGATAGTTTTATATTAGCCCTTTGTTCTAGGACCCCAGGCGAATATCGTAAGAGGCTTGATGGAGACACGGTAAGAACTTACCGTAGGCCATCGTGATACTCGAAACTCCAATCACAGTAGGGACATGGGAAAGGCAGCCTATTATCAGGAGATTTGGAATATTTGGCTTGCTTATTTTGTTGCAGACCTTCTGCCTCCTCGCACACCACTCGTGACCTCAGGGTTTCAAATTCTCTTGTTGGATTTTTTGGGGAGAAGGTTTCTTCTGTAGCCGGGTGTTCGAAAGCCATATCGTCGTTCTTCTGCTCTGCAGCTGTAACCGTAGGCAAATTCGATTGCATACATTCAAACATTGTTTGGAGTATATGTACTTGGAGTTGTGATGGCGCTGCGTTAAAACTGTCCAAAAAAACACCGAACTCAGCTTGGACTTTCTGTGGCACTTCTGTTACTCCAGGGTAATTGGCTGAAGGTACCGGATTGCTCCGTATTACTGTATTTGAATATATCCCTGGGAGCTGATACGCCGTTTCCAGCTCCGTCCAACGGTCTAAGCAATTAACCCCATCATTCACAAAACCGTGTCCCTCAGAAAATGAAGCTGGAGATGTTTCGAATCGATCGTCTGTAGGCATTGAATCGTAGATCCATGGCCATGAAAAGGAATGGGCTACTAATTTGTCCCATCAGTATTGCGCCTTTTGCGTCTTAGCGTGAAAATCAGATGGCTTAGTAGAAAACTTACTTGTTTCGAGATCAAAGTTGCCATTGATACCCTCGGTATCCACGATACCTGAATGGCTGACCATATCTGCGCTTGGACCCACTGAACTAGAGCGGTGTCCCAGCATTGATGCAACTGGTGCAGCACAAGATCATAAAAGTGATGCCGCTCAGATGATATCAAGCCACTGCCCCACCAAGAGGAAGATCTCGTAATTGTCGAGCGTTACCGCGGTGCTAATCTGAAATCTATCAACAAATACTTGTGTGGTTTTGCTGTTGGGTAAGGCTGGGCAAGTAGTGCTCGCAAGACCGATTTGCCAAAGAAAATAATTCAGATGTGTTGAATGATGAGAGAATTCGGAAGACAGCCCGACACAGAATCAATCGAGTTCTTTGTTATATTGATCGTGGAATGTCGAAGAGGGGAGCATCTATTGGTAGAATCGGTCTCGAGCTCTCATATATCAGATCTGCCGTGCCGTATAAGCTCCATATGTAGTCATCTCATTCCGTCAATGTTCTAGGCCGGAGCTGACATCGCGCTAGAGATTGGTCTGGACTTGGAGTCAGAGATGACACCGGGTGGTGCACCGTGTTTATCGTTATCTCCTCCAAGTTGAATGTGTAGGGCGCATTTTGTTTGGTCGCGACAGAAAATATTTTTGGCTTGCTATCCAGACATAGTTACTTTTATATAATCTGAGTTATCATTATCCGCTTTCCTTTGCATCGATGGCGATTTAGTCGGCGTCGGCGATAAATCAGCCCACGCGGCCACGCCCTGCACGCGCACCTGACCCGAGTGAGGCCCGCTAGCCTGGCCTTGATTTTAGCAGTAACGAACCAATCAGCGCAGCGAGCACAACCAGTGAGTCGGCTGTACAATGCAATATTATGCATAATTATGCAAAGCGATCCTATAGAGTGCTTGGTCCCCATCTCAAATGCCCGGTTTGAGGACCAGGATCTAGCTGGCCTTTATAGCTTAGACCGGATTTTTAAGCATCTTCCCCCAGTAACTGTTCTATCAAGAATGCTTTTTGTGCATTTACCCATCAAAGAAACTTCGAAATTTCTGATATTTAAGTGTGGGTGTCAGTGCAACACAAACTACCTCAAACTAAGGTCACCGTCATCGCAGGAAGCAATGATTAAAATACAGGGCGCGCTCCTACTTACTGTTAGTTCACTATTGCAATCTTAGATCTGCCTCATATCTATCTATTGATACCGCCTAGCTAGGGGAGATATATCGCGGCAAGGATGAGATGTCGTTGGCTTCGATATTAGGTGTATCTCATCTTGTATGACAGATTATATATATTTATTAGCTGGTTGAGTAACTGGACTCTCCCTTGTATATAAACTAATCGCTATTCATCTTTGGGATGCGATAGCGCAAGCTTGAAGTATGGTAACTTTCTTGTAGCCATATAATAATAATCGTAAATTCTCGGATAACTTAGAGCGGTATTTAACATATTTTTGGCCTGCTGCAAGACCCCCTTTCATTCCTTTCTAGCAAATAGATGATATACTGCTAACAGAAGACCAAAAGCACATTTAGACTAATATTCCCAACGAAATTCAAACTATAGCAAAAGAGATCTGTATGTTACACCCCGTCCAAACTCAAACTCGCTTACACTGGCATACAAACGCACCGACATTGAACCAGCAACAGAAATGAATGTTATTCATTCTAACTGTGACTTTTGTATGTAGATTTAATAGAATATTATAGGGTAGGGTATCAACTTTAATACATCCGTCGAATGCTCCTCACAATGAGCGGTATAGTTACCCAAATCAAATCTTTGTGAGCGTTAGATTTGCCATACTCGCCCACATCTGGAGTATTTCGTCTGGTATGACTTCCTCTGTGGATTCTGCATTGTATTTCGGTGGAGGAGGGGAAGGGAAACCCCAGAAATCAGAATTATCCTGTATATGTACCGAGTTTGTTGTTGTGGGATCTGCGAGGAGAAGGCGAGTAAGCAATCAGAGAAATAAAGATCTCTTCGAAAATAGGCCATCTTACCTTCGTATTCGTTCTGCATTCGCGGTTCTCGGTTTGATGGTTTCTCCGCTTTTTGCTCCTCCATGGATTGAAAGTTCTGCTTTCCTTTACCTCGAGGTTTTCTATCTATGGATTTCTCTGTCGGGGGTAGGTGCTCGGCTTGTGGAGTCGCGTCCCTGAGGTGCGTAAACGCCGCTAGCAGATCTTCTGGTCCACTTGACCTTGGAGTTTTGCTAAGGTAAACATTCTTCCGGTCCTGCTTAGTCTTCGGATGGGCCTTTTGCTCATCTAGTCTCGAAGGATCTTCCAACTGTGAATGCTCAACTGAACTGGTAGGGCTGGTGTCAGTTTCGATAACCTCAATCTCTTCTTCGGCATTCTGATTTTCTAGGCCATGTACTGCGACCACATGTTGTTTCGCATTATCCTTCCGAGAAAACGGTCTCTCTCTGCCTCTATCGCATTTCAATTTCTTGCAAATATAGAATCTTTTAGATGCTTTACCGGCTGGCCCGGTGACCCCATTGTGAATAGCATTTTGGTGCCGTCTCAGATCCCTCCTCGTGTGAAATCCCATGCTGCAAGTGTCACAAAAGAATCTCCGCGGATCATGGACATACATGTGTTTCCTGTACAAACAATTGTCAGTTATATTAATGAACATTAGTTTAAATTAAAAAAAAAAAATGAAATTTATATTCAAGATCGGAGATAATTCACTCACCTTAGAGAGGTCTTATCTCGACACCCTACACTGCAATAAGGGCACCGGAACGGCATTTCGTCGTTCTGCTGGACATCTTGCTTTCCTTTGGCCTTCTTCTTTCTATCTCCTTTCTTTTCTTTCTCTTTTTCTTTCTTAACACTCGAGACTTCCGATCCTTCACCAAACCCCGAGTCTCGATCTCTTTCTTTAGTTTCAGTATGTGAATTTTGACCATTATCCGCATTTTCGTTCAGAAGACGGTTGGACTCTCTCGACAAGTTAGCTACGAATATTTTATGGAGCTCAACTTGCTCCGATAATTTGAAGCCATTTGTTTGAGCACTTTGTGCTACTAGCTTCTGTTGTTCTGATAAAGGGAGACATTTGAAAATATCCAAGTAAATCTGGAATCCTTCGTCGACCGCAGACTCTGGGCTGAGGCTATCCTCGTAAGTTGGTAAAGAATCAACCTGAAAACCAGGAGTAGCAGTAGTTATGTCTTGAGAATTCCGAGATACACCATCACTCGTGTCCCATCCGTAATTTCGATTCAGAGGCAATGTTTGGCCTACGCTTCCCACTTCATGATCATAATTATGATCTAGCCCGAGGTGGGCTGTATTGTCGAACATGTGTTGTTGTGGGTTTAGGAAGGAGGTTGGATTATATTGCCATGAAGCCAAATCTAAAAGACGAAAACTATCAGTTTAATTTCCATATGAAATCTTAATAAAGCTAGATACATAGAGAGGTTTACTAACTCGCATTATCGGATGCCTCGAAGCCCCAAATGATTGGGTCTATGTCTTGATTTGGCTTTAGCGACCGTGTTGGGTTACCCATAATCAAGCCGGACATTGGGTGGAGGATAAGCTTCACCGCACTGGAAAAGGGTAAAGAAAGTTAGACTCGATCAGTCAAAGACCTGGTCGTGGGGGCATAAATGTGGGGGTTTGGCTGGATTTTAAAAATAATCTGAGGCTCCGCTTGATAAAATCTGCGTCCTCGTGCCAATTTATGCGATGGGCGCCTGCGAACTTGCTCCTTTCGAATTCGCGAATTCGGGGGTACGATAGGGATGACGAAGTCGCCCCCCTAGCGCGACCACCGTTGGGGATTGTGCCGCAAAGAGACGCTTTGACGTTTACGGTAAGTTGGAATTCTCCTACCTAGGTTTGATATTACGGGGTATCTTATCTGTTATCGATATATTGCTGGTGCGGGGTGAGAGATCAAATCAGCATCCTATCTGCATGCAAAGAGGAGTAAGAATGCGTAAGCAAAGTCTTTCAGGCCTGACGCATCCTTATTTGGCAAGCCTAAGAACTTTATATCCTCGGTTCTCCGCACAAACCATGTTAGCACCACAGGAAAACCCAACACACTCTATCTTAAGATCTTACTCATCCATTTGAATTTCTAATCATGATCACTGATCCCGGTTCAGGAAAATATAGCGAGATATCTCGTATTGGTTAGCCTGGCAGTCTGCGGCTCTTTCTGTTTTACGAGAGGAGACAAGAAAAAGTTAGGATGAAGCAACTGTTGGGGCGAACTAACCGGCTGTTTTCGTGTCTAACAAGGTATGTGCCGCGCTGGTGCATGTACTTACGTTGCCCATTCGATCCTTTAAGTCGATCATCTATAGGCTTACGTACTTATTTCAGGAACTGAAAATTAGAAATCCTTTCGGTAAATGGGAATGCACGGCCCGTGCCTTTCACATTCATTCATCTACTATTAAGCCCAGCCTCGATTCGAGGCAAAGTACCAAATCCAACCAGACCACCTAAAATACTTATAGCACCTTGGGCCTAATTGATAATGGGCAAGTTGACTCATTTATGAAAAAAATGGTGGGAATTGGGAAAAGGCATGACACCATTCCTTGAACGGCTGCCAGGCCAGGGTATTCAGATTCTGCCGCGAACGGCTTCTTATATTCCAACTTAATAGTTCAGTCTTGACATCTCCATCAAAGCACGATCGATGACTACAATTTCCGATTTGTGACCAAAAAGAATAATTTATAGATAATAAACTAACACATAGTAGACGTCTACAAAATATATCAAAAGAATAAATTCACGCTAAATACGAGTATAGTCAATACAGTAAATGGGTAAATAGCTATAGAGATTTGCGAATAAAATTCGAGAGCCAATTAAAGAATGGATTATAAAACCTCGAGTTTGCATGACACAAGAGTAATAGTCAGTTAGCAGCTCCAAATTTTCAAAGGATAAAACTTGATTGCCGGTATTGACATATGGACAGTTTCCAGGACTGAGGCGGGGACCATCAAATATGCAAAGATAAGTTAAATCCGTAGTTTCCTGCTGAAAGAGTCCTGTAGTCCTTCAGTACTGCTGCCTTGTCTAAGATGATACGCAGTAGTCTTGCTCCTAATAGCCGCACCCAATTCCAAGGAGGAGCTACGACACACAGGCCGAGGTGGCGCTTTCGGAAGAATCTCGAGCTTTGGAAGTAACGTAGATAAAGACCCTGGGCTTGGTCTCTTGGGTAGAGGGGGTGGTACGCGCGTAGGGCACGGAGGTCGCTCTAGAGCTGTAAGGATCATGTTAACAAAATTAACAATATATACAGAAGGGAGGGGTTATCAAATATTTTTGAGACCTTACCTTGAAAGCACAAATTCTCAGCCGGTTGCGCTGGAATTGAGCTCCGTAGGAACTTTCGAAGTTTTGACGGTCTATGTCGCATTGCGTTCATTGTAATATTATTTCCCAAGGGTAAATTCAGAGATTTGGGCGCTTCCTGAATAGGCAGGGTGGAATCTGTGGTTGAAGGATGCCCGATCGGCGCAGTTGGACGGATGAATGACAAAGAATAAGGATTAGGAGGAAGTTTGCCAGTGGAAGATCCAAATCCTTGAAACTGGATATCAAGATTACGACCACGTTGCGCGTCAAAATCACCGTGATTGATTCGCCCAGAGAAGGTATCCCCGTACGAGGCACTCGTACTTGGTAGATACTCGTAGATGCCGTCGTTATAGCTCCAATCATCCTCCGTTGTTGCGGGGAGTCCAGCGACGCTATGCTCTTGTAGTGGATCCTCGATTGTATAAATACTATGCTCAGTCTCCGCCATCTCTTCCAAAACACTTGCCGCCATGCTGCCGAAGATTTTATGAACCGCTTCAATGTGCTGCCGCGCGTTATCTTTTCTCGAGATCGGCCAATTAGGCCCACGAGTGCAGCCCGGTACTCTGCAAATATACTTTACGCTGGGGTTGTTATGACCAGTACGACCATGCACAGTGTTTATATGCCTGTTTAGGTCGCGGTGCTGATGAAACTTCCTATCGCATTGATCGCATGATAAGCCAGGGATTCCGTGAGTGTATTTGTGTCGGCTATATTGAATGTTAGTTGCAAGGTAGTGTAAAGAAACCAAGGCGAGATAATTTTCTACGCTTTGAGTTTTTGGTATTAGAGATATTCTTACTTGAGAGCTCTCTTGTCTCGGAATGACTTCTTGCACAATTCGCAAATAACCGATTGCTGTTTTTCTCTACTCTCCTCCCTCAACATCTCATTATTCCCGGAAGGATAACTAGCTGGAAGGTCCTTCCGTTCTTGTTGTCCCAGGCTTGTTATGAAAAACTCATAAATCTGCACTTGCTCCGAGAGCTTGTATGCGACAATTTCAGGATCGCGAATCAAAACTTGCTGTTTTTCAAACGAAGAGACTTTGAATTTTCTGAGGAAGTAAGTGAATGGGATTGGAACTTTGGGTTTAAAGAAAGTCGGAACTGTCAAAAGATTGGATGTCGAAGAAACAGCCGGGTCGCCGACCCAGGGGTGACCGACATCTTCGGGATGGTGAGCCATATTGCGCTTTTGAATGGTCTTTTTTTTCTCTCAATTCGTCTCTGCTTTAAATGGTGCCTTTCCTTTTCCTTTCTGATTATTAGTGCTAGTGAAATGCTTGCAGGCTGAATTTTGGTGATCTGGCTGCAAGAGAAAGTTTAAATTGGAGAATGCGAATTTATTCGAGGTCAGCTAGTAGCTCTAATGATCGGTACGAGCTCGAGATACCTTCCTATATATGATTTTGTCAAGATATATACCCACTTGGACAATCTCATCTAACCATAAAGAATATGCATGCAATAACTTGATGGTTTCTGAACGGAATAAATATTGCCTGATCATCCTAATTCTGTTGCCATTCAGATTTGCGAGCCTTGTTAGCCTCGCGGTGCGACTGTTCGCTGTTGTGTGGGCAATCTCAAAACAGAACTAGCTTCTTCTTCTCGCAAACAGTTTGAAATTCCTTTACTATCTCATTATAGTCTTCAATGTGTGAAGCTACGTTCGCAAAAGATAGGAAGTATTAGTTGAAACCTAATCCGTGGTGGCTGATAGGCACAGAAGTTTGCTTGCTCTCTTTTTACGAAAAAAATGTGGCAGCGTGCAAGCGGACAAACGTGTATTCGGTTCGAACCCTATACCTTCCGACGTGAGATCACGACACTATAGTTAGTTTGCTGCCATCTGTGTCTTGTATACTGTGGCTATTGTGAGTAGCAAACTTCGTAAATATATCAGATCGATTGTCAAACTTGAGCATTCTTGGATCAAAATCTTCAAAATTTACATCATGTTTGCGAGTTTTAACCTGTTTGTTGACGCTTTCTTGTTGAGTGGTTAACGTGGTCGCATGGCAATCATTCGTCGCGAGTGCCGTTTTCCCTAGCCTCGATACCAGGCGCCAGCGCGTTTTCCCCGAACTGTAAACTTCACGTAATGACTCTTTTGTGGCCCAACTCAATATTCAAACTAGAAAACCAGAAAACCAGAAACAGCCTTTATGAATAACTTGAAGGGCTGATTGAAGGGAGCGCTCAGGCTTTGCTGAAGCCCAGACTGCAGGAAGCTTGAAGGCCGGATCACCTTCTCAAAGTCTCGTGGTTGAAATTGTGTTGTTGTTGTTGGTGTCCTACATCATACCTCGCAGTCTCGTAACCCACATCTCGAACAATAAATGAATATGGTACACTAGATTCGGGGTTCGGTGTTGACAACCGAAGCTATAGCGAGGAGCGATAGTTAATCAGGGTGGTAAAGAGAGTTCGAGAATAGTATTAGCTGTTGGGTTTAAGCACAACTCGGCAAATTCCAGTTACTAGTTGTCTGCGGCGAGTGTCATTTCGAGTGGTTCCATGAATGCGTTAAGTACTGCGCAAGCCAAAACTTGAGATAATCTCTTCTTGTCAAACCTGGTCCCTCTGATTGATATAGAAGTAATATGGGTAGTACAACAACTTGCAGTAACGGCAGAATGTATTCACTTTCAAAAACCCGGTAGCTACAGACATTATCAACGAGAATGGTACTGTTCCTAAGATAGGACCTTCATTTGGTCGCGACAACAATGGATCCGGCCCTCGACACGTAGTTGAGTGACGGACAAAGGTATACGGGGAAGACAAGACCATAAGTTTTTGTCATGCTATCTCGGCTGGTGCCATCATGATATATCGCGTATCATCTTTATACAAGACTAAACTAACTGCAAGTTTACTAGCTTGTGCGTCGCGATCAGACCTGTCGAGCGGGGTTAATGAGGAAACCCAAAAAGCTCTATCCATGTGGTTCCAAAAATTTGGAGGAGGGCTTAGTAAAGCCTTATGTAAAGGAAGTACCTTGAATAAATATATATCCTTGAGTAAGTAAGAGTTCCATAGACTTAGGGCCTCTGGTATGTGCTTGACAAGTATTATTTCACTTTACCATTGCATTGCATTAAACATATACATACTTTCAGTCATGACCTCAATAGAGCCTTTTCCCGGAAGTTGTCTTTGTATGAACCCACATCCTCATCACTTTTTTCTTGCGCTAAGTGCGGACCGTGGGGGTATGACCCGAGGAGCTGAAATACTGATGCAGATTGAGAGGTTCGTGTTAGTCTTCAATATTGCATTTGTCGATCGGCAGTCGAGTCTTTCGCTTGCTTGGTGGAGCTAGCTCGATATCAATGGGTGTTTCCGGATGTTTGGGTTGGGTCGGTTAACACGGCCCCTGGTTGGTTCTGCAGCCAAATGCACACCTTGCCAGGATCCTCTGTCAACAGATTTGCGATGTGGGGCCAAAGCCTTTGAACTTGAAAAGTTAACTTGCTGATACGGTGTACTCGTACATACCTCCATATATACTAAATACTTGGGTTCGTTAAACTTTAACGGTTCTTTTCGCTAGCTTCTTTCACCACTTTAAGTTTTTCGTATTCTGCAAGGGACCCTCATCTCTACCTGAATCCCCACTAGGTATCCTTCAACTTTGAAATGCATGAGGATGAAAATCATCATGAGGGACGTCGAACGAATCTTAATTGAGATGTCAGCAATAATCTGCATAATTACTTATATTTTCACTTGCTCCTTGAATTTCATGCATCGAGTATACTGAAATTACAATCAGGCCGGCTTTGTGATCTATTTAAGTACTCAGCTTGGAGGGCCTGGGTTCTTGGTAAAGAGCTGGTGGGGCTGGTGGTCAGTGGTGAAGCCTAAGCGGGCGGAGACCTAGCCACCTAGCCTGGTCCCGACATCCATTAGCGTTGATGTCTCGTCTGAAACCGGTGTCACAGCGAAGACCATTCCGAAATTTACGAACGCCAACAATAACTAGATCGCATACGTCAAGAATGAAGATATGCATTCTCGAGTGCGCATCTAGATGCAAAGGGGAGAGGCTCTACGGAAATCTCCAAATCGCTGAAATCTTCAAGGCCCAGTCTAGACAAATGGTGGCGCGAGAAACGATGGGATATCGTCGGTGAATCTGCCGGTTGGCAGGCTGGAGTAGCGTCCTCCACTAGTCTGCAATCCCAAATGTCTGTGCTGAGAAACACTCCTTGCTTCAACGGAGCTTTGAGACTCTGTGGTCAATCACGGGCATTCCGGACCCACCACACCAGCTCTACGATGAAAAACCGTGCTGGTGAAGGGATCGGGACTGGGCATTATTGAATTTGCCCTTTCCCAGCGCGGTGGGGGAAGGCTTTTCTTGGTGCACGGCGCTGGATGTGCACCTTTGTCAGATAGTTCAAGAATCCCATTCACCTTTAAAACAGTACTATTCTCCTCTCGTCAAACTCCCCTTTCGAATTCTCTCCACCTCTCGATATTTGCATGTACAACTTCTGATGGGGCACGCGCACGTTGTGGTGGAGTGCTGTTCAGTCATCCGCCCTAATTAGTCAACAGCATCCAATACCTCTCGACAACACATATATATTGAGGGCGAATTCGGTTTCAGTCAGCTTTCAAAAATGTTTTCTCCGCCAAATCCTCAGACGGATGATGATAGAGCGTATATCTTATCGCTGGTTCCGATATTCCGACAATGGCCCGAAAACTTTGAATTCCCTTTGGTTACCATCCCGGGTTATAAGCCACCGAATAACACACTATATGCGCTGGTAATCTCGTTTATCATTGTAATCATTGTATGCACCATCGTTACCATGAGGTTTTGGGTTAGATTCAAGGCGAGATCCACAATGGGTATGGATGACTGGGTTATGATACCGACATTTGTAAGTGAAGCCGGTCGGCCCATGCTGGGTTCCAATGCGATGCGCATCCACCAAAACTTTGCCTGCAACGTACCAAGCTCATTTAATCTGACTATGGTTCTTCTCTACAGATACTATATTTCGCCTTCAACATTGTCAACGTATATGGTGGGTAACCATGCATCAAATTTCCCCTCTAGTGTTGAGTCTACCTACTTACCATTTTCCACTTTATTAGCTATCTTTGGAACCGGTTTTGGATTTCACTTGTACGATCTTTCAAAAAAGGATATCCGAAGTAATCTTGTTGTATGCATATATCAAGCCCATTCAACTTCTGTCCATGCAGATCCGCTAATCACAAGTCCTTCTAGGTCACATATCTACATGTTATATTCTCATTTTCATCGCTGCATCTTTGCAGGATCACAATCCAACATCTTCTCCTACGCCTCACCCCACCACAATACTCGGTCAAGCGACGATGGTACCTCTACATTCTTATCACCGTATCTTATATGTTCGCATTAGCCGCCGTGCTCACCCAAGTTTTCCAATGCGGGCTACCAATATCAAACGTATTCGATCTTCGGAAAGCACTGGACGGAACATGCGTTAGCTTGCATAGTACGGCTGTTTATGGGGTCTATATGACAGGCCATATCGTCCTCGACGCTTTAACTCTCTTCCCACCCATCTTTGTTCTCTTCAGACTACCAATGTCAAAGAAGAAGAAGTACAACCTTAGCTTCCTACTTGCTTTGGGGGTCATCACTATGATACTCAGTGCGATCAAGCCATTCGTATTTTATGACAGAATGGTTGCCTCATTCGATATCAGTTGGAACTCGACGATCGTCGGGTTTATCGGAATCCTCGAGCTCAATCTTGCAATTACGATTGCCTGCCTTCCCGCACTCAACCGACATATTGTCAAATTCGGAAGACGATTGTTCAAAAGTAACCCGGAGCAGCCGTCGAGACTGAAGAGTATCACCGCCAGATTTGGGGTTATCAAATGGGACCGACCTCAACGGAAACCTTCAAAGTACCTAAGTTATACGACAACAGGAGTAACGACAACGCAAGACGTCGACGTAACTCATACCTATCATGAATTAGGAGACGTCAAGTCCCAAGAAACATTACGATCAGTAGCTGCCGAAGATGTGGAGAGTAAAGCCGCAGAGTCCCATGTTGTAGTGGGAAGGAATGCCTTCCCAACCGAGAGAAGGGTGTCCGTGCAAGTGATACAGGAGGAAGACGAAGAGGCAGGTGAGGCAAGAAACGGCATACAAACTATACGGGCTTCAACTGAAGCGCCTGATCTTGCCCCCTTGCCACAAGCTCGTCTTTCTGGAACTCACTAGACTGACAACCGCCTTTTCCACTTATTGATCTACGCATTATGAATGCGTGGCTTCTATGAGGTATGACGAAGTTGAACTCTGTTTTTTTCGTATCTATTAATAACGACGTATTCCCTTTGATGAAATTTAATGCAATGATGTTAGCAAATCAGCGATTTTGATGTCGCATTCTGTAAACTTGTTTTATGTAATATATCTCTGGGTGGTTGGATATTTTGGCGTTTAGGACCCTTTTTGTCAGACTTTTTCAGGTGCGGTCTTTTTATCACCAGCATTAGGCGAGTATGTATCTGGGCGTTTCTGTCTATTTTAGCTTACGCCATGAATTTGGTATTAGGGCTTCAAGTTTCGAACTTTGGACAAGAAATTCTAGCTCTCCTAGGTTGTGATTCGTATCCTACGTTAGTGTCTAGACGTACTTATTAGTCTCGTAATTTTCGGAAATTCAGGAATCTACAAGTACGCCAACAGAATAATCGAATACAATAGGAAGACTGTCAGAACAGATGTATACATACCAAACAATCGAATCAAGGCTTGCACACTTTGGACTACTGTGCGTGCGGCGCAGTTGATTTAAATCCTTGCCCTTATAAAGCAGGGAAGTTTTGAAGCTGTAGCCAGATATGTTACGCAGGTTATTCCTTTATGAGAGCTGGACACGCGAATGCAATGCTCGTGGCTGCGGGCTTGGCTTTTGGGGATCCTAGCGGATCGTGACCATACCTGCGGGAACACTATGATAGGGTTTGCCTGTAGTCAACACCAACTCAGCCTCCAGGATTCGAGGCTGTGACCGAAATCGCACCGACGCATAAATTCACAGAACCCCGCATCGAGGGTGCTTCCGATTTCATACTTATGAAAAACTCAGACAGAAACGGTCCCAAAGTTAAACTTTTCGCGTATAGATGTTCTCATACCTGAACTAGAATCCCCAATACTTCTCTCCAAGGCTCACTATCAAACACTATTATACTCACTACATTAGCCAGCCTGAAGCCTTATGTTATTATGCATTTTGCTCTAACTCCACGTCTCAACACGTCAAGATATTTTACATAGCTACATACGCCTCCTATCTAATCTAGATCAATCCACAAGTCCCGGATATAACTAGCCAAGGTTGGATCCAGATAAATTCGTGTGATGGATTTTGGCGACAGGCCGCGGGGCAGATGTTCCTGNAATATGCGATACTTGTGGCTGCCCCGTCAATATTTATACGCCGCCGCGGGGCAGATGTTCCTGCGGCGGACCATTTCGCGATGGAATATGTGATACTTGTGGCTGCCCCGTCAATATTTATACGCCGCCGCCTTCAAACTTTGGTGGTTCCGCGTATCGAGACCAGCCGCCACCAAGTTCATCAGATATAAGAGAGACCCAACAAGCTCCTTTGGTAACACCCGGCACAGTTACCCTGCAGCCCACCCCGAATATATTGGTATCTAGTAATATAAAGCCGCTACCTGGCAGCCATATTGTCATATCCAATAGGATTCCGACTAAGACCGACCAATCCCGCACTAAATTACAAAGCAAGCCGCGGCTGCCGTCTCCCAAGCAAGGGCTGGCTACTTTGTCTGGCGCGACTATCAAAGCTACCGAGGATTATCTCACCTGGCCAAGCAAATATCAAGCGCGATCATATCCAAACCTAGAGGACTTGCTCCATAGATTCAGAAATACGGACGACTGTCATGTCGAAATATCGAGATCGACCGGAAATGAAGGTACGAAATGGTCTCTCTGTCAAAGTACCACTGTCAAAAAACTTGACATCCTCCTGGAAATCCTGAGAACACAAGTACGTTGAGATCTGAATTTTGATAGATGTTTACCTGTCTCATCTCGGAAACGGCATTTGCTTTATATGTTTTGCGTGCAAGATTTTGACGCGTTAACCTTCGAGAATAGGAGAATTCGTGTGAAAACCACTGCTTAGAGTAAGACCATTGATCGTTTCAAATTTACTTCAATATTATATTAGCTAATATTTGACCCTTGGTCGGAATACTTTCAGTCTTCTGATAGAAGCTTCGGACAAAGTGATCAAAGCTGTCGGCTTTTATCGTGGTATCAGCCCGTTATTTTTCGACATTCCCTACGCAATACTAAAAACAGATGGCGGGACGAAGGAAAGTAGGTAAACCTGTATGAATGCTGAAAGATCATCAGGATCACCTGAAGTAATCCGAAAAAAAGCATGCTAACGTAGGACAAGGCATGTTTTTCAGCCTGCAGTTCTTTGGCCGCTATAGAGGTCATTCAACTGATGAGCGTTCGAACCAGCCTGTCGAATCCTCAAGGTTTTCCGGGTCCCCCAAACTCGCAGTCTTCAACACGAAAGATGGATCAAGATCAGAATGGCTTATAACCCGGATATCCTTGTTTACGAAACGACGATCGAAGAATGGTTACTACTGTCTTATGTACCTCGATCCGGCGGACAGCGTCCTGGCGAAGGCCCTTAAGTCGCTTCTCCTTGGGGATGAGGATAATATCCCTCTAACAAAATCGGATCATATTATGGGTGCCATATCAAGTGTCTTATATACGGTTGTCTTATTCTGGGAGCAGTTCTTAGAAGACGCAGAAACTCACTTGCAATCACTGGTATGATATTCTTACCGAAGCTAGAGATTATTTAACAGTGGGATTAGCTAACTCATAGTTTGAAATCAAACCAAAGACAGTATTGAGTGCGAGTCAGACAGTATCTCTCGAGGAGCAGATTGAAATTACCCGAAAACTCCACCAGCTTCTCGATCTATGGCGCGAAGCACGACGTCGCGTCCTTGCAGCGAAGAGTTTGACAACAGACCTCCCTAATCACCCATTCATAGTGACTGAAGGTTTACAGGAACGTATGGAAGCTAGTTTTAGGAAGGTGAGAGGGATGCTGGATTACCGTCTCGGTAGGATAGATGACCTGGTTGAGAAGACAAAGGTCCATATAAGCTTAGTAAGTAGGAAATTTAGCTAGGATTATCGCTGATACTTTTTATTTAAAAAATCCCATTTGATATACGTATAAAGAAGTACCTAATACACTATTTGTGATTAGTATCGCTAACTTATATTTCGGGTGGGTGTAGATTTTCAATCTGGCAACATTATACGACTCCCGAGCGGCGCTTGAAGAAAGCAAAGCCGCCAATAGTTTTGCCGCAAGTGTTCAACGGATCACGTCGCTCACGTTTATCTACTTGCCCGTCGCATTAGCTGCCGTACGTATATCTAAAAGTTACTCGTATCGAATCGAGCTTTTAAGACTGACAGTCAAATATTTCTAGACGATACTCGGAATGAATACGAAACAAATAACTGGCGATCCAAACCAGCCTAGTATCTGGATCTTCATCTCAATAGCAGCTGCTTTATTGGTATTTACTGTCAGAATATTGATTATATGGTCGAAGAAGGACTATGCGAAGGAGTATTTTCGTGGAAGGTTTCGAAAAGAGCAGAGAACTAAAATGGCTAGGGGTCTGAAGACACAAGTATAAAATACCAGGGGAAATCTCTTTCTATTTGACCAATATTTGTTTTCTCGGTTTGCAGATTTGTTGAAGAATTAGAGAAGGTTGGCGATTGTGCAGGAACTGCGCTATTGAAATATAGGAGCCTGTGTAATAAAATTACTCTTCAATTTAGGTTATATGGTACGGATATACACTAGGTTTGATTAATCTTGTGCAGGAATACGATCAATAGAGCGATGGATAAACCATAAAATCAGTAATTATCCAAGGAAAGCGGAAACCTATACATCTTGAATGGTTATATACATGGATTCTTTGGACCAAAAGCCCAACGAATTCTCGCTAAATAAATTGTGATTAATTGCATGTAAAGAAAAAATCAATCAAGGCCTTAAGGTTCCTGGGGAACTCCATCCGCTCGGGGGGTCTGAACGATTCCAAAAGGATGTTCGCAACGGTACGAGAACAACCCTTGCTTAAAAACGTCACCAGAATCATCCGGAGTTCCGTCGGTTCCCGCGTTCCCAAACATCGCTTTCTGCGTGCCTCCGCAATCAGGCGCGTCGTAGAAATAGCAAGTGCAACCGGAAACTTGAAGGTTTGTGATTGTAAAATCAGCAGGCGCATTGCGGCAACCGCCTAGATCGGCGGCGGCCAGGGGATTTCGAGCGTTGTTCACTCGGACGTTCTTCACCCTCGCCTCGTTGGTGTTATGCTCATCCGAAAAGTCCAACAGGGTGACGGTACAGGTCTGAAAGAGTTCTTCGTGCTTGGTGCCCCAGCATCTTATACTCTTGATGGCGTCGTCGTCGTTTCCGTTCTTCCACATGGCGCCGTCCTGGCGATTGTAAGCTCTGAACCGGCTGCTTTCCGGCAGACAGTTTTCCTCGGCGTAAAATTCGCATTCGCAGTAACCCGTGAGCTTGTAGGCGGATAACTCGGCGACCAGGTGTGAATTGAGGTCGGCAAGGTTCGTGCAGAGGTTCTCGAAGCGGGGATCGGCCGGATCGCCCAGGACTCGACCTTCCCACCAGGAACCGTTGGGGTCATCGAGACCGTCCTGATAGAGACCGAGTTGGCATACGGGGCTGGCAAAGTCTAAGCCCGAGAGGCGCTGGGACGCGGCTTTTAAATGATTACCGGGAATTCCAAACGGTATAATTTTACCCGTCGGCTCATCGCGAGGCAAAATATCGGTCAATGGGAAGGAATTGGTGAGTAGAGGATTATTCGAGAGCACAAGAAAAAGAATGGACGGAAGAGGAAGTATCATGGACCACATTGAAGTATTTAGATCTCCTTTATATATTTAATTGATAGAATTTTGATATATTTATTATAAAGATCTGTAATGAAAGAAGAGCCATATAATGGCCGTAGATGTCTTTTATAATGAATAGTGAGATCAAAGCATGCATTCGAATATATCTATCGATTTATATCGGACCCATACAGCGGGGGAGTAGCGGAGACGAAGACTTAAATAACCTAAATTTTGCAAATTCAAGACTTCGAAACCACATGAATGATCTGGCATGTATTGTTGAACATGCATATTGTATCGTTGGCTCCCTTGGACTAGCTCTACGGGGTAGTATATTGCGTGATACACTTCATAGCGATATATCTTGCCGGATATACGTAACGAGTTACTACATCGATAAATTTCAAAAGCAAACACTTATCTTCAAGATTGTAATTACAGTTTCAACCTAGCAACTTACCGGTGGCATTGCCACAAAGGTTTGATCTTCTCCTGACTATTCTATATCTAGTGCCCAGCCAGGAGGCCTTAATTCGGGGAGGAAAGTAACTGCCCCTGTCGCTTAGCTAGGAAACCACCTTCCGGAGACTTTTATTATAGAGCCTTTCTTATGGTGTCAAGCGAATCGTGTTGCTACAGTATAACAAACATGCATAAGTTGTGCGTATAATTCAACTCAAGATGTTGTATTTGGGGTGGTGGAATCTACAATACTAATGTCGCTTATTGGAACAAGGCCACTCAACCTTTCCAGGTTCATGAAGAGCCTTGGCGCGTATTTTCTGCAGCAGTGCAGCTACCAGCATGTACCATTTCCTCATTAGTTCTAGGTTTGGCATTTGTTGATGGGATTACGAACTTCGACATATCCAACATGTCTCACGATGTATCAATTAACAACTTGTTGCATGACTGAAACAGTTGCCGAAAGGCTACCGGTAGCTTTGATTGCATGATCTAGTTATGAGATTGTACCTCCAGTTCCACAATGCTGATGATGATAACCTTTATTTACTCTAGCACTTTGAGGTTGGATTGTAAAAGCCAATTTTGGATCTTGAAGTACCCATGATCTGGTCTCGTCCCTAGCCTCACCTGATCAAGAGACAAAGCATTTGGGTGACCACGGCCCAGATGTAAATACTTGAATGAAAGTCCGGCCTAGCCAAGGAGTGACTGGTCTTGTCAAACCGGCCTTTGATGGAGGGGCTCTGAAAGATTTTAGCGGGCGAAGATGTGTGTTGAGGGTGTTGCATTTCCTTTTCGGGAGGGCACCGATTACATAAGACCAGACCGGTCCCACATAAGATGCTCCACAGGGCATCGACATCGATGTGTTGGGCAGAGTGTTTGCGAGAGCAGAAGAGGGGGGTTACTTGGATATAGCCCTGTCTCGTAATATAGCCTCGAATCTCAAATGCAGCACTTCAAATTAGATTCGAAGACTTTGATAAACCGGACTTCGAATGAATGCGAAAAGAGACAATGCGATGCCATGTGCAAGGGCAAAAAGCAGGGAAGTAAGGAACCAGAAACCGTCGGCCGTGTTTCGGATCTGTAGGGGAGCCTTCGAATCTTGCGGCCGTTAAAGTTTGCGGCCATGGAAGAGCTAGCGGCCGACCAAGGCAAGAATTGGCGGGGCCTTGACATCATCGACGGCCAGGTCTGATTATTCTTATTATTGGTATTGCCACAGCCCGAAGAGAAGGTTTGCAGAGGTGAGGGCCAGAGATGAGAAAATAACCTCAACCTCCCCAAAAAAGCAGCCATCAGCCGGGCATTCATTGGCATCAGCATCATCCGGACATCATCCCGGCGTCATAAACTCCTGCCTATCGACCCATTCCGTTTTATCAGAGCCGTCTCTCGGGCGTTTGCGGTCCACCTGAGGCTGCAAAGTTACAAACAGCTCCACGCATTTTATTCTGCGCTTTCCGTGGTGTTCTTCTGATCCTCCTCACAGCTCGCTGCCAGCAAGATTCAAGCCACAGCGTCGTTCATTCTTCCCTGCTCGTTAGCGTCATACCCTCTTCCTCTTCTATCTCCGTCGCGACCCAACAGAAGCCTTCTTCCAAGAAACCCAGGATAATACACTCTGCTAACTATTGCACTACACCTAACTTTACCCCTACCGTCATCCGCATCTTGAATTTCCCCTCTCATATACTTTTATCTCCCTCTCCCTCTTTCTCTTATTCAACATCTTGCAGCTACTTCCAGGCGTATCCCATCCCGCAGCAGATCGTCCCTCCAGCCTACCGAAATATCCCGGGGAACCCAACCAGAACAGACCCGCCGAGTATCATTCACGGTCACAAACTTTTTTTGGCGTCTTCGATCCAGGTTCTCTTTTGAACGCGAAGAACGAGCGCACCTTTGTAACGGCAGTAGACCAATCCTCCGGTTTCGCGACCGCTCGGAGCAATGCCCATGATTGAGGTAAGTGCAAGCTATGAATCTTCACTTTTAGTTTACCTACTTTTCTTTCATTCCGAACCCTTTTTTTTTCCTTCCAGATATTTCTCCATTTTCAATGTTTTTTTGTTCCGTACTTTGGTGTTTCCCCTCGATGCCCCACTATCCTCGTTTTTTTTCTTTGCTTTTCGTGGTACACGAACCTCGCAGCTGAAAGCGGATACATTGGAATGTATCTTGACATTTTCACCCATCTGGCCTACCGTTGAGAAGCCTTTCCGATCGTCCCAAACTGTTACCAGCCCTTCAGCTTTGACGACACTTCCGCTGCTTGATAAGCACAGCAAAAAACGGATGCCCCGTTTCTCTGCTCCTTTGTGGCTTATTATTATGCGGTCATTGGGCTTCGAATCTTGTTCAACGGAAGGGCTCTGGCGTTGGCTGGGGCCCTCCTTCGAACCGAAAGCCACGACCTGGGGCCCTGTTGGCAACCAGCGCTCTGGTTGGCTGGCCCAGATAGCCGCGCACTGCGAGGACGTCATTGCACATGACTGCTTGGATATCGTGGATATATCCGCCAAACCTTTCTGCCTCATCTTTCATCGTCCTCTGTAGTCGATATAGGAGATTGCAGCCTTGATTTCTGTACAAGCGTTTCTGCAGCGCATGGCTTCCTGTCGGACATGGAAAGTGTTTCCAGATGCTCGATGCAGATAGCAGTGCCGCTGTGTTCCTACGAACAGAGTCTTTTAGGAAACGGTCCGAGCTTGATTACTTGACAGGTAGCTGCCAATAACCGTACCTGTCTCAACTGTTCCCGTGCTTAGATAATTTGGGACAGAGCTCAACTTTAGCGTCCCTGCTGGACCATTGGTGTTTTAATTCACGTTATTTCGCTGGCGCCGGGGACGTCCTTACGGTCTTTTTTCAATATCCGGCAACTTACTTTGCAGGTTTCTTGTTTACGGCCCTGCAAACTAAGCTGCAGCTTACATACATGGAAAACTAAGAAACCCCAGCTCAAGATATCAATTTAAGAAACTCTTGACCGCTGCCGTTTCGTATTAGTTTTGGGGCTTCTGTTCGCTGCTTTCTCTCCGTTTGTTTGAACTCTCATTTCTGCTTCTCCATCTTTTCTCCTCTCCGCAAAAATAACACTATTGTTGTTATCCTCTCCACCAACGTCATAGCTCCCTCATCCCACCCATCTCACCTTCTCCACCGAAATACCCCCTCACCTTCTGTCTATTTCCGGACCTCACGATTCTTCATCGTCTTATCATCATACAACGCCCCTTCTCCGAATCTGTACCCCGCCTCATCATTCCGATAGATACTAAACTACCGCCGACATGGCTCACCACGTGCAGAATCTGAAAAACTTCATCCGCCACGGCAAGCAAGCCCGGGATCCAGGTCCGGCCCCGCCCACTACAGCGAGTACTCACGCCCATGCTCACGCCGTGACCGAACCCGCTTTCGAGAACACCCACAAGCAACATGGCGAAAAAGTCGGTGAATTCTCCGTTGGCGGCGGCGGCGCCAAAGCCAACTTAGTTGCTCAAGCAGAAAATCTGGTCGCACAAAAACAGCAGGCAAACCAAAATCTCGAGGAATCCGAAGACCGAGATTCCGCCGTCGCCCGCATAGTTGCCGAGGAACGAGAAAGCAGAGGCAGGCTACCTCGATACCCAGGCCTTGAGCGATGGATTCTGGTAGAAAAGATGGGAGACGGTGCTTTCAGCAACGTTTACCGTGCAAAGGACTCGTTAGGAGAGCTAGGAGAAGTTGCCATCAAGGTTGTGAGAAAGTATGAGCTTAGCTCGAGCCAGGTAAGCTACAATCCCCTTGCCTTCACGGCATCCCCTATTCAAAGGAAACCAGCGGCCACCCAGGCATCCTCTCCGAAACCATATTCGTCCAAAATGAGATGTGGATTCCACTTCGCCATAAAGAGATCGGACAGAGAGCTCCAACAACTTTCTTATGATGTCTTTTCACTTGATCTCGCCATTCTTTGGACAAATGATGAAAGCACATATGAATGTATTATACATGCAATTTCTCTGTCCGATGCAGCTTGATGCCCCTACTACCCGACACGACAAACATCAGCATCTCATTTCTGGACGAAAGTGCCAATCCGATAGCGGACATCCGTTTCTGCCACGGACTCCTCCACGATACGAACGAACGAACCCGTTTTCTCAAATCATGCGTTACGATACACTTATAATGGATCCTTTAATAACCAACAACATTTACGACAACTCGTGTAGGGCGCCCATCATATGCATCCGGACTTCAAGAAAATTCCAAAAACCGTTGAGGTGCGGTATACTTTGTTCATGTATTTCTTTTCCTTTGGTTCCGCTTTTCCATTACATCCAAGCGCAGTAGTCACATCTACTCTTCTCATCCTACATATCCCCCGGGATATCTGCTTTTATCTAGCTACTCCTATCGTCTACCGTCTTCTTTAAACTTTCTCGGCTAACTTTTCCCGTGCAGAGAGCAAATATTCTGAAAGAGGTCCAAATTATGCGACAACTGAATCACCCAAACATCGTCAAACTGATCTCATTCTCGGAGTCAAGATCCTACTACTACATCATTCTGGAACTGTGTCCTGGTGGCGAGCTATTCCACCAGATTGTCCGTCTCACATATTTCTCCGAAGATTTGAGTCGGCACGTCATCACACAAGTCGCCGAGGCCTTGCAGTATCTACACGAAGAGAAGGGTGTTGTTCATCGGTATGCCAAAGCCTAACAGACAAACTTTGGCTTTCCACAGAGAACTGACGTCATATTCATCATAGTGACATCAAACCCGAAAATCTTCTGTTCGAGCCCATCCCATTCATGCCAGCTAAAACCAACAAACCTAGAAACCCCAACGATGAAGACAAAGCTGATGAAGGTGAATTCGTTCCGGGCGTGGGCGCCGGTGGAATCGGTCGCATCAAAATCGCAGATTTCGGCCTTTCAAAAGTCGTATGGGATTCCGTAACGATGACCCCCTGTGGCACAGTCGGCTACACCGCACCGGAAATCGTTAAGGATGAACGATATTCTAAATCTGTGGACATGTGGGCTCTTGGATGCGTCCTGTATACTCTCCTATGCGGCTTCCCGCCTTTCTACGATGAGAGCATCAGCGTTCTTACTGAGAAGGTTGCCAGGGGACAGTATACATTTTTGTCTCCATGGTGGGACGAGATTTCCAAGAGCGCGCAGGATCTGGTTTCGCATCTGTTAACCGTTGATCCGGACAAGAGATACACGATTGAGCAGTTTATGGAGCATCCTTGGATCAAGAAATCGGATGAGGCAACGCACCCAGCTGCTGATGCGCCGCCGCTGGCAACGCCTGCAGCCAGCAGGAGCGGTTATTATAAGGACGGATCACCGATGCTTCTTGATGACTTTACCCCTGGCGGTGTTGGAGATAGGGATAGGAAACGACAAGATTTCAGATCGCCTGGGCATTTAGCACTCAGAGAGGTGTTTGATGTCGGATATGCGGTGCACCGTATGGAAGAAGAGACGAAGCAGAGGAAGAAGCACAAGGGTGGGTTTTCTAACTTGGCTTCCAATATGACTTTGAACGAAGAGGAAGACGAATACGATGAGAATACCGGCGCGGTAATGGAGGCTCACGGGGATGATATGGAAGGCGTGGAGAGGAGTTTGAGAAAGACGAGCATTAGTCACGCGAACCAAAAGAAAAGGGCTGCAACTCCTGCGAAAGCGCTCCAGAAGGCGGACCGAGGCAGGAAGAAGGCTGGATTTGAGTTGAGCTTGGATAATGCGACTTTGCTGGGTAGGAGGAAGAAAGGCGGTGATGGAGCCGAGATTGTCGCTCAGGCTTAGAAAGCTGAAGTTATTGAAAAAATCCCCGAGGAATGATCACCGATAGCCTTTCACTATTACACTTGACTCTAAAATGAATGCCGCTTCTTTCCTGGCTTTTCATCTCTTGTTATTCGAATTCTTATTTTTTTTCTTAATTGGGTATTATCATGTGCGTTCTTGTGACATGAAATGCCTCCCCATTAGCTTTGTGTGTTACTCCTCAACGTATTTACTCTCTTACTGTTTTTGTTGTTACCCTATATGAGATATTACATTTCAAGAGATGGGATTCCTACGGTATTCTCTTCAATGAATTTTATTGTTCGCTTCCTTCAAGTTTTGTCATTCGCGATCTCAAACTCTTTTTTAAGAGGGTTTTTTATATATCTTTAGTTATTCGGTTGTGATAACTAAGACCTCGTATAGCTTTCGACTCTCTCTCATTACTGGTTATATTACTGAGGCACTACTTCCTACAGGGGTTCTAAAATTAGTCCAATTGGTGATGGGAGATCGCGTTGAATCCAAGTTGCCACACTCTAGTATTGATAGATAAATATTGTCGTTTTCTTTCGAGCAAGTTGAAAAGTGCAGAATCGGTTATGACCTTGGTGTCTTTAATCAGTAACATATTTTATTATTATACCTGTTAAACTAGCATTGTTATAGAACAGTACTGTAGTATTAATATGATGTTCAGCACATTAATGCATTAATATTCTAATATTCTGTCACAACTCCTTCTTTTCAACATTGTCAGCGTCTTCACAACGCGCCAGGTGCTGGCCTCTCTACGCCAAAACACCTGATCTTACGACGTTGATAGTAAACATATTTCATTTCACGGAGAATCCAGGAATTTTCGTACACCATATGAATTCCAGCAGTCTTTGAAAATAGCACTGACGGGTTTTGTCTCAGGAAGCTGGTCTTTAACGTCTCCCAAGGCTTACCAATGCACCTTTGTTGGATATGCTTTTTCGTCCATCTCGCATTCGGGGGGGGGATGCAATGCAAGGAAGGGCCTTGTGATCCGATTTCCCGTGTCCTCGTGGACGGTAGGACGGGATGGCGTGCATAATGCATGCTCTCTGATCCTTCTTTCCCGCGGTTCCCATCGAGATGCAGATGTGTCGAGCCTTGAATATTGTGAACGACGTTCCTCGAAGCGGTGGGACCAATGGGTTGCATCGGACGGTGTCTTGTAACCAAAAACAGCATTCGATGCAATCCTTCAACACATCATCAAAAGTTCTATTCCCAGCACATCATCAGAGCATCACGATGACATAGGAATCAATGGAGATAAGTCATCTATACACCCTATACTCTTCGAGGAAGGCTTTTCCAACAATCTAGCCGGGAGCTCCGGACCCAAGAGCCATGAAGTCGTCACCGTTTCGTCTCGAAAAAATGTTCGCGGTATCCGCATGTTCCCGACACAATATGGAACGTCGAAACCATCACAGGACTGATCCGCAGCAATGGTCCATGGCGGAGCAGAGACTCGAACTAACTATTTCTTCATCAGCATCGCAGTCACCGAGACAATAGGTCTTGCCCCCCCTCATCCACGGAGCTGGGGGACCAGTGTGAAAGGAGTGCCAGCCCTATGAGCACCTCACAACCAACCAGATCCTCATCGACGGAGGAAAGTTTGAGAGAATGAGGAAAGTTATCCGCCACCGTGCAGATTTGTTCAGGTCGACTCGCGACCAATGAGAGGGTAGAGGTGCCAAATGCATAAAGGCTCTCTAGAGCTGGGTGGTGTTGAGCAGGCGGACTTGGCGGAGGAGCTACGGCCAGATCTGGGCGATGGCTGTGAACAAGGGCCTGGGCCAATAGACGGACGGAGCGGACGGATCCCAAATTTGGGACCACCCGATGAACGAATGGATGACGAAAGAGCCCGTCGCCTTAGCTCAAGGGTGCAAGGTCTTCTCTTCTCTCTGGCAGATTTGACTGGAAGACCGTAGGCGAAACCACTTCTGGACCTGCTTTGCTGCACACTCTGCACTCGAGCTGGCGCGAGAACCCAGGCATGTGCGCAAGCTTGGAATGCCGGTGCTGAATGGGCCGTCGGTCAAATGAACGTATCACTCGTTGCCCTTTAGTTGCTGCTGCCCTGCGAGTGATAAGAGCCGCCAGCTCAAAAAGGAGGACTCCGGTTTCGTTATTGATTCGATCTTTTTTTTAAAAAGATCTGGCCGTCTGCACAAGGGCCCTGATAAAACCGTCCACGTTCCCTTCTATTTTTACAGGTTTGCTTTGGGAAAGGAAAGCCACCCCGGATCTTCAGAAAGGCCAGAAAAAAGTTGAGGTGCAGCTGATAGCTCACGACCTCCCAACCGAACCAGCCTCTCCACTTTCGTTCACTTCCTCCGGCTGGCCTGAATTCGAACCGAGTAGCATCATCATTACAAAACATCGTCGACGTAGTCGGAAACCGGGCACTCGGGAAAAGAAGAGAAGTGCGACCGAAGCTAGTCTTGAGCTGGTAGTAAGGCAGCTTTGTCCGGCACGCACTATAGGTGTCGCCACTGACTAGACCGAAGGCTGGAGTGGTATTTGAGTCTTGCACCGCAGCTGATAGTGGCCAGGTAGCCTGCCTTGCTTCTGCTCCTGCTCGTGCTTTGTGCTGCTCTGCCCTGACAGCTTATTTTTACTTCTTCCACTTCCTTGCATCGAGCTTTCCATCGTTTGCTCCTCTTTCCCTTCCTCTTTCTTCGAGTTTCACAACCAAGGGTCCCTCTTGCGCCTTTTCACAAGAGTTCCGAACTGAGATCCTCAACCTCAAACCATTATTTCACAATTTTAGACACGATGTCTCTATAGTTTTCGTCGATACCTTTATTTATCTTTTATTTATTTTATTTCATTTCATGTTGTAATTCTGTTATTCTGTTTGCGACTCATCGCTCGTTACATCACATTACGCCATCATGTCCACTTCGGCCGCAGCGCAATACTATCTCAAGGACCCTTCCCCGCCGACACCATTCTACGCAGAAAGTCCCGAAACCTCACGACAACTCTTCAAAGCCGCGACCACACCGTCGCCTCGAACAAAGCGACGCCGCAGAAACTCCGCTCGATCAGGATCACCCCGACCGGAGGAGAGTCGCAGCGTGCAAGGCAGTTCGCCGTCGAGGGTGTTCGAAATACCGCTCGAAGACGACATCTTTGCGCCAAAAGGTAGAGGGAAAGGAAAGGAAAAAGCGGTCCCCTCGGGCTTCGGATTAGGCTTGGGAATACCCGTTTTACCGGACGACAGTTCTATCACCGACGAACCCGTTATCGCCTGGCGGTTTAGCGATAACTCGAATCAGAACTCTTCGGTATCGCCAAGTTCGCCGTCGCCGACTGAGAGCATCGACGGAGATGCAGCGCAAGGACCGCCTGGCGACGACCAGTACTCTATATATACTTTAACACCCGGACCCGCCTGGCCACCACCAGCCTCGACTGATGTTTCACCAGAGATCACACCCAGGAATTCACTCGATGCGGAGAATGCCGGTGTCAACTATCAGAGGGGGTCCGGTGGCAGCTCCGATTTCGAGGGTATGCCGCTATCGCCCCTAACACCTGCAATAACAATGCTACTGGATGAAATCTCGACAATGGAACGCCCACCCAGTGCGAATACCCCAAAGCCGGTGACGACGGTACAAGCTTGGGTTATGGATATGCCACATATGGAGACAGGAGAGAAGGGGAGAGGGCAGATTAGAGTTCGAAAGATGAAAAGCTGGAGGAATTTGAGGGCACTGGGTACCAGAACTTCACAGTTCGAGCTGCTGAGGCAAGCTGTGGAAGTTCAGGGTATGCCTTCGCCACCGATCACGCCACCCGGTGAGGGGCAGGGAGCGCAGGTGGAAGACGTTGGCATCGTATACATGGGGAACACGCCGAGGTCGGAACTGCCAGATTCGCCTGTGGAGAACCCATTCTATGACGATTATGAGGATATCATCGAGGCCCATTTGAGTCCTTCGGAGCCAGAGATAGAACAGCCTGGCACGAATCGAACCTTCTTGCTGGATCCGTCCCCGGAAGTTGAACGAATGTTCCAGGATTGGCCGCAAGAGGCTACCGGGGAGGAGGAAACCCCTCGACAGCTGCACACCGAGTTTATTGATCGGGAGTTCCCTCTGGGGACACCGCAGCCTGCGCCTGAGTCCCCGGCTACGCAACAGGGTGCCTTCGACCCAGTCACACCAGATCCAAATTCTGATCTTGTAGGCGAGATTGAAGCTTTGCTCAGATCTTCGCCACTGAGGAGGAACGGGAGAGAGCAGGAGGAAGAGGAGGAAGAGACTACACCTACACAGCCTCTCATGAACGCTACTGGCATAATGGATCTCGTCGAGGATCCGGAAACAACTCCCAGGCAGCTCCAACCTCCTACTTTCCCAGCAACTTTGAGACGTAACGATACTCAAGAATCGCTCGCTAGCATTGCTACGAACGACACTGTGTTTTTTACGCCTACGGAAGCACGGACGCCTTTCTTCGAAGTTACCAATCCTTTGGAGCCTGTCCCACCGATTCCAACTGAAACTCGTCCGCAGACACCTCCTCTTAGGATCTTGCCCACGACCGCTACGTCTTCCTCTCATTCTACTCCAACCCGCCCTCCCATCCCTGCTAGGAGATCTTCTTTGTCGCACTCGCGAAACGTATCTGCGGAGACTATTCCTTCCAAGTCCTATCCGCCGACATCTCAGCGGCCAGGTGCACATATCCGTGGCAAATCTATCGATTCGAGCTCCGTTTACAACGACGAGAGAGGTCGTAACAATCCACTCCCAACGCAGCGCCAGCGAAGTAGCTCAGCAAATGCCATCAGCGACGACCTCCTACGAGGCCGTGGACGAAGCAGGAGTATCGATGATGGTCCACCACAAATTCCGGCGCGTAAGAGTTCGGTAGGGAAGACAGGCAAGGTTACTCAGTTGCTGGATACCTGGTTGAAAAAGGATAGCAGCACCGGAAGTCCGCGACGTCCGAGTCTTGCGACTATTCTCAATAGCCACAAAACCTCGGACGAAAGCTCTGAACGAGCGGGCAGTGGTCGCTTCTCGTTCTCCAGTGGTGTTGAGATCCTTGGCGTTGGCGAGAAGATCGAAGTTGTCAGCACCGGTGTTGTACCCGGCGGAAGCGTCAAGGAGGTTTTAGTCCGAACCGGTTCGAAAGGAACAAAGGCTGCCGAGTTCCCGGAGATCCAAGTTACATCGCCTGAAGAGGTAAAGAAACCAGAACATCCAATGTCGGCACATCACGTTCCTCAGTTCTCGTTTGGTGAGGGCCCAGATCTGAGTTTCGGTGAGGGCTCCTCATCGGCCTCAGGGAAGGGTAAGGGACGGGCGAAGGATCAGAGTTTTGCTCCACTTCCTGTCGTCTTCCAACTCATCCCGCCTACTCCTGCGGCGCTCGATGATGCCGCCCTTAGAAATAGAGAGTTAGGATACCAGCAAATACCTATTCCAGCGACCCCGACTCCAGAGCAAGCCATGGGCGGTCCGCTTCGACAATCGACTCCGAACCCATTAGCCGGAGTACCAGTAGTCCACAGTCACTCGGCGTCGGATTCGATGCACTCTATTCCATTGCCGCCAAGGATGCCCTCCGTTGTTCACGAAATCAACGGGGTGAGACCATCAACAGCCCCGGAGCCGCTGATTGATTTCGAAAACACAACGCCGTCCATGGAACAACCGAGACGACCGAGCTTGAAGAACCGACCTACTGGGTTCAAGAAGAGCAAATTGTCACCTTGGTGGAGGCCAAAGTACGAGTACTTTCATGATCAGCCTTACAGTGGAGAGTACGATGAGGATGAGTTTCGACCTCATACGACCTCTGGTTTCGTATCCAGAGTCACCAGCAATAGCGACATGTCGGGTGGGAAGAGGAAGAAGGCGCATAGAACGGTGAGTTTGGGGAAAGTGCAATTGGAATTTGTAGGAGTGAAGGGGTTGAGGGAGAGTTATCGAGAGAGAAAGGAGATCAAGAAGAGGAGAAAGGCGTTGAAAGAGGTCCTGAGTTCGCCACCTGTGATGTTTGAACAACCACACGCCTAAAAAAACACACCCAAAAGGAAGATACAATACAAAATAAACAAAATTGAGGGAAATCAAAATCGGATATAAAGAAAAAGGAAAAGCGAAAAGCTGGGATTTTATTCTTTTTTAATGCTTCTACGAACGTTTCTTTGTTGATGACCCCGAACTACTACTGCATTTTGACGTTTTGCCCATTTTTTAATTTTACGTTTTTACACAAATTTAGCGGAGCCGGCGAGCCAGCGAGCATTCACTGACATTTCCCTTGTTTAATGAGTTTTTTGGATACCCCCACCCAGCTTGGGTTCTGGAGTGGCAAGGAGACTCTCATTGTTATGGACTTTTATGAAACTGGTTTCTTTTTATCAATATCAGCATAGCATAGTGTTTTTTTCTTTTTAGTCTATCAGCTCGATCGTTCCTTATACACCCGAGACCACTTCTAATTTGCCAAAATACTAGAAATTTCTCCTTTCTCAAGATCTGATCTCAATAATTGGTTCTATGTTATGACGTATGAAGTCTGTTTGCAATTCACATGATGTCTTCTCGAATGTATGATTTACGATTTCAGTCGCGCATTAATGATCAAGCACATTATAGCAATAAATATCACTGAAAATTGATTCGAATAATTACAAGTATCGCAAACTTGTTTATAGCAGTGCACTTAAAGGACATAAGATACCAAATAGAATAAGATACCAAATAGAAAGACCTGAATAAATTCCTCATTGAACATCTTATCAAAAAAGTCCATATAACCATATAATAAATAAAAAAATCAAACCCGTTTTGGATCCAGTCCAACCCCACCTCGCAGAGCGTGTCCCTCTCATCCATCCCCTGTGCTTTCCCTTGTATGAATTTCGCCGTCGTAAACACAGATGGAAGGAGTCTAAACACTAATGAAATTTGCGGCTTCCTGCGCGCTCCTCGCCCGCTCCAACCTGGATTGTAGCTCACGTCTGGTGCTGGCGACTTGCCAATCTTCGCGAGCAATGTTGCTCAGCTCGGAATCTTCGAGTCCGCTAATGTATTCGGATTTCAAAAGGCGAACGGGACCACATTTGCCAAGTAGATTGCGCTCGATAACCTGCCTGATCACGTTGTCGGCAAAGCGCGTGAGTGCGATCGAGTAGTAGGACTTTAGGATATCGTGGATATCATAGACGGTTGAGTCTTCGTTTGACAAGGAGACGGATTCGAGAAGAGCCTTGTAGTCGAGGCCGCTACCCGAACGTGCTCCATTCTTCTTAAGACGGGAGAGCACCCGTCCCCGTCGAGTTGTGGAAAGAGTTTGAGCGAAAGAATCGTTGACCGTTTGCAGAGTACCACAGGTCTCATCTTCGACGAGTTGGTCAAGTTGACGGTAGGTGGTCTGGATGGCAGCGGCGGTAGCTTTGGATAAGCTCGTCATGAGCTTTTTGCGCACGGTTTCATCGGAGACTACTTTGGTGAAGACCTCGACGTTGAACCTGGTGACCATGTCGACGACCTGAGAGACGTGGGAGCGGGCGACGGATTTCCAGTTCATGGATTGTTCGTGAAACATCTCGACCACCACGTTGGGGTTGACGAGACCTGGAAGCTCACGACCGCGGGAGTTGCGGTAAGTTTCTCTAATCCAGTCGTAAATGTCGTCCGCATCCCGCTCCTCGATATCCGAGGTGGATGCTCTTTCGTCGTATACATATGGTTCGGCTTCTGAATCTTCTTCTCCAATTGGTTCCTCGTCATGATAATAGCGATCACGGGCGTACCTAACTTCGGGGATCAACCCGGAGTGAGTGCTGCGGGTGGCAAGCTCCTTTAGAGACTGCTGGTTCTCCTCATCTTTGAAATTACGAGTGTGGCCTTCCGTCTTCATACGAACCGCAAACTTGTCATTCATGTTCTGAATATGGGTGCGAATCTTAAGGGGCGATTTGATGGACACGGGTTCTCCGAATTTTGCGTCAAGGCAGTCCGAAATCCTGCGCTCGTACTCATTCGCGATACGAGTCAGGTACATCCTCTGTTCAGCCGGGGTATTCCTCGCTATCCCCATTTTCGCAAGGGAGTCTTCAGTCTCGGTGACCAGCTTATTGATCTCGTCGACGAGCTTTGGAAACTCATCCCGAACGTGTTCGTAGAGGAGGTGACCGAGAAATGATTTCAACTTCTCGATGCCGACATGTTCGCGGTTCAACCGGTTCCATGGAGCTTTTTTGAAGAAAGCCTTTTCTCTCTCATGGCGTTCCGCTATGGTAACGCCATCTTGGATTTCCTTTGTGGAACGATTGCGGACGACGAACCAACCGTGGCGGAGCTTTTCAGTGTTATTGGAGGCAATTTGGATGACCTGGCGGTATATCGGAGTTAGTGGGTGGTTCGTACAGAGGGTTTGCAACTGAGGGAACAAAGCTCTATTTACTTACTCCATGCTCGTCTCCTGCTTGAACGGCATCGCATTTTGTGATGATACCAACGGTGCGTTTCCCTTCAGGGTCAACGGTGCGTGCCATTCTAAAGACTTCTTGGTTTGCGAGATTGTTCCTTCCATCCATCACAGCCATGATGATCGTACGGGGATCCTCGATGTAACGTTGGATCAAGTTGCGGATAAGCTCTCTGTCTTCATCCGTTTGGTAAATCGTGGAGTCTACAGCGGAGCATATGTGTTAGTACACAAAGGTTCAAGGATGCAATCAAAGTAGTTTTGAAGCGCTCTACTGACTATGAAACAATCCAGGCACATCAACAATGGTGAGATGTGGGTGGTGAGGTCCGGAGAGTTCGATTTTGAGAATATCCCCGGAGAAACGTTTATCTGGAGTATCTTCATCTCGGTTGCCCGGTTTCGGGATACCCATGCACTCAGCAGCCTGTTATGAAGAATATTCGTTAGCCACTAGCAAAGTACCAGAGTAAATACTTTTTTCCAAGATATCTCGACGGAAACTCACATCGTTCAACATTTTCGCAAAGGTCTCGGGTCCAAAATCAGCTTCTGTCATATCTACACTGAACCCTACAAGACGTCGTCTTGCATCCGAGTTGGATTCGGAGTCAGGGCCCGGGATAATCGAGGCCCTAACATGCCCGTCATCGTCATCCGCACGGCGAAGAACGATTTGGGTGGCGAAACGAGTGCAAAGATCGCTGGCAACCGGGAAGCTAATCTTGGTAAGACCTTCAAGGAGGGATGATTTGCCAGACGATTGGTCACCAACAACGACCAGCTACCAAGAAAGCGTTTGTTAGAAGCGTGAACATAGTTAAGGTGTTTGTGAACATAGGATCAAATGAAACACTGAATGGGGACCGGCATGTACATACTTGGGGAAGCGAAATATCCTCGCTGATATTCAATTCTCGAAACCTGTCGATGGTATCGAAGAGCTGGCTCCTCTCTCTGGATTCAAGTTCCTCAAGATCAGAAAAGTTTTGACGTCGCTCCGACATGATTGGTATCCTTTCTTGGTCAAGAATTACGGTATCTTGGGAGGGTACAGGGTCGTCAGGGAATTCAATGGAACTAGCAGTATGTGGAAAAAACTCCGAATCTTCAATCTCCGAGAACGGAGAAGTAGACGAAAAATCTAAAAATGAAGCGGGTGAACTTTGAGGAGTGAAATTTGGTGACTGGAGGGTATCTTGGACCGAGAAAGAAGATGCTCTCTGATATGGAGAACCCATGAAGAAAGACCTTATCGATTGATTTGGAGACTCTTGATTGTCCAGAGAGAAAAGCCATATTTATAGCATCCTGGACCTTCTTTTTTTGTATCTACTTTTTGTGAGGTGGGTGAACTTTCATGTGGCACAGTCAGGCAGCATATCTTTTTCGCAAACAACGGGTGGTATATGATGCCTGAAATTCCACAGATACCGCCGATGGTGCAAGATACAGATCCTGCATCATGCACAAGACACAATACGGGTTGAATCAGCTTTGAACCAACATTCCATTATCCTTGTCCATGCGTCTATAGAAGACGATGGAAAGTATTTTAATTTGTCTTTGCGTTCAAAGCAAGGCTGTAAATTTGAAGACGGGAGCCAGCATTCTGATAGTTTGTGTTGATCTAAGGACAGGGCCCAGGGTTGCGTTGCATGTGTAGTGGTTTACGAGACAAATGTGTAGTGAAATTGGGTGGCAACTTGCTTTGAAGTCATATGCACGGGGTTCTGCAGTGAGGATTGAATGCAAAGGATGAGAGGGTACGTAATCAATAGTATCGATGGACACTAAGTGGCTAAGATAGTTCGATGTGTATTTGAAAATAGCCTCGCCCTCATGCCTCGACATATCAAGGCGAACCGTAATGTAGCCTAATTAACGTAACGTCCCTATGCAAGTCCCAGTCTCGTAACCAGCTCATCCACAGTTTTGCGAGCCCATAGATATATCTGTGTTGTGGAATTGATGTTCAATCGAGCAATTACTCCTCGTTCTCTGTGACTAGACAACAATCGTTCGCATTAAACTAGCCCACACGGCGTTGAAGTCCTCAGATTACAGACTGAAGGACGGATATAAGATCTGATATAAAAACCTCACGACGAGCAGTCCGAGAAAGCTAATATGATTATTCCTTGCAATTTTAGATAAGCGACAGACATAAAAGCGGTTGCTGTCGACTAAAGGCATAATACAGCTCAGTCTTAAGGTGGCCCTCGCGCTAGTGTGGAGCGGTCATACAACGAAACTACACAACTTTTTATACCATTGATATCTTATTCTAATTAATGTCCAAAATATAAGAGGAAGGGCTTGTTTGTTGTGTGTTTGGGGTACGAGACTGAGGAAGGGCATCCGCTTCGACAGGACTTCGTAACAAACCTCCAAGTTTACAGACAATGCTCCACTCAAACGACCCTTGCAAGACACCTTTTTAAGCTGGTGATTCCTTATTAAATTAATAATAGCTAAATATATACAAAAGAATAAACTTGACTTGCAACTTAGAGGACATGTTCCAGATTATACCCCCTCAACTTCATTGCTTTGATTACATTTCTCCTATTCTTCGCTTTCCAGCAAGAATCCCAACTCGAATAGCCTGAGGTTTCATGCCACTTCGTCAATAAATCCAGCTGTAGTGGATCATTGTTTCTATTCGCTTTTTGAAACATTGTCTCATACGGGTGGATCGTGGTGCCATAATATGAGTTTTTGAAAAGCATGTCGCCATGTGAGCACTTTTTGATATACTCCTCATCTGAAACGAATGCGGACATCATGGCTGTGACGTTATATCCACCCTCCAGAATAGCACCAGTACAGCTCTTTTCAGCGTTCATGGCATCCCCCATAGATTTAAAACAAGGCTTGATTGTGGGTAGCAGTAGTTCCACACCGATGCGGTCTGTCGCGAATATCATCGATTGGAGATGGTGGGGGCTAATGCAATTTATGGTCATGCCAACGAGCTATATTCCGCAGGCGGTTATATGTTAGAACTAATACTGATGTCCATAAGTTCTTAGCGTCTAGAAGTCTGCGTACCTTGTTGGTTTCTGTAACTTTACCAAGCCATGCATCGCTCCAGCACTCCCTGCTCCAAATTGGCAAAAAGGGGCCTCTTATTGAGGCATTCATTAGGATAAATCGTTTGTATTTGTTGATCAACTCATTTTCATTGCGCGTGAGGACTTCAGCGTGGGAGCCCAGATCGAAACACGTATTATCCCGCTGGACTATTTGGATATTGGGCGCCGGTGGAATGTATTGCGTTATATTGGTCTGGCCGTTCAGGATGAATATAAAATCGGCCTGGGCATGCAGCCCATGCTTTATAAAGAAAAGGGCGTTTCCATGAGCGTTGTCGGTTTCATGATAGGCGTAAAGGATCAGAGGGCGGTCTTCTTCTTCCAAGCTGATGTCCGTTTCCGGGTTATAATCCATATACGATTGGTCCTCCATCTGCTTCCAGCGATTGTATGGGTCAGAACTTGGCTCTTATTATAGGCAAATAAAAAATATCAATTGAAAACACTTACAGAGGTATTTGAAGTGGTCCCTAGACACGATAACTCTACTTCCCTTATCCTACCTCTGAAAAAAAAGGCATAAAAAGTTGAAACTGAGGTCAAAAGAAAGCAGACTAATACGCCAGCCCAAAGCAGTTTTGACACTCTTCGTATTTGAGTCCTCTGTGAAGGAGTAGATGTGGTAACGAAGAAGTTGTCCGATTCGTATTTATATTCTCGGTCTAAAGACTCTAGAGAATCATAGTCATTGCCATCATGGCCACTTTCGCTGCTGTCGTACTGATTGATTGAAACAGTGTAAGGAGCCTTTTTAGAGGTCGGAGATGGAGACATCCTATCGATTCTTAGAATTCATCCGATAGAATTCGACTTTGGTTTCGGTGTCGGGGGGTTTTTGTGTGGAATAGCGACTTGTGTTGTTGTCCCTAAGAATTAAGGTTGGATAGACTTGGGTACCAAGCAGACTGAGAAGAGGGCATGGTAATTTATGAGTTTTACAAAGAGAGACTTCATCTTATGTATGGGTTCGTCGGGATAAAACTTGGACATGCGGCTGGTGCGAAAAGTAACGGAATAGACCAGGAGGCCCTTTTCCCTGTACTACCTTGGAAATAACCCAAATTCAGGTGGGTATATACATACTTTTTCCTGCGGCCAGAAAACGATTCCCAAAAAAGTAACCTTCCCCCAATCCGAGGATGATAAGAAACTGTGACCCCGCCCAACATTTACCGTACCTGTTGTATACATGTATAAAGTGCAGCCGACGGGGAGACCAGGATTAAGTATATGTCGCAATACCCGCCAAATAACTCTACAACGACGCCGTCAGCACTGATTTGAACAAGCAGGTTGGTATCTCAAAATCCCAAAGAACTTTCAGGCTGTAAAATGGGAATTGATCACGCCAAATAAGTTTTGCTGCATGTATGATTAAGGAGCTAACACACCATTTAAAGTTAAGTGCCATTCTAATTTTCCGCAACTTGAAGCTTATTAATGCAAAATGCCGCTTAATTGCGGAGACTAGACGCGGTACGAAAAAATTTCGTTCATGTTATAAGACGAAAGGGGCGTTGTTATTTTGCAAAGAAATCTCCATGATTGTCGGAAATAACGTCTAAATTCGTCAATTCGATAGGCAGAGGGATGATAACAAGTGCCTCTTGATTTGTCCTATGTAAGTTTTCTTGGGTGCTGGTATACCTATCGGGACTGGGAAGACAGAATTATATATGAAGTATTGATATGTATAAATATATCGGTTTATAGGTCAGGCTAGTGCCTGCACGACGGTAACTGGCATGATGCATTGATTGTTGCGGATGGATAACGGTTTGACAATTAGTTTAATTCATATACAAGTAACTTGGTGTGAAGCGGGTTTCGAGACCAATTTCACCCTACTATATTACTTTTGTAGTCATTGAGATTCGCCGCTGTGGATGCCGTTATCGCGTGAATCACAGATATCTTACGAAGCAGTCTCCGGAGATAGATAGGCCGGACAAAACCTTGAAGGCAATGACGCGTCAACGAGTTTTTGCCAAGATAGAAGTCTGGCGCAGAAGTGGCGAGAGCCCTGTCGATAAATCCTCTCCATAAGTAGGTGGCTGAATACAAGCTATACACCACATTTTATCTCAAAACTTGAAACAGCTGCGAGCTTATTGACGCGGAACCCATCACTAAAAAAAAGGTTCTGGAGACAGAACGACAACCTATACGAAGTACAGCATTCCATTTGCAAATTTGGGTGCACGTTTAAATTAGATACTGGTTTAAGCGAGAAGATGGGGCTTATTATTAAATGGAGTTTCGCGTCAGGAAGCCGTGTGCCCAAGGAGGGCAGGATTTCGGCGGCATGCGAATACTAAGTAGCTAATAGAGCTATAGAGTGGGGGAACGAAAAAATGACCTCTGCGCCTCACCCAGGACAAGCCACCCACGGCAAGGGAGAGTTTGGTTCTCGAGATCACCCTTGCCCGGTTGATGGGGTTAGAGATTAAATTGTGAAAGGTCCTAGGCTTACGAAGTAAATCGAGTCGGGTTACAGCAAACCGCATATAAATAAACAACCCGATGAGATTCCTGTTGAATTCTCGGACGATGTTCGTCCGGTCGATGGTGTTGATACTAGCAGGCGGCGAACTGATATGCTTCCTTTGGAGTCGAATCTTATTTTGGAGCTGGGAGCATAGGCCACCGTTGATGATGGGTTTAATCCTGGGGACTTTAAGGGACAAATATCTGGAGAGGATTTGTTTTCACATTATTGCATGTTTATTATCCAAATTGATGAAAATCTCTAATATTGGTCCCCAGAAGCAAGGTCTTGGACTAGCTTCAGTTTAGTATCTGAATCATTACTATTTAACTAATCTCAACAATAAGGCTACAGTGAGAACACCGATTATTTGAAAAGCTGTCCCGCCTTAGCTAGCTCCTCAGTCATCCTCGCTCTCAAAACTTCAATATCAATAAACTCATCCCCTTCAATAACAGGAATACCCCGCTCAGTAAGCCACTCGGCAACCTCGTTAGGAGTCATCTGATACGGATTTGGGCCGCCTCTCCTCGCCTGCTGTTGAGTTCGCGCACCTCTAGGTTGGCGCGGCTGCTGCGGTCGTCGCAGACTGGGAAAGTCAAAATTTCCAATACTCCCGAGGGTATCCCCGTAACCTTGCGGTGGGTTTTCGTTGTAATCCGTGCCCTCTTGGGCGATATTGTTAAAGGTGCTGCTCCAACTGTCAAGGAGATTACCACCGGTGACGGGCATGGAGCCAAAGCCGCCCAAGTTGTCGAAACCGGGATACCCAGCGAAGGCCTCATCCGCGAGACCCGCGAGACCAGAGTCCGTGTTTGAGAACTGGGTACCGGTACCCTGGTTCTGCGACCGGGTACCGCTCTGACTCTCCTGCAAAGCGAAGAGAGCTTCAATCTGCTCTGGAGTCATCTCCCCGGTATCGAGCTGGTTTCTAAGAGCGGAGTACCGGTTGCCAACCCCTCTCGGCCCCGATCGGTTCTGAGAAGTTGTGGCGAGAACTCTGTTACCCACTCTGTTCCTGATATTATACGCCGGGTTCGCTCTAAAATTATTCGGACGGCTGATCCCTTGTCGGTAGTTTGGAGGATTTTGTGGCAGAAATGCTCGATCAAATTCGTTGAAGAGCGACTCGGCGCCGTTATTGAGACCCAAAAGATCCCGGTTAGGGCCACCGTTACCAGAGAAAGATTCAAAGTCCGTTCCCCAGTCATCCAGATTAACTTGCGCCGTAGGGTCAACTCCGAGCTTTCTCAGATAATCGTCCAAATTCTTCAGCTTTGCGCTTGATCTTACGGGTCTCGGGCGGTTGGCATTATACGGAGTAGCCCTTGTTCTGCTAGGTCTCATATTCCCCATTACATCCCTATCTGCCCAGTCAGTCATAAAACCGTCACGTTCGCGTTGTTCCATTCGAAGCTCGCGCGCCCTCTCCGCTTTGTCCCTCTCCTTTTCTTTTATGTCCCGCAGTCGTTGTTTCCGTCCCGCAACTTTGTCGTAGGGCGGTTCGGCTGGCTCTTCGGTCATCCCAGGGCCAGGCTTCCTGGAGAGAATCTGCATATTGCCCTCGGCGTCATATTCATTCTCGGGACCGGCCTGAGCCGGCTCCGGATTTCTGTAACCCCGACGCTGTTCCCCAATCCAACGCTCAGTTTCTGCGCGTTCTTCTTGGTTCTCCGGGTCGATTTCGGAGCCGTCGGAATCAAAGTCCGGATCCAAGTGTTCATATATGCCCGGGACATCAATCGGTTCGTAGTAGCCATTGTACCTGGTCGGATCGTAAGGAGCGGGATCTATATAGCCCGTACTGGGTTCCGGCTGCGCGCGCTGGTTGGCCGGCACGCTGAAAGTCGACTCCCCGCGGATAGGTAAAAGTCGTGGTCTCGCAGGTTTCGGTTGCTCCCAAGAGGGCTTTTTGGGGGCTTGGGCCTGGGGTTGAGCCACCGTCTGGGTCTCAGTATCCATTTGAATCTGCACGACCGGTGCATCATCTCCGTTCGGCTGGACGGTTTCCGTCACCATCTGGTCCGTCACCTGCACCTGAGGCACGTTCGCCGAAGCTTCCAGGTCCCACAGAGCGGCAGCGGCTTCCACATCACCCAAAAAATCCGCGGGATCGAGGTCGTAGCCGCCGGAAAGATTTTCGTAAGAGCCAGCTTCAGTAGCTGCGTCATCGATAATCTCGGTTGGAGCTATGGCTTCATCGCTCACGGGCTCCTCAACCATCGCATCGCGCTCCCCGTTGTCCCGGGCGTCGTCAAAAGTTATGCCTTCGTACTCAGGGTTACCGCCGTCCTGTTCGAGGAGTTCTCTTACGTAATTGCCATACTCCGAGTACTCGTAGTCACCAGTGTCGGGACTGAGACTACCTGGACCCTGATTCTGATATGAAACTGCGTTCAACGGGGCACCATTATTGTTGGTGTTAGTGCCGACGTTCGGGACGAGCTCGGTAAAGGCTTCTCCATCTTCCTCAATAAGCATCTCATCACCAGTCCCACTTCTACTTCCACTTCCACTTCCACCGTTCGTTCCATCTTGGGACCCACCGTATTGCGGGAGGGCTGTTACGCTGCTTAGTGAGGTTACTCCGAGGAGGAAGAGGAGAAGCGCGGAGCGTGCGATTTGTGGCATGTTTTCTCGCTTTTTTTGTGTTGCGACACCTGCCCGCCGTTCTTTATTTCCTTTTGATACAAAGCCCGCGCTGTATTATAGCGGTACAAAAAAACGTGTTCGATGAGTTGAAGAAACGTGGAAATCTCGTGGAGATCAATGGTCGGAAGGGTGTTATATCGTTAGCTTCTTGGAGTCGAGCGGGACATGGTGGCGCGGAATTGCACATTATTCTCTCATGGTGAGGTTGTTCGAGCAGTGCATAGGTGCGGTATATATAACTCCCTCCGCCGTACAAAATCCTTGTAGGACAGTTTATGATCCCAAGGCTACGAATTGTCCATTTAAAACTTGCTCGTGCCAAGTCCACGAAATTGAGATATTAATTCCAGTCGTATCCGGGTTAGTCCATTGCTGGTGTTGAGATGCAGTTTTAGTGTGAAGTGAATTGGTTAGAACTTATCAGTGATCTGATGAAGTAAAATAAACCACCGCATATTAATCAAATTGCAAAAAAGGCTCCTGTTTTCGCCATAATTCATTATTCATAAAGTCAATAACCTGCTAAGAGAAACGCATGCGCCCTGTTGTGCATGGACTATAAGGAGAAGAAACGTGCAAGAAAAGAAGAAGAAAGTCGTTCATGAAAACACCTTTAAATGCCCATTTTACCTCAACGTCAACGCCATCCTCGACAAAACCGCAAAGTAAGAACCACCAGATGCAATATCATATAAAAGTAAGCGACAACATAAGCAGATCACAAACCATAACCCTCAGTCACACCATATCAACATCGTCGTCCCCCGCTCCCTCTCCTTCACCATCCCCAAACCCTTCCGAGTCTCTAAAATCGTGAAACCTGTGTGTAAAGCTTGTATTCAACCCTATACTCTTCCTACCGGCTCCGCTTGCAATACTCCTAGTGCTCCTCACACCTTCTGATCTAACACTGTTCGGAGTCGAAGGCCTTGACGGTGGTGTAAACTCCAACTTTTTCGTGCTCCCACCATTATTTCGAGATCCACCGGATGTCTTTCGCTTGATTCCTTGGTTGGTCACAGTGCTATCGATGGAGGGAATGTCGAAACTGTCCGGGAGGGATAATTGTGACCGAGTAATGTGGCGAGCACGGTGGGCAGATGTTTCGAGTATTTGCTGTGAAGCTCGAGTATTACGGCGTGATTGACGGGTGACTATCGGTCTATTGGTGCTGCCGCCGATTGTTCCCGGGATGTTGGCTTCGATAATGACACCCGGTGCGGCTGTCTTGATGATTTCCTGTTCTGGAGAAAGCAGCATATGATCGGTGAGAAGCGGCGGTGGTGTCATAACTTCCTCGTCGTGCGAAAACATGCCATCTTCAACAATCTCAATTTTGACTTCTTTTGTCATAGGGCTCGCCGCATCCCCCATATCTACATCAGCTGTGAGGTCAACTATAGCTGACACGCTATCGGCGTGGAAAGACGGAGGAGTCGACATCCTACTAAGTGGCGTCAATGGAGAAGTAGCAACCGTTTCTTTGATAGGTGTGACTGGTGCAATTGGAAGTGTATCCTGTTGTACCTCCATCTCTACACCTTCCATCGGTGTCGTAGTGTTTGGCGTTTTTACGACTCCAATATCAACTTCGTGCTCAGTTTCCATTCCTCCTATAAGTGCCCGACCCTCGGGGCCTGGAACTTCCGACTTCTCTTCTATTTGATCAATCGAAATTTCATTTTCTCCAACAATGGGAGTTACTTCGCCAATTTCCGTTTCGTAGCGAGAGATAGGCTCTTCCTGGATATGCTGAAAGACCACTGGTGTCGCTATCGGTCTTCCGCCTTCTCTATCCCACATGTCCTCAAACTCAGCATCTAAATCTTCAAGATCCATATCCCCACAACCGCCAAGATCGTTCAGATTTTCAAGCCAAGTGTTCACAACATTACTCGTAGATTCTGGTTCCTCGGCATCAAGCGCTTCAAACGGGAGCTTCTTGGGCAATGCGGCCATTGCTAGCGTTAGCTCAACTGGGGCAACCTGTTTATTCTTGCCTTTGTCTTGTATAGGTCGGCTTTGAGGCTCGATATGATCGGGAGCCAACCGTTCCCATCCCAAGCACGAACCAAAAAACATATCATCCCAATCAACGCTTCCGTATGACGGTAAATTAGCATCTTTGAAACTCGCGAAAAAGGGTTCTTGGCTGGTCGCCTGTGCATTTTTGTTCTTTTGTTTGTTCATCTTGGTGTCATTCAGCATTTTCATATCGGCAGCCAAAGCCGTTGCAAAAAACTCCTCCTCATCAGGTTCCCCTAAGCCTTGCTCCTTCAATGCTTCAACCAGCTTTTCTTTTTCGGTCTTCAGTTCTTCAAAATGTCTTTCCGCAATCTCAGCACGCTGATCTGCCACTTTTGCTTGCTCTCCCTTACCCAGTTTTCGAATGCCCTTCGCGATCTCCCGCAGACGAGTCGCTGCAACGGAAGCAACGCGGATAGGTGGAGGCGGTGGCAGCGTGCCGTTTGCCTCAATCGCAGGTAAATCGCCAATTTCAAGAATAACTTCATCAAGAATATTATCTTTTGCATATGGCGCCATGGCTCTCCAGAGCGTTTCCGCTGTCTCATTGTGCGCCTCGTCGGTGTAAGTAGCTTCTTTGAGATTTTGGAGACGTTCCTCCGAAAGGTCCCAGGATTCGGTATTGAGCGCGCGGCTTCTTGTCAAAGCTGTTGGTATGAGGTTTCTAAGATTTGTAGGTGTCCCAGGGCCAGGTAATTGAGGCAGACTTGCGAGATTCATCAGATCGAGTCGAGGTGGGAGATCAGGTATGTCTTTGGGGGCCATGGCAGGCTCCAGAGGAATTAGCCCGGGAAATATCATAGGTCGAAGTTTGGTTGAGGTCTTCATAATTCGGGATGGCTGCTCTGTATGTCGGGTTTTATCCGTCTGGATAGGATGCTTAGGAGTTAAGCTTGTAGCATTTACCATCGGGTCTTGGAAGGAAATAGTAGGTATATGAGGTGTGGTAGATGCAGTTTTTGGAGGGCTGTGGAGGATCTTTAGAGCTGGTGAGGCCACTGGAGGCACAACTTTATCGCTTTTTACTTCTCCCTTTTCCTTTTGTTCTGCTTCTTTCGAAGCTATCAGTTTGGGCTCTATTCTCAGCAGTTTCGAAGCCAAAGAGACTGTGGATTTCAATTTTTTACGAGATGCTTCATCTGGATCAGGTGTGCCCAGGGCACGAGATTCCTGGTCATACTTTTCTTGCAAATATTGAACTTTCGCTGGAGACATCCGTTTAGGGCCGTGGAATGTTGTCATGGAAGTTGGAAGCATGTCGGCATCTGTCATAACAATATCACTGCTTTCATTATCTGGGGAACTTGGAGACATGGAGCTATCTGTGACTAATATTTATTTTACTTGTATTTAGTTTCTCACGTACGGAGATTAAAAGGAGCGAATCGTTAGAAAATTCGGATCACTGACCTCCTTTCCCCTTCCGATTGCGAATATCGAAGGATAAAGAGGACGGTGCAACAATGATTGGGACTTCTGTGACGTTAGCAAAAGCTTCCCAAGGATCTTAGAGAGTTTTACAACGTACCTTCAAGAGCCTTTCTCGAAGCAGGGTTCTCCCCCTCTTCCTCATCATCGGAAATAGTAATGGCGTTGACAGCCTTATTTCCAGAGCTCTGAGTTAAAACGCCAATTTGCTCTTGAGGTTTCACCGTGCCTTTCTTCTTTAGTGTTTTTGGCCATTTCTTCTTTCCTGTGGGGATTGACTCGTTGACAGCTTCGGAGTGAGCTGCAGGAACAAAAATAGGAGCAGAGGGTTTCAAAGTAGACGTTTTGTGCGATGAGGCGGAAGTGACATTTTGAGTATTGGTTTGTACTCCTGGTTTACGTTGTGATGGTAGGGGAAATTTGAATTCTTCTATGAGGCGGCCAGTACTATCACGAGGCTTTGAACTAGTCCTTAGAATCTGAAGATCACTCGAGTCAGCACCTAAGTCGTTGAGATCATTCTGGCTGCCTTGTTCCTTCCCCATTTCGAATGGAACCTTGGATCCGAGTGGAGAGGGTCGGAAACGCATAAAAGTTTCTGATCTTGATCCCTTAAGGGTAGAGGTCGAATTCAAGGGCCCTTGGGACTCTTGCTCCGGACTGGATGAGGATTGTCGGACCGCTGGTGCAGTAGGAGGTCTCCAAGATGGTTTCTGAGGAGGAGAGACTGGGAGGTCGAATCGTCGCAAAGGAACCTGAAGGGTCCCAGCGTTGACACGAGGGGTGACTGCCGGCGTAGGAAGGGTGATCGGAGACCCGTAAAACTTTTGTGCGGGAGCAGCTGCTCGAGTCTCGGTCTTTTCGGGTCCGGGGACAGTTGGAAAGACGCGAGCTGGAGGTTGCTCAACTACGAAAGGAGGATAGCCGACGTGGTGTACGGCAGCCGGTTGACGGTTCTCAGGTTGGAAGGAAGGCCTTTGAAAGGAGGATGGCTGGCTGTACGCAAGCTGGCTCTGAGGGTAGAAGTGCGATGGCGCTCGTTGGTAGGAGGTCAGGTACTGCGGTGGGGCGGGTTGGGCAGGAAGTTGAGGATAATTGTGCGTATAATTGTAACGCTGTGGATCGAACTGCCCTGAGAACGTGTTTTGCCTGCGCACACAACAGTCAGCTTCAGATCTCAACCTCAACGTTGCAGCAACGAAAACTCTCTCTCATAAAAAAAACCACCGTCAACTTACGCTTGAGGAACTGAATATCCATAGGGATAGTTCTGCTGAATGCCCTGACTGTTCGAATTCTGGTAAAATTCAGTCGGGTAGTTGAAAGAGCCTTGAGTATCATCAGGTCTCCAGTCCCTTTGTTGCAACAGCTCTCCATGGAACTGGGCCTGCTGCTGCTCCAAACGTGCCTGGTGCTGTTGAAGAGATGGACCTTGCTGTTGGCTCGAAATGGTCGGTTGCGGATAGTAGATTGCTGCATGGGGATTGAGCCGCGACAGCGGCCTCGAACTCATAGATGTTCCGACAAGACGGGAATCGACGGAGTCCACCGCAGGCTGGTGGGGAGAAACACCTTGCTGGTTACCCCATTGCTTTCTGTCTTTATCATCTTTGCCAGCCATGGCGGCTAGGAATACACGGACAGATGTGGTAACTCGATATGGTAAGATGGATGTGTTTATTTGGAAGGGTAGTGATGATGAAGAAGGGTAATGGTGAACAGCTCAAGGTCGAGTTGCAAGGTCTACATATACCCTCTCCTACCGGAGCTACCCGTCTGATATTTCATGGAGCAATATCAAACCTATTGTTTACTACTTTGAGGCTCCTTGAGCATGTATTTGGCCTCATTTCTCCAAACGATAGCGAAAAGCACTGGCGAGCGAGCTCGCCGAGGACTTACAAACCCTCCCTAATAACAAGATGCTGGCAAAAACCGTTCGAGTATTTGAAGTTATGAAGTTATAGAATCTAGCTAAAAGCAGTTCTACTGGTCTCGTTTAGAATCGTTCTCAAGTCTTCATTTATATAATTATGAGCAAGCAAAAATCACAACTAGGAGCTAAAACAACAATGGAACCACTAATAATATATCAGTATTCGGGTTCCGAGCCCTACCTAATCTCTAGTAGTCTTAGGAGAGTGGCCTTCCCAAATGAGTTTTCTAGAATAGTTATTTCGCCTCGATATACCTTTGGGTCCTCTCGACAGACCAGTGTTATAGACGATAACTCGTCGTATATAAAACAGCCACCTTTGGAAACGGCCGGGTTGCAACACACACAATCCAACACACCCGAAGCGGACGGGGCACCCCACCGCGTTACACAGCATTCCCCCGCAGTGCCTAAAAGTACCACAGCCAAGCGCACATCTCGTCCCCGGCACTTTTCGAGCTCCAACCCGCCGCCGACGTACGACTCCGAAAACGACGACAGCAAAACCATAAACCCCGTCACACATCCACACATTCTTATCGACAAGCATCATTATCACTCCCCCGAAGGACCTTTCACCATGCCCCCCAAAAAGGCCGCCGCAAAGAACACCCCATCCATCTCCAAAAACACCGACATCGACTCCCTCTTCGCCGGTATCGACGACATTTCCTCCCCCACCAAGAAGGAAGCCGGTGCCAAACCCCGCGCCTCTCTCACCGTCGACGATCCGAACGAGAAGGCCCTCTTTGCAGAAATCGAGGGCCTCACCGCAGAATACCGCACACCGTCGCGGTCGGTTACTCCAAGGCTCAGCGGTACGAATCTGGCCGCGGGTGCGAGAGCTAGCTCCGAGAGTCTGAGAAAAAAGGCTGCTGCGCCGAGGGCACCTGCTGCTGCAGCTGCCAAACAGGCGAAAGTGGAAAGCGAGGAGGAAGAAGACGATGACGAAGATGATGAAGACGATGACGAGGACGACGATGATGATGAGGAAGAGGATGACGAGGAACTCGCGGAGATCAAAGCTTCTGTGAAGAAACCCACCAGGCAGGCGGACAGTCAACCACAAGGGCAGCAGCAAGGCTGGTGGGGCGGTATATGGTCCACCGCCTCGGCCGCCGCCAATGTCGCTCAAACGGCCGCCAACGTCGCTCAAACGACCGCTCAGTCCGTCTACAAGGAAATACAATCCTCCGAGGAAGCTCAACGGTGGACGAGGCAGGTCACAGGCACCGTCGAGGGTCTCCGGGATTTGAGTAAGTCGATCACCTCACCAACCTGTTCACCACTATAGCCATTTCTCCCCGTTAAAAAAACAAGTACACCCATGAAAAACTAACACGATTCTTCTCCCCACCAGCTGGCGACATTCAAAAACGTGCTATCCCCACATTCACCACCCTCCTCCACCATATCGCACCGCCAATCTCCGCCCACGAACGTCTACATATCCATACCACCCACGACCTCCAAAACTACCCCTCCATCGACCCCATAATCCACCACGTCTTCGCCCGCGTCATGCAACAGGTCGAAGGCGGTGATCTACTAGTCATCCAGCGCGGCAGCGAAGCCACCAACAAACACAACAGCTCTCTGAGCGCCGGATGGGGCGGAGGACCCTGGTGGCGTGACGAAAGAAAGCGAGAACTGGGTTCCGTCAAGGGACTGGAAGCCGGCGTCAAGCTAGCCAAAGCCACAGCCGAAGGGTTCGCCCAGGAGTTCTCGCTGAGAAGTCCCACGATCGAAAAAAGGGGCGGGGAGGACTTGGATCCCAACAATCCCGTCCGGAAGAGTGATATATTTCTGAGCTTGCAGCCCGTGGTGTACCCGTGTCCGTTCAGTACCGTCTTGTCGAAACCGGAGGACGGGGAGGATGTGGAGGAGGTTATGAGTTTTGCGATATACCTGTTGGATGGGAAGCATAATTTGGAGTTTACGACGATGAGCCAGACTTTCCCCGCGAAATGGGGTGAGTGGATGGATGCGGAGTTTGAGGAGTTGCCGGAGGACGTGCAGCTCGGGTTGGCGAACGGGGCGGTGGATCCGAGGGAGTGGGTCGCCGAGTGGATGGAGGAAACGATCGCTTTGGCGGTCGGGATCGTGGCGCAGAGGTATGTGAGTAAGAGGATGGGAGTGGGCGAGGGGTTGAAGGGCAAGCAGGTGGATCTGGAGGGGAGGTCGGATGTCAATCTGGGAACCGAAGCTGGAGTCTTGTAGACAATTTCTGTTCGTCAAGGTTGGGGTTTTGTTAGATTTAAGTCCTAGTTTGTGTGTTTTTAGTGACCGTTGGCTGGCTCACAGATTAGTGTCGACTCTACCGAATGAGTAGTGTATCCTTCGATAGGGGGGGTAGTATTCTGTTTTTCCTTGACATCTAGGCGGTTTGGAGTTTCTTTGGCGGGTTCTTTGGGCTGCACGACCTTTTTTTCTTTTCTATAAACGCGTTTTCCCAATCTCTTATGCTCAGGATGCATGCTATATAGCTATGGCCATATTTCTTTACGGAGCCCTATTTAGCTTGGAGGCTAATCGATTCATATCAAGACACAAGATTGTTAACATTAAATTGCAAGCCTTTACGGTCATATAACCAAGTCTATGATTTATGAACCCACTATTCAACATTAACTTTCCCCATGAAATGCATCAAAAAGACGTTCGCTAAGAAACAACCGGAAACCGCTAATAAAAACTCTAAAACTAAAGAGAGGAAAAACACCGTCTACAAAAACTCAAACTAACCCCCGCTTCCATCAACTTATGCAAAATCAGCTCTATCCAAACTTCAATCGAACAACGCTCATCAGCATATTCATCAAAGCGTGCACCATTACCGCCCCGCTCGCCACCAACAGTCCCTCGAAATCTACAAAATCCCTCTTCCCTTCCCCCGTAACCCCAAACTCCCACCCGAACCAGAAAATCCTTCTGACGCACCACCCGCTCACAATCTCCAGCCCCCAAGTGATCAGACTCGCCCAGAATGTCAGTCCAAAATCGTACCCGTCTTGGAGCACATCCGCATCCGTGAATGACAGGTACGGGTATACCTCCTTGTTGGGGCCGTAGTGCAGAACTACAATCCAACCTAGAAATGCGAGCATGCTGACGTTTTCGGAGAGACCACGGAGGAAAAAAGAACGGCCGGTGAGTTTGACGTGTTCGGAGTAGGTTGTGGATGTGAAATTGAGATAGGTCAAGAAGCTGTGAAAGCGGTGAGATATATATATGGGCTGAAGGAGAATGGCCATAGAGGAGGAGAGAAGCTGGAGAATGGCAAATTGTGAGGGAGAACGCAGGCGGGCGTATAGCGTGCGAATGTATGTCTATTTCTAGAAATCAGTTCGTTGCCTTCATGTGAGAAATTATTGGTAATTAGGAGCTTACGTAGTAGGTGAGACTAAAGTATAGTTTAAACACGAATTCCAACGGATAGCTCTGCACCTGCGCGCTGAGAATCCACCCCGTGATACCGTCCAATGCGAGAATGGTGCCAACCCAGGAGTACACGTATATAACGGTCTCCTTGTTACTATGTGGTAAGGTCCTGAGGTAAATCTCGGCGTACAGTTCACCCAAGACGAAAGCGACAAGACCAAGTAGAATCGCAGAGCAGAACCAGAGGAATCGGATGTACGAATACGGGATCCATCGGGTACGCCGGCGGATCTGGCGAGTTATGCGAGTGAAGGGTGTGTTTCTGGGTGGATAGGTGTCATTCGAAGCGTTGGAGGAAGAGCGGGTACGGGTGAAAATGTTGCCATAGGAAAGAAGGGAGGTGGACTCGTTCGGGTCTATCTCTTCTTCCAGGACTTCGTCTTCGACATTGGTATTCCGATTGTTGTTGCGAGTGTTGTTGGTATTGTTGAGGTATGCGGACGGTTGATGGTATCGGAGTGAGGAGTGCCGGTCTTCGGCATGCAGGACGATAAAAGCGACGACGGCGGGGAGACACATGGTTATGAATGTGAGCAAGATCCATGTGATGTTGAGATGGGCGAGGGGACGGGCGAAATAGTAAATAGGTATCCCGATAGCAACTGAGATGGACCAGGAGAGAAGGTAAGTTGCCGGACCACCGAGGCGTGCTGGCCACCTGCAATTCTATCAGCAATCGAGTAAAAGTGGATATAGGGAGAGCGAGGTATACCATTTCATATTGTAAAGATTGAAAAGGCTGGTCATGTAAAAGAGGCCCATAAGAAGGTAAAAGCCGTAGTAGACGAGCAGGAAGAACCACCAGTCGATCTCTACGGACGCTTTCCCGTGACCAGGTGAGCCAGATATCGGTTCGGTGCCATCCGAGAGGATCGTAGCGTTGTTCCACTGTATGCTTTCGTTGTGCAGCTTCTTTCCCGGCCATATCATACGGAGCATCTCATCGATGAGAGACGATATAAAGGTATCGTCGGAGTTGGTACTCGGTTTTATCGTAATGGGCAGAGGTATAGCACACCAGCCGATGACCTGGAATAGAAAGTTAGTCCTGATACAGCAAACATTTCTTACACCGGATTGAAGCCTTACGATACCGGCCGGAAGGACCACCAGGACGAACGCTCTACCCCACCAATACCTCACCAGCCTCTCGACGACATCCCGCCGTGGGCTGAACAAGCTACCGACATCACTAACAAAGCCTACGAGCCCGCTTCTCCGTCGTAGTAAACCGACGGGGCTTACAATGTCCCCTTCGTCGTCGTCGGTACCGATAAAGCTATCGTAGGCGGCAGATGTGGCCCGGGAGATGGAATCAACGAGATTCCCTATAGAGGACTTCTTTTTCAGTCGAGGTTGGCGTAGTGGACGGGCGGAAGAGTGGAACGAGTTTGACTCGGACCCTTGGCTGAAGGTGCTGGTAAAGGTGTTTTGCATTTTCGCTTGTTTTGTTGCGACAACGACCGACGACTGCAAGCACAGACGGCGATACAGGCAAGCTGTTTAGGTGAAACCCATGGATGATGCTTACATGCGCGGAATACACTCGCACAGGCGACTCGGAGAGAGGTTCTTCGGAGGTGGCGGGAGAGACGTGGAGGTTGGGCGACTGGAATGAAGATTTTCGGACTGAGGATGGGGAAGGCGGAGTGTTGGCGGCGTGTTTTTCGTCTGATGTTTTATTTTGGTGGTGGTGTTGCGGAGCTGGAGCTTGCCTGCCTGCCTGCTGACTTGTGACGGAGCTCACCCAGCACCCAGCAGTGAGAGTGTGTAGCCCCGGCAGCGCTGGCCATTCCAAGGGCATGTCATCGTGCAGAAAACTAGTAGCGGGATGCGGCTGTGATGCTGTTGGTAGTTGCACCGATGACCGAGACTGAATTATCGCGGCTTGTAATTCCTTAGTTGGTTGGAAGACGGCAGGTTGAGGCAACGAAAAAGGCGGCTTGCGTTGCGGATGGAAAATACAACAGCCGGCGTTGCTTTTTCGGACATGCAAACACGCGATATCAAACAGCATCCGGTGGAGTTTAGAGACCGCTATCCGCTCGATTGCAGCTGTCGAGACGCTAGCTCTGGCCGTTTCGTGCATAGATTAAACGTTTGCTTCGTGGGAGGGGCCCGGTCGATATCCGTTGAGGGGTTCAATGTAAGTTCGCGCACGTTCGCCGTCTACTGAACCGGTCTGGCAGGTTCTTACCAAAAATACGCGTTCGATTCCAGCGGCTACCATTAGCTACCGCGAGCTGCCACTGGGATACTCGAGCGGCATCCGATAGCTCTCCGGTCGATATCCATTTGCGGGTGCGGATACCTTGTGCTTCCCGTTAGGCTGTTGCATTGTCTCTGTCGTCCGGGTTGGCCTTTTGCGACGGATCGAGCAACTTCAGGCGCGGACAATTGGTGCCTGAAGTAGTGCCAGGCATGCCTGTCGATGTAGATTTCCAATTCTACCCTGTGCAATACTCGTTTCCGATAAGTCGCCCGTTGTTTAAAAGATATAACTGTTGGATCGATCTTGTATTTCGTAACCCATACAATTGTTCTAGAACTGTACAGTTGCTAAGGAATCAAAAGGTACAAGCGCTGGCAACGACCGTCGTCCATTGTTCGATCGCGGGTATTTGTCGGGCGTATCAACTACGGCCAATCGTCAAACCAAGCGAGATGACACCTTGACCTACCAGTTAATATCTTGAAATCCATTCATCTCGAGGTTGTTCTAATCTCTCCGGCCGGGAAGATTAATTATAGTATTATCGATAACCGTGTTATCAGACCGAACGTGCTGTGGGGACTGTTTGTATCTTTCCCTCGGTGACAGCGTCGACATTGACCAGCCGATATATTTTATATATAAAGACACAGCAGCCGTCCTCTTCCTCGGCCTTCTCACCCCGCTTCTCCTTCCCTCCTACAACAAACAAACACCCTTCGAGCTGGTTACAGCTACTCCTCCTCGTCAAATATATCGCACACTTCACCTTCTCGCTCGTCATCCTTAATCTCATTCGGTACGTATCATGCACCAACGTTCGTTACCACTCATACTAAGCTCCCGAAGAATATAAAAGTCTCATCATAGCCCTCCCGTAACGTGCATCTCGCCCTAAAATCTTCTCGCCCTGGGATTCCATACTGTAAGCGACCTTGTAAATACTCCTTACCTGGTCTTGTCTTGTCACTAATGCCTTTGAACCACCACTTATATAGATACTTTCATATCGAGAAAGCCGATTTTTGTTCTTCGCTCTAAAGTTCCGTAATCAGATCGTCGTTGTGATTCAAACTCACTATACTGCAAAATGTCGTCGTCCTCCTCAAAAAGTAAACCTAAGAGGGGCCGTCGACCCCCGCCACGAAATAACGGAGTTTCCACTCCAGCTGGAAACAAACTTCAAATCTCAGAATCGAGTTCGAATAACACTACACAGTCGTCGCCGCTAAAAAGAACATCTCACGGAAGGCTGTTGCCAAACTTGAAAATACATCCTCCAACCAAACTCTCTCGCATTCAGACCTATTTCGAACGCTTTAGTGCCGATGAACTCAAGGTCAATGATGGCGAGACATCCAAAGCATTCATTAGAGCGATTCTCCGTCAGTGCGGGGAGCCTGATGTCACTGAGGAGTGCATAATTAGCTTGGGCAACAACGGGTGTGCTCTCTTCAGCCTTATCGACGCCCTCTCATTCAACCTTGATGACGCTGAATTTCTAAACAACTATGTCGGACAGTTTTTCATCTTTCTGGGACACAGGTACAAAACCAATGAGAAAGCTCTGGCTGTAATCTCCTTCGATGACATGGTTCGTTTCATCATGGTTAGGGTTGTACAGGATTGCGAAAGCACCTTTATGGCACTTGCCGATGCAACGAAGAAAGACAGGTTGAACGCGGGAACCCTCGAAGGTTTCGCCTGGTTTCTTCAGGAGTACATGAGTATCGGATCCGATGTCCCTTCTTACATCGAATCAATCATCGGCGATGTTCTAGTCCTCGAGAAATTCTACACCCGTACCTCAAACCCGGAAATTCGTCTCATCGGCCACAAACTCAAGTATTGGCTCGATTGCGATGGTTTGAAAAGGCAGCGTGCCGCCAGTGGCTACGCCCCTGGAGGCCGTCATGACAATGATCTCGAAGACTATCGCCAAATAAGTATCATCCCTACGCCTGACGAAATTCATTCCACAGAGAAACCTTTCCTTATCAAATCGCAAGATGCATTGAAACATCAAGGTGATGCTCGTATAGGGACTCATCTTGACTGCCAATTCCGTCTTTTGCGCGAAGAGATGCTTAAGGAGATACGTTCCGACTACCACGAATTCGTCAAGGGTCAGAAATTTGGACTAAGTCCTAACCATCACTCTGAACGTTCAAGGCTTGTCATAGAAAATCTAAAGTGGGATGGCTGGGATTTCGAATGTTGCATCAAGCACCGCAAATTTGGCGTTAGGTTGACCGTTCCGGGTGGATTTGAAAAATTCATCAAGTTTCCAGGTGGTTCCTACGACCAGCTGCTCACAGATGATCCGACCTTTCCGTTTAGACAGAACTCCATGGCTTGTCTTGTCGTCAACGATGAGATCGCTGGATTCGCTCGTCTCAACAGAGATGTCGAATGTCTTCGCGAGGACCCACCTTGCATAATCCTCACCTTTGAAGGGATGAAAGCCATCCAGTTCCTCATGACAAAACTATGGTGGGCTCTAATCCAGAAGGAGGAAGACAAAACCCAGATCAAGTTGATTTGCGTTGATACTCCAGTCTTTGCTCATGAACCAATCCTCAAGAGTTTGCAGAGCATGAGAACAATCCCTTTGGCAAAGGAGCTAGTACACTACAAGAAGGGTGATAAAATTGGAAAGACAGCATTTCACCCGGAGCAACCCGCTAGATATATCGCCCCTGATAAGCCGTTGCGGGACATTGTCAAAGGCGGCACAATGATGACTATGGATAAAGCGCAATGTAAGGCTATTGTTACTGCTTTAAAATACAAAGTCGCCTTGATTCAGGGCCCTCCTGGTAAGTAATTTTCAAGTTCAATTTTAGAAAAATGTGGAGACTAACGTCCGGTAAATCCAGGAACTGGGAAAACCATGGTTGGCAATATTATCGCAAAGCTCATGTATCTATACACCAACGAGAGAATACTCGTGATCACACAGCAGAATCACATCTGCGACGAATTTATCGAAAATATCCTCGGTATGGGTATCAAGCAGGAAGAGATTGTCCGTCTTGGAAGTCAGTACACCCGAGTTACTCGCTCCGTCTCTCTCAACGAGATATCCGATGAGAAGGACCTTTTAAAGTCGGCGAAGGAGGCTATCGAATCCGTCAACAACAATCTTTTGTGTGCATGGCTCCAGGTCGATAATGCCTTCACTGAGACTTTCGGCGATCAAATGCAGCTTAGCGATATACGGGAGATTGCAATCGTTTACAATGAGCCAGAAGCCGACAAGCAAATCGTCGACCCGTTCGGCTATCGTGCTGCATTCACCGTGCCTGATGACCTCGAACAGATCGGGGACAGGGATATCACTGGTGACAATCTTTTCTTCTTATGGTCTGAGGACTTTGAGCTCCCTGTCATATTGAGAGACCATATGCCTGAGAAGGGCCGCCTCATCTGGGATCTACCCCCAGAGAAACGTCAGGTCCTCATGTCCTGGTGGAGAGAGGCTACCATGGAAGACCAAGTTTGGGCTATCGCGCAAGCGGCTACTGTCTATAATAATCTCATCGACGAACTGAACCGGTGGAAAGACTCCCGTATTCGCAACGTCATGACTGAGAAGCGTATTATTGCGGCTACTACCAACGGTGCGGCCAAGCATTTGCAATCTATTGCGGCAGTGGCACCAAAGATCATCATCGTTGAAGAGGCGGCTCAGATTCTCGAATCTCATGTGCTCGCGGCGCTTCATCGGGGTGCGGAGCAGCTGATACTTATCGGTGACCACAAGCAACTCCGTCCTCGCTGCGACACGTACGAGCTTTCACATGACTCCCAAAGAGGTTATAATCTAGACATTTCCCTTTTCGAGCGTCTCATCCAAGCTGGGTATCCACATACGACTCTTGAAGTTCAGCATCGTGCTCGCCCGGAGATCTCTAACGTCATTCGAACCTTGACATACCCTAAACTCAAGGATACCTCATCCGTCAGTCGATTCCCCAATATCCGTGGTCTGCAGAAAAACATGTTTTGGATGCACCACGAGAATCGTGAATCCTCGGCCACAAACCTTTCGGATCGTGCCTCCGCAGTGTTCAAAAAGTCCAGCAAGATCAACGAGTTCGAAGCCAACATGGTGGTTTCCATTATACGATACCTCGGAGCGAACGGCTACTCTTCTGACAATATCGCTGTTATCACACCCTACTTGGGGCAAGTAGCCTTGATTTCCAAGTTGATTCGACAGAAATCGAGTTTCGATGTTATCCTGTCGCAAATGGATTACCATGAGCTGGTCAGGGCCGGGCTTATGGAGGCAAGGGATGCTTCTGGGATTACTAAATATGTGGAGGTTTGCACTGTTGGTGAGTATTCTTATCTGATTTCTTGGCTTCTTCTTTTTTGATGCTATTGCTAATAAAGACAACAGATCAATTTCAAGGTAGCGATCGCGACATTATCATCTGTTCCCTAGTCCGCTGCAACAAGGAGCACAACATGGGCTTCCTCAGATCCCCAGAGCGAGTCAACGTCATGCTCAGCCGCGCTCGCCAAGGTTTATTCATCATTGGTGATCTCTACACAGCTGTAGGCCACGGGAGCCCGGAGGGTACTACCATCTGGTCTGAAGTGGTTCACATGTTTACGAAAGAAGAGCGAATATACCCGGGGATCCCTATTGTATGCCAAAAGCATCCGAAGCAGAGGTATGTCTGTGAGACGCCTCACGAGTTGGATCATCAAGCACCGGAAGGGAGGTGTAGACTTGATTGGTAAGTTGTTTTGTTTTCTCTAGGTCTTTGCTACTCAATTAGTGGGTAAATGGCCACCGATCGCGCTAACTACCAAACTTGAAAATAGTGGCGCATGGCTTCCATGCAAGTCACACAAGTGCTCGTATTATTGCCATGGTGGCGACGATCACAGCGCTACAACGTGTGAGGTGATTGTTACAAGAAAGTGCAGCAACGGTCACGACTGGGATGATAACTGCTGGTCACCGAAACCGAAGCAGTGCGAAAAGTGCTCTCGGATTGACGCTCACTTCCAGGCTATAAACGACGAGGAAGCGACAAAAGAAAAGGAAGAATTCGAGCGAGATTTGGCTATAGAGAAGAGGAAGAAACGTGTTGCAAACGAAGAGAGGACTAGATTTGAGCGACAGAAGCACATTGAACGAGTCACGAATGAGAGGTTGATCGCCGAAGGAAAACAAAAATCCTCAGTCCCGCAGCGAAGCAAGCCTTACGTCCGGCCGTTTGGGCTCGGTGGAGCCTTTGTTAAGGACATTTTGGCTATCGAAGAGCAAAACAAGCAGGATAATGAAGGCAAGGGAAAGGGGTCTCCCGCCCCATCTTCCGTTGCTTCTCATGGGAAGAGGAGTATCACTTCGTCTCAAAGTCAATCAAAGTCAGACAGCCCTCGCCCGATGAGTCTTAAGGATCTTCAAGTCCGGTTTAGTGGTCAGGCCAGCAACGGTGTTACCCCCAACCCCCCACTCGCTTCTTCGGAAAGTCCGAACAATTCTATCACCACTCAGGCTCCAAAAGAGCCACTCCCATCACCGTGTATGCCTCAGCAGTCAGTTGAAGCTACAAAGGTCTCAGAAGATGCTGCACTTGTTGAATCCCCAATACCCGTCGAAAGTTCCCATATGATTGCCAGAGAGGAGTCTTCGGATGAAAGTTCCAATATTGAGTCCGGCGGCACTGTTATCAAGCACGATCAGGATCTTGTTTCTTCTGACATTGAAGTTCTTATCGAGCAAGTCAATGCAGCAGAACCACGTATTCGATTGGATGACGATAGTTCTAGTGATGGATTTGAAGTCTCATCGATAGCCCCGGAGCCTAAATACAACGAAAGACAAACTTCTACTGAAGATCTGATTCCGTCCTCTCCACCTATCCGGCTCGCTCAGACTCATTCGATTGAGGAAGATATTGACCTACGCCCAGCTTCTGTTAGTGAGGAGGAGATGATGATGTTGGTTGAGGAAGTTTCCGAGACGGCCATTCGCGATATTCCACACCACGTCCCTGATGTCTCTGCTATTGTCGAGGAGCCGTCGACTTTTATGGAAGGGGAGGTTTCGCTGATAGAAGAGGTCATGGCTATCGTTTCTGATAATATCCTCGATACCAATGCGGACATCATCCTGGTTCCAACACTGGCCATCAATATTACGAAACCTCAAACACCTCCCACAACTCCGGCTACGCCTCCTAAAACCCCAGCTACAAACAACTTCCCAGCTGCAGACCAGGTTACCCCGACTCCCAAACCCACAATGCCTTTCCCATCCGCCAGCCGCGACGAATGGCAGCGTCAAAAGCTCGTTTCCAAAGACAGCAATGCCGCTCTCGACCAAATCATGGGCATGGTTGGCATGGAACACGTCAAAGAGCAAGTCCTCGCCGTCAAAGCGAAAGCGGAGACCGTTCACCGTCAAGGTATCGACCTCCGAGATGAAAGGTTCCATATCGCCCTCCTCGGCAATCCCGGTACGGGGAAAACCACGTTTGCTCGTCTCTACGCAAAGTTCTTACGCTCGGAGGGACTGTTGGAATCGACGACTTACATTGAAACCAACGGTGCAAAGCTCGCCAGCGAAGGAATAGCCGGTATCCAAGGCGTCTTTGCCGATCTGCTCAGTCTCAAAGGCGGCACTCTCTTCATCGATGAGGCGTACCAACTGATCACCTCGGGCGCCCTCGATGGCCGTCAAGTCCTCGACTTTCTCCTCTCCGAAATGGAAAAACATCTAGGTAAAATCGTCGTCATCATCTCGGGCTACAACAAGGAAATGGAGAAATTTTTCGAACACAATCCGGGTCTCAACTCGCGCATTCCGTACAGAGTCCAGTTTGAAGATTTCACAAACGAGGAGTTGTTGTATATCCTGCAAGATGTGTTGAGGAGGAAGTTTAGGAATAGGATGAAGATTGAAGGCGGGTATAACGGATTGTACTTGAGGATCGTGTCGAAGAGATTGGGGCGCACGAGGGGCATCGCTGGGTGCGGGAACGCTCGCGGGGTTCAGAACACTGTCGCAAAGATCTTGGAACGACAGGCGGCCCGACTTACGAAAGAGCGAAAGATGGGTCTTGATGCGAACGATTTCAGGCTCACAAAAGAGGATATCATTGGGCCGGCTCCGACGAAAGCTGCCATGGATAGTCCTGCTTGGAAGGAATTGCATCAACTTATCGGGCTTTTGGCTGTCAAAGAGAGCGTTTCCGTTTTGCTCAAGAGGATGGAGAGGAACTATCAGAGGGAGTTGGCTGAAGAGCGACCTATCGATATTTCTTTGAACAAGGTCTTCTTGGGCAGTCCAGGTACTGGCAAGACGAGTGTAGCGAAAATTTACGGTAAGATTCTGGCACAGCTAGGGTTATTGAGCAGTGGTGAAGGTACGTTATCAGTTTGTCATTATCTTTGAAGAGCTAGCTAATTTGTGGGAAACACAGTCATCATGAAAACGCCATCCGACTTTCTCGGACGCGCTCTAGGAGAGTCGGAGTCAAATACAAAGGCCATCCTCAATGCAGCTCATGGAAAAGTTCTTATAATCGACGAGGCTTACATGTTAACACCAAAGCTAAACGGCGGCGAAGATCCTTACAAAACTGCAGTCATTGATACAATTGTCAGCGAAGTGCAAAACGTTCCAGGAGATGATCAATGTGTTCTTCTCCTCGGATATAAAGATGATCTGGAAAAAATGTTCAACGTTGCCAACCCAGGTTTGAGCCGTCGTTTCCCTATCGCTGACGGGTTCGCATTCGAGGATTTCACGGACGTGGAACTGTCTAAAATTTTGGATCTTAAGTTGTGTCTCGCCGAACTCGACGCTTCTCAGGAAGCCAGAGATGTCGCCATCCAAAAGATCAGCCAAAAACGACAAAAGCCAAATTTCGGGAACGCGGGCGAAGTGGAGAATCTTCTCAATGTTGCAAAAGAACGAATGTTGAAGCGACAGGTTGACGGTGAAGCGGATTTGGCGTCCGAATTGCTTCCGACTGACTTTGATCCTGACCACGATCGTGGCAATCGCGCAAACACGGACCTTCGGGATTTGTTCAAGGATCTCATCGGTGTGAACGATGTGATGCAGCGGTTCGAAGAGTACCAGACCACGACCATGATAATGCGTGGACGCGGCATCGATCCCAGACATCATATCCCCATGCTTTTCATCTTCAAAGGGCCTCCTGGCACGGGCAAAACAACCACAGCTCGCAAGATGGGGCAAATTTTCTACAATATGGGTTTCCTCGCGTCCAACGAAGTTGTCGAGTGTTCCGCCTCGGACCTCACCGCTGAATACCTCGGCCAAACCGCCCAGAAGACACGCAAGAAACTCGAAAGCGCGCTCGGCAAAGTTTTATTCATCGACGAGGCGTACAGATTGCAGGATAATCAGTACGGCACCGAAGCATCAAATGAGCTCGTAGATGCGGTCACGAAACCCCAGTACATGGATAAATTGGTCGTCATCCTCGCCGGCTACGACGAAGGTATGAACCGTCTGTTGGCGGTTAACGTTGGTCTAGCGTCTCGGTTTTCTGAAGTCATCGATTTCCCGGACGTGGATGATTGCACCGCCGTCGAGATTCTCAAGGCGGAGGTCGGGAAGGCGCAGGCTGGGATTCCGAGTTTGGAGGATCCTGAGTCGGAGGAGTGTCAAGAGTTGGTGATGCACATTCAAGAAATCACAAAGGCTCCGGGTTGGGGTCACGCCCGAGATGCGTTGAATCTGGCGAAGAGTATGGTGGCTGCGGCTTTCAGAGGGATCAAGAATGTCAACGACCCAATCGTGGTGACGCACCAGATGGCTCTGAAGGTTCTGAAGGATATGCTGCGACAGAGGAAAGGAAGAGTGTTGCAAACACAGGCTGCTACGCAAAATTCGTCATCTTCGAGATCTTCAGGACGCCGTTCGATGCCTACCAGCTCGAGGGTGCAGCATCAAGAACCAGCTCCTCTGCCAAAGATAAACTACAACACACATACATCAAAGGTTTACAAGGCACGGGAGGCAAGCACTCACGGTGGCTCTGTCGCTGGTTCAGCACTCACGGAAGACACCATTACGGGCGGCAGGGTACAAGCGGAAGACGAACACCCAAGACTCTTTCAAGAAATCGACGAGCGCGAGCCGGGTGCCACGGACGAGAATTGGGGTACCATACTTCAATGTCGCGAGCGTGAGGAGAGTAGGTATAACGTCGAGTTTAGCAAACGCAACAAGCTCCGCAAGCACTTGAACAACACGCGCCGTTATCTCCAGCACACGGTCACAAGCGTCGCAGAGTTGCAGCAAAAGATGGATTCAGACCCCAGACTCAAAAGTTCCGCAGATTTCCAGCTGCGTCTTAACGAGGCGTCGAGGAAAGAGGAAAACGCTAGGGTGAAGATTGAGGAGGCGGAGAACAAGCTGACGGTGTTGTTAGAGAATGAAAAATTGAAAAGTGCGATGGAAAAGGTGAATCTAGCCAAGCTGGAATTGATGGGCAAGTGTCCTAAGAATTTTCACTGGATCAAGATTGCGGGCGGGTATAGGTGTGGCGGTGGTGAGCATTACGTAGCCAATAATGAGGTTACGGCGTTTCAATTGCCCGAACGACAATGATTTGATCTCACGTTTTTCTTTTTATTACGCAAGTGGGTTTATTTTCTTTCTGTCTTGTTCTTCGGTCTTCGTTTTCTAAAAGTCATTTCACGCATGGGGGGTTATCTTTCTTTTATATGTGGTCTTTCTATATGCAACTATTCCGCTCTGGCTTTCGAGGTGAAAAAAAGGTCTGCAAGAGGAGGGTGTTCGTATTCAGGGATTATGGAAAGGGTTACAAGGCATACATGAGACCGACCTTCGAATTCTCTACTTCTTTACGTTTTAGAACAACATAGAAATAGATCGAAGAGGAGGATATAATTCACGAATTCATTCAATCAAAGCGGATTACATCGGATAGTATCTTCAATGACAAAATGTGGATGTGTTGTCAATGTTGTAAATCCCCGCCGACGTCTTGGAGGGCTGTGTGACCGGAACATCCGACCTACGTTTTACAGGCGGCGCAACCAGGGCAGGGCTTGCTGACGACGACATCGGTGATTAAAATCTCCGATGCTCACGTACTCAGTTTACTCCTATCGGCCGGTAACCTCGTGTCAGGAACTCGATCTCAAACTTCAAGATACTATAAAACAGTACAGTACAAGTAGAAATCGAAATCTAGATGCTCGTGTGCTACCCAACTTAACAGTGTTGAATTCCCATCTCCTTTGAAGCAACAACCCATTCTTGTCTCCTTGAACACAAGAAGCTAAACCCGAAGACCCCATTCCAGCGAAAATTTAAAATCAAAACTTGCGCCTACGGATTCAAAATGACTACCGGAGCAGGCCCGTTCTATAATCGGGGTTTCTACCGATCGAGTTTTTTCAGTCGGATACATCGCACGCAGTTCGGCGGAGTGGCGACCTCGGGGATTCTCGCAGGTGTGTATATATCCTTCGTGAAAATTCATGCCAGCAATATTCCAAAATAAATTTAATCAAAAATAAATTTTCCCTATATTCTATTTTTTTCTTTACCTCATTACACAAAATTACTTGCAACTCTTCTCTCGATATGTCGATGTATTCTTACTGACCATTTATAATACAGGCATCCTCCTAACTCACTCCTTCCACACAACGCCACTCCTCCTCGAATGTACAGAACACGACACCCTCCTCCGCCAATTCCAACTCGTGCGCCGAAAATCCGCCAAAGTAACGATCCAGCTGGCGACCATCTCCTCGCTGATTTATTTCGGATCCTCGATCGCACGCTTCCGTTTTGGAGTATACGGTGGTATTCGGTTTTTGGTCGCTGGGGTGTTGGTGGCGGGTGTGATTCCCTACCAGTTTCTGGTAATGAGAAGGACGGAGACCAAACTATTAAAGCTGTATAAGGAGGAAGTCGAGGCAGGTGGAAAGGTGGAGAAGAAGGAGGTGGTTATCGTGGAGGATGAGGTGAAAAGGTTGGTGGATTGGTGGGGGGTGTTGAATCTCGGGAGGGCGGTGGCTGTCTTGAGCGGTTTCTTGATTGGAGCTTCGGGGTTATGATTCTAGTATAGGGGATGGGGTTATGATATATTGGTTCCGATATATCGTATTGATATTTCATGGTAAATTTTCGATGGGACAGAGTTTGGAGATGAGATACAGAATGGTATCTTTCCTGGAATATGGTTCAAACTAGCATCGATGCCGTACCCTGATCTCGGAACCAGTCTTTCTCTTAATGCACCGTACCCCAAACACTTACATTGTCACATCTTTCGCCTGGCGTTCTGCAGGACACTTATAATTATCGCTCGTGGTCATTTTAATCTACACTCTTCACTTAAGCCCTCGCTACAGGGTTACATGTTGTACAATTCAACCGTCTCAACTCAAGCGCACATTGATATTATAATATCCCATCGCCACTCTGATGCAAATCCAATAATACTATTTTTACCTCTATTTATCCTTCTTACTCTCCTCGTTCCCCCTTGCTCCCACTAGCACTCTCGTATACCCCTCGAGAGCATGCAACCCCGCCGTAAACCCCACAATCTCAAACATGAATACCGCACCCTTCGCCCACTCCCCATCCCTCACCTCCCCTCCCCAGAATGAAAAATGCGCCTGAAAGACCGCGGCGAGTACCCCTATCCCCAGATACCCTAAACTCATATCCCTCCTCTCCTCCATCGGAACCACCGGCACACCCATCTTACCGGCGTGCTCATCGGGAGGGTACACCGTTCTCGCGTGAAACAGCACTGCGAATACAAATATGCCCAGGTCGGAAATATAGCTACCCCAGGGGTAGTCGAAGAGCGCTACGTCGTATCGCTTCCATATCGGTCTGTCGTACCCTCCCCCTCCTCCTCCAGGGATACCCGATCCTCCATCGCCGCGGGAAATCGCCATGTCGAGCGGTGAGTGGGATAAAGTGGCCAGCAGCAGCGCCGCGAGGGATATCGCGGGTAAGCGGTACGAGAGGGTGATTATCGCTGCGAATGCGACGGCGAGGATGATTTGGCCCGCGGTACTGTGGCTGTACGGATAGGATGCCGAGTACGGGAAGCAGTTTATACCGGAGCTGGTAAAATCAATGTTTCTAACGGTGGCGGCGGGAGGGATGCTGGTCGGATGGGCGGATTCGACGCCTGGATGTTGTATTGTAATTTACAATGTTAGCTTCCGAAACCATAACTCATATTGTGCGAAAGGTAAAAATTGCAGGTTTCGGATATATCTAACCTGCTATCGCTAAAGCGTAGAATATGAAGTCCGGCAGGGCGCCGGCGAATGCTAACGCCCATAGCGGAGTTGATGGCGCGAAGCGACTGAGGACAAGAGCTGTATCGCATTTGTATAAACGGGTTAGTTATCTGGTATAGCAGCTGTATACCCTAGATTATCCAACATGCGAAAAAGGATTCCAAGGTATCGTCACACACGGGGTTTACCTACAAGGTGCAAAGTGCGCTACCCACATGGCGCTCCCAGCCACTCAAAGTGATATTTCCGACGGGAGGTAGTTATTGGGTGTGTTGTAGATGTTGGATTTCCGAATTGAAACTACTACGGAAAACAGAATTAGAAGTTTGAGAAATAAATCGGATGACCTGGATAACAATGTCAAGATAACAAGAATGAATGAAAAAGTAAGAGATACAGACTCTAATGAGCGGTGACGACAGTTTTTGCATCGGGAACCCCGGGTTCGGCTTATTGTACCCGCGGGAGACCAAGCCTTAGCTCGACAGGGTGAGAAAAAGCTTGACCTGGCGGGTATCCAATCATAGGCTGGTAAACGGGGCATGTGGGACACAAAGCTGCAAATACGGCATGCAAATGCACCTTTCAAAGTTGGTATTCGATTTCCTTAAAGCTTCCATACCTAAAGTTTAAAATTAATGCTACATTTATTAATATGTTGAGCAAGAGTTTGAATTAGCTTCAAACTTTACGGGTATCGACCCAGGTGATCGAGGCCCTTCAGCCTTCGATCGCGTAAATTCTTTTACAATATATTGATATTGTTGCTCCGTTCGCTAATGACAACTAAATCTCGTCCAACGTAATTATCATAATCCATAGTTAGATCCCAACTCCACAATGGCTACATCTCCATCTCTCCTGACTAAAATTTTCGAATCCTGCCCCCTACCTCGCACCGTTGAACTATAATAGAACAGAAATTTTGAAAAGCAAGATAATTTAAATCTTTGAAAGAAAGAAAGATACCGATCCCAGAGCGAGCAAATAAAAAAAGACAGTTAGAAACCAGAACTGAAAGCAGAATGGGTATTAAAAAAGAAGTATCAGCAAGTATGTTCAGAAGAGTTACAAGGAACTTTCAAGGTGAATGAAAACGAAAGCGACTTCGATATGATACATCAGGTTTTGAAGAGCATAAAAACAGATTTAGCATAGGTATGGTGATAATAAAAGACACACCATCCCCTTTATAAAGATGCAGGAGCCATGGAATGCTCCCATCAACTACATAAAGTAGCAACATGGGAATAGTATAAATAGAGATCTGCCTGGGGGCAAGGCAGACTCAACTCCCCGCCAGAGTTATAGAGAGAAAGAAATCATAGACATAGACGGTGCGTATGTATATGATGCTCTATTCCATAGTGAATAGGTAGAAAGATAATGAAGAGATAGGTAAAGGGGGGTCGAAAATATTAATTGCGAGTAGTGGGTCGAGATGTTTGAAGAAAAAAAGTGATAAGAGGAATCCGTAGGAGGGATTAGGAGAACAATAGGGGGCTGTTATTGGCTATTAGAGAGAGAATATAGCCGATATTGATCGTTCAAATGTGTAGGACGTCTTTAGAAGCCCACCACAAGACAGACAATAGCGACTCTACGTGACCTGATGGCCACGGCCTCTGCCACGTCCACGTCCACGTCCTCGCCCACGACCCCCTCTCGGACCGACTGGAGCAACCTCCCCAGGAAGACCAGCCGCCTTCGCCTCAGCTTTAGCAAGGGAAGAAGCACCTCTGCCCCTACCACGTCCACGCCCGCCCCGCGGTTTGTAAGGCCTAACCTCTCTCTCCGGGGTTTGAGCCTCTCCCATATATGAACCCGATGCTCCGAGTCTAGGCGTGCTATACCCAGTCATCCCGATCTGATCGTCGGCATCAGGATTCTTGACCGTTCGTCGTCGAGTTGAATACCTCGGTCCTGGTCCGTCTTCGCCTTCATCCAAACCGGCGTCCTCAGCCTTTCGCTTGGTTGCCCTGCGTAAAAGCGCTTCAGGTTTGATGAATCCGCGTTTGACTTGATAGTTGTCCAATCGTGACTTTTCGTCCGTAGCCATGGCGTAGTGCATCGTCGTGTGTGTCATGACCTCCTGCAAAAGATCTTGATCGTCGATTTCGATGGCCATATCGATCGCCTTTCCAAAAGACTCAGCATCGGTGTATTCCGGTCCACGGTTTCGAGTTCCTTCCTCCGGTAGTTCGTAGATTGTCGGGAACAATTTTGCTGTCCATTCCTCCAAAAATGCTTTTTGCGCAGGGTCCGCCATGGCATCCTGATACTTCTTTTCCATTTCAAGTTCCTCGGGCGTTGGTTCAAGCTCGTCGTCTTCAACAGACCAGTCGCTCGAGTGATCCGAGTTCTCGCTGAGGTCGTCTTCCATCGTTACATCGCTCGCTGCATCATTTCCATCACCACCAAGAGAATCAGAAACGACACTAAGGTTATCATCGTCTGGGGTGTGGATCTTTGCGCCTTCAAGCTTTGCGCGCCGGACTTCTCGGGCGTAAGCCAGGTTCTTAAGATCACTAAAATGAGGAAAACGTCAAGTTAGCCGACTGGAAATTATATAGAACAAAATGCGGAATTACTCACCCCTTGGTCTTCTTTTTGCCTCGTCTGCCGCCTCGTTTCGGTTTCAACTTGTCAGCCGTGGGGTCCTCCGCTATTGCTGCAGCCTGAGCTTGAGCATCAGCCTTCTCCTTTTCTTTCCTACGCTGAGCCTGCAAATCGAAAGTCTGCTTGAGAATTTCTTGTGATCGGCCTTCAAAGTGAGGTATTATCCACTTGATACCCTTCAAGTTCTTTGCAGATTCAGGTTCGGAGTACGTTGGCTTGACTTTTCGTTTACGTTCGGTGTGGTTGAACCTTACGAGAACCGGTCCCTTGTCTCCAAGTTTCCCAGCGAAGCCGGTCTCGTGTATGAGAGGGGCGAAAGCAGTAGAAGCTTCGATAGACATTGCTTTCTCAGCCTTAAATGGGAACGGGAAGAGTTCGCCATCGATTTCTCCCATCGGAGTAGCTGCTGCGGTAGACAGCCCGATATCATCCATAGTGGTATCGGCGTGCTCATCATCTTCAAGCTTCTCCATATGTGAAAGACTCGAGGGTTGTCGTAAAGCCGTGATAGCAGGCGGGGATCCATTCTTCGGCGTTTGAGCGGCCGAAAGAGGTTCAACACTACCCCTTCTTTCCAACTGTTCGAATCCTTTCTCGAAAGCAGCGTCTGAGATTTGGGAATCCCACAATGCCGTCTTGTGGTCCTTCGAATCTGTGGGTTTAGATTTGCCCATTTTTTCCAATTCTTGCTCCGTATCAGTCCAACCATCCTCATCAACCAAACAATCCATATCGAAAAATGTAACGGATGTCTTCAAGTGATGAAGACGTTCGCGATCTTTGACCCGACGGATAGTATGCTCCGTGTCCAGGAGTTCATTAGCCTCCGTGAACTTTGGACGCTCTCGTACCCTGTACCAACCAACAAGACCAGGTTTCTTAACACCAGGAGGTGGTGTCGGCAACCTAATCGGCTTGCCATTGACCGTAAGCTGCTTCTCCGGAGCTGGCTCACTGACCGACTCAGCTTCACTAGCAGTCTTTTCAATTTGTTAGCCACTCTATTTCACAAAATACTTTTCTTCAAATATAGAATATAAACTTACTGCGTCGACAGGAGCCTTTTTATCCTCCTTCACAGCAGGTTTACGTCCTCGCCTTCCAGGCCTCTTCGCAGGAACTGGCGGTTCCGGAACCAGGGACTCAGCTTCACTAGTTACTGAGATGTAGTCCGAAATGGCGTCAGCCTCGTCGGCATCAGCTTTGCGAGTACGGCGACGCTTAGGTAATTGCTCGGCCGACTTAATAGCTCGAGTCGTTGCCTTTCGCGTTCGCTTGCCGAGAACACGAGGCTCCTCGTCTTCCGTTGCAGTTTCCTGAGATGCAACGGAAGGTGGAGCTTCGTGTTGCTTGGCCCTCCTTGGTCTTCTGGTAACGGGTTGACTAAAGGATCTAGTTAGAAGTTTAATCATCATGACAATTTTTTTCATATTCAAGGGTATTGAATGATATATATGAGAAGAATTTAACTTACGGAGGTGCGTCTTCCATATCATCGTCCTCATCTTCGTCATCAATCTCTGCCTTGCTCTTGAACCTTCGTCGTCTCCTCCCAGCAGGCTTGGGGGCCTCTGGTTCCTTGCTTTCCGCCTTGGACCTCTGTCTCGTCCTCATCTCTCGACCGTCTTCGGTCTCGACGGAGTGCCTATTCTCGGCCTCATGCATCTCTCGTGCCAATTGATCGTCCGGGTCGTCAAGATTCTCAGGCATGGCATCATCTACCTCCTTCTCACGCATTCTAAGGGAGGAGGAATTGGCCTTATTGCGCTTTCTGGGCTTGTTAAGCACCAGAAGAACCTCAGGATCCACGGGAGTAGTCAGGGGTTGCTCGGGAGGAGGAGCTGGAAGCTCTACAACCTCCGGCTTCGGAAGTGCAAGATCTGTTGTTCGGATACCACCACCAGCAACGTATGCGGATCGCCTCTTGATCATAGGCGCCGCAGGAGAAACCGGATTTTCTCTTGATGCTCCAGAGCTTTCGCCCTTAGGAGTCTTGGGAGACGGAGGAGGGGGTTGTGACTTCGTGCTGATTGATACACGATGACCACCAGCTGCAGATGCAGCTTTGGAAGAAGATTTGGACTTATCTGACTGTTTTCTTCTACCCATAGTGGGTGTGGTTGGTTGAGGGAAATAAGAAGATGACTCTTTGGTCGGAGAGAGCGTTGATAAAGAGAGGGGGGGGTGTTGAGATGAAGGGGGATGCTGGTGGTAGAATGGAAGAGGAGAGGTAGAGTGTGTTATAAATTGCAACGGAGGCCCCAGAGAAAACTGAGGCTTCGATGCGTGGTCAACATTTCCTTGTTGCCCAATTTGCGGAGACGGGCTCTTCGGTGCAACAATTGGCTGGTCACGCCTTTCAAAATTTGGAAACGTGCTATTATTGTGAAAATGTGATGTTGTGGGACTTGTTACTTCGTCCATAAACGTGCTGGGAGGTCCGCTGAAGGGTGTTGTTCTTGATATTGATGCTTTTCGGTCGACCGAACGTTCATGCTGTGGAAACAAAGCCTTTCTGAGGCCATCCGGATGACCCGTAACATTTGACATTATAGGAGAAAATTCATGCCGCGACATATGAGGTGGTGGCGGGCCACGAGGATGACCATAATCTATGGGACGAAATTCAGGCGGTGGATGAGAGCCATTACTACTAAAGGGATTTCCAGCTCCAAGCGGGACAGGACGAGGAGGTGGTGGAAGCGTCTGATGAGACGTCGAAGGGGATCGAGGAGGTGGTATACTTTGATGCATCCCAAAATGTTGGAACCCGGGTGGTGGGGGTCCAAAGTGCGGTGGAGGTCCGAAATGCGCTGGGGGAGGCCCAATGGGCGACATGAGCACACCATGATGTGGGGGAGGCCCGGAAGGACCAGGAGGTGGTGGAGGAGGAGGAGATCCATGATGTGGCAGCGGCAGCTGATGCTGGTGATGCTGCGGAGGCGGAGGGGGTTGGGGAGGCTGATACGGAACCAAAGGTGGCTGGAACTGAAGAGACGTAGTCGCGGTTCTAGGTGATACCTGCACAAAGACACTGGACTCGCTGTTCGGAAATGGATACGGAACACTCTCAAACTGGATAGTCGCAGACTTTGGTAGCAGCGAACGCTGTCGTGCACGAGGCTTCGCAGAACCAGGTGGTTTGTCGCCATCTCCTTGAACACGAGATTTCCTACGACTCATGGGAGACCCCGGAGACGCAGCTGTGGGAGTCGCGGATGAGCCAGGCTCCGGAGAACCAGTTCGGGAGCCGAGCTGAGTGTTCAGTCCGAGCTTTGGTGGACCACCGTGATGCGGCGAATGCAATCTCGGAAGGGTTGATCCAAAGCCAGAGGTCGTGGGACCGGTGTCCAACGAGATTGGATTGTGAATCGCTTGCATCAGAGGAGTCTGCGCAGGCTCGTTTGATATTATATTTCGAAACCCCTTTGGGATATAGGGAATGGTGGTTAGTCCACCGATGGAGCCTCTCCTGTGTGAATCGCCACCGGCTCTGGATGCCTTGCGAGCTTTGGAGATGGATTGGTTTCGTCTTCGCTCTTCCTCTTTCGCATAAAAGGATTCAGGAGTGTGTATTTCGTCCGGAGACGGCTTACTCTCAGAACCTATTTTCAAACCTGACGCTTGCATTTTGAACCCAGGTCTGTTGGAATAAGGACGAGGGTTTTGATGCTGCTTGCTAAAATCCACAGGAGGGGTGGAAGAGCCCTCGGGGGGAGCAGAACGAGATCCCAAAGCCGGAGGAAGGCTGTGAGAATGAAAAGGAGCAGCATTGAAAGGATTCTGAAAATTATCACTGTGCGCAGAAGGAGGCACCGGGGACAGAGAACGACGTTTGGTGGGAGGATTCTCAGCAGATATCTCTGGAGTCCCTGCCACGGGAGCGAACAATTTAGGCGTCTGAGAACGCTCCTTGGGCGGAGAGGCAGGCCGTGACAGCTGCTGCTGCAGAGCCGGATCCTGTCCTTCAGAAGTCATGGCTGTTAAGAAAAGAGGTTGAAGTCAGGGTCTGATATTGTGGCCTATATCAGCGACCTCGCAAAACAACACACGCAGCCGGGGTGCCTTTGTAAGATTAAAAGGTCTTTACCAAAAAGGCTGTGGATTAAATAATCTGCCGTCAGCATCGTCCGAAAAGCAAGAGATAAAAATTCACGGGAGGCGATAATATATATATTCTAGGAGAAGATGAAGAAAAGGCACGCGGAACGACGTAGGAAAAGACGGGCGAACGACGAGGGGGAGGAGGAGGAAGGTATGTCCAGAGAAGATCGAAGAGGGAGGGAAGAGGAAGGCCGTTTCATGGGGCTGGAAGAAGGTGTGTTGTTGTTTGAGCGCCGGTTACAAAACGAGCGCAGCTGGCGGATTTTTGTGTTGTTCGAGGCCGCCGCACAGAAATCTCATCGAAAGTGGACACGAAGACGGTCCCACCGCCAGCCGTCGACGGTATCAAAAAGGGAAAAACAGGTCGGGATGGGGATCGGGTACGCAGAGGCTCGCTTGAATAAGCGTATCCGAGCGAGGTGCAAAATATTGATGCATAGAAAAAACGCCCGGGAGAAGGGGAATTCGAATTTGAGAGGCATGTGCTGCTTTGCAATGCATGCAAAGGAGTGATAAGTGTGAATATGGATGGCACTCTTACCTGACGAGTTCATGTATTTCTCCCGAACGGAAGGATATGCAAGCACTTTAGAAATTCGCAATCATGAAAAGGATACCTGTATTCCAAAGGGAACAAGGTAGAGCCGGGCGGTCAGCGGAGGGAGTTCTGATAGATTTCGAATCATCGCGTACGGATGCATGAATGGACGCAGGCAAAGCAAAAGAAGGGCTTACCGTTTTTAACACACGAGCGAAAGGAAACCCGCTGGACGATAATTATAATTTGCAAAACGAGCAGCAGAAGGAGCAGACGATGTGGCCGTCGCCGTACTAATTTTTCACGAGAGGCAGAAGCCAGAGTCTGGTGTTTGGTGAATGGGGGATCGTGATATTAATTTTCTTTCTTTTGATGAGAAGGAGAGGAAAGTCCTGTCAAGTTGGTCCGTCCTTCTTTTCCCACGCCTATTCTGGCCGGTTTTGCTTTTTCCGAGTTTTTTCTCTGCGTACAACAATTACGCCTGCAAACGAATCCGTCCCCAACCCGCGCACTCTATAAAATACGGCTCGGGGATTCCTCAGGATTCCATTCTCTACAGATGGCTTCCAGAAGGGCGGATGGCGGTTCCAAACTGCCCAGGTGGGCGAGTGCTTCTCAGAAATAATACCCGTGGTGCTGGCTCTGCTACCATTACATTATTGCAGTGCGTACGACGACACAACTTTCAAAGACGAGACAAAATATATCTAGAGCTCGAGCCGACCCGCTAGAGCACGGAATTAAGAGTCAAAGAAGTAAGAGAGAGCGTCCGCTCAAAGAAATATACCACAAAGCATCCGTCCAGTCGGAACCGGAGCGCTGATACTCCAAAACCCTCATGAACCAAGCGCCACTCACGAATGCAGGAGGTATAACCACCAGATCAAAATCAAAATCTTGACGGTAATTGTAGATTATATCGACCTGAAGTTACTCAATAACCAATCTTCAAGTGTATATATTCGAATCCGATAGATCCTAACTGCTCATCTTATCTGGCGGCAAAATAATCTATACATGCCGGAACTGACCGCATACAACTATCGCGGGACGTGTTGGAACAAAAAGGTTTCAAACACTCGACGCCCCGAATAAAAAATCAAATCCTACTCACCCGTGGATAGACGGTTTCCGATGACAATAAGGGTCTATCGTTACTCAAAAACAAAATGTTATCCAAAGAAGCAGAAACCAAAAAAACCTCGTGCATGAATCACTCTATTAGACTTTTACCAAACTCCGAGCACAAGCCAACCGATTACTGACCAGGACTTCTGGTTAACCCCCATGCGGACAGCATTTCTTAGCAGTTTGAGAAATGCTGCCGTGCTTCCAGCCAATGAGAGCCGGGTGGACCCAAGCACGAATCCATGTCGCACCTCTCCTTCTCATACACTTTAATTGCTGCTGTGTCAAACGAGCTGGCGTTCCCGAAAGACTGATCCTTGCATTTCGCCTTTTTTTTCTCGACCCTTCGCAGGAATTCGAAATGCATGCCTGCCAGGGAAATGAAAAAAAGGTTGTCGGCTGTCATAACGTCAGCGAATTAACAGCAGTCACGTTCATGCGCGTCTTTCAAGTAGAACTGTGTCTCAAAGGTTGAAAAGCAAATGGTTTAGTAATTTGGATAATGCATTAATATTCTCGCGGCTATATTCATTATATCGCTTCAAAATGCGCAGTCTCACAACGGATCCATGGATCGAAGCTACAATCTAAAGCGACAGGTGGAAACCCGAACCGGAACACCCAAGAAGTGCCAATACGACATGCTAATTTCAGGAATTTAGCGGAAGGCTCCCCGATATTGAACCATAAAATAATAATACTTCAAAAGACAAGCTTTTCAAACTGCTCGGATCTCTTCGCGGCCCCCCGTAATACAAAACTAGAGTAAAATAATTCTGGTACGGATACACTGGTTATATAGGAATATACAAACATGCCTAGTGTTATACTACGGTGATAATATGGAACGGGAACATTATACTTGATTCTTGTATAGATCCAACGGCTATGCAGTCATACCCTCACGATCGCCAGGCCTTTCAAGGTTAAAAAAACATGTGGGCCTCAAAAAAATTATGTCAATCTACCGAAACAGGATAGTTGATCGGTTCACGCGGGGTTTACGGGCCAAAGCAAGTTCCCAGCTTCCTGACTAATATAAAAATCAACGCCTGGCATCTATCTCCGGTCCAACTCTGGCAGTTTCTGAAGATATAAGGGTACTTGCAGGAAACGCGACACTCATATTATTTCTATCTTATGATCGTTTATATAAGGCCCCTTCACCAATTCCGAGATACTATACCGAATTCAGATCGATTCAATTAGATCTCGTTTATGTCGACGTCAACAGCCGCCTGCATCACAAACGACGGATACAACACACAACACATTTTCCCCAAGTGAAGGGAAGGCCCGAGGCTCTGAACAATAAGCCAAAGTTTCCTGCGAAAGATACCACCACGAGATATACGACAGCTCGATATAGTCTCCCGAAATGTCGCTCCCACTAACTAATAAAGTTGCAATTGTAACCGGCGGTTCAAGAGGTCTGGGTGCAGACATGGCAGTAGCCCTAGGAAAAGCTGGTGCAAAGGTATCTTCTCAATCAATCAACCAGTCCATTAAAAATATACACCGGGGAAGCAGCAATTAATTCGATAATCGGTAAAAAAACGCAGGTAGCCATAATCTACACATCCTCTAAATCTACCCAACCCGCAAACTCCATCGTCTCCCAAATCAACTCTCTCGATATCAACTCCGCATCCTCCACACCTTCCGCCATCGCTATCCAAGCGGACCTCCGCGAACCTTCCTCGTTCCCAGAGATTGTATCGAAAGCCATATCCCTCTCCGAAACCAATAATATCAACATTATAGTCAACAACGCCGCGGTACAGATCGGACTTCCGATATCCGAGATCACTGAGAAGGACTTCACGGATACGTACACGCTCAACATTCTAGCACCCATGCTGCTTCTGAAAGCCGCTCTACCGTATCTCGCGCCCAAATCGAGAATCATAAACATTTCCTCCGTAGGCGGACGATCGGGTTTCGCCGGGTTGTCGTTGTACTGTTCGTCAAAGGCGGCGCTGGAAGGGTTGACGAGGTCGTGGGCGGCCGAGTTGGGAGAGAACGGGACGACAGTGAACGCGATCGCTTGTGGGCCGATAGAGACGGATATGCTTGATACGATCCCGGAGAGGATCAAGGGGAGGCAGAAGGAGGATACGCCGGTTGAGAGCAGGTTTGGGAAGAAGAATGAGGTCAGCGATGTAGTTGTTATGTTGGCGGGAGAAGGGAGCGCATGGGTTAGCGGGCAAACGATTAATGTTAGTGGCGGGTGGACTATGTATTAAAATATGTTTATGATCTATAGGAAGTACTTCAAAATACTATTCATCGTTCATGGTCAATAAGTTTTTGAAGTTTATTATCTGATAATGTGATTTAATGATGGTGTTGCAGTCTATTCCAGCTTTGAATGCCGTTCCACTTACCAAGAAACCGACATTAGCTATACTCGATCTTCAATAGCATAGTATAATGGCTCTAGAGCATATACCATACAGCCATTTTCTTACAATCCAATAGCCATCTCTTGGAGTTGTATCACTGGATAGATGATGGCGTGGAATTCTGCGTTGCGTTGGGGGTGGTCGTTTGGTTGGTTGCTTTTTCGGGGCATCACGTCCAACAAAGAAGCTTAGCAAGCTCGCCCTCCACCAACCCAGCACATATCACAACCATCTATCATCCATCCATCTTCATACCCCACGACCTATCGCATCTCCGACTGCTCCTACTACCAGCTCACCTTAAAATAATATTACACGCACACATTCACGATGGACCGATTAAGTCGCATGTTCCCCGGCGCGGGAATGGGTTCAGCTCCAGGCGTCGTACGTACACCCACCTACCCACGCCCTTCATCCTACTCCCAAGAGTACCACCCCGTCTAACGCATCATGAACTTCACAGGACTCCCCGGCCATCGATAACTCGGAGACAGTCTATATCTCCTCATTAGCCCTGCTCAAGATGTTACGGCACGGTCGAGCCGGTACGATAGATCTCCATCCCTTCACCTCACACCTGTTCGAAGCTGCGGGAACCGATATATACATATATCTACCTGCTTATATGGAAGACGATATGTCTAACCTGTCCCTTTCGAGCTTATAGGTGTTCCTATGGAGGTTATGGGCCTGATGCTGGGCGAGTTTGTGGACGATTACACCGTCAGAGTAGTTGACGTAAGCTACCCATCCTGCTCCAGCAGGCGACGAGCAATCTAACACGTCTTTGCCACACCGCAGGTCTTCGCAATGCCGCAGAGCGGTACCGGTGTCTCCGTCGAAGCCGTGGATCCAGTTTTCCAGACCAAAATGATGGATATGTTACGGCAGACCGGACGGTAAATACACCATTCTCCATTCCGTCTACCCCTCCGTTCTAATCGCCATCTAACGTCGCCACTTCTTATAGACACGAAACGGTGGTCGGCTGGTACCATTCCCATCCCGGTTTCGGCTGCTGGCTCTCCTCCGTCGATATCAACACCCAGCAATCCTTCGAACAACTCACCCCTCGCGCCGTCGCCGTGGTCATCGACCCCATCCAATCCGTCAAGGGCAAAGTGGTCATCGATGCCTTCCGTCTCATCAACCCGCAATCCCTCATGATGGGCCAGGAACCCCGCCAGTCGACCTCCAATCTCGGCTACCTCCAGAAACCATCAGTGCAGGCCCTCGTTCACGGCTTGAACAGACACTACTACTCTATCGCCATAAACTATCGAAAAACACTCCTGGAAGAAAATATGCTGATGAACCTCCACAAGAACGTCTGGACCGCCGCGCTGGAGATGCCGGATTTCAAAAAGGCGGACGAGGAGAATGTTACACGTATGGAGAAGATGGTCGGGCTGGCGGAGGCGTATACCAAGCGGGTGGAGGAGGAAGGCGGGCTGAGCAACCAGGAGCTGAAGACTAGATACGTGGGCAAGTTGGATCCAAAGAAACATTTGGAGGACGTGGGCAAGAAGGGTATTGAAGAGAATATCGTAACGGCACTGGTCGGGATGGTGGATCGGCAGGCGGGACTGTCGTGTGCGACCAGTCTTAATGGGGTCAAGGAGGAAGACGATCAGATGGAAGAGCAGGATTAGTATTTTTTGGTATATTTTAGAGGCGCGGTTTTTCAGTTCTGTGTGAAAAGCATGTACGGAGAGCAGGAGCGTGAACATGTTGGTGGGAAAGGTAGCTGTATTATAATGCGCACTTTCAGAGATGAACGTACGCGGTCTCGATGCTAAAATCTATCATTCCTCTACATTTTTGAGCACCACCGAGCTCTGAAGAGCGTTTTCAGGAACAAATTTCAGCCCACTGAAATGATATATTGATATGTCTATATATATATGACTACTAACGAAGATTATATCGGAAAGATTGCTAAGCTTCACTACGAGACAAAACTTCACCCGAATGCTTACCCAGATGGTCCCTAATATGTATCGTCCACCCAACTGTAATGTTTAGAAATGCGAACATGTAACCGACAGGACTTTTTTCTTTTTTGTACTCACTGCACCTTCTTCTCCATAGGACTCTTCGCGTCCCCGTTCGCCTGCGTGACAACCACCTTTGGCACGGAACCCTTTCTCCTCTTCGCTTCCGCCCCATCCATCAGATTCGCGATGAACACCATAATACCGTAGCTGACCGCCACCACAATGGTGATGAAATCCACGATATGTACCGTCCACCATACGTGCTGCGTACCAACTGGACAAGTTGAATACTCAAATTTCCAACCTAATTTTCACCCCCGTTAGCATCTCATCGATATATCCTTAGAAGTGATAAAAGATAACATACTCATACTCTCCCCGTCAAACCAGGCGCTGGTCAAACCCGCATTACCACCAAAATCCCCCATCATGCTCCTCACTGTCACCTCCCTGATCCACAGATCTTCATCCTTCACCACCTCTCCTCTCTTCTCCCAATTAGTCGCGTTCCACCCCCTCTCCACCTTCTTCCCCCCTTCATCATCCACCCTTTCCACATCACTGAGCCAATGCACAACATCACACCCTTCGTGATCGTGACCCGTCAGAATAATCCCCATCTCTCTGCCCCTCGGTACCTTGTCCTCCCCGACCCTCCTGGACCCAAACAACTCCCCCAATAGCATCTCGCTCGCTCCCTTGGACACGTGATTCTGCTCCCTAAGCAGACTCCCATAAATCTCATCATAATATTTCTCCATCGGTCCATCGACGCACACTCCTTCATCCTTGTGTAGCGGCACGTGCGTCAGAAGTATGGTCCCCACAGAACCATCCCACACTTTATTCTCCCCAAATACACCATTCATAAAATCATAAGTCTGCATCTGGATATCCTGGTCCCTAGCCGGCGAATCAATGTTGAGACTGTTCAGATTAATGATCCGTAAGGACGGTGTGACGGATACGTTTGTTTCCACCCCATCTACGATGCTCGTAGTGTTGACGGCTGGGAAGGGGATGTTGAAGGCGTAATTGACGGGGCCGTAGGTAGTTTCGAACCGCTGCAGCAGATCGGGTCGTATATCGCCGCTGTACCCGATATCGTGGTTACCAACGACGTTGATGAGCGTGGAGGACCAAGGTATCAGCGGGTATACCGGTGGCGGGATTCGGTTCTTCTCGTTGAGCGCCCGGGGAGGGAGACGTCTAGCGGACGGGAACACCCTGTTCCAGAACCGATCCCCTCGGGAGGCGAATTCGGGGTCTTTGATCCATTGGGAACCGATCAGGTCACCGAGGACGGTGACGTGGGTCGGGTGGACGAGGCCCTGTGGGAGGAAAGGGAAGAGGGAGGTCAGGGCGGGGATTGTGGAGTGCAGGGTACGGTAGATGTGAGCGAGGTAGTAGTCATTGCCCCAGATGTCGAGGGTTTTGCGGATGCGACGCAGCTCACGGAACAGGAGCGGGGATTGGGAGTAGCGTTTGGAGAAGATTGCGGTGTTGCCTTCGATTTGGGGGTCGGCGAGGGTGAGGAGGCGGAACGGAGCTGAAGGGTTCGGGTAGCTGCAGTTCAAAAAGAGCGGATATAGGTACAGAGCCGTCGTTGAGAGGAGGGAGAAGGTGGTGAGGAGTAGGAGGAGGGCGTAGACGAGGGAGAATATGGAGGGCATGGTTAGTCGCGGGAGGCAGGCGTGTTGAGAATATATGCGGCTTGGGGTGAGGTATTTGGTTCACAAGACCATTTGATAGCAACCGATTGGCTCGATTGAGCCGCACCAGGAGGTCCGGTCTCAGCTACTCACGACCAGGGAGGAAGTCTGATATGGATATGGTAATGGAGTATTCAATCGAACGACGATGCCGGGGAGACTGTTCGTGCTTTGCGTATGGCCGTAGACGCCTTTGACGGGAGTGTGAGGAGGGAAGACGTGGAACGGACATCACGTCGAAGACAGAAACGATAAGGTCTCTCCGAAGAGTTCAGGAGGTGCTGGCTCGATTGGACGGACTGTTTGGATCGAATGTGATATCTGGCTGCAGTCTAGATCTGGCAAGGAGGTCAGGTTAATTCAGCTGGGCCCCTGGTGCCGGGAGAGTGGTGGGGCGTTTCTTCTTCTCAGACCTTAGCCCGACAGGCTGCGGCGGACGGCTGCCGGCATGCAAGTAACAGCCACTGTCGAGATTGCAGGGAGAACAGGGAGTATGAAGAGAGCGATTGGAGACGTTGACGATGAAAATAAAGTTAAAGTTGAAGTTGAAGTTGAAGTTTGGATTTGCGATGTGGCCAAGCGCGTGTAACGTGGGTATCCTGGCGGTTGGGAGACGTCTACACCACTCGACACAATTCATACCTTTTAATTTACACATCACAGCCTCCACCCTTAATTCTCTACGATGAAATCATGTTCTCAGGAATGAATCTGTCTATTACCCATCATCCACTGGAGAAAAGAAAAAAAGAAAAAAAGAAGGTACACGCGGCCAATTATCGAGCAGACATTTGACCCCTCTCTCTCTCCTCTCTCTCATACCGTAAGGTGATATAAACCCCCATGACAATAGTAGGAAGCAATGTTGTAATTGTAAACCCCCGTATAAAAAAACAGTTTGTGCGAAAGCCCGACGGTAGAAGAAGAGGTCGTATCAATATGCTCAAAGAAGATGTACAAGAGAGGAATAAAAGGTTGTAAGGGAAAAGATTACGGACGAAAAAAGGACGAAAAGGAACTTCACATCACGACACCCGAGTTGCTCGCGATACGCTGTATCAACCTAATTAGCACTCTTCCATTTATAGAAACAGTAGGGGAATGAACTCACAGGCCATAGATCCGCTGCTTCCTTTCCGACCGGTCCAGTAATAGCAGAGCCCTTCATTTCTCCTTTCGGGTTGACAATCTAAATACCCTGTTAGCTACAAATTCTCCTCTTAATGTCCAGTAATAAAAATAGTATCGTACCACTCCGGCGTTATCCTCGAAATACAGGTACATGCCGTCCTGTCTTCTCCACGGCTTGCTCTGCCTCACAACAACGGCGGGCATGACCTTCTTCCTCAACTCCGGCTTTCCCTTCTTGACGGTGGCCATGACCATGTCACCAACACCGGCAGCTGGGAGACGATTGAGACGGGCACCGGCGCCGACGACGGCGATGATGTAGAGATTACGAGCACCCGAGTTGTCGGCGCAGTTCATGACGGCTCCGACGGGGAGACCCAACGTCATCTTGAGCTTGTTGCCTGCGACACCTTTACTGTAGAGGGGTTAGTATTTATGTTTTTCTTCAAGACTTTGGAGTGATTATGAGGTGCTGAATGGCCCGGGTGGAAGTCCTTGGATGTCTCGATTTGAAGCTTCTGCTACTGCTGCTGATATCTGCCAGAATTGAACCCTATTTCGGTGTAGGAAGCTAATCTGATGGCATGCAGCTCTTCGCTACCAGCTTCAGCATCGTCCGTCCTCTTCTTTCGTGAATGCCCTTCCATCTCAATATTCTCCACATGTTCCCACTCTTTCGTTCAATTAACCTAGTAGGGAGGCATTGAGTATATCCTTCGTAGGAGCAGCAGCAGCAGTATCATCCTCCATCGAGACCTCCAAACGCCTTCATCCGTTTCCATCCAGCACTCAAAACCACACCAATCGATCGTAGAAATTCGTCAAACGTACCCTCTCTTTGCCGACATGTTGACGGATTAGTATATTATATCGTAACTTCGTGGGGAGTTTCGAAGGGGAATTTCGTTATTGAAAAAAGATGAAGATGTCGGTCGTCGATGGAGCTTGCTTTGTCGTAAAGGTTTCTTTCACACCAAAAAGATCAAACAGCCAAATTTTTGGTGTACTGCGTTGGACCACATTCATAGAACGCTAAGCCTAACAAGGTAATACAAGCGAGGGCTCAAAGTTAGGGCTCGACCAGACCTGCAAACGGAATCGACACGTCTACAACACGGCAACACATGGGTTCATCATCGGACGACACTGGGAAATACAACATACAAGATACGGGTAGTTGAAGTTTTAATATTAGTTCATTCGTTCGCCCCTTTTGATAAAATAGAACAGTGACCCCTTGGCTGATGATAACGCCTTCGTATAAAATACATAGTGAAACAAACGTATAAAGTTGACCCTGCGATAAAAAAGAATATCGAGACGCCGTATATATAAAAACAAAACACGCGAAAGTTGCGGAAAGAAGGAACGATGGACTGGGGGAGTTCACTGTCCAGTCGTGAACATTCGGAATGATAGAAGTATAAAAGGTAGAGCTGTAGAGACTGATCAAAAGAAAATAAGCGGCAGACAGAATCACCAGGGTCAAAGCCATAAGAAAGAAAGGGTAGAGGACACGAAGGCCTAGAGACCGCGAATTTAAAACGCTAGTCAAAGAGTGTCCTTCGCAGCCCCTTTACCCTTTCTGGTCCTCTCAGGCCTCGTCCTTGCAATTCCTCCAACTGCCCCTCTATTTCTTCTGTTCCACTTGTCAGAGCTCAAAGAGGCGGCAGACATTCCACTCGAGCTTGCCGTACTTCTACAGAAACTACTTTAGCAACACCCACAAAATGTAATTTAGTCTTGGTGCACTCACTTAGCTTTTGCACGCTTTTTGCGGCCAGGCCCTTCGTCTCCATCATCCAATGCCCGCTTCGGACTAGGAGTAGCCGGGACCTCCTAAGTCTCAGCAGGTCCCAGCTCCTTCCCCTTGTCCTCTTGCGCGGCACCTTCTGGAGTCTTGTCCTTTGTTACTTCGGTCTCGGTCTCGGTCTTTAGTTCTTTCGTCTCGGCTTCCTTCTCCTCTTTAACCTCTTCGGTGGGGGCGGGGGTAGGTGTTGCTGATTTGGGTTTATCGCCAGCAGGGACGTCCACAGTTGCGGTACTAGTGGCTTCTAGGTCTGCATCCTGCATGTCAACTTCGGCAGAAACCTCAGCTTTGGCCGTGTCAGTGGTCGACAGACTGGCTCCAACTGTAGGAGGGTCGTCTTTCGGTGGTGTGGTACTTGAGATTGCGGTGGTGGGTGCGGGGTTAGAGGTGGCAGCCGGGGCAGCCGGTGTGGCAACATCGTCCGTATCCATCTTGTCAACGGCGTCCTCCTCAACATCCGCCAATTCACCGTCGTCGACAGCCATCTCTTCAGGTTCAGGGGCGGCGGATGCAGCAGCCGCGCCACTTTCGCTAGCAGCGCCGGATTTGCCTGCAGGGGTTATGGCACCGGAAAGCGGGGTGTGGGCATTCCCAGGGGTGCCGGCCTCGGAGTCCTTGGCGAAACGCTTCTCTTGACGCAGCTTGTCACGATTTCGCTTCTTTGTGACAAAATCATCCATTTCATCCTCCGAGTCGTAGTATTCAAGATCATTCGTGATCTTTTTGTCGGACCGACGTTGAGAGTGACGGGTATCAGCGTTCATCTCTTCGTCAAGGTCATCCATCGCTGCTTCCTGATCTTCTCGGTATCGCTCGTGATCCATGGGGACGTTGGTCATCTGAACGGATGGGACGGCCTTTGTACGTTCGAGATTTTGAATGACGGAGGCGAGAATCTTGTCAAGATATTCTTTGGAATTTAGATTTTCCATATTGGAGGGCCGGACTTCGAGTTCGTAATCAGGGCCAAAGTACTAGACAAAGTCAGTTCAGATATAGTTCCTCGATTATCAGTATAGGGGTAGACAAACCTCGTAGAAATCGCAGTAGGGCAGGGTGGGTTCGAGGTCTTGCCCGACGAGCACTCCGGTCTCGTAGCACCACGTTCTGCTGACATTCCTCATAGTGTAGCCGCCTCCGCCTAGAACCAAGACGGGGAGATTGAATTTCTTGACAAACTCGACACAGTTGGCGTGACCTCGCATCGATAAGTTGAAGCAGCCTAACCTATCGCCGCTCAGCGAATCTCCACCACACTGAAGAACAACAGCTTCTGGCTGATACCAATCCATCACAGCGCCGATGACAGGCTCAAAGATGGACTTGTACGTATCGTCCGTGATGCCGTCGCGAAGGGGGAAGTTGACAGCGTAGTATTTCCCGAGTCCAACACCAATGTCCCGGAGTTCGCCAGTTCCAGGAAAGTACTCTCCGTACTTGTGAAACGAGACTGTCATCACACGATCCGTAGTGTAGAAGGCTTCCTCTACGCCATCGCCGTGGTGAACATCAATATCGATGTAAAGAACTCGCTTTTTGTACCGTAAAAGCTCAATGATGCCGAGAACAATATCTGCAATATCGATTTGTCAGCAAAGATCCTCTGCCACGTACACTCTGAACAATACATCAAAAACATACCATTGATGTAGCAGAAACCAGAGGCTTCGCTCTTCTTGGCATGGTGAAGACCACCAGCCCAGTTTACGGCAATATCGCATTTCTCACGGTTGAGCCTCGCGGCGCCTTCCATACTTCCGCCTCCCGAGATTCCACAGAATTCGAACAGCCCATCAAATACAGGGCAGTCGTCACCGACATTATATTTGGTCTGCTCCTTCGTGTACTGTTCCATGTTATCCGGGGTGACTTTATGTAGAAATTCTACGTACTCATCGGTATGAAATTGCGCCATCTCTTTCCGTGTCGCGGGTTTCGCTCGCTAGGGGAGAAGAGGTTAATGTCTACAGAGTGTATGTGAGAGGAACCTAGGGATAGCTTACATAAATCTCCATCTTTTTGTAGAGTTTATAGTTCATGATGAGCGAATGGGTCATCCTGATCCGATGCGGCTTCATCGGGTGACCAGCGACGTAGGCATAGTTGCTATCCGGCAGGCGTCAGTACACATTTACCACACCTAACCGGATTCAAAAGGAGCTCACAAACGTACCCAACATCAGCTACATCGTTGCAGAATCATCCGTGGTTAGCATTGTCGCGAAATATCGGGGAAATCCATTGGTAATCGAGAGTTTGCGAAATTTCGATTCCGAAGGTCAACGGGCAAAATTGCGAGAACTTACAATCGTAAAACTAGAGAGGAGACATCAATCAGCAACAGCTCTGTTGAAAGGGAAAAAATAAAGTAAATGAGAAAGCAGAGGTCGGATTTCGCTCACGTATGCGACACGCTTCTTCTGAAGCGGTCCCGTTAACGACGGTCGGTCGACCGGTTCAAAGACGAGATTGGTCCCTCCCATTGTGAACAATCGCGAAGCCGGACTGGGAAGTACCACAGGCCAGAGCGGTCTAAGCAAAGGGAAGGAGATGAAGGGTTAGAAAAGAAGAACAGAAGACGGCTGTGAGATCTCGATCCTCTTGTTCGAAAGGGTCCGGGTCACCGACGATGGGTGAAGGGGGGGAGTGATGGCGGTGGTGATGATGGGGAAAGGTGGAAAGGATGGTGGGTTTGGAGGGAACAGAAGAAGAAGAAGAGCTGCTGCCGCCAAAAGTCGCGCGCGAAATCAAAATCCCAGCCAAACGTCGACGCGCCACAGCCGCCACAACTCACAACACATTCATTGGCAACCGGGCGCCACAGCGTGCTCCTCGACGGACGGCAGCTCGTGGCGATATACGCATCACGTATATTACTAATTGATGGATTGCGGCGGTCGAGTAGGCCCGATTGCACAATAGTATCAGCGTGGTACTTTCCCGCCCGGCACAACCCCGAGTGATACTAGGTACTCCAACAGGGTCTCGAAACTCGATCTCGAGCTCCATGCATATGAATATGCCACCTGGTTCGAAAGCTGGTGTCGCATAGTTACGCCGCGGTCCAAGTCGAGCTCGCCCTTGACTCGCGCATTGCATAGCACTAAATTACTTGATGTCTCTCTCCATGTCAACCAATGAAATCTCCTGGGGCTGTTCTGGTCGCTACGCACCACATCCTTCTACCCATCCAGTTTCTAGAGAGATAGCAATTTACAAAACCCTCGGGCTAGATTTCCGGGCAAACCCTTCCCGAGAAATACAGTATGCATGCTCATCTGCACGTGGCCAGGTTGTCCTATGATAATCAAGCCTTCGAGTTCCCGAGGCGGCTAGACTGCAGTCTGGGCGCAATCGGAGGCAACGAGAGATAGCGGTGCAGCTGGTATTTCGGAATGCGTTGCATACGGGATAGAGACCAGCCGGGAGGAGGCGTCGACCAGTGCATTTACACGGCATATTATTAGTTTCTCGTGCGACACTGTGCACGAGCACAGTATTAAGCCGGCTTTTCCCCTCGGGAATTGCGCTTTTTTTCACTTTTTCTTTTGGTAGCAATGTTTTATAAGGAAACAAATAGTGTCGCATCCAGTCGAGTCCCATAGTCACTGCAAGCAATTATCCAAGATGGCGACGACACTCAGTGCTTTACCCTACGATATCAAGCATTCTGTCATGCGACAGGTTGGCGACCGGGACACCCTGCTCAACCTTATTTCGACCAGTAAGGCTTTCCACGAGATATTTGCTAGATACAAGGACGGAATCATCAACAACTTGTACCTTTCCGAAGCTATCAATCATGCACCGGATTCACTCATGTTCGCCTATTGTCGTCGGACACTCCTGAGCACTGACAACATGAACACGCTGGTGGGAATAGCTCAGGGTTATGAGAAATACATAACTACTGGTATCCCTCCAAATTTTCTAGCTTTAAAGAATGAGTTTTACGATCCCAGAAAGCTAGCCAAGTATCTGGTTGACGATTATCTCGGAATACGCAAAATCGCAATGACGCATCAGTACTCGACCAGATCATCCCGCAACGAGCCTGCTTTGACCTCTACAGAACTCCAGCGGATAATACAGAGCATATACCGGGGTTGGACTTTGATGCTATTTATTCACCAGCGCCAATTTCTTCTCACTCAAAACCCGAGTCTAAAGACAGGTAAAACTTATTCATACGATCAGTACTTTATCGAACGGATCATCATCAATTGGGATATATGGAGCAGCCTCCAGGTTTGGGAGCTGGTGGGCGACTGTCTGCGTGTACTACCAACGGGAGTCGTCGACGTTCGCAATTCCAAAGCGTTCCAGAAGTTCAACGATGATATCAAGTCTTCGTTATTGCAATCACTATTTGATCAATATCCCGGGAAGCAAGCTTTGACACTGATTTTCCCGGTATTTCGTCGAGGTGAGCTTCTTGATTGAAATTTCCATCCTTCAATTCGCATACGGATTTAAATTCTAACATTGAAAATCCGATAGTGGACTCGCAACCTTTTACGGAAGCAAACTTTGCACTCGCCCATGAATTTGCAGAGTACCTCTTCATCCACCACGATCCAGCTACCATTGCGCCGCTATACACGATGGAGCCAACCGCAACTCCAAAAGTAGCTTACGACAGGATCGCGACACACCTCGTGGAACCAGTAGAGGCATACCTCTCGCTCAAATACTCCCTCTCACCTTCCGAATTTCTTTCACGGTATAGTTTGGACTCGTTTAGGATCTTACGCTGTATGATCTCAAAGTTGAAACTGGAGAAATTCTACAGGCCACATTCGCAAGAGAGGGGGTTTTACCAGTCTGTAACTTATGATGGTGAGGTGCCAGCTATGAGACTCCTGGAGAAAGCAGGGGGCAAAGAGGAGGTTCAGATTTTGGAAAAGAAGGCGAGAATGGTTAACGCTTCGTCGTGGATACGAAAGGCTTGGTTGTGTAATTGTCTGCTGGATGAGTGGAGGCTGGAGAGGAGAGGGTTTGAGTTTCCCGTTTTTGAAACAAGTTGATTCTCATTAATGTGATTAGTACCAGGGCATGACTATTTGAGCGTATGATATTACATAGCGCAGAGGACGTTTGAAAATGTGATTCAAAGATCCCACCGATTTGTTTCCAAAATATGGATTTGACCTTGGTTCTAGCTTTAATTTGGTCTATTCTCTTGGTCTATTCATCATTTTCTTAACAACTGTGATGTGTCAAGATCGGAACCGACGGCATCCTCTAAAGATAAATGCAATCATCTAATACAAAATCAACTAGCCTCACAGCTCCTACACACCCGTCTCCCGGCGATATCACGCGAGAGCGCAATGCTCTCGTGACTTCTTTCACCCGCAACACAGCGATTTCTCATCACATTGTTGGAACCATCGACTCGGCCGAATGCTGTCCGTCTTTCCTCGCCAAATCCAACCCCGCAAAAGGCAAAAAAGCCAAAACCGATCCGCGAAAGAACGGAACCAAAACCCGAAGCCCAAAACTCCAAAAAAGAAGTGCTCGAACTAGGACTTGAACCTAGGACCTTCTCATTTCACCCAATCCAAGAAATGGATACGAGTGAGACGCTCTACCGCTGAGCTATACGAGCGGATCGATGTTTCGAGTCGCTTATGGAGTTCTTAAAGGTGTTTGCTTTAAGGCTTCATGGAGCTTTGTCTCCGATTTGAAGTTGCTGACGATCGCGATCGTTGTTAACAGTGCCTCATGGATCGGACTATACTTAGATTGTATAGTCAGATGCCCCGATAGATATAAAGAACCTCTTGTTCAAACTTATCCCAACGGAAAAAAAATTCGGCTTCGTCAACGGATATCAGTCCAGTCCGATAGCCGTGTCGCGAATGGCAAAATGTTCAGGGTTCTTGTTTCCGGCTCTAATCTCCGGCGGTCTTAGTTGGGGTTAGCTAACGGACACATCACGCGGATTCAAGGTTAACACCACAATTGAATTCTCGGGCCACACTTGCATGCCCAGGCTGGTCGGCTTACAGCCCAGCCCGGTCTCACCAAGAGAGTGCGATGGCTGTAAAAGGCCGAATAAGAGCTTTTGAGAGTGGAGGTTGCGGACTTGCCTGGATACACAGCTGTACACGGAGGCATCGCTTACCTTCGCAAATTTGCTAAGCTGTGCATACGCCAAGCGCAAATCGCCCTTTTCAGTTACGTCCCTTGTAAGCTGGCTCTATACTTGCGGGTATTGGAGATACGTCATGAAAACTCCATTTGCACCTTCGCATACTGCCAATGCACCTTCGCAAGCGGAGCGAATTTGGGTCCGAGTGTCCGAAATCGGTCACCACGGAATTGCTTCAACGGTTCGTCGCCATGATGAATATATATTTAGACACGGTTTGCGATCTACGGAACTATAAAAGACTATTGTTCCGCCCTTCAAATTGGTTCATCATTCAATATCAGCATCGCTTCAAATTACAATTTACAGGCCAAGAACCATTTATAACATAAATCTCAATCCAACCAAATCCATCACCTAACTATCAATCATTCAATTGATCAATCTTCACCATGTCATTCTCCAGAGCCGACTACCGAGATTCTACGAACGCCGACGATGTCGCTCAATTTCTTCATGATGAGATTGTCGGCAAGACTAGTAAGTCTACCTAGTTAAACTCTTAGACTTTGAAAATGCATTGGTATCTAACACTTTGAAAGTTATCATCACGGGCGTTTCACCATCAACATTGGGATCTGAGTTTGCGTTGGCCATCGGCGCGCACTCTCCCAAACTTATCGTCATTGCATCTCGCGATATGACCAAGCTTGATGAAACCGCAAAGATCCTGAAATCCAAATATCCAAACCTTGCGGTTCGAACTCTGCATCTGGACCTCGGGTCTTTGGAAGCTGTGAGAAAGGCCGGGCAGGAGGTATTGAGCTGGGAGGACGTTGAGTTCGTCGATGTCTTGGTCAACAATGTGAGGTTTCACGGCTTTGGTGTTTAGATGATCTTAGGAGCATTAAAACTGACTGCAAGTTTGATACTAGGCTGGAATTATGGCTACCCCGTACAGAAAAACGGTGGACGGGTTCGAATCCCAATTCGCCATCAACCACCTCGGCCACTTCGTCTTCACCCAGCAATTCTTCCCAAAGATTCTCGCCTCCGCCAAAGCCGGACGAGAGCCTCGTATCGTCAACATTACGAGTAACGGTCACAGAGTTCACCCAATCAACTGGGAAGACGTTAATTTTGACGATGGTAAAACTTATGATATGTGGAACGCATACGGACAGAGCAAGACGGCCAATATTCTATTCAGCGTGGAGCTGGCCGAGAGGTATGGAGCGAGAGGCATCTACTCCTACTCTGTGCATCCGGGGATGAGCGCGGATACGAATCTCGGGAAACATATTCCCATGGAGCAAATTTATGATTTCCGTAAGTTTTTCACTCAAAGATGAAGAATAGAGTGGAATATTCGGTCTGACTAATATATTTTACCATTAGTGGGTTCGGATCGTGCACCGGAGGCGGACTTGCAGATGATCTTCAAAACTCTGCAGCAATGTTCGGCTACTCATGTGGTCGCCGGATTCGATCCTGAGATCAAGGGTAAGTGGCTTTCAAATGAGAGTCAAATATTTAGTAACCGTGCTAATAGCCCGCTTAGGAAACAACGGAGCGTATATGTTGGACTGTGTCATTGCTCCTGAAAATCGAAGCAGGGAGTGGGCAAGGGATAAAGACAATGCGAAGCGTTTGTGGGAATTGACCGAGCAGCTCATTGGAGAGAAGTTTGAGAATTGAGTCATAATCGTGAAGGGCAGTCTTTGTCGGCGTTTTTGGGTGGCCTTGTGGCTCTATGGGGATGGTGGTGTTTATTTGTTCAATTTTTATAGTTTAGTACTTCAAGTAATAGTGATAATTATATGATACAATTCTTCTTAGTTGTTCCCAAAGTCAGTCCCAAATATTAGGCGTATATATGATTGAGTTCGAGGTCTTAATAGAAAGTGTATCCTACTTTGGTCGTAGTTAATGGGGGACGAACTATACATTTCGAAGTTAAAGTTTAGGTGTGATTACGGATTATCATTCCTAAAAAACGTGGGCGGACTCATCGTCACAATACCACCTATCATATTTATAGACTTCTGAGAATGGCCATCTTGTCACAGTTCTATGAATCATCTGTAAAAAAAATTCAATACATCAAGGATAGATTCTTCAACTTTCCTGCTATAGCTTGCATTATCTGAATTCCGCTAATATAAATAACAAAGTATTTTTGTTCAACCTATCCTACAATGGAATCCTCCGATACAGAATCAAGTTTCCCAAACCGGCTTCCTCAATCCCATCTGGAGGAACTCCCTTTGGATATCAAACTCGAGATTCTAGCCCGCATACCTTCCGTTTTTGCTCTCCAATCTCTAATCCACGCGAGTCCAGCTTTCTACGGCTTATTTGTCTATTCGAGATCCCAACAGGATAAGATTCTCTCCCTTGCCCTGGGGAGGAGCGTAACGCCTCTCGGTTGGTTTCTTTTCAAACTGAGGAGATGGCGCGCCGCCCCGAGAGTCTACAGACTGGGAAACGGTCAGACATTTCTGAGGACAATGCTGGCAGTCAAAATCGCCGATTTCGGTGGCTTCGAAGTGCTCAGGAACACCAACCCGCGGCTATATCGACCTACCGAAATAACCACATTTCCTCCGTATTATAATATTCGGAAAATCCAGGCTGATGAGAATGGAGTTGCGACGGAAATGGCAGTGATTCAAGTTGTTCTGTGGTATTGGACGAAGGCTTTTTATTATAACAGTCACTGCACTCGCAACAAGCGACAAGGAGAGACGAATGAGTCAGTCGTAAGGGCGGCAAATCTAGATCAGAAGAAATTGAAAAGGATATATGATTCTTTTCTGACACTCTGGGTCGTCATGGAGCTCTGCGAGAACGGACGCCACCCGAATCGGAAGCTTTAACATGAAGAGGAGTACATAACCTGGGAAGAAGAAGAATCCGATAAACCAGTTCTGGGGGGTGTCTGGTTCGAAACCGTTCTCCGAGGGCTGTTTTTCCAGAATTTTATATCCAGTGATGCGGAACATATACTGGAGGTTAAAGCTGCCAGAAAGTTTCTACAGCAGAGACTGACCAGTCTTGTAACACAGTGCCAACGGAAAACCGAGCTGAAAAAAAGGTGGGAGTATGGGAAGGTATATGGGATCCCCGGAGAGGATAACTGGAAAGAGTTCGAAAGGTATATCTATCATAGGATCTTTCGTTGGGGTCCAGATGGATTAAAGGAGCTGTTTGAGCTTGATGCTGACGACGTCCTGAAGCATTTCAAGAGAGAGAAAGGAAGAGATTTCCTAGACGGTGAATTTTTGGAGCAAGGAGGAGAAGAGGAAGATGAGCCGACCTGCTATGGTGATATTTTCGAGGAGATTGAGGAAGGAGTGAAGAAGGCTAGGTTAGAAAACGTTGCTGACGAGATGGCAGCCCTGAGGTGTCAATGCATGATTCAGGTGGAGCTGGCACTGGCAAAATATAGAAAGCGTCGTGGGTATAATATTGATACCTGAGTCCCTAAGTTTACGCATTGAATCATATCTAGCCACAGATACTAATTTTGTGTGAAGTTTTATCAAGCCGTTTCTCATGCAACAGGCTCTGGATACGTACATGTTCGAATATATGTCTATTGTAGTCTGAGTATTGACTGTGGTATTTAAAATTTATACAGGTATATCCAATGTAGGGTTTGGAAACGAGACTAGTATATCCTTAATAACAAAAGATCAACTGGTGGGTGGTCTGATAGCTAATTGAACTCCACAATCGAATTGTTGTTTTGGCTGTTGCTAAGCAGTGACACAGTCATAAGAGGTGTAAGTTAGCGAAATAAATTTTTAGAGCTGAGGCCAATGGCTGTAGTTAGCATTCACTCCCCAACGTTCCTATATACCCGACTGTTAAGGAGGGTCTAGTTTAACAATGCGGAGTTTCGTTCTCCTAGCAAAAAAAAAATGTCAAAAATATATCATTTTTCTAGAAGTTACTAAAGATTTCTATACTAGCATCCATAAAAGAAAGGTTTATAGTATATTCAGCTACCCATAACAGGCTATTTAGGAGAAGCTATTGAAGGTAGGTTCAACTAAATGGTTAATCTAAGGAACATTCAATGATCTGTCCCAGTCGGGCTTTAAGTGCTGCCGAAGGCAGCCTACTGGTTGAAATATTTGTGTTGAGTTGTACTTCCAAATCGTTGAAATTTCAGGATTCTCCTTAGAGCTTTGGACACCGCTGAGGAAATCTGAAGTATTAGCTAGCAATTGGATACTATAGGTGCTTTAAGTTCCAAATTTCAATAATTATATACATAATAGACCATCAACTGAATACAACTGCCAATTTCTTCGTAACCTACTGCCGTGGCCCTCCCTATCCACAAGTAATTTTCGCCGTTGTAACTTTGCTAATAGTGCTTTTTGCGTATGAAACCACCTGTCGATATATTTGAAAAAATGGGGCGCTCACGCCTTTACTGGTTGTATAATTAGCAAATTCTTTCAATGCCTTCAGTGAGACTAGTTTTTGAAATGCTTAAAGAGAGGAAAATGGAATTGAAATGAAACTTTGGGCTCCTTGTGTCAATCCTCCATAGAGATCGTCAATAAGGTGTCAAAAAACCTTAAATTCAATGACTGGTGAGGGATATCAGTAGCTGGCACATGTCGACGATCGAGTGTAGATTCCCCGTTAATCAATTTGTAATAGAGTATAGATTTCAAAATTAATTGACCCTCGCTTCGTGGCGTATCTCGAGGAGGTTCACATCAGAAGTTTTTATCTTGAGATACGCCCTGTCGAAATCTTCTGCCTACCTAACTTTACCTTCCAAGCTATTGTTCCTTGGTCTTTTTGTTTCGTAAAAAGGCTACCGCTGTAACACAAAATTTGACCCGCTCCGCCTTCACGGAGAAGAAACCCAGGAAAAGAATTTCGAAATCGCCCCCAAAGATGCCAAGTGGTTCTTTTCGAATGGTGAACGAAGAAATGATGCCGCCACAGCTAGAAAAGCAGAACGATCCAAACAAAGAAAGGCTCGCATACAGATATGACCAAACCTACCGGGGTCATATACCTGTCATTACGGCGCTTAAACCGGGAAACTTCCTAGGGGAAGCCATCCGCCCAATCCTATTCAAAGTTATGGACTTCCTGTTAGAGGTTGGGGTAGATTTCGGGGCCGTGGATGTGATAGCGATAGATGGAGTACCCACTTTCCAGATTACCGGATCTTCAAAGCCTGAGAACTTCGAAGATGAGATCATCCCGATTTTGAGGGAAATTCTCAGCGTGGATGGGGAGTATATGATACGATATGGAGTGGGAGCAGTTCGCCGAGGGTCCGTCCTATCGAGTGAATACCGCCGAGCGAGTCGCCTAGGCCAAAGCGTCGGCGTCCGGGGAATCGGCTGGTCGAGTGGAACAATGGGAGGATTCTTAGTGGCGAAGAACCCGGAGCTGCAGGGACACTGCTTCGGAGTGTCGTGCCACCATGTTCTCCTGCCAACCAAAAAGTCTGCAACGGCAGAGGAAGAAAAAGGTATCCTGGTACCAATATATCTGAAAGCCCTTAATAGGGTCCATAAGGCTTTGGGTTGGAACCCCTCAAGTGATATAATTATAGAGTCACCATCGCTTGGTGACCATAGGGACACTACCTCGAATTTCAAGATCTCTCGAAGGGACGCTGAGCAGGAGTTGGAGAAACTGGAAGAGAAGTCTAAAGTTACTCAGGAGCGAATACTTACTACAAGAAAATACTTCTGGCAAGGCCTAATAGCGGATGCTCAACAGCAGCTGAAAAAACTGGAGGTCTTCGATAGGAAAGCTGGTGTAATAGTCGCTACCTCTGGCTACAAGGTAGACCCACAAACCAGAATGACGTTGGACTGGGGCCTTGTAAAGATGACAAACACTCGGACTGGGAAAAACATTGTAAGAAGCCAAATATTGAACATTTCTCCAAATTTGAGCCGAACTAATCAATCTTAATTATTTTCCGAGTATAGGTGACGCCTGTTACGAGAGCCGCCGGTAAGTGGCATATTTGGGTAGCATACCCCGACTATAATATTACGGATATCGGTGATCCGGCAGAGGGGGATGAGGTTTTCAAAGTTGGGAGATCGGGCGAATCGTATGGTGTTATAAGTTGTATCCCCCATGGCATAAATCTGATAGAAAATGGGGTAACAACCTCCGAGTGGACGATTGTTGGCCATAAAAACAGAGAGTTCGCAGAAGGAGGAGATTCCGGTAGTTGGGTTCTAAACACCAAGGGCGAGTTAGTGGGAATGATTTTCGCTGGCAACGAAGACCTGCATTTGGCCTATTTGACGCCAATAAAACTCATTCTTGAGGATATGAAGCGGCAAACAGGTAAAACCTTTGCTATCATATAATAGTGTCCTTACAAAGTCCTCGCGCCGAGGCATCTCGAAGTCTCCAAGGAATTCCTTTTTCCCCCTTTATCAAAAATGGCGCCTTTGCAAAGCCCTCGCACCGAGGCAGTCCCAAGCCCCAAGTATTCATATATGCAGTATACCCGGAATACGCATTTCCCGTTTTTCTTTCTATTGGATTCTTCTTATTACCAGACGCATGTTTCAAAGTGAATAGTAAGTGCTCTAGATACACTTATAAGCTTAACAAAAATATCAAAGCGCGACAACTCCATCTGACTATTAGGTGACAATAGCTCCAAGACGCCCCCAAATAAACCAACTTGTTACCTTAAACGTCTTTAAATGCTATCTTTTCCGTGTTTTCTTCGGGGGCGGCAGATCTTTAACAGTTCGCTGCCGCTTACGGGGGTTGGGCGTAGTTGTTATCTGTGGAAGGCTGTCTTGTGAGTTGGACATGCGAACTCCACCCTGCGAATGAGGAAAGTACGACTGGCTGGCTTGCGAGGCCGTCGCTCTTGGGCTTGTTAAGTTCATTGATGGGCTTCTTTCAACGCTGTTTGGGTTTCTTACAACCGAAAGTAGTAACTTGGCGTATGCAGCTGCAGTGGCAGAAGCGTATTCCTGCCACATTTCATTCTTGTGGGAGTCCGTATAGTCACATATTCCCCGAACTACTAGACAGGGAAAGCTGTTCATGACTCCAGCAGCTTCCATTTCGACGCAGAGGACATTGTACTCATCACCTAAGCGGCATCTAGTTTGCGCGCTCTTCACGACTTGGTTCCCAGAAGCGATAAGTCCATAGTGAATAGCTGGGGTGTTTCCAGCGGGTCGCGGTAACCGTCTTACGGGACCTTTGCACCTCTTGCAAGTTTTGTACGTGGAAGGGTGCACGGATTTTGGCGGAAACAGCTTATCATTATTGATTCCTGGGAAGCAGTACTGGGGATGGCGGTTCGCAATCTCATCAATATACTTTTGTAGAGGTTCCGAAACAAGATCGGGGTCAGACCTCAGACTGCTTATCGCAGTGAGGATGAAACGAGGAGGACGCTGAAGAGAACCGGTTCTCTCGAAGATATTCTCTTCAAGGATTTTTCCAAGGTCATACTGAATTACTCCAGTGTGGGTAGCTGTCGGATGGCTGACGACGACATCGCCAAGTCGGATATCATTTTCATCGGACGGTACCCCTCCTCCAATCCCGACTAAAAGACAGAACTGTACTCCTGGGAAGCTTCGTCTCAGGTCTGAGAGAACATCTGCAGCAGCGCATGTTCCATACTCCCCAGATGGAAGACAGGCAGCAACGACGTTATGTTGGCCCATACGACCCAGCGCGTAATGGTTAGTGTCTTGGAAGGGAAGCAGAATCCCTTCATGTCGACTATCAAATAGTGTGCGTACAGCTAGCAGTTCCTTCTGCAACGCGCAGACTATTCCAACTGTGTAGTTAGCACAGGTGAGACTAGTTCGACTAATGCTCGACCCGATCCCACTGTCGTCAACGGGCTCGTCGGAATCCGGTACGGGCTCTCCCTCTTCCGGGTCTCCGGTATCCCTCCAGAACCATTTAAAATCGGCATTATAACCGAATATAACGGCACCACGTGTATTTGAAGAGAGCAAATCATCGCTCCGCGACCTCATGTCTGTGCTCAAGTTCGAAGGTAGCAGAATCTGAACAACATCAGAATGCAGATCCTTTTCTATATCCTCGCCTACACACCGACATTGCTCCAGGTCCGTGTGTACAGCATGCCAATTGATATCGTCAGTTAGTTTCATGTGGTTTCCGAGTCTTGATTCGCCTTCATTCACCTCCATTATCTTCTTAAGATCGCAAACACTTGCTGCGAGGTAGTACATCCCGATAGGCAATTTTGACCAACGGTTGCATAGATCTTGGTTGACGCCAGAAGGCTGCAAAATTTCACCAAATCCGCGGCCGAACAAGGTAACCGCATGAATAGATCTAGTGAAATCGACCCAAGCTTTGCCGGGTGTTTGAATGGTAGCGACACGAGGGTATATTGGGTCCTTGTCGGAAGCCAAATCATTGAAATCCCAACCCTCGAGAAACTTTCGGGGTGCCTTGAGTTTCGGATCCAAGCTTCCCACATGGTCCATGATGCTGACTTGATGATCGATGATTTTCTCCAATGTTTCGAATATTTCCTCGATTCGATCTTGGACGCAATAAAAACCATCCTTCTCTGGATACAGCCTTTGTTCTAGGTTAGCGGGATGTGTAAGCACACCTATAGAGGAGGAAGGCTTATGCGTGTCTCCTTCGAGCAATTTTCCCGATCCAAAACAATATTGAGAGCGAAACTCGTCAGTTCTATCAATTTTGAGAGACTTGCGTAAGAGATGCAGCAAGGCGCTCGTCCCATTAACCAGCCAGCCCCTTTTATCTCCCGCATCCCATAGTATCATATATTTATCATGTATCCATTTGAGTTGCTTTATGTAGCCACCTCTTGTGATGTGAAGGGGTTTGTCTTTCTCGCCGATAATAAATGGAGAGGAATTTTGTATGATTTGCCCTCTGCACACGCGGGTTCCGGAAAGAAAACAAGTCTCAGCCGGCTTTGAAAGTCGGGAGGGATGCACGTCAAAACTCGCATTTTCAGCTCCTACAAGTCCATAGGTTAGAAGAATATATATGCTCAGGGTTCAGGAGACTCTGACCTGCGTAGTAGTCGACGTTCAAACACCATCCCAGCACATGTCGGTGGGCTGCCAAGTCAGAAAAGGTTACACGCTCCGCAAGGGTGGCCATGTTTTCGAGATATGAGATACGGTCACCGCCTTCGTTGTAAACTAAATGCCACACTATTATGCCGCCCTCCTTTTTTGTAGGCATCAGTACTGTCGAGAACCCTTTGATGAGTATTTTTTCGTTAAAGGTGTTGATATGCTTAGTTCCAGCAAGCCTAGTCATCATGTCGAGGGGAACCTCGAGACCCAGGCCACCATTAGGTCTCCGCGGGATCGGATAGCCATTGACTATGGTAGGATATCTGAACATGTTGTGCCAACATTGTCCACGGGACGAAGCAGGTGATTTCGAGCTTAATCGCTCCGAAAAACGAATATCACAATAGAATAGAGATTCTCGGCCCTGCCTCAGCGAGACAACCCGCCTCCGCTCTAGGCTAATTCTGTTTACGAACGGTACACAATCAAGAGCCCTGCCTTCGTGCCGAGAAGAACGAAGGGCGGCGCCGAGCCACGCAAGTTGCTCGCCGATTTCTACCACAAAATCACGGGTTCCAAAGGCGTTAACAACAACTCCAAATCGGCCTGATTGCATTTCTTGGAAGTATGCTGAAAGTGTAGTATTATCAGGAAAGATATCTACCCATGATCTGATTCAGTAATGGATTGAAGCATGATTCAAGGTTGAGAACTTACAAGTACCCGTGCGCGTGTTATATGATGCAGAAGAAATCAAACTTCCAAACAGATTTGAAATATGCTTTCCAGTTGATGGCCAAGTCTGGCGTAAATATTGAGTGCAAGTCAGTGCTTGTACATCGCTTGAGGCACCAGTTAGCGTGATGACCCCCTCGAAAGCCTTGGCTAACGCCAGTCCTTTGTCTAGCTCCTCCAAATACTGTCGCTTCAAAAACTCCAGTGGGTTCCAATCCAATGAAAAAAGTATTCTAAAAGCCTGTACAGGCCTACGTTTGCTAATCCTATGGTCAGTTTGTATTGACTGGGTAATTAGCTGTCTGATAGTTTCCATAGTATCCCCTGTTGAATTTAATAGAGTATTCCTACGTAATGCTCCAAGAAGCCATTCGTACGCTGGAGTCTTGAATATGAAGTCTCGATAAATAGGCAGTTGAGACGTTTCTACGGCTTCTTCGTCTTCTTCCACTACCTTTTTAGGGAAACTCCAGTGATAAGCATCGCTCTCACCGGAAGCTGTAGCATCCGAGAGTCCATTTTCAAGTTCTTCTGGCTCCTGCAATTTCTCTTGCCAACAAGTGATCATCTCGTTCAAGGACATTGTATCAGGATCTGAGAGTTCTGAGCCAGAAAGGCTTTCTTCTTCCTCTGTAATGTGACATTTTTCTCGAAACCGCTCGACAATATTACTAAAGAAACGGCTGAAGCTTAGCGGGAAGGCCCTTAGCAGAATAACTCGTAGGTTTACCCACCTTCTATTTTTATGGATGAAAAACATCACATCACGATGTAATTGCGTTGGTCCACTATGTCCGATTCTGAGGGCGAAGGCCTTCAGTACATCAGAAAGAATTTCTGAAATCCCCTCTATGACTTTGGGGTCACGGTTGTAAGATCGAGCCTCGTTAATCAAGGCATCTACTAACTCAGATATATAGCTATCTTTGGTTAAGGTTGGAACACTGGATGCGTCCGAGTATACAGTTGCAACATCAGATATATCCTCAAAGCTGAGGTCGTCTGTCGATATGGGCAAACATTGTAAGTAATTTTCATCCCCTCTTTGTAGGATAGATTCACCAAGCATTGTAGATGCGTATCCAGAATCCGTGGCGTTCCCGAGCCCTGCAAGTGGCCAGGACGTGAAGGTAACCGGTGAATTCTCAGCTTTAGCATCTAATGTAGGGGTGTTTTTTTGAGGGTTAAAACGTTTGGCCGATATTTCCGGCTGCTGGGCATTCAAGATCTGAGCTTGTGTAGTTTCTCCAGCTACAGGGTTGAATTTGTAGAATTAATGTATGATTAGTGATATGTATTTTCTTGTATGAGATCTTATAAGCTTAGCAATTCAAACTCCCACTGCAGGCCACGTAATTTGATATCCGTCTTAGTTAAGATATTCAGCATGAGGTTAGCAACTTACAGCGGAGATTAATACCAAGCTCATCAATATGCGTGATACCACTGGGCGTGTCATAAGTCGGCTGAGGCATTCCAGGTTATACAACCAACCATCAGTTTGGAGATACAATACTTTATAACTTGGCCGAAAGTATCTATAACAAAAACTCCGAAGTGGCATGAGAACGATGAGTCAGGCCCAATTATCTAAGTCGTGAGTACCAGCTTGGAAAGTTTTACTCACACGTACAAATGAATTAAAACCTAGTGGGGAGTTAGAGGGTTCGGATCTTGTACTTGGATTTGTTTTCGGTGCAGGTATCCAACGTTCATCCTCGTAGAAAGCCAGTGGCTGGAACGGCTCCCGTGAATTCTCAGATCCAGGTTGTCCCACAAAGCGTGTAAATGGACTCGCCATATCCCTAGCGACCGAGTCAGTCATTGCCCAATCATCCGTGGACTCGGTTTCGTTTTTTCTCGGTGCTATCAGCCCCCTAGCACGCTCCAGGGTATGGTGGCTCCCCTTCCGAAATGACCATAGTCGAAGAATTCTTCTATATTGATTTTCACTGGTAGGACATATCTCAAATTAGTGAACGTAGACCAAGACGGTGCTACCTTTGGAGGCATATCACCACAACTACGGATAGGCTGTTTACGAAATTTGCATAGACATTATTTACTCACGTGGCGACGAAACCGCGATTCAACTCGAGTTCCTTTCGGACTTCTTTCAGTGACATATTCTGCTTACAATATAAATGGTATATGTATCTCTTGTGTGAATTCCAAACTGCATCGTCAATTTTGGGTGCCCGAGGACTCAGCGGGGTGGGGTCTGCAGCGATGCTAGCCGGAGGCCCAAATGGCGGAACGAGGTCAAATACAGGACGTTTCGCCACAGGGCTACGAGACCCTATAAGGTCCTCCATTTCCGTGGAGGGCCCAGCTAAGCCGTCTGGTAATTGTGCTCTGGGCCGAAGAGAGTATGTCGACGTATATCCGGTTATTTTCTGTCTCTCCGCCGGCGTCATGCGTCTTTTTTGTCTCTTCATCATGCGTCTCCAGTTCCGAAACTTCCTTGCTAGACTACGTCAATGAAATATATTTTTGAGTAGATGTGTATGTATATCTTGGTTTCGGTGGGTGCCTAGGACATGAAAATAGATGGTATGAAGAGATGAGATGAGAAGGTGGGGCAGGTAGCCTCAAAACAAGAGGAGTTGTCACAGACTTACATCGGAAGGCTGAAGATACATTTCCTAATACTTCGGCGTGCATACGCCGTGAAAATCCCCAAGCGAGGCTCTGGTGACAAGGCAAGCAAAATTCGCTGCCAAATAAAAAACGCCCACCAGAAATGCAAATCCCAACCCTATTATCAGGTCCAGGTCAGAGGTAAAAGAGGCATAGGTTCGGTGAGATAAATATAAGGTGAATCCTTTTGTAGATTTGGTATCTATGTAGATCCCTCTTTAAAATTGATGTCAAATAGATACTCCCGAACAAAGTTTTGAAAGTCGTATTGGAGAGCAGCTAGCAGAAATAGTTGTCTACAGGTGTACCTCAATCCATTCTGGTGCCTCCAAGTCTCCAAACAGGTATGCATTGTAGCCTCGAAGACTAGGCGGACTTGGTGGGGGCTAAATATCATCGTGGACAGAGATGGTGGGGAGTCAGGTGTTTTGGTAGAAGTAAGTAAGCATGTAGTACAGAATTGGTATTCTCTACCAAATACGGCTAGTACTTAAGCACCTAGTTCCCAGTCTCAGAACCAAGTATATAAGTAGTTTCTGAAGAAAGAATTGTTGGAGGTCTCTAGGGTTAATTTAATTGTAACAAGGTGAACAAGGTTCGAATTCCCAAAAGGGTTTATAAAGTATACGAGTTGAGAAGAGCCTACAAGTTCTGGATTTCAGCACATTGTGTTTATGAGGTCGGTTTCAGGTCGTAAATACTTGAGTTTAAACACGCCTTGGATGATTGTCCTAGAATGGAGGAGAATGGGAGGTTTACCACAGTCACTTGCTTAATATAAATTTTCAAACTAGGATATAATAACGGGCTTGATACCGGAGCATTAGCCTGTTACTCACGTGATCTGGACGAACGCGGCGTTTTTCGCGACTGGATTCGATCTCCCAGGAAACGGCCCCAACGACGCGCCAAGCAAGACTGTCACAACTCCAACTCACTCCAACATCGTCCCTGAGAAGCGCCCTGATGAGGGGAACGTCTCATCGCTCCCTCCGCCGCTATCAACCTCCAACTTCCAACCTCCAACCTTCAATCTTCAACCAGCCGCTCAGGCCTGCGGCAGCAAACAGAGCCCCACCTAGACCTCCATCCCGCACCAATCTCACACCCCGACCACGCAAGCATGGCTTCCAGAAACACCTAACACACCGGCCGAAGTCCCACCACTCTCTCTTCAGCATCCGGGTCGTTTAGTCCGAATACAGCATATACGATGTCGCAACTGCGTAGAAGATTTTCAATCTACCACCGGGGGCAAAAGGTGACGGTAGGACCTCTCGGCTTTGATGTCCCTGTCGTAACCGATTCCACGGCCTTCCCCAACGATGCCGAGGTGGACGAGGAGGATCAACTGAGCGATATGGAATATCCGAGCCCTGGACCGGAAAGAGAGGCGAAGAGACAGCGGATAGAAGCCTATGCTCGGGATTATCTTTGTGGAAAAACACTCGACATCTCCTCAGCCTCGTTGAGAGGGCCGTTCAAAAGGAGCTATTGGGGGAGAAGTGCCGCTGTGACAGGGACTGTTTGGGAAGTCAGAGCCGGGGACCGAAAGCATGAGATGCTGAAGGCTGAACGGGAATTGAAGAAACAAAAGACGTCGCGGGGTAGGAGCTCCTCGTCGTTGGTGGAAGGCTATCAGCAGAAGATTTCGGCATCCTGGACATCGGCCAAACCCTTTCAAACCGATACCAAGCAGAATCAGGACGTATCCATTCTTGACAGTCAACGCTCGTTTGATCGGTTACCGAGTCTATCTACTACGCCCTCGAAGAACGAACTCGTGGATCAACGACAGATTGAAGGGGATACCAGCGAGATCGGTACAGCAGCTTCCGCGAAGGCCTTTAGCGTCACAAGGCCTCAAGGGTCTCAAAACAATGATGCTGGTCGCACAGATCACTCAGCACAGCTCATTGTAATAGGGACGTCGCCGGCCAAGGGCATTGATCGCGGAGAAATGCCTGTACTTATCGAGGGTACCGAACTTTTGATCAATCCGCCTATAGTTGATGGTACAGAGCTACTTGGGACACTTTTAGCGGAGGAAACAATCGTTTCTACACGTAAACAAAAACCGCACCGCAAGCAAGACATAAATACAAAGAAACCAGGCACCAAATCTCCTGTGGTGGAGTCCGATAGTGCTGCCGGAGACACAACCAAGGATCAAAGCAGGGGCACTGTTGGCTTCGATCTCGCGAAGATGGACCGGTTTACCAAAGAACTGGATGCCGACGATGCAACGACGTTTTTTCAAAATAACGCTGAATCACGGGGCAAGCGTGCTAAATCTCCCGCAACAACGCTTAAGAAGTCGTTGCCGAGGGTTGACACGAGAAAGAATACACGATATCCAGCTCCACCAAGTCCAACCGCCGATGCTCTTCTTCGTAAAGCCCTCAAGCCACCCGCCCCAGCTTATAAGAGGGGAGAACTTGGCGGTGGCCCATCGCTGAAGGAAATCATTGCGAAGACTGGTATGGCACCCAAGCTAAATAGGCTGCTCAAGAAGCAAAAGCCAACTAAGGTTGCGGAGCACGCAGATGCGATAGGAGGCCAATTTGAAGCTCAAGATCCTCCTTCTACTACCCTGCCACCATCTGCTCAACAGGTCATTCTCATAGAAGAATCTGAGCGTATTTCTCGCCGTGAAGAACCAAACTTAGACCCAATAACTGTGGCTCCGGTCATAGAAGAATCGCGGATAATTGATGCTGAAGCAATGGATGTTGCGACTAATTTTGTTGGTCACGCTCAACCAGAGACAACCGCGCTGGACCTGTCCGCCACAGAAACGCAACCCCCCGTTAGATTATCTCAAATGCCTACCCCACTACCTCCCAGCCCTCTTCAGCTTATCAACACCGCTCACCAGGGAACTCCAAATATTCCCGAAACCGTACCGGAAGAGGCACCCGAGGAACCCTTGTTTGTAGACACATCAGTGAAAGAAAACGAGCCGACTTTTTATCCCGGTCCAAGAAAAGCGAAGAGAACAGCACCGAAACCTCGGCCTAGTAGGCCAGCTGAGTCTCAGCCGAGCAGTAATGAAGAGCTCAAAGCAACAATCACTGCCAGGTATTCAAGTGGCCTTGTGTCCATTAAGTGTGCATTTTTGCTAACTTGTCAGTAGAAAAATTGCTACCCCGATATCAAGGTTGCATCAGAAGATGGCAGAATACTCTCCTGTTTCTCCAATGACAGTCCGCCCTGTGTCTCCGATACCAGAGTCACAGCCACAGTTGGAAAGCCAGAAGACAAGTATACGCCGTCAGGAACAACTACGGGAAGAACAGCAAAAAGGCTCGTCCCAGTTGAGCTCTCCGCCACCGTCTAGTCCACCGGCGGAGGGAACACCTGCTCCAGCGAGAATTCAACAAGAGGAATCAGTGGTGCAAGTTCCCGCATCTTCAAAGGATGTTCAAGTTGAGGCTGTCACAGGTCCCGATCCAGAGTCAAGTACCAATGGTGCTCCCCTAAGCCCTCCTCAAGAAGCTCAGGAACCCAAAGAGCCACAAGAACAAGGAGAACAAGTAGAACAACAGCTAGAACCACAAGATACTCTTGAGGAAGAATCAACGATTGAAATTTCCAGTGGTCAGTTTCGGAAGATTGAAGAGTCACTGAGAAACGCCGGCCCAGTTGCCATACCTCTTGCTGCTGTCGAAACTATGATCAGTTTTATCTCAGCATCTCACCCCGAAGAGCCAGTGAATACACTCGGACTTCCCAGTCTTGAGCCCCAACCGATCGGTGAGCAGCCGGGACCTAAGAATCAGTCCTCAGAAGCGCCTAAAATAACACCTAAAGAGGATCCTACGGCGACAAAGGAATCTGTTGACTACGATTCGTCCGATTCCGAAGATCTAGACCGCCCACCGAGGAGGCAATTTGATAAACCTACGGTTCTAGTTCCTGAAACGCCTGCCATGGATACTCAGGCCAGCCGCGTCTCCGTTCCAGACAGCTTGAAGATGGCTTTCGCAGCTCCAATCAACTTTACGTACCAAACACCGGGGGCTCCGCGACCTCCACCTTTTTGCCTTGATTCGAAGACCGATACCATGCCTGCGAATCACGATAGAGTCGCGATGACCTCCCCTCTCGAGGCCGGATCTGTTCCTCCAGCAACTGGCGACACTACAGTTTCGGGGTCCTTTACGAGTCCCGCCAGAGCTATTCAGTTTACGCCGTTCAGATCCCTCGCCTCCCCGCAGCAGGCAGATCCTCGTAGTACCGGCGATTTCAGTGCGCACGAGCCGACTACCATTATAAGTCCCTTTACGTTCAGCCAGTTTACGAAACCAGTTGACAGCCAGTACGAGGTCAGTCATATGGCAAAAGGGAAGGAGGGTGGGGATGATTCGCAGCAGAATCAGGATGATCGACCATCAAGTTTTGATTTGGATAATGTGCTCGGCGGGGTGGAGGACTATTTGATGAGTGATGTCTACGATGTGGATGAGGAAGCGAAGAGGTTATCCGAAAATAGAAGTTTCGGGGATACAGAAGCAGCAGGAAGGAAGGATGTTGGGCTCAGGATAGAGTCGCAACGAAACGTTTGGAGAAGTCAAAGGACTTTGTGAGCTAGAAGCCGACTATCACCATCTCCTTCTTTATTATTTCTTTTATATAGCATTTTATGGTTTCATACAAGGGGTTTTCTCTCTCTCTCGTATTTTTGGTTTCACAGCGTTGCATGATTGTGAGATGGCGTTTCATGGGCGGGTCTGTATTCTTATACCTTTTTTGGGGGGTAGTATCATTGCACCGAATGGTGTGCGTCCGTATTCTTTCTTCACGACATAATTCACGGAAGCATTATTTTAGAATTGGAACTGGCTGGGCTTACTACTATAGCGGATCGTATTTATTCTTGGAAGTTATAAGACGCAAAAGGTATACTATTTTGATCAGATGCAACGTTTTAGGCTGCATCTTTTATGTCTCGTAAACCAGACTTTAGTTTAACAAATACTTGTGATATTCCGTAAAACTCAAGAGAATAAAGAAACTTGTATAAAATCCAACCATCAGGCCAATAAGAAGTGCTACCAGAGTATATAAATTTGAAAACAGGAAAGAATAAGAGCATATTTTAGAAGAAAGTTGGCAGAAAGACGAAGGAAACTGAAGCCTAAAGATAGGGTAGTGTGCGATATATATATACGATCATTTCAACAAGTATGAAATAAAAAAATGAAAACCAAGTAAAAATGGCTTTGTACATCAAATTGCAAATGCTAGTTTCTTGCAGCCGCTATGTAGCGATTAAAAAGGATGGAAACAAAAATCAAAACCAGATATTAGAAGCCGTGGGGAAAATAAAAGAGAAACGTTGGAGAAAGCTCTATACGGTCACGAAGTATTCCGCTATGAGTCAAATCTTCTGTCCCAGAGGGGTCGCTCGGCCAGCCTTTGGAGGTGGGGCGGCCTCGACCGGTGCACCGCCGTCATCCATCACCACGCCTTCGAGACCGACAGTGATCATATCGCCGCCGCCGGGCCCGGCGTGCATTCGGAGTCCCTGTTTTCCGGGTGACACCATGGCACCGCCGTTACCGTGGATGCTGACGGTTTGGGGCCTGATGTCATCGGACAATTGCTTTTGGGTAGTTGGTTTTCGGGCTAGACCGGTGGTAGCTCTCATGTTTCCCTGGAAGGCGGGGTGGATTGGTAGGTCGGCGGGAAGTCCCATGGGGGATTGTGGGATAGATGGTAAGGGGTTGAGTTTGGCGCGGAGAACCTGGGGGTGGGACGGTTTACGCTCGTTATCGAGAATTGATTGCTTTCGCTCTGGGGGTGGGGAGGCGGCTTTTGCGGCTGCGGTTGCGGCTGCGAGGGCTGGGAGGTCATAGTCGTGACGGTCGTAGTCTGGGACTGGGGAGGTGGCTTTGGAGATGTTGGCGGCGGCAGCAGATGGGAGAGGGGGTTCGTTATTTGAGATGGAAGTATTACGTCTGTGTCCTCCGGAAGGGGTGGTTGTTCGTGAAGGTGGCTGCTTGATAGCGCCCAAGGGAGTCTTTGATCGTGGAGGTATATTGTTTGCCCGGCTAGCCGAACGCTGGATGGGGGCGGCAGGGTGATCATACTCTGACTCAGTTTCGGTGGCGTACCGTTGAGGCCGGTTCTGGTTTCGAGAAGCTTGTCGTGGAGGGGGGCGGAAATCATCTGCCTCCGATTCGGTGAAATCTTCTTGCACGGGTTGGCGTGGAGCAGGAGTCTTTCTTCGTGGACGGAGATCTTCCTCTTCCTCGTCTTCTTCAGTCACCTCGTCGTAGCGATTTGGACGTGGGGTCTTGTTCATAGCCCTGGATGCACCCCTTTGAGGGGGAGACATGGTTCTTTCCGGTTCGTATCCGCGGGGTTTGGGAGTACGGTTCTGGTTTCTTGACTGGACCCTACGAGGAGCTTGCTGTTCCTCCTCTTCTTCCGTTTCGTCCCGGTACCTCGGAGTCCTGGTTTGATTTCGGGATGGGACTCTTGCGGGAGCCGGGCGGTGCCCATTCCTGGAGGCAACTCGGGGAGTCCTATTTTGGGTCCTCGATGGTACGCGGTTGGCTGGAGTTCGAGTTGCAGCTCTTGGAGGGGGGTTGTATCTGTCGTCGACTTCGGAAACTTCGGATACCTCTGAAGTATCGTAGCCGTTATAGGTCTTTCGGGGAGCATATCGTTTCTTCTCCTCTTCGCTGTACTCCTCCTCTGTGGTTGTATCCACATACTGCTGCTGCTGCCTTGGTTTGCCACGAATAGTACCACCCTTTGTCTGTTCTGGAGACTTAACCCTTCGGCTACCAGCTCCGCGAGAAACGCTGTCCGTGTCTCTCTGGCGACTGATGCTCCTGGCTCTCTGGAGTCTAACGTGTTCCATTTCCTGTTCTAGTCTTTCCAAACTACGACGCCTAGCTTGAAGGTTCTTCTCGGCCTCTTCTTGAGCAGAATCTTCTTCGTCATCGTATGAGTCTTCGGTGTATTGCTCCGACTCATATTTCTGTTGCTGCTGGCGCTGTTGGTTCCGACTACTGTTAGTATTGTTGGTGTTCACAGTGTTTCTTCGAGTTGGCTGAACAGTGGGTTGAGCTCTGACATCGTAGTCTTCCTCAGGAGAATCGTTATAACGGCGGTTCACGTGCACAACTTGTGCCTTCTGCATGATGGGCCTGGATGCCTGTGACAATGAGGCCTTACGAGTTGGCATTGGCGGTGGAGGCTGAGCCTTCTCATCCTCGGATGGAACCTCAACCTCATGGAGCTTGCTTACAGATCTACTAGCTTGGTGAGAAGGTCCCTTGGGATGGGTGCGGGTCAACTCCGGACTGGGCTCCGAGGCTAGAACATCATGGAAGGACGAGAGTTGGATATGCAGACCAGGTGGCTTCCTCTGAGAAAGGGCGCTCCCCGTTCGTTGAGGAACCGTTAGGCTACCATCCTGCGCCGGGCTGGCGACTCTGGATGGCCCAAAGTTGGAAACAGCCATTGATGGTGCTGGACTTGGGCTAACCACTCGTTCCGGGCCGGGGCTTTCAACTCGCTGTGGTAATTGAATGCTGTTAATCGAAGGGGGTTTCGGAGAAATGGTTCGGACTGGAAGGTTGCTATAGAGAGACATTGCCGGGCTACCAACCCTTCCAGGAGCCGCGAAACCAGGGCTTGCCACTCGTTGCAGGGCAGGTGTACCGATGCGACCGTCGACAGGAGTGGTATTCATCGGGCCGGAGATAATCATTTCCTTCTTTTCAGTGCCTTCACCAGGAGTGCTGCTACCATCATTATTCGTCTTGGACTGATTGTTTCGCTGTTCTTCCAAGGGTTTGTTCCATGGCATATCCATAATGTTGGCTTCGGAACTGTTCTTGCTTTTTTCCTTGTCACCACCCCCAAATCCGAAAAAGCGAGCTGCAGTATTGCGAACAGATGACCCGACTCTTGGAGATATGGGACGTTCCGGCTTTTGCAGGACGCCCTGGCCTTTCTGTGGGGAAGTAGGAGATTTGATGCTGCCCGACAGAGAAGATTTCCTGGAATGGGCTCCAGTCGGAGCAGGTGTGGGTACCGGATCTGGGATATTCTCCGTGATCGCAAAGCACCTCATGGCTAAAGAACCCTCGCCGTGTTCCGCAGCGTGTTCTCCCCATTTTCGTACAAGGACGGATAGTCTTCTCCATTCCTTGTACATCAATGCTGTGAGAAGAACTGCCTCCATGTACTTTTTATTGCTGACGTAGTGCTCAATGGCTTGTTCCCGCTCGCCGATCATCAAGAAGCACATGACTGCGTTATGAACGTCGCCTTTCTGAATGAGTCTCATTATGAAAACTCGCACAGTTTGTTGCCATGATTTCTGGCCGCCCATGGCCGCCAGGGCAATAAACAGCCAGTCGCTAGGAACCAGCGTTTCCGATCCCATGAGGACGTTGAGTGCATTAGCATCAAGATCTTGAAGCCAAAGTCGGAGCATCAATGACTGAACCGAGCGTGCGGGATGTTGGGCAACTATACAAAATTAGTGAACCTAGGATTTGACAATTCACGATCGATGAGGCTCAACTTACTCTCTTCTCGAATCAGAGACTCGGCATCACCCTCGAACCCAAACACGGATGAGAACATTTCTCTTCTCCGTTCGTCGTCATACTTTGGCCGATCGCTGTTCAATGGCGTTCTGTAAGTAATAGCGGCGAGTTTATCTTTCAGGTTTGGAAATAGTTCAATCTGTCCAACGGGGGGTATCATGTATAATTGGTCGTCATAAAAGTCGCCATTCGTAGATGGTGGGAGACCCGGTGTTGGGAGAGGGTCGCCATTTACATTATGCTGGGCGTACGGGACTGGTTGCAGCGCGTTCGCTGGTGCCTTTGGAGTGATCGGAGACATTCCAATCTCCTGCGAAAGAGGGTGGAACTTCCTAGGTGTGGCCATATCATCAAAACCTCTAGGAGAAGCCAGTGATGTTGTGTCGCTGACACCTGTACCAGAGGCAAAAGACCTGATCGACGAAGCGACGGACGCGGACTTTTGATGATGGCCAACACCTGTAGACTGTATCGAGTCCGATCTCGCCATGCCCGTAGATTTCATATGTGCCTTCTCGAGTTCTTCAAGCATCTCGAGTTCGTGGGCGATTTGACCTAGAGGAGTTCTCGTGTCATCTCGCTTGATCGCGGCAATTGCCCTTGTATCCTGGGAGAATTTGGACGCTTTGCTATCCGATCTCTCCATAGCTGTTGACCTCTGGCTATCAGTTCTTTCCATTGACTCAGGTTTTCGGTTGCTTCCCGGTCTGGACTGGTCGTGCGAAACAGACATTGGGGGGGAAGGCGGTGCATTAGTTGGCAAATGTTGGACATTTGCTACCATCTGCGGCGGGTATAAGTTGTACTGCTGTACGTTATGGTGCTTGTCAATCGTGAACATCAATCCCTTCGGTCCGTACACAGACAGGGCTAGAAGGCTCGTTTTACTCATGACGGTCTCCCACCCAACCTTTTTCGTCCTGACGTCCCATATCGATGTGTCGTAGTCGGAATACTGCAGGATGCGTCCGTTCCTCGACCAGGCCATCCAATTCCTCCGGCTGGGATATGCATCTGGCTTTTTGAGGACACGGACCACCCTGGCGACTTCCCCACCATCGATAGGTTTCGCGATACTCCAGACTTTGAGGTCGCCATCGTTTGTCTGGGTTGCCAACATGTCCGACTTTTGTCTCGAAGACGAGCCATGCCATGCGAGAACCGTTACCGGGAAAGCTGAGGCTGATCCGTTTGAGAGCGTGTGGTGGATAACGAATGTGGGCATCAAGGTGGCGATAATGACAGTGCCATTTTGGTACCTGTTTGATTTGAATATTATATCAAGTTAGAACTCCGTGCTTTGGATTCCAGCTCCCAGGAGCGCAGTACGTACCCGATTGCGAAGAATTTCGAGTCCGCGGACGGTGCCAGTGTGCAGATTGGCATCTGGAACGTCCTACAAGATACCGCTTCGGATCTCACGGGGTCGAACAGGATAATGTTACCCATATTGTCTCCTACAGTTGTCCCTCCCCGTTAGCTATTCCGTCACAATCTCGTAACCTCTTGGAATCAGTGCTGGCGGATGTGTTGCCTACCAAGCGCAATAGTTCCGTTCCGCAGAAATACAGCGACTCTAATTTCTTCGTATGCCGTGAATCTCGATATTTCCTCCCCCGAAGCGGAGTCCCAAACAACAGCCTCTTTCGATGCGTCCAAACTTATAACCTGGCCATCGCCACTCTCGGTGTTTGTATCGGCCGCTATTATCGTAATGTCGGCGGCGTGTGCTTCGAATCTGCGTTCGACCTGGAGGGTATCGTGTCTGACGCAGGCAATTGACGAGCCCTGCGCGAAAATGAACAGCGACGCCGTGCTCGCACAAGGCGCCAGGCTCATGAGCGGCTTGTCCTTCTCCATCTTGTTCGGTTTGATCTCGGTTACGGTGACGTTTGTGCCTCGAGATTTACTCTTGGTATGATGCGAAACGGGCGGCGAAATCGAGCTATATACCGAAGTATCCTGTTTCATCCTCTAGCTGACTGTGCTGACTGGTTAGATCCCGATTGCCCGATGTCAGCTCAATATACTCCATACGGGGACGCTCCGAAGGGAAGAGGAAAGATCAAAAATGCGACGGTGAGGGGCCATGCCATGCCAAGGGCTCTCTCTCTCTCAAAGGAAAGGGAAAAAATGATGCTGCGGGTTCGGGGAGCTATAAATACGAACCAGAGTTCTCAAAGCATCCAAAAGTTGCTACTCCATCAAACGAGGGGAGATTTGTGGCCAACCGATCCGATTTCGAATTGTGCAGTTGGTCCGAAGACGCCAGCCAGCAAATCCCTGCGAAAATTGTCGTCAGGTCGGCAGCCAATGATCCCACGCTTAACCCAATAGCTTACACAGGCTAAACGTGTGCAGCTGATGTTTGTCCAACTCAATTATTATGCAGGTTGGCAGCGACGAAAATAGAAACTCTATGGGGATATTCGGTATGCTCCAGTGGCGTTTAGAAGGGGGTTCCTGCTTGCGAATGGAAACCCGCTCGTGGTTGCGGTGCCTGGCCCGGACTAGGCGATCGGTATGGAAGCTGCACGGCAATGTTCGCAAATTATATAGACGCACTCTCTCCGCTGAACGGAATTGGTATCAGACTAAAAGATCAAATGGTTTCCCAGGTCGAGTTCAGGTACCCAGTTCGAGGAGATCGGCATGCAACAGGTAGAAGGTGCCAGGCGGATGTTCAACAGGGCAGAGCGTAAATGGCGGCGGATCCAATCGTCTGGATTTCGATATGCATGCACCAATGCCTGCTGGTTAGACGAAAAAATCGGAAGGACAGAAAGGTACCGTCCTCGATACGTACGAGGGGCAAAAAGTCAAGTTTCTGACTCCGGGAAACAAAGGACAAGAAATATAGTTAAAGCAGGACGCAGGACGCAGGCGGGGGGGAAGCTTCAGATAATAAATGTCTTGATGCCCTGCCCGGTCTCAAGACCTCGCCCGATTTTTTTCTTTACCTTCTCTTGCATATGCGAGCCGTTCACCGTCCTAGTTACGAGTTTCTCATGGACTGGGCCCGCCTGCTTGCCTTAGTCCGCTTTGCTTTTTGCCCTGTGGTGACATGGGGCAACCACCCAATCTTCTCGGCCCGTTCGTAGTCTAAATCCTCAACAGACCTCACGTTATTTCCTACTGGCCTTTTCGAGCGCACTGATTTCTTTTTCTTATAAATTGACGCCTCGTTGATATGCAATGGCAAAGGCCGGATAAGTCCAGCTACTTTCGTTCCGGTCGAATCACCAGCGAAACGCAATGGGGCAGTACAGATACTCGAGGTAACGGGGAATTGCGGTCTGTGGATTCGACTCCAATTTTTGGCCCACTTCAACATCTCGGAACCTGCAGCGTGCTCCAATTGCACGTTGGAAACTGCAGAAACGGCGCGTATTTCAAGAACTAAGGGCTTGCGATTATCTTTCTACCGCCTTTAAAGGAGATGATCCAAAATAGGAGATGCATAAACGCTAAGCTGAACGGAGGATCTCGATGGCAATTGGCAATGGCGTTTTTCGACGTCGACGACTGGAGCGAGGCCGGAACCAAAAAAGGGTCTCCAAGAATGCACTTTTTAGCCAGGGTAAATTCGCGATTCCCCTGAATCCGAACTCAAGGCTCCCGGTCATCCAGTCGCATCTTATTGTCTCACAGATAACCAGTTATCCTGAAGCCTCAGCAGTCCTTTATAATATATTCTGATGAGCTGCAAACATTTGTAAAATTGCGGTTTCCGTCATCTATCGTAAAATATGTAAAACTCCTTAAACCGAAATTATCCCATTACGAAGCTCAGACGTGTATATGCAGAGACAACCAAAAGCCACATCCGTACTCCGTACTTCTGTAACATTTTCGGGTGCAAGAGCTTGAAGCAGCAAGCTTAAGGCTGTAAGTGTCAAGATGTCGGTCGATGCAATGTCTGAGAAGTTTGGGAGCACAGGGATTTAAGATTTCTTATAATAACTTTGGAAGTTTCCATCTACGAAACTACAGGAACTGCATCGTCTAAACCTAATATTTCACCAATGATAATCTCTAGGTATCACATTCGTGTTTGCTGAGAGCGACAGCGGGCACCAAAGCGGGGTTTGTTCAGAGAACAAGCCAAAGATGGAACTTACCCTGTCCCGGTCTAGTAACCACACTCCCGCGTTTTATGAACTGGGGTGAAGGCGCGTAAGACCATGATTGATTGGACGTCACTGCACAGGCACCTGCTAGAGCCAAGAAAAGCATCTCTCCTCTCTGTTCCCTCAGCTCCATCAGGTAGAAATTAACCAACCAGGGCTCGTCGACGGCGAAGATTTGCCCGTTGAGAGAAGGTGAACCGGCGGAAATCAGATCAAGATCGGAAGACATTTTACGTTTTGGTGTGGATAAACTCCTATCCTGGCTACTCCTTGACCATAGCCCAACGAACAAGAGCTCTCAGTTGCCTTGAGGCCCTCGATCAAAGCTGGGAGATTTGCAAAATAAAGTGCTCGCTTGTTTGATTCTCGAACGCTTGTTTGTACAAAGATGGTGTCCTCAACCGGCGAAATGTATCAGATCGATGACAAAATCTTCCCGCGAGACAAAATCTACTCTGAAACTCGTAGACGGCCTAGCAAACTGTACTCGTAGCCTGAATGGGAAATTGAAATCTCGCGACGCCTTTCTACAAACTTCGAACGCTTGCAAAAACAATCCCAAAATTAACTATATCGGTGATTTTGGAGAGGGGGGGAAACACGAAATGACGACGGCAGGTAAGCGCCATACTGCATCCGAGGGGAGACCCACTCTAGTCGTTAACAGGCCGTGCGCCCGTCTTGTCAGTTTAACCCGCATAAAAATTGTGAAGATCATCACATGGGCGTAAAACTCGTAAACCATCCCAGACGCAGAGTTCTTCGTTATGCAGAAGCTCATGTGCAACCTCAAAAGTTGACAAATGGTAGCGATCCTTCCAGCTTCGCTCAGGAAGGCCAAACCTGCTTTAAATTTCTATATGCCTCATACATTCTTGCTTAAGAATCAATCAGAGTTGAAGAACGGCGAAATCATCTGACTTGAACGACACCGACAGAGTGGTTCACCTCGATGCAAGGAAGCCGGAACAGGGAGATGTCGAAAATCGAGAGTTTGGCTCCTGACTTTCGTCCTATAAGAACTCGTAGAAGCTGGTTTTCAGAGATGCACTGTGCCTTCTCTTTTTGTTGAAGAGGGGCTCACCCTTGCGAAGTCCGCCCACCACCCGAAATCCATGGGGCTAGCTTTCCCTACTATCTCGGGATATCAAGAACCCCATGCACCAAACCAAATTTTCTTTTCCTCACAGCCCCGGATCGATGTACGTGATATTGCATAAGAACCTTGTATCCACCCCTAAGATCAGACTTGATGTTATCTTCCAACCCCCCGAAATGGTGAGAATCCGAATCTACGTAATGGTGGAATCGGAAAGTAATCGTTGAGCTCATTTTCAAAATCACTAGTTTGGTATCTTGGTCGCTTATCGAACGATCTCGCCCAAGCAAAACCCCCGCTGATTGAAGGAAATAGCATAGCGGTAACGACATGTGGATCGTGACGGTTTGAAGTCTAGCTCAAATTTTGGGGCATCAGCTACCCCATATATGATTCCTAAGGCCTATATGGGGAACGTGAACTCTTTTCTGCTTGTGTAACCTTCAAGAATGCATCGCTAGACGGAGACAATGTCGAACGGAAGTACTCTTGCGCCATTTACGGCGTGAGAGTTTTAAATGCCGGATATGCACGACATTGGAGATGACCACCCCCTAATCCCGGAATATATCGTAGCTTGCGGATTTCGGTGGTATTTCTATGTTTTTATGACTGTGTAAACACCATGCACTAGATCGCGCTATATGTGGTATGTATTATAGCTGGGGTTCCTGTGGGATTGGCCGCAAATTTCACAGTGCTGTTAGCGATCTGCGAACGATAAATATCTTGGCGATATGTCTAACAACAAAACTGCGCTGCTTTTTGAACCTCTGATAGTAATCAGGAGTCGATTTACATCTAAAGTGCGTATATTTGATGTCTAAGTGGACTGGTATTGAATATCTAAAGAAAAAAACATATCTATCGGCGACCGGCGAGGGGCGACCGGTGAGGGACCGCTATCTCCACAAATCACACCTCGCATTCCGAAGTCCAACTAATCCAACTATGGCTACCGAAGGCGTACGAATCACCCAAAAAGCAGCGGAAGCGGATTTCAGTATGCTAGGAAGAAGGAAAAGCCATCTTCCTCAAGACAAGAAAGCAAAAGCCGCCCTTAAATGCAACGATTGACACTTTCTCGAACGGCAACACTATTTTGAGCGGAACTATCGCCATTTGTGAATCACTTCAAGGTGGATATAATAAAAACGAGGCTATCAATCTGTATGAAAGTTCCTTGATAGCCCGATACTGATGAAATTTACACGGAAATGAGATATATATGAAACAGTTCCAAGAATTGAATTGGTAACGCCAATAGAAGAGCTACACGTACGTTACGATTTCGAGTAAACCTACCAGCTGAATGCCTCGTCAATAAATATAAAAGAGGTTCTTATAGCCCCGCACCTCGTCATTTCCGTTACTTGATGCCGTACTTCATCTGCCAATCCAGGTGGACCACAAACCAAAATTCCAAGCATACCTCCGCCGGCACAGCTCCCAAACTCATCTTGTAGAATCGCTTTAGCATCCAAGCGTTTCCCAATAGTGGACTCTACGTGCACACTTGCCGGCAAATCGGCAATTTCTGTAGCAAGGGCTTGCATGAGACAGGATGATCTCATACCCCAAAACAGACGCCCTTGACGTGGGGCGTGAAATGAATGTAGATAAGGAAGCACTCCTGTAATGCCAACGCCACCCGCGATGCATAAGATTGTCGTACAGTTGGATAATTGAGAGGTTACATTCGAGTGATATGAACCCTCAAGAAGAACAGGTAGACGCAATTCAGCACCGGACGACTTTAGACGAGAGACTAGTTGAGAGGTGATTCCACTTCGTGTGCGAACAACGAAAGTAGCGCGGGGAACAATCTCAATATCCGCAGAAGAAGATGTTGAATTGCTATCAGTGGGTCCCTGTGTGTCCACAATAGTTTCAATCTCATTTTGTTTCTTGGCATGCTGATCAACGGCTTTTTCAACGGTTTGTTGCTGTATGGTTCCATGGCGAGCAAATGACGAAGCAACTGAAAATGGATGAGTTTGCCAAAAGTTTCGGCCCAAGGTTGGAAAGCAAAGGTAGACGACCCCGTCAACTTGGACTCCTTCAATATCTATGCGCAGGTATTCTCCGTCTGAGCATTCCACAGCGACTATCTTTGCAGTTCTCCACCCGTGATAGAACATTTGTGCTGCTCGCCAAATTCTGTCTACCAGCCATATCCCTATAGCGATAAAAGCCCAAATCTCGTAACCCCATCGGTATTCAAAAACGTACCAAATGTGATAGTAGTATCCGACCAAAAAGAAAATTGCAAGGATAATGTGTGAAATTAGAAAGAGCTCGTAAGCCTTCTGTCGGACAATAAGGAGCGAAAATGGAAGTATTGCCACAGCGGCTACCGTTCCTACGATACCCCAGATCCAGTAAAGACGTACTAACTCCGATGCGTAGTCTCCATACTTCTTGTAGTAAGCCAGTAGTAATATCGAGTGGATAACCGTTTGAATTATCGTCCAGTAACCAAGCCATCGATGTAACAAAAGAAAAGTACTGTGGCTCCAGTCTGTTATATAGAGCAATACGTTGTTCCTGGATGAGAATACAAACATGGCGACCATGTTTCCCAGAGCTAGGTTACCAGCTCGGCATCCCATGACGCTATAGTCTTGCTCTTTTCGTGATCCAAATATCGATTGGGGTTGGATAGAGGTATACGGTGCTGCGAGGAATATAATATTCAGGAAACTTAGGAGGGCGATGTATAAAGCTTGACCGCGTGTAGGTACTAGACCACCACCGATTATCATTGCCACTGGACTGCGATGGTTCGTTCCCCAAAGCGCTGGATAGTTGAAGATCGAATTGATATACACCCATGGCCTGCTCCTAGTAAGCCCAGGGACGAAACGGAGCAGTGAAAGGACCACCGGTATAAATAGTGCGACGAAAACCAATGTTATGCTATATAAAATATCAGTATCTAAATCCTACATGTCGTCTCAGGGAGCTATAGACCAACCTGTAGGTAGAGTGTCCATTTTCATTCAATTCAAAATTCAGCATACCATTGTACTGAAGTTGCCAATCCGCAGCGATAATTACGCTTGTCACATTCAAAGGCTGCTTTGATTTGATAGTGGGTAGCCTTGACTGTGCGGTAGAAGTGCTGGTGTCATCTCCGTGGCGGCGCCGTAACATACCGTGGCCAACATGCTCGCTAGCACCCGAGCTTGAATGGTTTGCGAACGAGACGCCTTTCAACTCGTCATCCCTCGCCGCAAGCAGTGCTTCTGTGTAAGATATCGTAGGGACGTATTTATAGTTGCCAATACTACCGGTACCGAGATGTGAATACCAGTAATCTTCGATCTGACTGAGTGGCGGCGCGCCGGTTGTTGGACAATAGGTGTCAATGCAAAGAGCCATGGTGCGCATAAATGCATTGTCGCTAGTGAAGCACTCGGGTGGAGTAGATACTGGATTATGATGAGTCCCATGGTTGACAGGACCTCCCGTAGGAGTGCAGAGAAGGGTGCATTTTGCAATGACTCCTCGACATGCAAATGCACAAGTCGGATCATACATTGTTTTACCCCATCCGATCAAACCGTTTCCATCGGCTAGCGCTCCAGAGATATAGAAGATGGCAGCAAGTGCTCTGCTAGAAAAAAGCTTAGCCATGATATGGCAGAAAAAAGAGGTCAATGTGGAAGAGGTGCAAATTAGTGCCACATATCCTATGAAGATGGGAACTTCGGTTTTGGCCTAAGGATTCGGTTTCAAGAGACCCTTGGGCTTTATATAGAAGGTTTCTATAGAACCTCTCCGAGCAGCTCATCATGAAGCCATGGTTCCCCCATGGAAACCATCTTACCAAGATAAATATTATAAATTGCCAAGGTGTTTTGGTACATGCCATTCAGCTTGGGTGAAGTGTCCGTCAAGTTGTATGACTTCTGTTTGTAATTAGAAATAACGGGAGGCTAACTTGTGTATCATTTTCAGTAACTGTTCTAGGAGCTCGTGATGAGACGAGTTTTCAAAGCCATAATAATGATATCTATCAAGCCACAGCTCTTTGAAATCTGCTCAAATATTCTCTCTGGGCGCTGCACGTCAACTTGGCGACGAGCTTCACCTACGAAGCGACAACTCGGCAAGCACTTGGCGGTTGCTTGGCTATCACAGGTGGAACCAGAATGCGAATGAGCTGATTTAACAGTGTCGAAATTGGATTACATCTGCTCCGATTGGATGATGGTAACAGCAATCAGACTATAATCTGAGGTATCCTACCACTTATCTTCAAAATTTCAGATTCATTACATAAGAAAAAGTGAGGGGTTGCTGGTACAAGGTGGCCAAAGCGGGGCCTGACGAGAACCCGTTGGCGGATAAAGGTTATCCAATGAGGGCTTAGGCCCGTTATTATCTTTAAGGAGAGCTCTCGAGGACACAAGAGCATGAGAACATTCTGGTAAAAAATGGCAAAAATATATACCAGGTCTTAGGCCTGTCTCCAAACATATTCGTTGGTGTTGGGGAACAGAGACGTATTCAGTGTTGTTTTTGTTGTAGTTTTGCTGCTGCCGCGGGCGTGTTTGTGTTGTTTATGTCGCGTCTTCCGGCCGAGTTACACAAGTTCCTGAATTCAACGTCTTCCCCAAGCACCGAATGCCGCGACATCAGCATGATACCCATAATCTCGCCTCGACTTGTCCGCAGTGTCCTTCGATACCTCATCTTGAAGAGATTCAATATTTTAAAATAGCTATCTGACGCCTCACTGCTCCTACCTCAACATGCTATCTGCCTGAAATATCCCAACGACTAATGCCCCTCGGCCGCGTCGAACATCAAGCGCTCAGCAGAACCTCCTCCATTATAGTTCCACTAGTTTATATTCGAACTGACACGGACTCTGCATACTATAGATCTGCCTCCGAGACCAAGCCAGGCCTATCCCTATCGCATTTCGGTTGTCATGAATTTTGCGGACCAAACGTACACGTTGTGTGGACAAGGGGTTCCATACCACGATTACAAAATAGACCGCCTTTAAACCACCTCATACGGTTCGCGGTGGTTCAGTCCGAAGGTCGCCAACCCATAGCAACTGCTCACAGACCCGGCCTCAGAGTATGGACCAATGGGTACTCGGGTGGCGATATGGTGTTTGACGGCTGGAAAGCACTTTGTCTCGTGAAACAGCGAAGTGGAATGGGCCATTGGAACTTAACCCTAAGCATCAAGTCAACGAAAGGATACGTAATATGTCACGCAAGCTCGAAGTCTCTTGCATCCGAAATTCTTGACAGAACGTAGGTGGCGAGGGAGAGAATTGAGATTTGATGTTTTCTAGCAGAATATGGTGCAAATTCGAAAAAGATGGTTTGGTGGCGATCCGGGTCTATCTTGGTTCTGCGAAAGCACAGGATAGGTCTATTTGAAGAATGATGCATCCGACTGACTGTTTGGTAATGACCTCGATGCACCTTTTAGCTCTGCTATTCGTTGCCGCCCAGAGTGCTGCTTGCCTACACACGATCCGTGGAGCTCTACTATCCCTAAACTGGAGGTTACAAACTGCTAGGGGAGCCACTCGCCGGAAACAGCTGTTTAAACTGGGCTGATAACATGGGCCAGATCATAAAACCATGTTATGTCCTTAACGGCTGGCGAGCTCTTATACCCTGCTTGTCTCTTTGTGGGACCTGCGGCTAGCTTGATACCGATAGAACCCACTTTGAATCATTTATACATTGGTATTGTGGTCACACTCCGGAAAGGCACCGCAACGAAAACGCAAGTTATCCGAATCGAAGGGCACGAATATATGGCACGCCAAACCAGTTATGAGAATGATCGCTTTGTGATCCGGAGCTTCTTAATTGAGGTTCTCGCTTAAGTCCGTTTCAACCTTCGACACCGTTCCCGAAAACTCGTCAGACATACGGTCCTCTGCATTTTGCATTTCATACTGTATGGCTTCTTTTTCGAAGAAGCAATTCTCAGAGCGGGGCATACTTATCCCGATCCATTATGCATGCCTGCTACTTTGTGGGATGGTTTAACAGGTGAAGGAGCGTATACTACAGACAAGTGGGAGAACAGCATTCTTCGGCATGGGAATGTCTGTTAAGCGGTCCTTTATGCTACGTGCTTCCGCCGCTTGCCTACTCTTTTGGGAAAAAAGAGTCTGGCGAAAATGAGAAGACGTACGAGGGTGGAAAGGTTACAAACAAATCGTGGTCCCAAGTTCAGTTTGGTCTTTAAGCGAGGTTTGTGCTCGACTTGGAAAGTCATAGGTGAGGTTTGTCTCAGCGTCGTGATGGCTTAAGGTCTTAGTGCGCATGAGGCTGGAAGTATTAATGGCGTTCTTGATTAACTGCGTTCGTAAGATGGGACGTCGGTTTCAGTTTGTGATATGATGTGATGGTGGACTGGTAGCGTTGTTGGGTTTGGTTTGGCGCTCTTCGCAGTTGAAACTTCTTGGCTGAGAGAAAGTCACAGACGGCAAACTGGTGGCGGAGTGGTGGCGGCGGTGAATACGAGATTGGTAAGAACACTCCTACTTCTACTTGCAACCTGAAAAGGGTGCCTTGTGGTCCACGGCTTTCTTCGATCTTGTCAACAGTCTTCAGGCCACAACAAGACCGAACCGGCCTATGCAGCGTCTCAGGAATTCTCTTGTCTTGAATCAACTGCTTTTTTTACTTGTTTACAACCGACCCGGTCATTTCAGAGAGTGGAACCTACGCGCGCATGTCTTGCAGGTCCAACCCGCAGTTTGAGACCCCATCCCGTCCAGATATCGCGGGGGTTTTTAGGCACATACAACACGCTGTTACCACGGGCCAACCTTGCTATAATCATACTGTTGGGAGTACTCAGGACTTTTCGCTGTTACCACATCTACTAGCCCTTAGAACGCTCGAGCTATATCCGACGGATACTTTGAAAGAACCTTGTGTTGACGGCGCCGCGATGTCCACTTCGGTGGCTCTGTTTTCCTTGTTGAAAGATGAGGCTAGAAATACAGTTATGTCGGTGAGAGTTATATGCTCGCCCTTGAGGGAAACCCTGTCCGTTCTTGAGATGACACCGAAATTTACAGCTCCTGTATCGGGCTTTTATGAGTTTACGACTTTGCGAACTGACTGGTTCAATAAACTTATGGTTGTTGGTTCGGGGTAATAGTAGTTGTTGTGTGTGGGTTACTAATCTCGTCGCGGGGATTGCGATGGTGGGATTGAACAAGAAGCAGGAGTCATGCGGTGTGCCGTGGCACTTTTGGAAGTTTCCTTGGGGGTACGTAAAGAGAGGATTGCGGGGTCTTGACGATTAAAGAGGAATCTTGGCGATTTGCAAAAGCGGGGCGCGGGGAGTACTGGGATGATTGAGGCAGTCCTGCATACAGAGAGAGGTTTGGCGAAGTGCGAGGTTTTGGTATAATTTTTTGTTGAAAATTTGACAGCTTTGTTGTCTTTTTACATCGGAGATTAGCGACGACGATATGTGATTCTGTCGCAGCTTTTCTCCATTAGAAACTTTGATGTGGGTAACAGGTTTGTTAGGCCTGTTTTGGTATTCTGGCCAAAGGTGGTTTACAACGAATGGGGATTCAATTATATCTCTACTGACATGTTGCTACAAAACATCTTCTTTTACAGCGATTGGCTCTTCTTCAATTCTAGCCCCATTCCCACCCCCTTCATTCACCCCAATACCAATTCCTATGTCTCTGGCGAGCTCCTCTTCTATTCTACCATCTGAAACTACCGGCACCTGCTGCAGTTGTGGTGCTTCAGCCCCGAAAAGGTCTTCTGGAATCTCCACGCCTTTATCCCCTCCGGTCAGCCACTGAACAGCCCTTTCATTATCCCAGACTTCAGACGCAAGATTGAGATCATTTTGAGTGAGTTGCGGTTGCTGTGGCCAATAGAATGGAGGTTTTGAATAGGGTGGGTTTAGCACCGTTCGGTCCCTATCGGGACTGGCAGGAAGGTATTGCGGCGGGAGCTCTTGAACCGATTCGTCTGGAATGTATGATTGAGCCGTATGACTTATCCCAGGTGTATTACCCAGATTATTAAGCCACACCATGTATTTTGCTTCAGGAATCCCTTTTCCCCGAAGATTCTCAAACATATTGAGTGGTCGTTTCATTTTCGGGTCCTTGTATTTTGGTATAGTCACGGTATCCCCTGGTTGCCACCCATTTGAGGGCCACTGCTCTTGAAAACTGCCCGGTATTACACTCGTCTGCTGATTGTTGTTACTACCTTGGGGTATGAGCTCGGATTGCTGGTTCAAGTTGGGTGGGTGATTTCTGGAGAGACTGTTTCCTCGATTCTGAGTTCCTCGGTTCTGAGTTCTTCGATTCTGAGTACCAGAGTATATTTGCGTCAAACGCTCTAAATCCAGCATTGGGTTCCTGAACCCCGAGAGTCCTTGCGGACCTTGGCTCCTCGACTGGGTGTTGCTATCAGGATCTCGAAAAAGCTCATTGAAAGCGGAGAAACCTGCTTGAACATCAATTGCAGAGTTTTGGGAGGCCTGCTGACGGATACGCTGGGCTTTTCTCACTTGACTGTTCAAGTAGTTGCCTATCTGCAAGGCAGTGTTAGCATTATTGCTATCCGGGCCGCTAGCTTGATGGGATCGCTGCAAGGGAGGTTGGCCGCTCGTCCCATCGTTCTCGTCTTGCCTGCGATATAGCTTGTGCCGGATAGTTTGATCTTCGCTTGAGATGTGATCCTTACTGGGACCTAGTACTGCTATGACAAACCCAACTAACAAGAGTATCAGAAGAATATTTGACATCACACGTAAATGACGTTGCGTGATCATATTGGCAGTCAGCACTGAAATCAAGTGATATGCAGATTTAAGGATCGCGGCTGCGAATGCTTCCCGTAGTCGCATCCCAGGAATTAATCAAAATACTATTTTTGGGGGGAAGAAATATGCTCAAAAAGCATGACATTGGCATGTCAGGCGAAACCGGACTTGCAGGCTCATTTTGAGTGCTTATGAGTTTTCTTGCGTCTCGATGTCTGCCACGATTTTATATCTCAATTTAGTATTTCCCCGTACAGTCAATAATTAATTTTAGTCTAGAGACTTCGTAGGTGACCAAATTTTGGTCTCCGACGAGACAACTATGTACATGTCGGCTCTTAATAGATCTGATCGAGAAATAGGGAATAATTATAGGACTTCTTTTGATCTAGCAACATATATCTGAGATATCTCACAATATAATTAACAGACAAGAGAGAGCATGGCTTGGTTTTGAAAGTTATATATTTCTTACCTTTTTGTCTTTGGTCTTACTCTTGTATTAATTGATGCCGCTGATAATCACCATCGATGCATCCCTAAGGATCACTATCGCTATATATGTAACCTGATGTGAATTCTCTTAGAATTCTGGCGTATTCGGAGGTCCAATAAAGATCTCCTCCATTTCTGACATCGATTTGTCCAGACTTATCTCCCCACCGAGCTTTTTCAAATTTTGTCGTTTTCATACTCTTGCTACTGTACATGTGAGGTCACCTCAGACGGATTCTGAATCGCATTAGACGGCCAACCCTCGAGATCGACCAGATCCGTAGTATCAAAGAGTCCACCTGGGAATGACGGTCCATCTTCTAGATCCTCCCCTACTTCTATTGCCCCTTGATATACTGGTGTATTTGGAAGCGTCTGCTTATACAAATCCTGTAGAAGAAAAACATCTATTTCTCGTCTAAATTCGGTCAAGTTGACACGTGCCTGCTCGGCGATTGTTGACATTCCTTCAAAGGTCAATACTATTGTAACCAGATCCTCGTGAATCTCATCGAGGTTCTCAAGATTCAATGGTTCTGAAGCAAACTCTCGAATGACTCCTTCATTTTCGCCCACCGCTACGATCATACCCTGTATCCATTTCCCCAAGGCAAGTGGTACGTCTTCAAGAAATGCAATTATCATATTGAACCATTCGTCATCAATCTCTGGAGGATTTCTGTTCACAACCATGAACAGATATCGAGCCATTGTTTCCGGGTCATCCCAAACATCCCCGAACGAGTTTCCTAGAGCCAAGCTTGCAAGCAACGATTCCATGCGCCGGATGATCAATCGAGGGAAATTTTCGATGGCTCGGGCGTAGTCATCTAGAGCGTTACTGACAGCTTCAGATCCAGGCAGATAACTATTTCGCTCCAGATCTCTCCAAGCGAAAAGGTACGATCGTATTTCTTCAATGAGTGTGTATAGTATATTAATGTCATCGAAATGTGTTAGAAAGTCGAAGAAAGCCGAGAAGCCAAGAATAAGTGATTGATGACCCGAGCCGTAAGAATCAGATATCAATATTTGTATTTGTCTCCACGATGCTCCGATGGGAGCTCGTTTATATAAGTGGTGTTCTCCCGATAGTGGAACCGAGTTCTGTCGGCCCATTGAGTCTAAAGTCTTCTGACTTTGGGGCGGATAGGTACCTTTGAGCAGGGTTTTGTCGAAAGCCGGTACTTGGGCATCGCTTTGAGCTTGGGCCTGAGCCGTTACGACTGCTGTATCAAGATTAGAGAATGGGATAGGTCGATGTTGCGGTTGGATAGATCGGACTTGCAGCTGGGTTATAAGTATAAAGCAAGATCCGAGAAGCGCAATTACAACCAATGAGATGATATATTGGTGGGTAAACTTTTGAGAAAAACAGTACAAACCCATGACGAAAACTCAAGAATCTTGTTGTCTTATCGGTGCGAGCCCCTCTCCCCTAAGCCCTGAGATCTCAATGCGAAACTCGGAGCATTAAAATGGTATTTTCCAGCCTACAGGTATTCTAGCGAACTTCACATCTAGTGTGGAGTAGTCAAACAACGAGACTACTCTAGTGAATGTCTGTAGTCTTGCCTCATGGGATACGAGGCTATTTGCGAGCTTTAGGCCCTAAATTTGACTATGGATTTGAGACGAGGAGTGAAATACGAATGGTCATTAGCGGTACAAAGCTCAGAGGCATATTGATCGAGATATATATTCGAATTAAGGGTAGTCTGATACCACAGGGCATGAAATTAGCACCCGTGCATATTATTCAGTTTCGCTCCTCTTCCTCACGTTTGGATCAATCGATGGGCACTATCGTGCTGCATGCTGTGCACATGTGGTAGTTTGAAAGATGAAGGCGATGATGCGTTGTCACTCCCAGTTGAATATATCCAGGGATTCCACTTTTCCTTCCTTACTTCTCTCTCCTATATTTATTCTCGCAACCTTACAACTTCCAGCTTATGTTTATGCAGGGGATAAAGGACTTGGTAGTGCACTAGCGAGTCTTGCGAAAACTGAAGCCCTCATACCTAGGGAGTGGGCGAAACTCACGGTTGACAATGGAGATATCTTACAGTACATTGAACTCATTACGGATATAGCAAGCGACTTCCAAGACTCCACAGAACACTCGGGTATATTCCAGTCAGGCTATCTTTGCGGAATCCTGGAAAGGCTATTCGCCGATAACAATGAACTTGAGGAATACACCGTAGGTCTATTGGAACGTTATAATATTGACGACAACGAGATTGAGAAATTACGGCAAAGCACGTTCGATCCGGTTGACCAATCTATCAAATCCATCTTGAATATGCAGATTGAAGATCTCTCGTGGAAGCCATCGGTCCCGAGGGAAACGAAATCATGGTTGGGGATTAGTCCGAATGGTGGGCGGTCCCCTCACTCCCCGCACGATAATACGTTCGATACCTCAGTTATGAATGCTATGCAAAATAGTGCCGTTGGGATGTCTCCTTATTACAGCAGTCGGGAAAACTCAAATACGGGTAACGGCGGGAGCCGACGACCTCCAAAAGAAAGATACAACATATGCGACGCAACTGATGGCTTAATATACTTTTTCCAAAACGACGTGATGGACTACGAGAGTGTGTTCAGGTGGATCTGGAATAAAAAGGACCTCTTCGGTAATGAGGTCTTAATCAATACGGACCGTCCAGATCAAATAAGGAAAACACTCAAGTTACTATTCGAACGGCTCGATAAGGCACAGAAAGATCTGAGAGGTTATACAAGTCGGGTGTTGAAAAACATCATCTTCCACGATGACTTGAATCCTGTGACATACCCTGAAAGACTCCCACAGCTGAAGGAAAGGTCGGAAGCAATCTCAGATGACTATGACGAGTTCAGCAATGCCACACTCTTTTGGTGTATGATCTTTGCTAAAGTCTCAGATGCTATGAAGGCGATTCAGAAAAACCACATTCAACAATTTGGAAGGCATTAGCTTTGGTACCGAATGGAAGTGGGCACGCACCAAGGTAGTACTGGTGAGCGCTACGTATGGGCCTTCTAGTTGTATCTAGCCATCATTTATCTGTATCATTTATATTGACTGTAGCACGTTTTCATGAATCTGGTCTTCGACGAGACAATCTCATCCGGATCCCATGCATACATATAGCCAAGGCGTGACTGGGAGGTGTTGTAATATTTGTGTTGCGCTGTTTACCCTAGACTGCATTTCTTCACTTTGTGATTTGTGATTTAGTATTCATTCAACTTCGACCTTATCCACCGCCTTCGTCGGCTCGTTCACTCATTCTCAACAGAGGCTGCTTCAGCGCTGGCAGCTTGCAGCTTGTACAGTCGGTACTTAGGCTACAGGAGTCGCCATACTAGTTACGTCACCGGTTCTCTTTCCTGTATTTTTTCAGCGGACGTCGACCACTGCCACATTGCTCCGTATCGATAACTCTGCGCATAACGTCAATATGAAGAGATAGAGATTTTCAGAAATAACCTCGTTGCCGCCGATACGAGTCAAAGAGCTGGGACAAACATTTCTGGTTGACGATACGAGGCCACTGAAACGCCAGAAGACTCTGGGAGATAGTTCTGCGGCCATGGCTACCTTTTATATTGGAGAACATCTGCCGGCGCCTGGAGGTGCAGTCTCTCATGATGTTCTGGACACAGCAGCGAATGACAATGTGCGTATATTTCTTTCAATCAGGGTACCACAACCCTACGGGGCTCTGCTGGAGTCACGAGAAGGGGTTTACAAGCCTTTAGTAAATTTCTCTTGAACCTGGCTAATAAATTCATTTACCAACGTTCTAGTATAATATGATTTCTGCTCATATTACCAACATCAATTACGAAACTAAAGTAAAAGAAATCATAGAAGAAGCTCGCAGAAACGGCCACACTCGTGTCTATATCCCAGGGCTTGAGGCAGAAGATGTCAACGTCCACCCTGAAGAGTACATTCCCTCGGGTAAGGTCATTGGGGTGACATCGTCATGGATCGAGCTGGATTCCCTGGATCCTTTGGTTGCTTCTGCTTCTCGTCAGGTTTTACATCATGAGATTGGATATGCTGGATTTTGTGGATTATCGACACTCTTAGTGGAAGGCCCTAGAACTGCAGAACAGAATCTCGCTGCCTACTGTCAAGCAATCGTACAAGGTCTCACTATCAATGCCTACATCCATATACAAATCATGTTGCCTGCGTACGGTCCGACTCTAGCTCCTGTGGATGATGACATGGAAGCCGATATTCAAGGAACTTCCAATGTCGCCTTAGACGTAGTCTACGACGAATATACTTCATGGGATGTCTGGAACTCGATACGTACGGCGGCAAGGTACTCACCGCGATTGGGTTTGGGTATGCCTCCACTCCTCCTCCCCTGTTCATACTTCCCACACATGCAGGTTTCCCCATTTTTTATTCCCTCGTATGTTAAACCAAACCTTTATAGCCCTACAGATACAATATTCGATCCCTAAGACCTTTACCCTGAAAAGGTGGTTTGCGGAACCACTTCGTTATATCATGATCGACTCTTCGGCATATCTCCTGAATACTAAGGGCTATCCAGTGTTGACAAAACCCCACCAAAGTCTCGTCCAAATGTACGCAAGAAAAGGCCCATGCTATCTCCTTTCGAATGTTCGGCTCTCAGAAAACCAGCCAGCAAACCCTGAAGATGCCGATTTCCCACCCCTTGGACAAGCGGAGCAACTGCCTTACAGAGGACTAGCAAGGCAAACCGCCGCCACGACTATAAGGCGAGATGATCCGGAGTCGTATAGGAAGTACCTAGACCACATGCTCACCACTCTTCCGCCGCTCCCCCCTCTTGATATGTTCGGAGCCGGATACCAAGACTTCTTACAGTCACCTCTTCAGCCTTTGGCTGACAATTTGGAGAGCATGACTTACGAAGTTTTCGAAAAGGATCCTGTGAAGTACGACCAGTACGAGAAAGCAGTCAAGCTAGCCCTGGAAGACCTGAAAGCACAAAAGATCGAGAACATGTAAGACATCATAATCCATTGAAATCCAGTTGTCTCGTTTTAACACGTTTATTATAGCTGTGTCGCTGTTGTTGGAGCTGGACGTGGACCTCTAGTTACCCGTTGCATTCGAGCTGCTACAAATGCTAGTGTAGACATCCAAATGTTTGCCATAGAGAAGAACCCTAACGCCTACGTTCATCTCATGAAGATGAATCGTGATTTCTGGGACGATCGGGTGACACTTGTAAAGACCGACATGCGAAAATGGGAGCCCCCGTCTTACCTTCACATCCTCGTCTCGGAGCTGCTTGGTTCGTTTGCCGATAACGAACTATCGCCTGAATGCCTAGACGGTGTTCAACGCGTTCTTCATCCGACTGTTGGAATCTCCATCCCGCAGTCCTACACGGCACATTTTACTCCAATAATGGCGCCAAAAATTCATGGAGACCTTCTCGCCCGAGCCATCACGAACAATCATACAGACGTGTTTGAAGTTCCTTATGTTGTTATGCTGACAGCGATTGACTTTTTGTCTGTGAATACGGACGGGAATCCTAACATCCACCAAGCTTGGGAGTTCAAGCATCCGGTTCCCGCTGAAGAATTGGAACACGATTGCGGTTTCAACGATCACAATTCGAGGGAGGGGTTTGCCGTATTTCCGATCTCTCGACGAGGTGTTATCCATGGCATTGCAGGTTACTTTGAGTCCGTGTTGTACCAAAATGAAACTTCGATTGTCGAATTGAGTACACGACCAGATACTATCGACGCCAAAAGCAAAGATATGATATCCTGGTTCCCCATATATTTTCCACTCAAGGTAAGCAAATGCTGCGTCCAAGATCGTCCTAATACGTAGAGCCCGGACTGTGCTGATAACCTTGTAGGCGCCGATGCCTATACCCGATAACTCGGAGGCCCAGGTTTCTTTCTGGAGGTGTACAGATGGAAGAAGAGTTTGGTATGATTGGATGTGTGAAACTTTTGGGTTCATCTACGAGGCTGGTGCCCCTCTCCCCGACTCGGCGGCACCAACGACTCCGGTCACGTTCGCGAATGATCAGTCCGGGAGTCAATATGCTCGAAAGCGGGTTCAGATTGCTGTTTCAGATATCTGTAGCAGCAAGAAGAACGGTTGCTTAATGTGATTGGAACATGATTCCGTGAGGCCATCTATTTGGCCCTGATATCTACCTTTAAGTATCGTGCTCTACTTAGTGGAATATATCCAAACTTAGGATATATGTAACCTGGCTCAGTTGGTAGATATTGTAGTCAAACGAAGACATATTTTCACGAGTCACCCAACTAGTTCTGAGTTGATCCTACAGCATTACCTTTCGGTTATAAACTGATATATGTTTCCTGGTAAGTCAGTAGGTGATAGTCTGTAGGAAACCAATTTGTTCGCTATAAATATGTTCGTTCTAAATCAAACCCGCTGCGGTCGAGCAATCTGCTAGAGCGCTGGCCTTCGAGCCTTTCTTGTCACACGAACTATAAGTACTTTGTAAGAAGGTTTTCTTCGATATTTGCACTTGTGATTCCAGATATGTGCAAGTATGAGTGTCAACGGAATACTTTTTTCGCAGAGATAGCCTTCCGATATATGCTACGAATAGGTAATCCAGTTATTTATGGCTGATCTAGGGTATAATTACATATTTCAGTTGTTAGGCCTCTCTCCAAATCTTGATCCAAAGATCCTCCTATCGGTCCCTCGCCAGCTCCTTCATCGTTCTCTTGCATTGGAAGTCTACTGGTACTCTTGAGTATATGCTCATATAGAGGAATATCGAGATCACTCATACAACTATTCGAATCATTAGCCGACTTGCTTTTCGGGGCCGAAAGTGTCACATTCGTCGGGTCCAGGAGCTTGGTCGGATCCGAATATGGACAAGGTCCCAAGCTCATCCCACTGACCGCACCTCTTCGCCTATTCCCACCCCCGATCCCGCTCACACTCCCTATCGTGGACTCTTTTCCCTTTGAGCCCCTTCTTTCACTACCGCTACCCACCGTGAGCCCAGCACTGCTCAACTTTCTGATGCTAAACTTTCTCAAGCCTGGAACCACCTTTGCCATGAGCGGTTTCAGCGCGGGTAAACATCCGCATATTATCGCGAGATCGCACTCCACGGCCGTCAGTATGTACATTGTCGGCCCGTACCAAGTGTTGTCATACGTCCGTTTCAAAACTCGGGTCAGCTGCCATACTCTCAGCCAGCCGGCGATGCACACCACCCCGCCGAGGGAGAATAGCACCACGAGACTGATCCTCTGCCGTAGCGGTAGCCGTAAGCTCAGCATATCCTTTATCGGCAAAGAAAAGACATAAAGGTCGCAGAGACTGTTGATAACCGCATTGGCGATATTTGCTGCCGATTCGTCGATACATGTCGCCTTGGGTACCGTGAGGTCCCAAAAGGCGTTTATCGGGCTGCATTGGAATACTATAACGAATACAAACGAGATACCCGTGAGCATTACGAAAACCATACCGGAGTGAACAAGGAGCCGGAATGTGGGAGATGCTGATAGCCGTAAGTAAAAATAAAGGATTGATATCTTAGTCGTGGTGGTGCAGAGGACGAAGAATATTTGGGTGCAAAAGGCCATTTTGCGCATGGGCTTTATCCACTCAGGTTTTACGTCCCAAATGTGTAACCCTAATAGTTTATAAATGAGAAAGCAGAAGCGAAGGCCAAGTTAGTGATCTGATGCCTTGTGTGTTTTGACGGACAAGCAATATATTTGAGTGGTGTATTTGAGGAAATGAGGCATACCATACCCGTATCGCGTCGACATTAATTGTACTGTGGTCAATCCTATGGCGAACAACTATGCCATTCCATCCATTTATTCAGTATTTCAAATATAAAATGCCTGATAAGATGGAAACGAGCTCTCACCAGTGCGACCCCAACCCCCCAGTCGTCCCCTCCCACCCCCCAAATGGGCCTCATCATCCATATTCTCACGTACAGCCTCAACGCTACAAATATCACCGCCGTCCCTAGCAAGCTAACCTCCCACCCAAACATCTCCGCATGTTTCGTCTCCGGATTGACATAGTTTGGTAACGGCCACGAGGCAACTACTTCTGGCGGTATCGGCTTGGAAAGAAGTGGATTAAAAGCTGAGGACGGATACTTGTGGAGATTGATGCCGGTAGAGTTTAGGAGAAGCGCGAAGGGGTCGGCACTGCTGAATGGGTTTGCGGTAATATTCATAGCCATTGGAACGGCGGGAGGATGGAATGCATCAAATGACCGTCGCTGAAGAATGGATATGACTTTCGCGTTGTTGCGAGTGTGGTATTGTGTTAGATTGCTGTTTCGAGGGTTCCCATCATTTTGACGATGACCTCGTAAGACAGTGAAAAGAAAACCGTACAAACGAGTGACTCTAGATATCTCCCATGGGTGTGAATATCACGGTGAAGAAAGAAAGCTTTGCAAATATTATTTGTTATTATTTGTTATTTTTTTTTCCTTTGTGGAAAGACCCGAGGGAGGTATTTCGCAAATTGAGAGCGGCAGAAGTGGTATGAGCTGATATCACCCGCATTTGGTAATGGACGAACCTCATGAGAACAGAACTCTGCATCCAGCATCGGTTCGGCTAAGTTAACCGATACCCAAATTCAAGCCTGAAAAAGAATAGCATGCTAGTGGCAATTCCAATTGAAAAGCGGTAAAAAGACCTCGAGGCTATGATATGTCAAATGACTTTGTTGCGCCTGCGTGCAACACGAAAGACTATTTAATAGATATGTATCCGAGATTCGAAGATTCGGGGATATCGATGTGAATGATCAAAAACACCAGATACGCCGGTTGGGAGACCCAATGCATTTTAGGGTATAAACGCGAAGATATCCCCGATGATGAGAAACAAGGAATAGAAGGAATAGAAGTCCAATGTATGCCGCTAAAAGAGCATAAAACCAAAAACACTTTACTCCGAGTGTTAACAAGAAAGCACAAGCAACCCTCCAAAACAGAAACAAAAAATAAGAAAAAAATGGGTATATACTGGTGTCGAACCAGCCTCTCTCTTAACGCATATACCACGGCAGTATCTGCAAGCTCAGGACCAGATAATACTATGACGTTTCCTTCCCTTTCCCCTTAGGACTTCGACCACTCGCATCTTTCTCTATCTTAACTTTAGTATGTGGCGGCAAGAGACTCAGGTCTTCCGTCAATTTCCTGACTTTCATCTTATATCCTTGCCCATTATCGTATTCCATACCTGGAATCCTTAAAATACCAAAAGACTCCATCCCCGCCCCTATACGTTCCACTCGTGCGAGTTCGTCTTCCAATATCTTTCTTTCGTCTGGCAAGCTATTGTCAAAGTCGTGTGCGAGTCTGAATTGGCTACCCGATGAGAATCCGGGTGGTGGCGTGAATTTGTAACCAAAAGGCGCAGGGGTGACTACAGGCGTTATCGAACGGCCGTCTCTGTCTCGAGACATCGAGCGAATACGGCCTTCTACTGAGTGTGCTGAAGATTCGCGAGAAAGGGAGCGAGCTGTACGCAAGACAGAACCCATTAGTCGCAGTTTGGAAGCTAAGCAATATAGTGATGATACGTACCAGCTTTGATGCTCATTCCCTCCCCAAGTTCTTCTCTCACTGTCTTCAGATGTTCACCAAGCACATGGCTGTCCCACGCAGCGCCGGTCCCAAAGTTCAATCTCTTCCTCCGTTGCTCAATAACCTTTCTCCTTGTAGACGGATCCAATGACTCCACGGGGATCAAACTCCCACACTCTCCCCAGCAACACGGCAAGACACCCATGCTATTTTCAACTTTGTGCCTTTTGAACAAATGTCTTCTAAGAGTGTCGAGATTGTGAAGCTCGAAATTGCAGCGTTCCCATAAACATTTGAACACGGGTGCCAGCTGCGATCGACCATTCCCCTGAGAACTACCATCGCCACGATACGGGGAATGGGAAGAGCCCCCATATTTGCGTTTTCGACCACCTCCGTCTCCTCCATTACCATTCGCCTCGCCGCCAAGGGAGCTGGCGTTAACCCGCACGGTACCGTATTTATGAGCATTGGCAGCAGTCGAAGAATCCCCTGCTGAGCTTGTGTGATCATTCTTATGCCCTGTTTCAACCGGTACCACAGCACCGCCTCTACCGCCTCTACCAGCACGCGCGGAACTCCTAGCTCCCCTCGGACGCCCTCTTGGGCGTCCTCTTGTCCCTGGAACCTTTACATCCACATGCTCTGGGGTTAGGGGACCTGATTCGGTTCTAGGAACTCCTGGTGTAAAGGGAACTTGTTCTCGTTTCCGACCTCTGGTCGCTTCCTCATCGATCACTATAGTCCTTCTACCCTTTCTCTCTTCGCCTGGTAATGGTGCTGGAGGCGGGTCATAGAGATCCCAAGGTATCCGTGTTAAGTCTACCGTATTGTCAAATACATCTGGGTGTAGTCTTTTTAGGACGGCCAAACCACTGTTTAAACCCTCATAATTGGGGTGACGGCCAGTCGCAAGTAGCACCGCATGAACAATATTAGTAGGATCGTAGGTATTCCGCCTCAGGGCCTTCTTCTTATCAAGCACTGGAGGCCTGGGAAGGGCAGGTTTCCGAGCTGGAGGGGGTGGGGGCGGTGGTGACAGGGGAGCGGGCGGTTGACTTGGTAGAGATACCGGCGGCGGTGGAAATGGTTGTGACGGGGAATTCAGTTTTTCCAGTCGCGACATCTGAGCCTCCAGTTTCGATTGGAGTCGTGAAATGGCTGAGTTGTCTTCTGGAGTAATTGGAGCGTACGGGTTAATAGGCGGACTAGTTAAGCCCTCGAGGCGAGTCTTGGGGGGAACTATCGCGATGGGGCTAGCATCAGTCATTGCTTCATCACGAGGAAGTGAAGTAAAGCTAGACTGAAGTGTGACCGGCGTATGAGGCTGCGATAATCCGGGTGGGAATTGAGGTGTTTGGTGTGTTTGGGGTATTTGCAAGTGTGGCTGCTCCGGAACCTTCGCCATTGAGACCCGCTTCTTAGTTGGAGCACTCTTAGCAGACTTTTCTTGGAGATTTTGAGGCCCAGAGGGTGCAGGATTAGGAGGAACAGGAGGTTCATCCGAACGGACATTGGATTCCGGTTGACTTAGGTAGGTGGGATAAACTTCTCGGAATATCATGGACGGAGCGACAAATGTTTGGGAGTGGTCATGATGGTAATCTTGAGGTGAAAAGTTCGGGATGGAGTCTTTGATGTTTTGAGGATTGAATGATCGGACGGATTGTGGTGTAATATTTTGAGACGAAGCCCCTACCGTAGGAGCCGATGCGGCGGGTTTCGCAGCAGATATCGCGGGATTTGACGTCGTTGCCTTGCTAGCAGAAGATGGATCTACGGCGTCCGAGGTTTTCAGCAGTTCCGTTGCAAACTTGTTCCTCTCGAATTTGTATCCGTGTACCTCTAGCTTTTGACACAATTCGGCAAAGCTCGGGCCGTAGTCAAGCAAGCCGATTATGAATGACTCCGAGCAGGCCTGTCCCAGGTCTTGGAAGAACTTTGATGCCGTTTTCGACAGAGCAACCTTCTGGGTTGCTGGCCAAACGGTTGCCTGCGCCTGTGAGGCAGCGCTACCTAGGGCTGGTGTATTCCGGCCATCTTGAGAAACGGGTACCGTAGAAGCTGATTTCTGCGCGACCTGTGTTGCCGGCTTCGATACAGTTGATTTTCCCTGGCGGGGACTATCAACTCCAGATATGCCTTTCGAGGGTCCAATAGGTATGGGGGTGGTGCCTTTGGTAACAGTTGCTCCAGGGCCGGTACGCTTGACATTTTCCCAGACCTGTTGAAAAGCGGTAGGATCTCGTGTTTGATACTCTCTCATCTTCTCCACCATTTCTCGCATGTGCTGCTCCATCGTTGCCATCTCCGCTACCACCGGTGGGGGTTCTGACGACAGCGGCTGATGTGAAGTGGCAATCGACTCAGGCAATTTTCCAGCAACTTGCGACGTTTCTCCTAAGCTCATATTATGGTCTTGATACATTTTCGTAGATTGGCCTAAGGAATCGTTTCCCGCAGGATAAAAGGCATGTGGGTTTCGTGGGTCCTCTGACTGGGTTGTGGACCCTATAGAGTCCATTTTCGCTGGAGTCGCTGTTGTTGAAGCTTTCGCCTTGGGTTTCCTCGGTGCTCGAGGCTTAGGAGTTTTCACTGTTGGTGATTGTTTCGAGGGTGGTTGGCGTGACCTCTTGGCTTTAGGGCCAGACACTGGCGCAGAATTGGGAGTTTGGGAGACGTTAGTAGCATGAGCAGGAATATGCTGGCTATTTGAGGCTGCAGCTGGTGGAAAATTATTATCATATGATGCCGTCTGCGGCTGCGAGCGATCTCGGGAAGGGTAGGATTGCTGATATTGCTGATTTGTTCTAGAGGGTGTCGAATTATAATTGAGGGTAGATGCCGAGGTCGTACCAGCGGAATTCTGTCCCTGGTCTTGCACAGGTCTATCGTACGCCATTTGGCTCTGCTTTAAAGATTGATTGGGCGCAGGCGCATGTGGAGCCGCACTGTGTGTATGGGCAAAGTAGGAATTCGGGCTGTCAGCGGTGGCATTACGAGTCGGGGTTGGTTGCGGGAGTGTGTAGATCTGATCGAGATAAGATTGATCTTGGTCGGCCTCATTATGGTAAGAACTCGTATGGTCCCTGCTTTGCTGGTAGTTTTGGGCCACTGTCGATGCGTCGGCTCTCGGTGGAGCAGACGGGCCGTATGTTCTCCCGTAAGATATCGGTGTGGCGCTTTGTACGGGCTGCTGGTACGTTTGTGCCGATGGTGTTTGCGACGACGTCGGCAACCTGGGTATCTTGGAGGATGGCTGAGGATTGGAACTGCTGTACGTGGAGGTTTGGTCGTACCCAGTGCTCGAAGCAGCTGACTGAAGAGTCGAAGGTGCATTAGACGACCGTTGAACGCCGCCATAGTAAGCCTGCTGTTGTGTCGGAGTATCGGATTTGGCATATGAATAGCCGTGATCTGCAGCCGGCACCGTTCCAGAGGTCGCTGATGCCGTAGTGGAAACAGCACTTCGCCTGGCTTCGAGATTACCAGGACTCCAGCTCTCGGTCAAAGACAGAGCATGCTCTGCACGATCATGGGCTCGACTGGTCGTCCCAAGATTGCTCCTTTGTCTCGACTGGGAGGAAGCTGTCTCGCTAGAGCGGTAGAGTCCTTGCGAACCGTGACCCGTCACACTTCCTAGTCCAGTATTAGGCCCTCCGGCCCCGCCAGAGCCTGTCCCTGTCCCTCCATTCCCAATCGCGCTTGTGGAATGACCGTTATGCTGAACTGTAGAGGTTTGCCTGGCCGGCGCCGGAGCGGGGAAATGAAGACCGTTGTACTGAGTCGTAGTAGATCTGGATTCCGGCTGTCGCGCTGGGGTAGCCTGCTGTCGCGATTGGTTCTGGCTGCTCTCGTAGTAGCTCTGCGACGATTGAGGGGCGACAGCATTGGAGGAGTACTGGTCCGGATAGGACATGTTACCATACGGATACGTGTAGTAATTGTTCGCCATCAGGCAAGAGCCTCCCAGCTGACGCGTCCGGAGTCCTTCGGCGCAGCCAGGGCGAATTTGAAAATCCGAAGCCTGGTCGATTACGATGGAGTTGATTGTTTTCTTCTGTTGCGGTGGTGTCGTTGATGCTGGGAACCGGGATCTAAATCCATATCACGTGTTCGCATTCCTGCAGACTCCGTATCGCGGGAAGGCGCTGACCAGCCGACTTTTAGCCTTCGTTTATCTGCAGCGTGCAAATCTCGATTCAATCGCAACTTCAAGCTGCACTACAAGGCAATTCTCAACTGTCTCATAAGCTAAGACCAGGGCTTAGATATTTCTCACTCTTATTACGCGGTAACTAGTCAAGGTGTTTCTTAGATAAATCTCTTGTATCCAACTCTGAACCGACTGTGAACCATGCAACTGAAAGAGAAGGAATCTTAGATTGAAAACATCATATTCTTCTCATTTTGTACAGGATGAAACTGAAATCATGAATCCAGAGCCATCAGTATCTAAATCATCAGAAAACCCGATTTCTGAAGCTGGTGAACCGGCACCATCATGTCATCCAGACTAACTCAGGTGGCCCAAATGCGACTGTGTTGACTGTTGGGAGACGTGCTGTATTGCAACAACGCATAGTGCTAACTATTGTCTGTTGCGTTTGCTCCCCAGCTTTTCCTAATACGGCTAGACCGACCCGTAGGGCTCGTTATAATGTGTTGTGCGATGCCAAGCTCTTGATCATGTGATACTGCCCACACAAACAAGCTGGTTTTTGGTGTCGTGAAAAAATTCAGGTGCTCTTCCTCCAATTTGACCTTGAACCACCATCATATACCGACAACCCTGATCATCTCTCACGACCACCGACATCACCTTCGATACCCAACCATATACATCCGCCAAAATGGTTTCCGTCAGCCTAGGTTCGTCAATTTGCGCATAATGAAACTGGACGTTGCCTCGGGCATCGTGGTGGAGGAGGATTGGTTTTGGAAATATCAAAAAAGCTAACGAATGGACCGATATCTTTCAACAGCCCTCCACTCCTCGCGAAGAAAGTCGAGAAAGGCGCACTTTGGCGCTCCTTCCTCCGTCAGACGGACTATCATGTCCGCTCCTCTGTCTAAGGAGCTGAAGGAGAAGTACAATGTACGATAAATCTCCACTCAATTTCCAAATTTGAAACGTCTGAGATGTTGATTTCTTCGATTTGCAGGTCAACGCCCTACCAATCCGTAAGGACGACGAAGTTGTGATCACCCGCGGTACCTACAAAGGCCGAGAAGGCAAAGTCACCTCGGTCTACCGTCTCAAATACGTTATCCACATCGAGAGAGTATCCCGCGAGAAAGTCAACGGACAGTCCGTCCCAGTCGGCATCCACCCCTCCAAGGTTGTCATCACCAAGCCAAAGCTTGACAAGGACCGTGAAGCCATCCTAGAAAGAAAAGGAAAAGCGAGCAAAGGAAAGGGAAAGGCCGCTGACGAGTAAAGAGTGGCGCTGATGTTCTTTTGCCGTTTTTCGCATCTTCCTCTTTTTTAAGTTAATGAATGGTGATGGTTCCGCCTTTTTTTTCTTCCATTAGAAGAGCATCTTTTTTACGGTACATACATGTGTCTTCTTTGATAAGTTTTAATGGGGAACAGCAAGGGAGATGGCTTCTTTCTCGGGGGTTGGATTGGACGCAGGAAACGACGACTGGAATCCCTTATCTCTACGCTATATACGACCGACGAAAACGGCTCACGACCCTCTCTCCCAAAGATTTATCCTAACACCAAATTTTTCTTCCACCACACCCATCGACAAGCCTTCTCCTCTTCCTCCGCCTCGATACCGCAGTTCTCCTATCCTTCGCATTATGATTGGCCAGGCACTTCTTTTTTCAGGGATTTCCATGTTGTGTTCATTCTATGTATATTCTAACCTCTTTTACTCCATCGGATTAATGCTTTCCTCGTGTGAAGGAAACATTTAACCGCAAAGAAGCAATCTCCGAAATCCTTCATTCGAAGGTAGTTCGCTCTCCCTAGCCTATCAGAAGAATAGGGACAGAGTTGGGCTAAAATGCTTATAGGCGTGATGCTATGCAGTCTTTTGTTTTGACCCTGCCGGTATTATCACCCTCCCTACCCAACAAAAGGATGTATTTTTCAAAATATATATCAAATCCAGGGTAGGAGAGGGTAAACATCTGGCATAGAAAAAAGTAAACAGTTTTTGGTAGACTTACACGTCTACTTCAAACTTTCTCGCCTGCAGACCGCTACTTGAATCTCTTCCGTGTGAGGTGCGGTTTGAGGGCGAGTGACATATCAATAGATCTATAAATACGTACTTACTCAATAAATACACCATTCAGTAGTCTCGTTGTTGACCGCTCCACACTAAATTTGAGACTGACCATTCAGTAGCCTTATGATGTATCTTAATGACTGGTCGTTCATATGATCATAATACCTACTTAAGTAAGTAGATATAGATAATCTTACTCTTTAAGCCCCATCTAGACAATTAGTCAGTGTGAAGTTTCTACCACATATACATGGCAAGTCACGCACACTAAAACAGCTTTATGATTACGATAATTGGCGTGGTCACGTATAACTTAGGCCTTAATCGCCAATCATAACCCTAGAAGTATTTTATTATGCGCCTAAATTTTTGATCTAGCAACCGATGTCGGTAGACGTCTACGAGACAAGTAGACGGAGGATCTTTCGTAGGTCTCTATAACGCCAGAAATGCTTCACCAAACTCATATATACACCGCCACCACATCATACCATCCACACTGTATTACACACTAGTCCCCTTCCTCCCAGTCTATATCACCTAATTCTCACAATCATTTATTCTTCGAGTGCAAGTACGGCTTCCGCGTCCTATCAGCCTCCAAGAATTAGCCCCTCAAATCCAGAAGCGCCTGAAGCAGACCTCCAAAGAGCGAGTACTTACGGAGAGAATTCGCCCAGCTTGTATCCCACCATATCTTCTGTAATATGTACAGGAGTGTATGTCTTGCCGTTATGAACCTGAAAGTTCAACCCGACGAAGTTTGGGAGGATGGTACAGGACCGTGCTTTCGTTTTTATCGGCGGGACACGCTCTCCTGCAGCTGCAGGTTGTATAGGTAGACTGTAGCAGAATTGATCCTTCGTTAGATAATTTGCGCTTCCAATTCCTGGGATTTCAGACGAAATCGGGATTGTTATCTCGTTGGAGACTTACGGGACAATATACGGGCCTGACAAGATTATATAGGTTAGTATAGCCGGGATTGATGGGCCGTATGGGATTCTTCGTACCTTTCCAGGACGACCGCGTTAAGAGACGAAATGTCTGCCGCATCTTGAAGGGTTCTAATGGGTGGAAGAGGGAAAGCTAAGTCGTCTGATCCAAGACCTGGAAGCGCAGCGTTGTACCTGTGTTTGAAAAGTGAGGAGCGCCAAGAGATACGATTGAGATAAGATCTCAGATAAGATCCGCAGCGCCACGTGATGAACGTGACCCACGAGCAGCTCTTTCGCGTCAACACCCAACTTTTGTCGACTTGCTCCCCAGCTCGCGCCTGTCCCCCCATTCGAGATACCCACCTTTGGATATCGATACCTATATGAGCTCACGATGCCCGGTAACTCAGGTAACAGCTTCTCAGCTCTATCTAGATTTCGAACAGCTGTATGCTGACAGGCGTGATAGAACCAGATACCATTCGCATCCTTCTCGCGACCGACAACCATGTCGGTTACAACGAACGAGATCCCATTCGTGGCGACGATTCGTGGAAGTCGTTCCATGAAGCCATGTGCCTAGCGAAAGAGCACGATGTATGCCCACCTCTTTTCATGTTTTATCGGTTTGCGCCGGAATCACTGATCAAAAGAAACTTACCTCATGATTGCTTAGGTCGATATGGTTCTCCTCGCTGGCGACTTGTTCCACGAGAATAAGCCGAGTAGAAAGAGTATGTACCAGGTCATGCGAACGCTACGGATGAATTGTTATGGAGAGAAACCATGCGAGTTGGAGGTTTTGAGTGATGTCTCTACGAATTTGCAGGGGTAACAAGAGCCTCCATTCCTTCGTCCAAGTGGGAAGTTTAGACTAATAGAATTTAACGGTTTATAGGACATTCAATCATGTCAACTACGAAGATCCAGACATCAACGTCGCTATTCCCGTCTTTTCGATTCACGGCAACCACGATGACCCGTCTGGTGTATGACCTGTCGCTTCCGTCGTTGTAGATAGGGCTTCTGCTGATAATTCACATCTAGGAAGGTCACCTCTGCGCCCTCGATATCCTACAGGTATCGGGCTTGCTAAACTACTTTGGCCGAACACCCGAAAACGACAACATTACAGTTTCTCCGATATTACTACAAAAAGGGACCACAAAACTTGCATTGTATGGCCTGAGTAATGTCCGTGATGAGCGGCTGTTCCGAACTTTCAGAGATGGCAAGGTTAAATTTCTGCGGCCGGGAGCTCAGATGGATGACTGGTTTAATCTTATAGCCTTGCACCAGAATCAGTAAGCACATTTTGACGAGGAGTGGTCTTGTAGATGTCTGATAATTCTGCTACATAGTCACGCCCACACGGAAACCGGTTACCTACCCGAGAACTTTCTTCAAGAATTCCTCGATCTGGTAGTATGGGGTCATGAACATGAGTGTCTGATAGAGCCCCGTGTTAATCCAGAGATGGGGTTCTCGGTGGTCCAGCCAGGTTCCTCTGTCGCTACTTCCTTATGCGAAGGCGAGTCTGTCGCCAAACATGTCGGTATACTGAGTATCAAAGGCAAGAAATTCGAAATCGAGCCGATACGATTGAAGACCGTGCGACCGTTCAAGATGAAAGAGGTGGTTTTATATGATAACAAGGCGATGCAGAAAATTGCCACAAAAAGCGACAACAGGAGCGAGGTCACGAATTTCTTGGCGAAAATTGTGGAGCAAATGATTGTGGAGGCGAAGCGGGAGTGGCTAGAAGGGCAGTTAGAAGCTGGTGGGGAGGAGGTGACGGAGGAAGACGTGCCTTTACCATTAATCCGGTTGAGAGTAGAGTACTCAGCGACCGATGGTAAATTTGAAGTTGAAAATCCGCAGCGATTTTCGAACAGGTTTGTAGGCAAGGTTGCAAATACCAACGATGTGGTGCAGTTTTATCGGAAAAAGGTGGCACCTACCCGTATGCACTGCCTTTTTGACCCAGATTGATTAACTATCACTCAGCTGACATTAAAAAAGGCAGGGATAAGGACGGTGGTGTTATCGACGGAGACGCGGAGACCATACTGGCGCAGTATGGAGGGAAGTTGGAAAATATTCGGGTCGAGAACTTTGTGAAAGAGTACCTTACAGCACAGAGCCTGAACATCCTCCCTCAGAATGCACTTGGCAGTGCTGTTGGCCGATATATCGACAAAGGTGACAGCCACGCTGTCGAGCAGTATGTTACGCAGTTGTAACCCTCTGTAATTTTCAGTTTTACTAACGCTACCACAGGTTTCTAAAAGATTCTCTGGACGCTCAGTTCAAGAAGGTGCTTGAGTACAACGTTACCGATGTGGATGGTATTCGCGAAGCTGTAAGATTCTTTTCCCGAGTTCTTCGTTTAAAGACACGCTGACACACTCCTTAGATGACACTTGAGAAGTCGAAACTAGAAGAGCTTTATGAGAAAGGAGACTTCAGATCAAAGCAGAGAGCGGCACAACGAAACAAGAAGCAAAAGCCAGAGGACTGGGACAGTGATCTCGATGGCAAGTTTATCTCGGACGAAGATGAAGATGCCGATGTCGATATGCTGGACGACATAGCCCCCCCACCGCCGCCTCCCAAACCGACTCGTGGGAGAGGAGGCTCCAAAGCCGCTACCTCCAAAGCAGCCACGACCAAAGCCACAAAGGCACCAGCCAAGAAAGCAGCTACAACTGCCAGGGGAAGGGGTAAGAAAGCCGTTGTTAGCGAGGAAGAGGAAGAAGCTGTTGATTTGGACGACGATAGCGAGGATGTCCAGATGGTTGATGACGATGACGACGATGATATTGTCATCATTGGAACCGATGAGGAGGAGGTGATGCCTAAGAAAACCACTACCCGGAGTGGAAGACAAGCGAAGGCTCCCGCTGCGAAACCCGCTGCGAAGGCTGCCCCTACCAAACGGGCACCTGCGAAGAAGGCTTCACATACTGCAACAAAACAGGCCACACAGACAACATTATCGTTCACGAAGAAACCAACTTCTTCAGCTAGAGGTGCAAAGTCACAGAGTGTAGAGGTCGAGAATGATATGATTGAGGACTCGGATGACGAGTCTGATGATTTTGCGCCGGCACCGGTTGCCAGTCGATCCAGGAGGAGGTGATAGACGTATATTCCGTCTTTCTCGCTTTCTTTCTCCTTTTCAACGGTTTACAAATGTTAGATAGCGTCTGGCGTATTAGGCGATGTTTTGGCTCTTCTCCAATTACTCCAAAGCTTGCTCTTGGAATAGAATACTTCTGACCGGTTTTAATGGTCTGGAACCTACCAGAAAAAGAGATCCGGCTACGGTAGTACGCCCTAGGGGATAGAGCCTCTGACCCTCAGATCAGATTATGGGATCTATTCCTGACCTCAGCGACCTACCAATCATAAAACCGCAAATAATATTATTCTTTCAAAAATGACATCTTCTAGTCCAATAAACTGGTTGTAATTGTGTAAGCCAGCTTTTTCCCTCTCACGTTTCCTTGCCCCTGCCCGCCAAATCCAACCTCATCTCAACTTCACCATCAACTTAAACGTCCTCCTACTAAGAGAATCTCTGCCGGCGATAACACTGTACCAAAATACCCTCACCCTTCAGACGTCTGCAACAGTTCTTCAGGATAATAACCAGAGCCCAGTCAAGATATATTGTCTTTCTTCTTCCTCTTCCTCCTGATATCTTCTCTCTTCCACAAGCATCTACCCCCCTCAACCTCCATACCATCACTAGAATTCTTATCTTGATTGATCTGAGAATTTCAATTAGCAAAATCTTCTCGAATCTTCCATCTTTTAATTCTTCTCTCTCAAACTGGCTGGCTCACTCCTCTCGAGTCCTGCCGCTGCACCAGCTGCTAAAGTCACCATGTCAACTCCAAACAAAGATGCCAAAGACGGTGCCAAAGCTCCAGAAACGGTCAACATGACTTCCATCTCAAAGCCTAACCATGCACCTGAGACTATCGACGAGGCTATCAAACGCATCAAAATGATGGCCACAGAGCGTATTCGCCAAAAAACGGCAGCAGCTAGAGCCTCGCTCGCCGCTATCAACTCGATCGGCTCTGTCTCTTCCAAGGAGAATACCTCCAAGGTTTACAACAATCCTCTGGATGGAGACATTGACAAGATTATCTCTGCTACCTCAAATATGAAACTTGGGACCGAGACTGTTGGACCTAAAGCTGGAGTTGATGCCGCGGACGGGTTTATTTCTGCTTTGTCTAAGTTGAATTTGGGACCAGAGAGCCTAAAGGCCGATGCACCTAAACATGACAATCACAACGAAGTCCAGCTTATCTCATTCGATTTGGATGACCAACCCACCGAATCAATCAATCGAAATGCTCCACCAAAGAACGTTCAGACTGGCGACCCTAAAGCCGAAGGTTCCAAAGCCGCAGATTTGAAGACCGGTGGTCCCAAACCTGGTACTATCATCGTTCCAAAGACAAAGCCAAAGGTTATAGAGCCAAAGCGCCCTCAGACCGAGGATGGGTTCTCGCCACAGCCTTGGATTAAGCGACGTTACACTATTGCCCAACTCTTGCTCCTCGGTGAAATTTTGCCCTACGTTATTTGTCCAAGAGATCGTAAGTAGTTTCTGTTTCGAGAATATTTACATTATTCGGTTTAAACTCACCATCTTCTGTAGGTTTCAACACTGAATGTTTCACATACGATCTTGTTCGAATCCCTGGCCTTGGAAACGAGTCTAGCGGAAATCCTTTCGTCGACCACCAAATTCTAACCTTGAATCTTCGCACCGAGCTCATTGCCTTCCAGTTTTTTACCACGTACGGCTACCGTTACCTCGAACGATTCAAATCTCCAGATCATATGCTCTATGTCAAGGGGCTTTGGGTTGAAGTTCGAGGTTCTGCCGGGTTGAGAGACCATGGAGGATACCGCAATGCTTATCGGCCCAAGCCTTATGATGTCTATGTCAAAGAAGGAAGCATCAAGGAAAACCAAGAAGCTGAAAGTAAGCAAACCCGTGAGACTCTTGGTCCATCCTTCCTCTATAGTGTTGTCGGATTTCTCGGTGCTAATATCTCTAATTTCTAATTTATAGTTCTTGCCCTTGAGCAGCAGCGACACAATCACAATAACCATCCATACGCTAACAATGGATACCGTGGACGTGGAAGCCGCGGAGGCCGAGGTGGTAGTTATCGAGGTGGCTATCGCGGAGGTCTTGGCAATAGCTTCATCTCAGGTACTCTTTGAATCCGATTTAATTGCTTTAACTTAGTCGTTGTGATTAAACAATAGGGAAGCCTGACCCCCATGATTCATGTCCGTAGCTAGTACCCAACAACCACTTTTGAAGGAAAACAGTACTATCTCCATCCCTGCTCGTACTTCTGCTTTTAATCCAGGTCCACCAACCCCTATCGTTAGAAACGATATCGCTGAGGCCACCGCCCAGGAGGCTGGAGCACTCCACGACTTTTCCAAGAAATATGCGGAAATACAACTCGCCCGTACAGAAATCGATCAGGTCACCGCTCGCCTTGGAAGTTCTGCGAGCAACGGCCTATTCAGCGATTTAGTCGAGCATACAAAGGAAAGACTTGCAGAGAAGACGGCAGAGGTTACAAACAAATGGGGTGATATTTACGGGTACGCGGTCGAGGACCAAAGTAGAGGAGAATTGGTAAAGAAGCCAAAAGGATTGGAAGGGTATGTTCACGGATAATCTCTTCAACCTGAACGAATGGCCATGTAAGGTATACTGAATATCCTAACTATTACAGAGTCTCAAGCACTGCGGAGCAACAGATGCAGTATATACGAGTAAATTCCCCGACTTGATAATGATTCGAAATAAAGGAAATTTATCTGATATTTTATCTTCAGTATATGTTGCAAAGTCCTCTTGCTCCCGCTCTTGATACTACTCACGTTTCCGGGAGCATCACGCCGTCCATTGAACTAGCATACCGTGCTCCTCCCAACCCCAATGAGGACGTGATGGCGGATCCAAAATGACGTTGCGAAACTGCATCAATTTTAGTATCCTATGACGCTCACTCAATAATTACTGATTGTGTTCAGTTAACTTGAAATTCCGAAAACTTTTCTAGGTTTTCAAACCCGACATTACAACAAGCAAAGAAAGGCATCATATTTCTTACTGTAACTTCCTCGGCATGCATGGCTTCCCCTTTCTGTACCACAAACTAGTTTTCGGATTCTTTCTGCCGTATTCGGGTAGAATAGAGAAGCATCTAGTGTTCAAATCTGGATATACGAATGATGAAAGTGCTAGAGGGGTAGGTAAAACGTGTTGCTTCGGGCTGGAAATGCATACAATCAATTAAACTTGACAGTTCTCTAAAATTCACAATTGCTTGGAGGGTTGCCTGGTAGTACAAGTCTTCAAACTAATAGTGATACATACATGCAAGAGCCGCACCCACCTCGGATAGTGACAAAAACTTTGGGTACGATTAGTGAATAATCTTGTGCGACATTCAGACCCAACTTCAGGCAACATTCTCCCTACCAATTAGCAAGAGGAGTACTTGGGGCTGTAGTGCAACACTATTACTGTCCGGCAACCACTCTCCAGAATCTTAAACCCTAGTCTCGTTGGAACAAAGACCCTCCTCCTCCGGCTTAAACCCAAAATTATATTAATTATAAACCGTATTTCTTACTATAATATCTCCGAGTAATTCAGTTCAAGTATCTCATAGAGAACTTCTTAGCAAGTTTCTAGTCTTCGATACGACAGTAGCAAATATCAATAAGTGTCAACACTTTTCACGATATCTTCGGCGAGAGTTTTCCTAACCGCCGTTGCACTCCAACTCAGTAATCGAACCAGCCCACCAAAAAAATCTTTGTTTCGGCTTACATACATTTCGGATTTACACCGATCATTTACTGAAGGGGAATCATCCTTCTTTTCACCGTATCGATCATGTCAGCGCCTTACCATCATACAAGCAAATTTGAGCTAGCAAGTGCCGCCTAGACCCTCGAAGCTTAGAAATTTGAGCTCGCTCTAGCTGTCCTAACTCAGGCATTCAATGTAATTCACCTTGTAAGCGGGAGAATCTCACGCCCTTAAGCCTTATAGATTATCATTCTCATCTTTTATCTGCACGTTAGAATTCTGGCGGTGCACAGACATCTCGGCCGGCAAAAAGCAACGGTAAATCAAATAGAAATGGCGGTGCAAACTCAAAGTCCAATCCTAACGACGAACCCCCATCGTATTCAATATACCCCGAACACCACAACCGGATAGTCCAAAAGTTCGGCGATCCTATTAAATTCTACCGTGGCAATAAACGCGGGCAGCCTTACCGTAATTCCAACGTGATGGGTACTTTTACCTGCCCGAATATTAAGTGCAAGCGCAAGGAATGGGACTCCAAGAAAGTTGCGATACAAATACGGAAGCACAAGGGGAATATGTATAGCGCCAGAGTATATCACCAACGGTGTATCCGATGCGATTCCATGGGAGAGTTGGAATTGGACGTGGAGTGTTACGTGGAGAGAGGGTGGTGTATTGGTTGCGAAAGTGGATGGGGGATAGGATGCCAAAGAGGCCGAAGAGGAAGGGACGTAGTGAAGAACACGAGAGCGAGTTTTGTGAAGGGTGTAAGGCGGGGGGTTTGTGAGTGGGATGATAGTGATGATAGAGGTGTCCCTGTGAGGTTTTGATGTTTTCGGGATGAGGTTTGATGTGTTTGATTTCGTACTATTCCACAAAGCAATTATATTCGAGTGTTATCTCGGAATACTGCTGTTACTTCTAGAAATTGAGTTCCATCGGGATCAATTTCCGAGCCTCTATGCTTCTATGCATATAAAATCAGAATGCAAGCCCAACCAGATTTAGATTTCCTTTCGGTCCGGGTCCTCCTAATATCTAATACTTGGGCGATTCTCCCGTGATGTGATATGTTACTTTGGCAGCTTTGCATCAAGTGGAGATATCCATATTAGATTGGGGTAGGAACTGTGTACCATCCACCTGCGCAGGGCAGCATGGGTTTCAAATTCATTTCTTTTTCTCTTTTATTCTTTCCTTTTGTTCTCTCTTTTTTTTATGGTCCGAGGCTGCCATCTCCATTAAATGTACACCATTGCTAGCCTTCCAAATAACTCTTGGATCCTGCTCAAACGTAGAGGAGATGTTTGTGGGGCTTGAGAGATGCACTTGGCTGCAGACGTCCAGGTTTGGCTATGCACAATGCTCGATTATATGGATGAGTTATTCAAGCCACTGGCTCATGTGGTTTCTACAGTGATATATATAATCATGGCAATACTACCTTTCTCATTGCATTGCCAATCAAATGCAATGCTGATTATGAATTTCAGGGGCAATTTATCCGTAGTTAGTCAAAGTGTATTAACAGGATATCTCCGCCGTCAGCTTGGTGAGAAATTGTCTAAAGCATCAAGTTGTCGGACAGACGCAAATTGCATTGTGCCGCACAGTCTCAGCTTACTTTTGGCAATTTGCCAAACCAGAAATTGAGACAGCTCAGCTTCTGATTGGCTACAGAATACAACAGCACACAACACATTTATCCATATCGATACATCACCCGAGCATGTATTTGTAGCAAATGCAAACTCGAATGATCTTGCAGACGAGCTTATCTGTAGTTAAGGGGAATCCGAAAAGGTTTTATATTTGTACAGCCGATGAATGCTCCCGCATCAGTCGCGTTATATACAAGTAAGGGTATACAAGTTTTTTGTACAAGATTTGTAGAAGAAGAACAAAAGTCCAAAAAAGGCTAGTGTACTGAGAAGTTGAAAGGTCAAAAAAAATGGGCAAGATTGGGTATCAACGTATAAAAAGCAGCAGGAAAGCAATGTTGTTTGGGTATCTGGTGTATCGTTGGGTATAATATATGTACCGATGTTCATAAAAAGTACTGGGTATCTTGGTTATAGGTATATCTCGCTATCTCGAAAGATTAGCTCGGGCGAAGGTAGCCGTGAATAATTTAGCACCATTCTGGGATGATATCACACCACCAATCGGTTGGAGTAGGCTTAGGGGTGGTAGTGGTCTTTGTGGTCCTGCTGGTGGTGGACTTGGTGGTGGTTGGCTTGGGGGTAGTGGTGAACTTGGTAGTGGTGACCTTGGTGGTGGTGACCTTGGTGGTAGTGGTAACCTTGGTTGTAGTAGCCTTGGTGGTGGTGGCTGTGGTAGTGGTGACTGGGTCAGATGGGTCGGGACCGGGTTGACCAGCATAGGCGGCACGGTACTCATCCCAGAAGTCAAAGACACGCTTGGCCTGACCGGGAGTGAACTCATTCATGCAGTCGTCGTAGCTGTAGTCCATGAAGTTGTGGATGGGATCAACACCTGGGAACGAAGCTCCGGTGCAAGTATCAGGGTTCGGGCTGGGGCAACCGTTGGTTGGGGACTTTTGAGCTGGGGTATCACCGACACCATCGCCACCGGCATCTCCAGCGGCGCAACCGCCCTGGAAAGTATGGAAGAGACCGAGCCAGTGACCGATTTCGTGAGTGGCGGTCTTACCGTCCTCGTAGTTTGCGACACCACCCTTGGGGACACTGCCGCTGAGCACTTGACAGCCGTCGAGAAAGAAGGTGCGGTCACCTGGGGTGACGTGTTCTGGGAAGACGCAAATTCCTACAATAAGAGATGTGTGATTAGTGGTGGTTCCAATGCAGCTCGTATCCTGTTTCCGAAGGATCTAGAACATACCCAAAAGACCATCTCCGAGAGGGCGGTAGTAGACGTTCAAAGCAGCGTAGCTACCCTGTCTCAAAGCCTTCTTCATTTTATATTCGACATCGTTGGAATCGTTGTCAACGCTGAAAGTGGCCCATTCCTTGTTGACAGTGCGTGTAGTTCCCTTCAATTCGAAGCTAATACCAGCACCCTTGTAATCGCGGTTGAGAGCATCAAACTATAGTAGAAGGGTTAATATCCTATTTGTAATGAAAGTTCGGAGGTAAAGTAACGTACCTGAGCTGCAACCTTGTCGTCCGGAAGATTTCCGTTGGCCTCAGTATCATCAGAGGAGATGATATGGAAGTAGGTTTCGACGACCAGGGTTCGTTCGGCCGCGGATTGCAAAGTGCGAGCATCGGCAAGCTTGTCCATCTTGGCGAAGTATCTAGCCGCGGCTTGGACGGAAGAGGGAACATATTCGTTACCGCATCTTTGAGCATCGACTGCAAGAGCCAAGAATGGCAAGACTTTGAAGACGGATCGCATTTTGATGTGTATTTAGGAGAGTATGTAAAAGATGCAAGTATATATTGCTGAAGTCTGTTGACGGATGTATTGATCTCGGAGCTGGATGCTGCTGATGGATATTTTGTCTTCTGGAGGTGAGGTCGAGGGGGTTTTATACTTTCAGGTTACAAGTCAATTGACCAAAGGGCTGCTGAGGTGTGTGTACGAGATGTCTTTGAGTGTTCCCCACTTTCTAGCAGGCCTACGGTAATCCGGACACCATCTACGGCGTCCATTGTCGTCGGGTGTCAGAGTTACTACCGAATGTTGTATGCCTACAATACAAATATTGTCAGAAACGAAATGGCAGTAAAAAGAAGCAAAATCGTTAAAATGGTGGATACAAATTGCTTCGCGGCCACGGGTAGTCAATACGGCCCCTGATCATGTGGGTCATCTGCAAGCTGTGGCCAGCCAGCTAAGACATGCAGCTGCGCCTGTGGTCTGCATAGAATATAAATTTTGAGTGGAGAAAATGCTTCGATGGAGGGCGCGCGCGGCCGACAGCGCTCCAGCTAGTGGGATTTGTTGCAACATCGACATTCCCGGTCGAAAATATCATGCAAGATAGCAAGTTACAGAAGGTTCCATAGATTCTAAGTCTGACTGTGTCGGTTCGTAACTCATAAGCCTCAGGGCAGGCAGCAGCATTTACGAGTCGTGGCCGCCGCCATTGTGCTCATATTTCTGATACAGCCAAGCTCGCAAGCACGGTGTTTGTGTTTGGCATTCTTGTCATTCTATTCGGCTATACAACTTGCTCCGGTGGAGACGCAGATCTCCACCAAGCCCGCGTGCGATATGATGATGCATATGGCATATGAGGGGCCATGGTTCAGAACGCCATCAAGCGAATGGAACCCCGTAGGATCGCACGAAGTCTCAAGCCAATCGATTGGATCGAAACAAGCCCGTTAACCTTATCGGAACGTATCACATTGGTTATGTAAAAGACAAAGAAGGCACGGCACGGAGGGGCCTTTTAGGCGGCCGTGGATAAGAAAACTTGGAGTCCAATGTGGATTAGGAAAGTGGACTCCGGGCTCGAGGGCGTGGCAAGTCTTGCGTTGCACGTTGTTGGGGTTCACGATATCGGACGGAAGTTGACAGGCGGCGAACCACTCGCTCACCACTCGCTCACCACCATGGAATGATTGGAGCCACAACCAATGTTAGAGGTTGACAATCACACTCGTTTGCCGCTCTCCCGTTCCATTCAAGTCCTGCATCTCGTACCTGCCGCATCGATATAAGATCTGACCACGATTCCGAGTTCGCAGTTTCTGCATTTGGGATAAAAAACGGGTTTGCGTGATGCTCTGCCTGAAATGCCAAGCGAGATCCTTGAGCAGCCCCGGTCCCTGACCGATGGCTGGCTTGCATGCAGCTGGGATTTCGATTGGATTATCTGAACGAACAAGCTTTAGCCTCTCCGTCCAGGCTGCAAGGGGGTTATTGAGGAATGTTCTTATCATGGACATGTGGAAGTAGGGCGGGGTCATCGTTTGGATACTTCTGGGCCTCGATTGATCGATTAGTCGGCCAATTGCGCTTCCGCATGCAGCATTGCATTTGTGTGTAGCCTTATAATTACAAAAGCCTCTTCCGGTATGATCTTCACAGCAACCATGGGATGATATTTGAACTTCGATACATTCGCGAAATCAAGTTTGTTAGCTAACCGGCAATATCACTAGCGATTCCACATCTTTCTCAAAGGGTCTTACTGCCTAGATTTCTAGACAAAAGTATACAATTCATGATTATTGGTCCCACAGTTATGGAATCAGTGGAAAGATAACAATAACGGCGAGGTAGGCTTGATCACAGGTTGAACGGGATTTGGTTCAAGCTAGCCACGATAAGAGTAAAAAAAACCGAGGCTTCTAAGTCTTGGTCGCAACATCATTCCCGTTTTATCGTCTTAGTCAAGTAATCTATGCTCAGGAAATACGGGTTCCTAAATGGAAGTCTTGAGCAGTTTCCCGTTTTTTCGACGGTCGGTCGTCTGACCAATTTCTTGGCTTTTGTAGATGCATGTGCCTCACGAGCTCCGTAACTGATTGTTGGAGAATTGATCGATTTCGAATTTCGTCCCACGAAATATAAAGTAATTACACAGGGGTTCGGAATATGCATGCATGGCGTGCGAATAAAATGTCAAGTGATAGGAGGTATCTATATGTAGACGACAACTTTAGGTTAGATTAGAAATCAATTGTGACAGCTGCAGGGGCACCGAATCGGAAAGTTAACTTTAAATATCTCGTGTCATAAAAAGGTTGATGGACATGTACATAATTCTATTCTCCCTGTCGGCATGTCTCAGTCCATTGAAAATGAACACGAAGCAGTCTTCCCCAAAATACGAGTAGTTTAAATACACTGTCTTCGGTTGATTGTGTAAGCTAACCCCGATCAGCAACTAAATATTCTTTTTTTAAAACCAAAAAATATTGAAAAAACCAATTATATTCTTGTGGGACGAAACATGCAGCCTTACAATTGTGGTATCATCTCGTATCTATAGTTCGTACCCACCGCGGCTTTCAAGTAGCGGGGAGTTAGTCTCTATTATTCTCCAACCACCGGCCGGGTGATAATATGGGGGTTAGAGCACCATGCAATAGCGAATAGCCAACGATTCCAATCAGCCAAAGAGGCTTTACTACAGCATATGACACCCCGCTATCTCACTTTATACTCGACTCCTCTTTCGCCTTGCCGCTAAACTCAGACCTCCGAATCCTGCAAACACAGCTCCTCCCATCAACCCGCTCAGAACCCCCCATTCCGTCCTCCCAACGCCTAAGAGCACACCCATTATTACCGCAGTCCCCACAACAGTCGGCAGCATAACATCGAGCACTCCTACTTCTCTCCTCCTCACACCGTCCAGAATATCATATTCATTCTGCAAGGCAGCCGCCATACTCTCCTTGCTAAAGTTATCAATCACCCTCTGTTTCGCCCGTTTCCCCAACGCGGAACGCTCTTCCTCGTCGATTTCGAAAAGCACGGTATTTAGTATCTCAGTCCATTGGGATGGTTCAGGTGGTCGTAACCAACCGGTCACACCGTTGTCCAAGACGGTTTCGAGCGGTCCTCCCGTATTCGTCGCCAGGACAGGTGTCTATTTGGACACAACGTTAGCATTATCTCTGAAAAAGCCATAGATATGAAGATATCCAACGTACTCCGGCTAACATCGCTTCAAGAGGTACGATCCCAAAATGCTCATTTTCCGGTGTGTAAGCGAGTATGCTAGCCGTCCGTAATAGAAAGGTCTTGAGAGATGATGGTACGGACGGGAGGAACAGTACGTCGATATCGGACGGTATCGTCAGCGAGGATATGTAGTTTCTGCAGGTTGCGTGCCGTAGATTGAAAGAGTCGCAGAGCTGTTCGAGTTCAACATGATACTCAACATTTTCCGAGACTCTGTTGTCGTAACCGCCTAATCGTGCAATGATTAACATATAATTCCGCGGATATGTAAAACAAACCGTTCCAGAGAAACAAGATGGTATTACCTGCAACTATCAACCTCGCATTCTTCCGCTTTTGATCGTTTAGAGCAGCAAATGCCTCCACTACCAGGCCGATATTCTTCTTTCTCTCGAATCGATTTATCGACAAGATGATCTTGCGGTCGCTCCCCTGTAAAAATGGATACGTGTCTCCTTCCAGCTTTTGTGTTCTTTCTCCCTCGTTTATATCCACGCAAGGGTATACAACCCTCGGGATAACGTCTATCTTCGGGAAAGCATCCTTGAACACGCTGGCCGTAAATTTACTGTTGACTACTATATCATCCGCCAACCCGGTCGTAGATCCTTCAATCCAATCGAACGGAATCCGGTATAGCGATTTGACTAGAGACTTGCGGGAGGCGAGTAGCTTATCGGGGAAATGGCAGTAGAATAAGATTTTGGTGTCCGGGAGGAAGTATCGGAGGAGAGGGACACAGGTGGAGAGCTGGTCGACAAAGAAGTAGTCTGTAGTGGAGGATGCGGCTGTATCGATGAGAAGGAGAGAGAAGGTAAGATGGAGCTGGCGAAGGATGGCGCACAGTATGGAGAAACGGCCAAGTATGGACGGGGGGAAGAGGGAGTTCCCTCGAACAACTACTTTCAATGTGCCTAGGGAGTAAGAAAGGAAAAAATCAGTCATCTAATGCTCAATATAAAAAAAGAGCAGCGAGGGATACAAACCATCTCGACACTCGTCAAAGCAGTGGGCGGGATCACAGTGTGAGGTATATATGGTGACGTGATGGCCCAGATTTTGAAGGCCGACCGCCGCGTCAACGACGAGGCGTTCAGCTCCTCCGATGCCGAGATCCGGGTGCACAAAGACAATATTCTTTCCTTTAGCCATCTGATCTTATTTGATTGTGGGATCGTACCATTGTCGGCATCCGGCGTGTTTGTGCTGGTCGAAGGGTGGTGGTGTCGTGGGGTGGTCTTTGGAGCACCCGCATCTCGTTGTTTTGCGAGGTCATTAGCCAAACGGGTTAATGCCGACACCTATGCCAACACCAAGTCTATGTTAAATTTACCTACTCGCTGCCTCAGTTAATATTTCAATCAAATGCACTCAAGGACGAAAAAGGATGTGGATACGACAGGAGTATTCTTTTGGAGGCCAGCCAAGGCTATCATAACGTCATGTTCGGGCGTCGCAGCAGTCTCCCATGAACACCGGGCGGCGGGTCTTTGTCAGCAGCACCGAACCCCCTTGAAAGCCGGCATCTAAAGAGGCCGACATCACCGACATCAAATTATATATTCGAGAACTGGCATCTCGCACCCAAGCTATCCTCAAACATGGCCAACTACCGGCCGAGAGACATCTGAAGACTGTGCGACGTACACGTCAATCACTTACGAGTTAGAATTCCGCTGGATTCAACTAGGTTTATCCAGAAACGGTCTCGGGACTAAGAAAGTCGCACGGCCCAAGTAGTGGGATCATATGGTTATAAAGGCGTCTCGTCTCTCATCGAAATATATATCGAAATGATAAAACGACAGATTTCAGCCCAAGCAAGGATATTCTTCACCAAGCCGCGAATACCTCAAATACATTCAATCGACCATACCCGCTTTTATTCCAAAATGGCAGTTGCAGACAAGGGAATCCCCATCTTCACAGCTGGAAAGTCTGTTAAAGTCGGAGCAGCTGTTCAAGAACGCCTTCTGCCTGATTATGACGGTATGCAAAACTCCTATCCCAAAATCACGGCAACCCTCCTAATTGCAAGGGACGTAAACAATCTGATACTAACTTGTAACTTGCAGTTATTCATCTTTCCCTCTCCGTAGAGGCCGTCAAAGAGGAGCTTCCTCGAGTCCTTCGGGGCGAGCATGTGATCCCATTGTCCAATTTCGGATCAAACATAAACCGTCCAGCTGATGCTCAACGCTTACCGAAACTTATCGCTGTGGGCGGCGGGTTTACGGTAGATGAATACGAAGATATGAAGCGATCGATCGATCTAACAGCCGGTGGGAAACTCTCGGGGGATCAGGTACCTGTGTGGGTCAAAAGGAATGCACCAGACTGGGCATCCAAGGGCTCCGGTGAACCGCCAAAAGGATTCAAGCTACCAACTGGAGACTTTTCAGCCGACTTTGTTAATGCTATCATTGGGTCCGCACGGGCCAAACTAGACGAGGCTGCTAAGGAGAAGGGATTGATGTAATCCAAAGAAGAGATGGAAGAAAGGGAACATAAATTTCACTCTCTATCCGACTCATGTATATTTAACCCACTACAGTTGGTGCACCAAAAAATCGATCCCTAAAATGGTGATCTATAAAATACCTTGCCTGAAACAAAACTCAAACTGCCGGAATCAGAAACTCTGAAAATTGGTGTACATGGATCGACATCACTAGGGTTGAAGATCGGCACGTCTTGTGATGTTTGGTCGTTGATTTAATGGTTTGGTTGCACAGGAATCCAGACCGCGCTGCACGCTTTTTTTCCAATTACGACAATACTCCTGGTCTTGAAAACCAAACTCTCGTGTTACTTTTCGGCTGGTCTCGAGACCAGTCATTCCTGAAACAATAAATACGTTTATCTCAAGCGCTGTGCATGTCGTAAAGAATAATATTGATAATAGTTCAAGCAAAAACAAGATACTTTCTATACTCCTATGTTACCGAACAGACTAATGCACCTGTATCCGAAAATACATATACCAGAATACCTCTCCAATCGCCCGAAATCCCACTAGTTCATCTACAAGTTTCTGTATGAGATTCAAGAGCTCGAGGTATCAATTCACTGGTGATTGCCCCTCCAACACCTTATTTACAAGCCAAGGTGTGCAATTAAGCAGGAAATAGGAAGAGAAAGAAAAGTAGGAAATTAGTTTGATAAAATAGAGATATTGCAAATAAACGAGGGAAGGGTAATAATAATAATAATCACGACATATTTATAAAGAATCATAAAAAGCAAAAGTCCCCGGATAAACTCCAGCAAAAAGGACGGAAGGTATAGTCCAGGCATACCCCAAACCTTCCATGCGCACAAATTCGTATCAAAACCGTGACAATGAACAGAAAAAAGATAAAAAAAACGGGGGGGATCCCCGGTACTTCTACCAGGTGTGGCAGAAACGAGCTTTCGACAAAAGGAGGTAAATCAAGCCTCCCCAAGGGCAATATAAAATTCATAAAAAGTTCGGCTTAATTCGAGGAAGGCCGCTGTCTTTCGCCCTCGCCCAAAAGATTATTTATAGACATAATCTCTGATATTCTATCACCGGGGTTCGTCCGTGAACCGTGTGGTGAGTTGGGTGGACTTGACATTGCAAGCGACATGTATGACGGTGTTGGCGAAACCGGCATGGACGCTTGCGCTAACGGTGGTGGGTACATTCCAGTTGATGGAGAATACGGAGGAATCGGACCGGGTGAATAGCCCGACGGCGATGAGGGATGAGGGGCTGGAGCGAGAGGACGATATGTTCTAGAACCGAGCATATCTCCTCTCCGTGACGATTCTGTTGTGTAATATGGTGTAGTAGGTGTTAACGGTCCGCTTGACGCCGCGGGATAGTATGATTGAGAATGTGGTGAATATGAATGCAGGCTAGCCCGTCTTTGTAAGCCGTGATCTAGGTGGTGTGGCCCTCGGTGGTAGTGGCTTTCGGATGATGATGATGATGATGAAGGGTATGCAGTTGGATAATCAAAACTCATAATTCTGCTGCTCGGGGTGTCGGGTCGGGAGGATCTGCCCGAATTCGGGGCCGCTGCTATACAGGGTAATCCCTTCTCCGAGCATCGATTGCAAGACTCGCCGGGTCGTCGCTCATATGGTAAGCACTGCATACGAACTCGTGTTAGAAAATCATTCGTTTCCAGGTTTGGGGATAACAAGCTTATTTTTTCTCATACCACTTTATGGTCCTTCCGACACTGCGTGCATCTAGGCTGTTTCTTGAAGACAGGTTGTGGGATACCGCCATAACTGTCAGCGGGGACGCAGTCGTACTTGTAATGCTGGCATCGCTCGCAACTTGTGTCCTCGTCGCCTTTTCTAATTATGACACACTATATATATATAAATCGTTAGTGTCTGCTCGATCCATGGCGATTACTCAAATGACAGCGCCTTATCATAATATAATTTTGATATGAAGGTTCCTTGGCACAAGCAGAAGGGACACCCTTGCTTCGCGGCCAGAACATGCTCCACAAAGATCTAGAACTTTTCGCATACCTTTTTTTTGTCCTTCCTGCAGTGAAAGCAGATGTTTTTATCCTCAACTCCCCTTGTCATGATGCCACCATTTATATAATTATTTTAAAGCGCAACCGCCCTTGACTTCAAGTTTTTGACTTCGCACGTGCGATTCGACCCAGCCACATTTAACGCCGGCGCTTCGCACAAATATTTCGGCGCAGAACAAACACGGTGTGGCCAGGATATCCAATCTGGCAATGATCAGAGGGCCTCGATTCTAGTTGCTATTTTTCGCTCCCCTCGCCCGCTATTGCGGTTCCGAAGCGCGATTTTCAGGCTTCCCAGCAAACCGGTCGTTTGGTTGCTGTTAGCCTGGTTTTGGGGACAAAGGAGCCCAACTGATTTGTTTCTGTGCGACGGTTTGGTCAATGTCTTGGCAACTCAACCCGGAAATTCGCTGGCGTGATTTTTAAACGGCCAAAGCTGCAGCTGGGGCTGAGAAGGAGAAGAAAAAAAATAATAAGCTGGATTAAGGCGAGTGAGTTTTTGGTAGCAGACACAGTAAGCGGCCGTTCGGTGGTGGGTTAGGTGTTCATGGAGACGCCGGCCACGGGAGTCGTAGATCCATTTGGGGTTCGAATTCGAAGATTACACAATTTCAATCCGACCGGGCTTTCCGGAGCGCTCTTCCTCCTGCTAATCCTCCCAAGCTTCTGATATGGCGTGTAAATTCGACCTTGGAGCTCTATAACACGCGAGTCGATAATCTTTCGGATACGTGCTTTTCAGGTCGGAGGCGAAGTCGGAGGGTCCGATTCCCTTGAAAGATATTACGAAAGGCGAGCTGGAATTTTTGGTGGGAACCGTTTCGCTTTTTAAATCAATCCCGGCGGCTGACTTGTCCCCGGCGGCCAAGGGAACAGGAAAGATGCTTGAGTATTCTCGTTCTTTTTGCTGTTCGGATTCAGTTTGTTAAGGCTGAATAAGATTTGTGGATGTGGAAAAAGCCACAGCTATGACCGGCGTCAATTCCAATCTTTGCTAGCCGTCCCTTCTAGGTCTTTCGGTCGTTCTTCCCGGCTCAAAATACGGAAGATTTAGCGAGCAAATGTCCTTTCGAGTAATAGTATCCTCTTCAGTCTGGTTTTCAAGCCCGCCTGCGTCCCTTAGCTGCTAGCTCGATAGCTCCTTCCCCCAGAGTTTGCAACGTATGTGAGATGGGTTTTTTTCTTTTCGGAGGACCGTCAGTTGAGGGCTTTTGTAAACTCGTGCAAGTGTAGAAATTCCGCGCGTGACGATTACTTGTGCTTCACTGGAGCAACAAAATAGGGCATCACCGTGCAGGTATAGTAATATGATGAGGCTATATGACGGATGCAACGTTGGCCGGGTCTGAAAGAAATCTTTTAAATGAGATCATATACTTTGTGGAACACCACTTACTTTAAGTATTTCGAAGATGAACCTACGGTCTGCTGAAACGACCCGAAAACGCTAGCAGGGAAGATGAGAGGAGATCCAAAGGGGATGGTCATCTGTGGAAAATACACTACTAAAGAAGCAATAATGCTTGTCTTCAATGTATAAGCTTACATGCAAATGGAGGCATGAAGCAAGTCTGATTTCAGTTTAATGGTAACACACAATCAATCCCTCCTCTCGTGCATGGCGCCATCACGAATCATTCAATATACCCGGGATGGATGCTAGCTGCAATATGCGAAGATTGCCTGGGCTACATCGGGTCGGTCGAGCATCTGGGGCCATCGGCGCGCAGCAGCTAGCAGCTTTTTAAGCGAAGGCGTATTTTTTCTTCTTGCAATGCTCCATCACCATTCGATATTGCATTTAATAGCAAGGCTAACTAAGATCGGAATTCAACTACACGCATGGCCGTGGGTGGAAGAGGGCCGCGAATGAGACAGCACTAAGCGACAGCCTTCACACTATCCGGATTATTTCTTCAATTAGAAAAAAACCGGAGGTATGTGCATGCATAATGCTACTCTATAACTCGTCTAGCTCAACGTCAAACGACAAAATTTTTTCTTAAACGCCGGCGAAAAAAAAAGTTTCTGCCCCAAGCCAAGTGCTCGTTCGTCATCGGGCATTACAGCCTGCAGCTACCTCGCCAAACATGTCCTCGCAGCGATCCTACGCCGTTCAAACTTAACACACGCCGAACTCCGTCACATCTTAAGCGTCCATTAGATCCCGCTGAAAATCTCTACTTAGAACAAGGCCTTTCAGCTAATGCCTGCCTCGCGAAGGCGACCCCGATGTTTCAATTGATCAAATTTGTCTCAGAAAGCCAATAACATTCTTCAACCGCCAAGTTCCGAATGGCGTTCATTTTTGATTCTGTTTCCTCTGATGAGTCTCCAAAAGCGAGATTTGTTTGTTGACTCGGATACCCCGACTGCCAGGAACCTGGTTCAATGTTTTATCTTCGAACCTTCCGAGACCTTGTGGAGAAGCACCCTGTCGTTTCTTTGGCGAGGCATATCATTTAGCTACCAGCAATCAAACGTTGCGGGACCTGTACGTGCCCCCGTTTTTTGGGTCACGATACCTACCGGTTCCAAAGTTCGCAATTGTCGCAAAGGAACGTGGGAAAAAGTTAATGCATTATTCAGCGGATGCCGATAACCTTATTACATGAGCTGAACGTATGTATGTACCCCAGGGCTAAAATAGTCTGTATTCGTCATCGGGGGGAACTACTGGATTGGAACTAATTCCTTAGTTTGGTCCAATTTGCGATCTATCTCTACGCGCTAACTCCAGACTAAATTCCAGATCTATCCATAGTAACCATATCAGACCACTACTATCGATTATACAGAAAAAGACAAGACTCTGAGGTTTCTCCTTCATAATGCGGAACTCCATTCCGATCATCATCGCAGTTAATGCTGAAGACCCCGAAAACCAAGAAATTCATCTTTGTCCGCCCAGATCGGGCAGTCATTGCGAGAAGCTCTGGATTTCCACGGGGAACGGTAAATGAGCCGACGATCGTATTCGCTGACGAGGAACCCGCGGCTTTAAGGGAAATAAAAATAGCGAGCTGATTATCCTGATCTTTCAGCTGGAAAGGGGAACGCCAAGCTCCGAATTGCGAATTTGCTTCTTTATCAATCACCAATTGGTCGGAATTCGATATTCCGGCGACGTTCAATTTCTCGTCGATCAAAGGCTGGCGATGTCGAAAGGAGAATTGTTTTGCGGTCAGGCAAAATTCGTTTTGGCAAAACAAGAAAATTAGAATAATCAAGGAAACGATCGATCTGGGCAACAGATTCTTAATTGGCTGCAATTATTGCATTCCCCCTTTGGCGAGTGGCCCAAAGTAGGAAATGGGATGCCACCAACAGTGTTTTTTTGTGACCTGTGGTGGCACACTAACTGAATGCGCGATATGCAGGTGCGCCACGCGGTTTCAGCCTTCAAGCCATTTTGTGCAGTTTATGATGGACACGAGCCCATAAAAATTCTATCGAGAAGCCAAGTTTTGACAAGCCGTAGGCCGTAGAGCCATTTTTATTTATTTTGTGAGCAAATTCAAGGTGTGGTAACTGCATAACAGCTTGCTTTTATGCGTCTACATGGTTATGCAGTGTGTTGGCATGTTGCAACTCCACGGATCTAAACGCCAAAGCCCTTGAACAGTATCGTTTCTGTCCTGCAACATTTCGGAACGGAACTATGAACGTTATAAGGAAACTAATAATAGGATGTGATCATTAATCGATCCACAGTCCGAGCTAAGGTGGTGCGGCTGGGAAGTCTAAATGGATAGACAACCTGGGAACAAAAGTGGGTACCAACGACCCCCTTGAAGTGCCGGTCCCTTAAATATTAAAATCTCGGTATAGCTGACTAAGGTTAGGCCGAAATAGCCATCAGGACCTCTGGATGACATTGATATATGTTTCAATATCGTTAAATGTCGCGGACTCGATCACAGTCCCACAGTTGAATGTCGCAACCCATCCAACCGCAGCATCTCTACGAACTGTTGCAATTTTCCTATCAACACACAATATGGGTCCTCCTTATCCTCCAAAGTCCCGGAATCATTGACGCATGTCCCGCGACTTCCCCTCCGGATCCACCTGACTAGCAATTCCACGGCTTCAGCGTCATCAATTGCATAGAAACCCTTTGTGCAACCACCATCGCCTTCCTTTTCAACCCAGTCCGCGCCAAGCGGATGATCCAGTTCCGGTCCTTTCTGACACAGAACCCATGATGCGTATCCCACCAACTCCTCGTCATGAGGCACAATATAGTACACATTCCCCAGCGGGTCCTCACCGATTGGCTGCGATGATCTCGGGTCCATTTCCCTCGTATCCAGCCAGTTTGTGAGGCTGAGGTCCGAAATTTTCTTCTGTGCGCATCCGAGTTTTTCCTCCAGCTCTTTGATCGCCTCCTCGCTCGCTCCAGCTTTCTTCTGGGCCTTTGCATGCTTGGCCATGGCTTTCAGCTCTTTGCTCAAAGTTCTGCTGGCCGTAATTGTGGCGTTTCTTGTTTTTTTGGCATTGTTCTCGTTTTCCCGCAGCCGCTGCCTGACCTTTGCACTCGAAGCTCCGATAATCTGGAGCTGCCGGAGTAGCTCGTACTTGACAGCTGGTTCTGCAGCATTAGTTCTCCGAATGCGATCCCGACCCCCAGCTGGTATACCGCGATTGCGACCGGTACCGCCAACTCTTTTCGTTGCCAGCGAATGATCCAGCGGCGGAGGCTCCACGCCATACAGGAGCTCGTAGAAATCCTCCCACATATCCTCCGTAAATCCCTTCTGCATTAGCCCCCTCACGACCGCCCTCTTCTGCTCGAGTATTTTATCTCCGTCCCAATTGTTTCGACCCTTCAACAGATCCACAAGGTCCTCACCGACAATGCACAGCACAATCTGCATGAATTTCCCCATCTCGATAACTGACCACTTGCGATTGGGATTAATCAACACCTTTGATTGGACGTACGCTATTTCTCTGGGGTTAATCGCTCGTGGGGCCAGGTCACCGAATAGCAACAGGAACGACCGGAGCTGGAGGCGTGCCAGAAAGATTTCTGGGGTGTGAGATACCTCTATCCACTCGAAGTTTGGAAGAGATGGAGCTGTATCTTTCGGTCCAATCTGCAGCTCAGAAGGGATGGTGGTTGTAGCGTTTTGGGTCGGGCTTGCAGGTGAATACCTTTGTGGGTCAACTGTTGCGTTCTTGGCCGGGTCAGCCGCATGACAAGATGGGGCTAGTGAGGAGGTCATTCCGTCAGTGATGGTCCGTTCCACTTTGATCTTCTTCTTCGGGGTGTGTCTCTCAGCGTCGGTGCTGGCCCATTTGCGTTTACCGGTCTCCGATGGAACTCCGGCCGGACCCTCATTATGCGAACGCGAACGCGAACGCTTTCCAGTATCGGGAGGCGAAGGAGGAACTCTGGGTGTTTTTGGTTTCTTTTGTGAAGTTGGCCTATTTTTCTTCTTCGACGGTTCCCTTTTACTCTTCGGCTTTGGGTTTGGAATGGGGTGTGTCATGGTGTCTATATCGAAGGTGGCCATCCTAAGTATCGAGACCGGGTTGGACTGAGATATCTACTGCTTTAAAACTTTTAAAAGTGATGCTGAACTCTCAAGAAGCGATCTTCTAGATGGTTACGTATACGTCGGTTGTATTTCTCAATATACTCATTACAGTTAACATTTTCCAGGAGAACTAACACCAGTCCATTTCGACAATTGAATGTCGACATATCAAAACTCGTTCATCCTGCATTATTTGTTTCGTGGATTGGACAACATACCAACAGCTATCCCCAACCAGTCTCAAAGGTATTAAAGACCAACGTCAGTCACAACAACGGGAACGGGAATATATTCTGAAACGAATTCGACACAATGGTCATTGTTATAATCTTCGGCGTCTAATCCATCTTTTGCTAAAACAAAGCCTTTATGGCTTATCACGATACGCGGATATAACGATTCCTAAATCAATACAAAAAAATAAACAGCTAAAACTCCAACAAGGCTAATTCAGAGTGCAATCCAAGCATTAGGGTCTTCAAAAAATCTTAACCCATTTTTAGTCCATCATTGATAAACCATTCGCATCCGCGCACAAACTTTTTCGGACACTGAAATCATCTAAGAAACGGTCTTCTCTCCCTGAAGATCCGTCTTCACCAGGCAAATGTTCTCCAGCCATCTCGCAAACCGAACGCATCCGACGTCCACCGCTCTCCAAAAAATGTCGCTCAGCCAGAATACGGTTATAAAAACCAGAACCGCCCCGCCCATGACTCCCGCAAATTTCCCAGCGAATGTATCCCGTCCCGTATACTTCCATAGATTCACCACGCTCCAAAATCCCAACGTCCTGCACACAGGCCCGTGCATCAGATACATCGCATACGATATCTTCCCCAAGTACTGAGCGAATCCCGTCGTAAAGGGCCTCTGCAAAAAGTCGGGTGTCGAAAACGAAATGGTCGAAACTACGATGACCGCGGAAACGGATGGCCAGAATCTTCCTTTATCGTGAACGCTGGAGGGGATGTAAGCGTCCAACAGCCTGTATCCAGGAGTGTGCGCCGGATCGTTCCCCGGAATCGAAGCGAGGTACAATCCCAACATCAACATTGGGAACAACAGGAGGTTGTTTCCCCTGATCTTGTTCTCGGCTCGTATTATCGAGATTTCAGCGAGTACCGTTCCGGCAAAGAAGCAAAACACATCCCATCTGTCGTGGTTGATGAAGGATACGAACCCTATGACGCTCAAGGTCGTCATTCGGACCCACGGTTTGACTTTTGACAATCCGAGGAGCGATATGAAGACTAGAATGCTGCATCTGAATTCTACGGGTATCGTCCACAGGTGGAGATCGTAAGTGATGTAATACTGCTTCCATATGAAAGGGTTCGACATCGCGGTCCACGCCCAGAACGCATCCCTCATCTGCCTCCAAAAGTTACTCAAGATGGGCGGGTCCTCCTCCCGCCAGCCGGGTATGGCTTTACCCATCTTTGCATGTTTCGACGACCAGTTGAAAGCACCGAGTTGGATCAGAAGAGCGACGGATAAGACGCTTATCAGTGTCGGTAGGTTGAGTCGAAAGGCTCGGCGGAACGTAGACGATGAGAGGGTGGATAGTACGGAGGAATGGTCGCGGCGACGCATGAGCTTTATAGCCTTGTATGAGAGGGCGTAACCGGATATCACAAAAAAGATCGAAACCATGGAAGCACCGCACATGAATACGCGTAGGATTGGTAGTTGGAGAGGATTGAGATCCTCCGGCCCGTGAAGGAAGCCATATTCCAGAGATGGGAAATAGGCGTATATAAAGTGATATATGAATACGAAAAAGGCAGCGGTACCCCGCAGACCGTCGAGGTAAGCTGTTGTTGAGATTGAGGATATCGCTCGTGGTGAGTTGTTGTGAATAGTGGGTAGGACCGGTGACGACGGGGCGGAAGGATATAGAAAGGAGGGAACTAACGAATGGAAGCACGTTCGGAGCGAATGCCTTGCTAACGTCGGAGTGATGGCAAGAACGGACGCTGTCGATAGTAGATGCTTCTTCTCGCTATGGGAATACATTGGAGATGTCGGTGAGGCGGGAGCATTCGCCAGTCCCGAGACTGAAGCTCTCAGCCATTCTGTGGCCCCTTGGAGTGGCATTATTTATAGCGCTTAGATCAACCCCGAAGCGATGCAACTCCCAATTCGTCAAATTAATATTTATCCAAGGTGTTTTTGTAATCGTATTCGTCCTGCGAACATGGATGCTTTCGCGCCTGAGCTGAGTGATCTGTCGCAAGTAAAAGCAGCTCAACGTTGAGCAAGTTGCGCAACAAAAGCTTAAAAGTATCGAAGAAGTTTGTTGGTAGCTGGGGAGACCGAAGTATTTACGCTTTGTTGAACTGAAAAATAATTTTGATTAAAGCAAGGGGTTTATTTTGGAATTCGGGGCTGATATCCCACATATACCAGGTGCATGTACCGTGCCTAGGCGCAAATGCTGCGTGGCCATCCTTCCCTTTAAAGGGCTGGCGTTTGAAGGAGCAACATTCTTTTGCGTTCGATTAGTCTGGATGAAACTATTTCCAGACGGAGACATAACAACCTATCGCTGTTCTCAGACGGGCTCAGTCCTTTGTCGCCAGGAAGGGCAGCACTTGGCGCTTAAGCAGGTGGCATTGCTCAATTCCCGCCCGCATGCAGTATCTCTTTTGGAGCTGCGACATGAGACTATGACTTTTACCGCAGGTGCGAAATCTAAAACCGTTTGACATTGGAGAAGGGGATCTCAGTGGGCTAGTGGTTACATGTACACTGTAGCCTGTTGACATCATCCCGGAGTCTCTTTCTGAGAGCATGCCATGATAGCACGACTGATTGCTTTCCGTGCTGCGACGTCAAAATTGTGAACTGAACTGTGGGGTTGACATACTCGCTTGCCTTTTGGTGTTACTGCCAAGCAAAGCCATCTGGCTCCCAAGAAGATCGATCTCATAGGATAGATATAAACAAACAACGGGAGAACCCACTGAGGTTTGTCATTGGAATCGGCCAGCCTTTTTTTTGGGGTGATTAAGCCCCGAGAGATCGCGTCGACTTGAGCAAGCCATTTCTTGGTATTTTGATGCAATATACTCCTGTCGGGCGAGAAAGGCAGTGGCCAACCTGATCAATTGTACAGTTGTGCTTTGGACAGAATTATGTGGAAGCAGGAAGATCTAATCTCAGAGAGCGGGCTTAACTAGATCTTATCACCGACACCAGAAGACAACGGATGACTAAAAATAGTACACACAAGTCCCTGAATTCATTTTGAGAGATGCTTTCGTAATCTCTAATCTCCAAAGAATGCTACTCTGCGCTGAAAATTCTTTCCATTAGAACGCTAACCACCAGTTCCGCTGATTAAGCCCCCGATTTTCAGGTGCTTATTCATCATGAAAGGTTTGGCATCGGAGGTCGGCAGTTAACTTGCATCCAACACACCAACGCAATGTTGTGGACCGCGAACTGGCGACCCCTCCTTTGTCGAAACCAAGCTTTGAGGCTACATGGCTTGACTCTTGGGGGCGATACAGGCAATTTGAAACCAGATGCTGCATACTTTGACGCTTGATAGTATGTCGAGAAAATACCGTTGCCAGAGATTGCAAGAGTCAACAGGTCTAGCCTATAGCCCTAACGTTATGCAGGGTGCCTTGCAATTGACAATATGCAAAGCGGCTGGTACTAAAATATTGAATCCTGGGTGATTGTGGGAAGCAGCAGCCAAAATACTAGCTTCAGTCCTGTCTCAAAATCTATAAATTCCTCTGAAAACACCCACTCGACTTCAACTCTTCCAACATCATCGGCTCCCTCAGAACCAGCCCTGGATCATCAATAGCTTGCAGGTCCTCGATTTTGCAGACTTTGCACAATTTGGTCCATTTTATTGAAACCCTTTCCATCTGTATAGGACCCTTACGCCGCTGCAGAATTTCAAAATATCGAACTCTTAATATCATATCTATACTAAATAGCTATACTCCAGCTATCAATACCTTCCAGACCAAAAATCTTGCAAAATGAAGGGCGTCATTCTTGAAAAAGTCGGAGGCGACTACACCATCACCACAGAACTTCCGAAACCATCCCCGGGTGCAAACCAGCTTTTGGTTAAACCGATATATGGCGCAGTCAACCCAGTGTAAGAAAGCATGTACTCTGATAATTCATCTAATTAAGTGACTTAACAATACATATTTGATCTCATGTAGCGACGCGTTGATGAAGTCCTCCGGCCTGCTTATTGCTGACTGGCCTTGGACACCATGCTGTGATGTTGCTGGCATAGTTGTCGAGGTTGGAAGCGATGTAACCAAATACAAGGCTGGCGATCAAGTCTTTGGGTGTCAAGGACTGGGATTCTCGGGATCTGGAGGGGCTGCAGAATACGTAAGCTTGAAATCATCCAATCACTATGACTGCATACGGTTTCAAGATGCGTTAATGAGTACTAATTGGTATTTTTGCCACGTCTCAGTGTCTTTTCACAGAAGACCTGGCTCTCCAAAAGCCAGATAACATCACTCTTGCCCAAGCTGCCACTCTCGGAGTTGGAATCAAGGTCAGAACTCCCGGTATCCACTCCCACTGTAACTCCTGCAGGTGTCCCTGCCGTGTCTTTGCATTTTTATATTTTGCCGTTCTCCCTCATGCCTCGAAGGGGATGATTGTTACTATTTGAATGATCATATGAGCTCTTGAGCCGCTTTTGCATCGTGACTAACCCGAATGCGCTCGCGAACCCTCCAGACCGCAGCTCTTGGTTTGTTCAACGGCTTGAATATCGCTCTACCCGACCCACAGAGCCTCCCAGCCGTCTCTGATGAATGGGTATTGATCCTTGGAGGTGGAGGTAGTGTTGGAGGATCTACAGTCCAGGTAAGTATTCTTGAAATACAGCTATTATCCCGAATCAAAGCAAGGGTTACCTCCTGCTGGTCATCCCACATATCATTCAGACCATGCAGAGTTCTGCGAGGTGATTCTCGAAAGAAGCCATTAGGATTCTGCATGATGCTCGGATGCTCTCGTTATGCATAACCCATTCCGCGATGTTCAATATGGCTGATATTATATCTCTAACTTATATAGCTCGCAAAGTTGTCTGGATACAAGGTTATTACCAGTGTCTCTGCCAGATCAGTTGGTGTACGTATGCCCCAAATTTCAGCCTTGAGTTCCTTTCTCTTTGCCCATGACACCCACCCCCCCTTTTTCTCTTTCGCTCCGAATAAGCACACTTTCATGAGCGACCCGTATCTATGCACTATACATGCACCTCGACATGTTGGCACACCCCTTTGTTCTACTCTCAACATTCTTTCTTGTCACCGCATAGACACCCTGGGCCTGTTTCCCCTCGATACCTGCTGTGATTCTTTCCCGTCTCCCCAACGTAGCTAACACTTGTCCTCAATACAGGCAGCCGTAGCCAACGGTGCCGACGAAACCGTCGACTACAAGACTCCAGTCGAAGAGCAAGTCGCTAAAATCAAAGAAGTCACCAAAGGCGGTCTTCACCGGATCTTTGACTCCACTGGCTTTGGTATTGACATTGTGAAGAAAGTCCTCGAGGGCGTCTCCGAACCCGGACAGAAGTATTACTTCTCTACCACCAACGACTGGTACGTGTCACGCCCACTTTCTTCTATTCGCATCCTTTCTACTATGTGTCCCTTTTTATTTCTTCAGTTCATATACTTTTGCTACTTTGATGGCTTTTGTTCTATAACCATGTCTTAACTCGCAACATAACCCTACTCTACCATTATGACCCTTCCCTCCCATAACACATACCTCCTAACCTCCGTATCTTCAACTCCCTCACCTCCCTTACCATACACTCTGCTGACTTTATAATAATACTATCCGTAGGGATAATTTTGCAGGCACTCTCCCCGGCGATACCAAAACCTACGGCACCGCACTCGGCCCCATCGCCCGACCGGACGCCGTCGAACTCAACGCCGATCTCGCAAAGTTCGTCCCCGTCGCGGAGTCCCTCCTCAGCACCGGTAAATTCAAGCCGAATGAGTATACCCTCGTCGGTGAGACCGGTTTCCCGAGCTTCATCGAAGCCTCCAATATCCAGAACCCGGCCAAGAAGCTCGTCGTCAAGTTTCAGGATGAATAACTCAAAAGAGGGGATATAAATATAAAATAAAAAGGTAGTGTTTGAAAGGGTTTCATGTACTACGATTCCTTACCTCTTGGGATGAGGGATCGGTTTGCTGTTTTATTCTCATGTCCTTTTGTCAAATTTCGGCCATCAGTTCACGTACACCAAAGAGTTCAACACATCTTGGTGTTGTATATTTCCTAGGCGACTTTTTGTCTAATGTTTACCGGCATGGTCCGGAGACCAGATGATTACAGATCGCTTTTGACGTACTGGCCTTTTCTTATCTATTTATCACTCGAGTATCTTAGTACCTACTTGTCTTCAATCATTCTTTTGTCAAGAAAGGGGAAAGAAAAAAAACAATATACTTCTGATTCCACGGACATTACCATAAAATCTTCGAGTACATCTTTAGATTGAAAATCCGTATGCCTTTTATGAAAGATTGCCGTTTTTTATGAGCATTACTATTGTTTCCCATACCTACAGGTATATTATATACGAACCGAGAATTTTGTACACATAGCAAAGCCCCATAGCTATATATACATCCACTCAAGAGAAATTATACTCCTGAAGGCATGCATAGATCACAGGATCAGTGCACTAGGTCCTGAAATCTAATCAATATAGATATCCTTCTACATGTTATACAAGATAATATCACCATAGTACTTTATGGATTACAGAGTTAATGCATTACTAAGGTGAGGCCTTTCAAGGGTATCATAGAAAGAAACGGTAATACACCCTCCCATCTTTTAAGGGAGGGTAAAAATGGTTATACAGAGAAGATACAGAAGCCGCATAGACATATTTCCTGGGTAAGGAAATAAGAAATGGGAGAATTTGTGGATTTTATCATTGAGCCATGGAGAAGAATTTGAGAGGCAGGCGTTGATATTAGGTAGTGAGTTGGTAAAGCGTATATAGAGTGTGATTAGTTAGTGTAAGAAGACACGGAAATAAGATGGGATAAAGTACAAAGTCGAGACAGCAAAGAAATAAAGTCAAGACTCGATGTTTCCTTTGGTAGGAAAAAAAGTATATGGAAAAAGAACTCCTCAAACACCGGTTATGAAAATAGAAAAACTCCGGGGCTCCGTTTTTTGATCAGATACTTAAGCAAGTATCTTTAACGTCTGCGCTTGGTTCTCATCGTGAGTCGGCGACTCATAAAAAATGCTGTGGTATCGTAAGCTAGCTAGGCATTGCTTGCAGTGACAGCTGGAGTCGGTGCTTGTGGGACAATAGTGGGTGTTGGTGTCGGGGCTGTCGGGGCAGGAGATGGCTGCTGCGGAAGGGGAGTTGGAGTTGGAGTTTGGGGTAGTTGCTGCGGCTGGGTAGGTCGGGGGGCTTGTTGCTGAGGAGTCTGCGGTTGGGAGGGGCGAGGTGCTGATTGTTGAACAGTCTGATGCTGAACGGCCTGTGGCGGGGCCTGTGATACTTGCGCTGTTTGAGAGGTAACTTGATGACTTGTGGTTGGGGTCTGCGGTTCCGTTTTTGGTGTGACAGCGGAAGGATGAACATGAGGTTGGGGTTGGTTCTGAGACATGGCCCAACGCTGCGGATGGTGAGCTGTTGGTACATGAGTAGGTTGCGGTCGTGGAGGTTGCAGAGTAGGTTGCGGTTGATGAGAGTGAGCGCGAGCCATGGATGCCTGGCTACTTTCGCCGTTCGTAGCGCCTCCGGCAAGAATATTTAAAGCGTCCACGGTAGCCCTATTTTGGTTGGCCTCTTCCTCTTGCTGCTTCCTCTTCTCGTTCTTTGCAACTTGCCCTGGAGCCCGAGTCTTCAGTTCTCCAGTGACGAATTGCAGGTAGTAAGGTACTTCCATGCCGCTCTTCAAGAAAAACAGCTTCAAATTACGTGCCTTATCTTTCAGCTGAACCTGGTTCCGGTCCTTCAACGCCTCGCTAACAGTCCCGCCAGCTCCAAACATAGCGAGAATCTGAGACCAATGCGGCCCTTTAACGTAGTCAAGACCGACCATAAGGGCATGTTCTTCCTCAGTACTCCAAGGACGACGCTGCGAAGGAAGACCAGCTCGACGCGCATTGGGGGATTGACGAGCAGTAGCGGCCAGTCTCGCCTGTTCGTAGAGAATATGCGTAGGAGTTGTCTGCTCTGGATGCGGGACCGCCGCTTGTGAAGCCCCCACCGATAGCGCCGGGTTCGGAGCGGAACCTGATAGAGATGTTTGAGCGATGCCCGGAGCCGCTACGTGTCCAGAGTACGCAGCATGCATGCTCGGACGACCGACGGAACTGTACCCTGGATAGACGGGTTGCGACATACCTAACGCTGGAGCATATAAAGAAGATGAAGAGTGGCTATACATCGAGTTCCCTGCATGCGTTTGGAACATGTGCTTGCTCGAGTCTCCTTGCGCAGCCTCCAGACGCTTAAGCTTCTTTCGAGTTGTCGGAGCAAGTATAGAGTCCCGATGTTTCGCTACATATTGAATCATTTCTCTCAACCAGTCTTGCCAGGGGTGTATCTCCCGTAGTACAGGAACATTGGCGGGAGCTTTCTCGAGCTGCTCACGACGATTCTTAACACGACCGATGAATTCGATCTCGCTAGGAATCAGCTCTTTCGAACCTCCTCTACGATCAGTAAGTTTCGCAGCAATGTCCGACTCGAACAAGTCATCAAGAATTTGCTCCTTAGTCTTCTCTCCAGTATCGATCGCGGATATATAGGCTTGAGTCTTGAGTCCGAGGAAGAGATTGCCTTGAAGTTTCAGTAGACGACCGCCTTCAGGAACAAATGTGGCCAAGAAATATTGATTGAGATGAAAGAAACCGATCTCAGTAGAGCCAAAGAGAGATGTGATAAAGGTAGCAAGGTTAACCTGGCGTATCATGTTCCGGTGCTCGAGAACCTGGAACCTCAGCTCATCCGTCGAAAGGAACGCATCAGAACTATACAGACGTTTTGTCTGCCAGAACAATGCTTTCAAAGTGGCATAGGCCTGTCCTTGATCCGTTTCTGGCTGCGTAACCGTTACTAGAGTGTCCTGGAATTGGCCTTGCAGCAATGTGCCAAGCAATTGTGACGACTATAGCAATGTTAGCATGATTCGTATTGCCATCAATGTGAACGAAAACATACCAGGTTATCAAGGATAGGTAATGACTGAATTCTCAAGTGCTGACTTGGATCGAGCAGTTGGCCGTTCGAGAACGAATTTGAGAATGAATAACCCGCTGCGCCATGAAAAGGGTCCTCGGGTGGGTGTGTCTCATAGTCATCTTCACTATCGCTCCCATAATCATCGATGGGGTTCCTTGCAGCCGAGTCCTCACTCTGTCCTCGGTGCAGATCGACAGCAGATGTTTGAGATGCAACTGAATGCTCTCTAGTTTGTGGTTGGGGTGTTATGGGGGGAGGTGGTGGCACATATTGTTTCTTAGAAGGTGACCCGAGAACCTCAGCAGGTATCTCAGCCGGCCTTTTGACACCAGCTGTAGACGTTGAGGTGATTTGTAACGGCTGTGCAACGGATGAAACTGGAACAGACGGTGCAGTAGGTGCAGGCGCTCGTGCAACAGGAGCAGGGGCTACAGCTGGAGTGACCGGTGTAGAATCTATCTGCATAGGCTCAGGTCTTGATGCCCGCTCAGCGATAGGTTTCGCAGGAACGGCAGACTTGGCCGGTTTCGATGGCGAAGCCTGCGTCGGCTTCTGGCTCGCCTTTTGCGATTCATCATGCGCCTTATTGAACGCTGCAATGGCACTAAGATCACCGTGATCCATTGCATCCAACGAAAGGCCTATTGGCGACACGTCAGTCAGCGATTGACGTCTACGGAATGCAGCATTATCAACGTTTGCGATGAACGGAGACGAACCCGACAAAGCAGTCGCCGAAGCAGTCTCCATCAGAGCGGAGAAGATCGATGGTCCTCGGACCTTGAATATCTAGATGTACGCGATCTGTACCTTCACGATGACGATAAACATTTAGCATGGCACGATATCACGGCATTGGAGCAGGTCATCAACAGCGACAACCAGCAACGATGGCGGTGTCGAGGCCAGCAGCGACGACGACGGTGATAGCCGAAGTGAGCCATTGGCATCGTTGACGTCGACCGACGACAACGGCGACGACGACTAAGCCGCTAGGGATGAAGCATAAGAGGAAGCGACTCACTGGTGTTGGTGATAGGCGGCGCTGAAGTTTGGCGATGCGATTTGCCCTTGATCTGTACCCGTACCCTACCCTAGGTTTAAGATTGGTGCTGTGGTGAAGAAAAAATAATAGAAAACGTATGGGAGGAGAAGCAATTTGGTGTGACTGTCAAAAAGGCCGTCCAAAGCAGCAAGTTTGCCCCGCAAACATCCGAAGGTGTTTGTCACTAAACAACACAAAGGAGCAGACACCTGCGCAACACATCGACAAACCAACAACATTGCTCCACGACACGATGATGTCACTCTCCGCCTGCCCGGTTCCCATGCCCCGCCGGTCCCTCGCGACCTCGTGTCAGACTGTCATCCAGTCCCATTACCGTTTGCGCCGGTTCATATATCCTCACGGTGACGTCTTTGCCAATATATCTCCGACGCGAGGTCACATTTGGCTCTATTACCCCGCATATATCATCTCCAGACTTTGTAATTGCGTTATTATTACATGTGTTTTCAAAAGGATCAAGCAAAACACATATCGTCATAATAATCAACTTGCAGGTTTAGCAATTCAATATATCCCATATTATCTGTAAAATATCAGATCTCAATCTCTAAGCGATCAACTAGGTGTATGACGTTTGACCGATTGCAGTTCGGTCGCCTGGTTTCCCCACGCCTTCCGATGCCACCAAAAATTAACGATCCGGACTCCGATACCTCGCGAGATTGACAAGTAAACGTCAATACGGTCTGTTTACAGTTATCACCGGCGCATACCGATCCACGTGAAATGAATATCCCCGCAAATAACAGATCCCCTTTGCCATTTGTTTGGGGGGATCGGACGGTTGTAGGTACCTCAGAGGTACAGGCCTCGAGTCGAACCCGGGCCAGGGTTAGGGACTGTCCCGAGAACCTGATCATCTAGTTCTCCTAACCCAAAATTTTTAACATCCAATTTTGTACTAGACGGACGTTAGCCGCCAGAACGAAGTTTGAATTTCTCCGTGACGAGACACATGGTAGACTCCGGGGAAACAGAGTTCAACACCACCGCTTCGCCTCCCCAACAAAGCTAAAGCTTCGTCTGGACGTCTACAGACGAGGAAAACTCTGATGTCTCCACATTTGTTAAATAGGGAAACCAGGACGGACATACCCTCCGTCGGCCCAGTCATTTTTATGTTTCAAGTTCAATGGCAACAACCTGGAGAAAGCGATTTTGTGTGTGTCATTTTGAGTGATTTATGCAAAATCTCTGCGCCTGTGATCTTAAGATCTAAAATCAATCTTGCAATTTTTCGTTAAACCGGACTGCCCACTTACTCCACAAAATGTCTCCGGTGCTAGTCAATCCGTCTGCTATAGCTTGTGCAGTCTCAATATAGATTACTAACACCGTTTCGCACCTTCCCATCGGATAATCTTGTCTACAAGTTTTTTTTGCGTGCGCACATGATTCCCCATATCCGCCGGCTAAATGGGAGCTAGCCGTTTATGCAACCGACTACGGAGCATCGAAATTGAAAGACGGATTTTCTCCGCAAAATGAACGATAATTGCGAAGTCATCTACCTGGTCCGTGTGCCCTTGTCGAGGTGTGCATACTCGCATTCGCATGTGCATGATCTGAAGCTGTGTCGACGGATATCCCCAGGTTTGCTTCCAGAGGCCCTGCTCGAGCTCGCCTCCACATTTTCTTCAACCGATGCAGCGATAATATCCTTCGGCCACTTTTTCCCTTCGAATTGATCCCTTCGAGAAGCTGCAGAAGCTGCAAGGGCCTATCCATAGCTACGAGCTGGTTGCCTCCAATGAGCTGAAGCCCTCTTTTTTTTTTGTTCACGCATCAAAATTAGCCGCACGTCTGCACAGTAAACTACCAGGTTATTGCTTTCGCTCCAACACCAAAAGATTGTTTTATATCCCCATGTTCCGGGAGGCAAAATTTTTTCGTTCTCTTCATTACCCCAGATCACGAGCCCACTGCATTAATCCGAACCCCGGATCAATCTCGCTCTGTTTGCCCATAACAGATGATATTAAGGTACAGTATAGTTTCATACAAGCAAAATTCTTTTCACCCGGAATAACTTCAAGGTCGTCATCGATCCGACCAATAAAATCTCGACGACTCGCCCAGACTGAGGAAAAAGAGACCGTAAGCAGGGAAGATTTTCCGTTCATGCAAGATGGTCGACCGGAGCCAATGGCCAAGTCTGGCCGAACGGGGCAAGAGTCCTGGTTGAACCGTGCACAGGACCGACATCCGAACCCTGGAACGTATCACGAGGAAAGATAGATGTGTATGTGAAAGCTGTCGCGCTGATGCGACAGTAATCAGCGATAGGCTTTTTCTGGCGGCACAAAACCCCAGCTGTAGTCACAAGCCATGGGCGAACGGTTGAACGCCTCGCAAAGCCACCGTGCCACCATGCACGTGAAGAATTCCCACCTTCGAAAGCCCGTGTTTCGATTTTCAGCCAGTCGGCTTTCAAGCAATTGGGGAGTACGAAATGTGGCACCAGCATGTGCACTACCCTGAAACCGGGAAACCCCAAGTCTGAATTCCGAGTGGAGACGAATGAGCTTTCACTTTCAACTAGAGTTCAACTATCGCCAGATAGGGACTGCCGCTCCAATGAAATCCCCCAATCCTTTGACGGACAATCTTTTTTAGGATCCGGAGACAACTACGAAAAAAGACGCTCCGACATCAAGGGACCCACCTTTGAGGAACCGTCTTTCCATCAAACCTTCCATGCGTCGCAGGCGAAATTGCAGACAAAAATTTCTCGGGAACCCGGTCCCAGCGGTTTGGTGAATCGTGCACAGACCGTGATTCATGATTCCTCATCTCTTGTTGACATATCTTGTAATTTACGGGGATCCGGGAGAGCTAAAGGAGAGACCCAAAACTCCCCATCCGTCAGGGATGATATTGAAGGGCAACACACCGTTTCCCCGAAACACCCAAGCACCCGCTATGAACTTGCCGCAAAAGAGTAAAGTTCCAATATTGAGAGATCAAATTTACCAGGAGAGTGTTTCCTGGGATCAACCTTACGGGCGACCCAACCGGACAGAAAATTACGAACCTGAAGCTCTTTATCAAAGACGCGACGAGGTTGGCAGTGTCAATATCACCGCGGACTCTGTGGGCCTTAAAATCTTAAGATATTGACAGTAATCGTTCACAACAAGCTGAAGGACAGAACTCAGAGACAATGTCTTGAATCCGCATAACGATACTGTGGATACCGTTTGACAACGGAACGTAAAAAACGACTTTCTGAACCGCGTCCCACTCTGCTGGGACTCCTTTGAATGTCGCGATTTGCATTCTCAAATTTCAAAATGTCATCTCCATCCTGGGTGCCCATCAGGAACCATATTCTCATTAAACTGAGCGATTTTGATAGACATTTCAAAGGTGGCGTCGCCCCTCCGTGCGTTATCGATGTCATGTTTCCGGTATGCCTCCGGGCGTCCTTGGAACCCGGGTGTCAAAACACTCGATCACGAACGGGGGGAAGAGTCTTGTAACATGTGAACGACGGCCGCTGTACGGGCGGATAAAGAACAAGAAACCTACCCTCAAAAGGGAAATTGTGGTTCATCTGGGTAAAATCGACTGCCTAACCGTCTATCATGTGTTCGTATTCGCTTCGAAAAGCCGTTCACGTTACATTATGAGGGTTTTCTAGAAGACTCCCGTATTCAGACCTTCTGCTGCAGGAACGAATTGGCGAGATACGATTCGACAAGGGGGGTGGCAAAGACATACAAACATACATATGTACATATGTACACCGTAATCTGCATACCCCTCCCCCTCGTCTTTTTCGGCGGAACAGGCTACGATACGGAAGCTTCGAAGGCAAAAAAGGAACCGGATACATGCACTTTCGGAAAAACTGTCCCTTCGACGGGATACGTGATCGAACAGGCGGAGCGGTCGGGGCGGATAATCCCCCTGCGAAATTAGATTTCTTAAACCTGGATGATTATTCTTCGCTGCGCGGTTTTGCACGTGTGTTGAGCGAGAGGCATATTCCATGTTCGAAAAAAAAGCTGTCTGTTTGCGATTGATTTTTTTCGGCGACAGAAACGAAAAGAACGGACGGAGCAACCACACCCTTCCCCTGGTATTTCCATCTTCATGGTTCTTCCCGGGTTTGCTCGTGTTTGAAAATGAAACCACGAGGCGGGCAAAATATCAAAATTTCGAAGAGACAACATGCAACAGGCAAACCCAGGCATCCAGGGAATGGACGCCGTCGCAAGCCATATGGCGGTGGCGGCCACACGTTTTTCTTTCGCGATTACACACACGGGTTGCCTGGCTCGAAGCCTACCTGGCGCACGCCGAAAAGGACATCTGTAACCCGGCGGCCAAAAAGGTCTCTCGCGAAAAGGGCTGAAATTAGCAAACCGCAAACGGAGGCCGGTTCCTGAGCGAATATCGGCCTCTCGTTCATGAAACGGATAGGAAATGGGTGTGTGGTCTCAGGTACCGCATTTCCCCCACGTTTTTTCCTGCCACGCTTTTCAGAAAAACCGTTGGTTCCCAGTGCTCTGGGAGAGACAAACATCCCAAAGAAAGAAAAACCGGTTCAGGCACGTGGAGGCGGACGTGGGGTGAAGTATCTTTCTTTGACGGCGAACGAGTGGCTAAGCGCAGCTTACTTGGATTGCTGTGCGCCTCAAGGCATCAACCAATCTCGGCTCGAGGATCCCAAAGCTCAAGCCATTGACGTCGATCTCGCTATTCCGATCCAGGAATAGTAGGTCTCGCGAGAGGACGTTTGGCATTTTTAATGTATCGAATTTCTCGAAGGATGCAAGAGGTCTTGTAGATCTGTGTACAAGCTTGGTAACAAAAACTTGCATATGCAATATATCATCTTTGATATTACCACGGAGAAATAAATTAAAAATCGAAAACATTCGGATGAAGTCATACAGGTTCTCGGATCAGCTGCTTGTTCGTTTGGAAAGGTTTCTCACACGATTGTTCGAATTCGCTCGTGACTGATATCATGATGCGTTTGATTTGCGGGGTTCAAAAAATAGATTTCATGTCAGGATACGAGAGAGAGAAGGGTGTGACACTCACGTAGCATGGACAGCGGGGGTTTCATATTTGCGCCTGCAAAGCGCGGACCATTTCCCTGGATTTTCGCCGCATTTCGCGAAGCATAGTTGGCAACTGACTAGCTGGCAACACGCGGCGATAAACACAGTGCTCGCAACACACCACGATATGGAGGTTTGCTCGCAACCGGGTAGCACCAAGGTACCAGCTACCCAAAGGAGTTATACTGATATGATAGCTCGACTATTATATCGAATCTCCTCAATATTCTCCGTTTTGATAATATTAGAACAAGCTATACATGGAGTCTCGACCAGATTCAGGAAAGTCTCAAGAGAAAGTTTAAAGGTTCCGAGCCCTGCAATCGCGAACCAAACCGTGGGATCGCCAAATGTTTCTCTGAACCCGCGAGGTCAAGCTCTCAGACCTCTTTCGCTCTCTCTCTCGTCTATTGGCGAACGCCCGAATTGAACCTCCGTCGGCACGAGGATCAAAGGACAGCTGCCGGTTCACGGGAAGCTGCATTACGCTACGATAAAGTAACATTATCAAAATAGCGGCCGCGTTTCGTGGCAAAGGATCGCTAATGCCGCACCGGATCGAGAGCTAATAGGACGATCCTCTCAGCCGTCAAACGTCGAGACCCAGTGACTAGAGGTCTTTTTCCAAGGGTTTTAACGAAAGAGCCACGGCCAGTCGTCTCGTGGGGAAAGCCTACTACCAGATCTAAGGTCTAGAGCGGCCTAGGGCGGCACGCCATTAAGCCTCCTATACTCGAATAACTAAAGGTTGGGGTTGCAATTACATTTTGTTTAATTTCGATTCGAGCTATTGCATTGCATGGTGATTTTACATCTATCGATGCTGCATGCATGCACGAAAGGGACGACGCCTACTCCTAACGCCAGCATATTAATCGGTATCACACACGCCGCCCACGAGGGAAACGACCACATACGTACGTGGGGCCTCTTCCCCTCTTGGGGCTTGAATTAAAAACCACCACATATCGCGATATTAAAGAGTGGTTGATATGGTGATCCTTTGGGAAGAGCTAGAGGCGTGCGGCCGTGTGGTGGGGGCAGCAGTTCAGCGCCCGAGCACGGAGCTTTTCCTCAACCTACCCTGCCTGTGATCAAAGCAACTCTTCCAGCACGTTATGTCTCCCTCTCTCTCTCAATAGCGCGAAGCCAATCAAAATGACCTGCAGCCACCGATTGAAGCGGCAAGTACAGTGGTGGGAAGTGGTATCCCTCCCAATATGCATCCGACGGCCGACGGAGCGACGACTTGGTGATATGCCTTTCAACAGCTTCAAACACCCATGCACCACACGCGAATTTCATACACACCACATGGGGTTCTACTACCTCTCGACCGCTTGATTCCCCCCCCTCCTCATCCCGATCCGGTCTTTTCACCTTCGCCCTCCGACCCTGCGTCGCGAGGGAAGCTGAAGCCGAGGCGTTCGCGTTAGCGTCGATCCTCCCTTCCACGGTCTGGCCGTTTTCTTTTTTAAATTATTAAATCGAAATCCATTTAATTCTCCATTCGGAACACCGCCCCTCAACACTATTCCTCCTTGAGCCATAGTTGTCCATTATTCTTGCAGCCCATTGCATTCGGATATAGGACCCATCGAAAGCGCTTTTGTCGGTTTTTTAACTTTTTTTCTCTTCTCAGCTCTCCTTGAATAGACGGGGAGGTTCCAACGCCTCCTTCAATGAAACCGAATGCAGGGTCCTATGTTTTTTTAGGATGGCGAATAATGGCTGTTCCCTTTTGTCGTATAAATTGTGGATTCTAATAATTTTATATATCTTATCTGTTTGTGTTTGTTTTGGGGATGGAGGTACCAACAATGTATCTGCTTGCCATGTTCGCTTGAAAAGCTTTGCCGGTACTACCTGGGAAAGATCACGCCTTCACCCCCGGGATGGTAGTTAAATACATAGTTGAACGTAACGTATTTCAGCCACGGTAGCAAATCGCGGGATAAACGCAGAGCGTTGATCTTTCACCGCGTTGAGGTTTAGAGCTTGTGACGGGAACCAGGTAATTAAAACATTTCATCCTCGGTGCTTTGGCCCACGGGTAGGTCAAAAAAAATCGTTTTTTGGCCCTTATCATATTTTGGTACGTATCCCTTTCGAGGTTCCGAATTTTTCGTGACTTCGGGTACGGACGGTATCGATAAGCGTTAACAGAGCCGATTTTAAATTGGTCGCCAAGAAACATACAATTTTTTTTTGCTCTCTGACAAGAAAATCACATTCTTGCCTGTGTTGCAGATGCGACTTCGGGCATCCACGTATCGTATGCGGACAGGGTATGGACGACTTCACATTTTTCGTGTCTGTGAGAGCCTTTTTAATTTTTCTTATTTTATATTTTATTGTCTTGTTTTTCTGGCTGTATACATGTAAACATCCGAATCACATCACATTCCGGTTCGCGTCGCGTCGGTTGCAAATGGAAATACATTGCGGAAAAGACTGAATCAAAAAATAATAATTTTGGTACGGCTTCTACAAGCTTTCCCGCTGGTGCTCTGTCCACCGACGGATTTAACAGACCGGATTCGACATACCGTTATCAAAGGGAAAGAGGCGCCGGACAATTTATTTTTGTTATAGATAGCGAATGTAGTCTCATTATCCGCCCAAAAAATATGAACCCCCAGTGACCGGATTCCAAACGGGGCCTATCTGTGCTCAAAGACATGTCGTTTCATGCTATATCGACGCCTTGACCTAGCGAGTCAAGGCAACTGCCAACTACTGACTCAGTGATAATAAAATAATAATAATAAATTACCGGTTACATGAAGACTTCCTTTTACGCAAAAAGAGGATGAAAGAGGGACGTGTAACCGCCATCCCGGATGGAACCAACATTTTACATTATATCGTATGATAAAACATGTTGGTACAGTCCGCATCCGTTCCTGTCTGTAGCAGGGGGTGGTGTCTACACAGGTGTCTAACAGAAAACGAACCAACATTTTGATCTCATTTTGTGATACGAAAATATTCCGTACCGTCTATCCCTTTCGGTTTCTGGGTGGGTGGGAGGAGGAGGTTGGAGATTGATATGTAGAAGGAAAAAAAGGTTACATATTTGGAACTGTTCGATTGGACGTTACAAAGGTATACCGCTTTCATCTTTGTGCGCCTAATTGCTCCTGTGCGACACCAGATGCCTATCCAATAGCCGAAACCCGGTGTATGACATGGCAGGCAGAGAGAGAGAGAGGGAGAGTAGGGAATTAACGGTTGGTTGGTCGTTGTTGGATCTCGTTGCACAACCTTCCTTCAGGTTATCCACAGCCCGAGACGCATCATGATTGGAAAAGCGCAACTCACATGTTTTGCCCGATACGGCGATGTCTCTTTTTTTAACATTTCCGAAACGGGCAATTCCAAGCCAGAGAGGCGGCTTTTCTTACGGCGGCGCGGTTTCATACAGCCGTCCTTCCACAAAAAAAGCCTACAGCACCTGAAACACCAAAAACTTATTCTTCACAGGTTTTTTTTTTCCTGCCTTGCAGTATGCATTTTTTTGATGTCACTTGCAAGGCTTTTCGGTTCCAAAAATTTGGTCGCAACAAGCTAAACCGTGCAAGAGCAGTTTGAGCCCTTTCTTTCTTTCACTTGGTTTGGGAAACCCTGAATGAATGCACACTGGGAAAATTAAAAATGAAAAGAAACCGAAACCCGGGGACTTTCATGTGTTCTCTCCGGCCTTCTGGAAATGAAGGGAATGGCAATAGCGAGAAACCGGAAAAATATTTATTTTTTGATAAAAACCAATCTGCTGGACTTTCCAAACTGAGAGCAAGTCTCCCTTTAGCCATTGTTGCTCTTGTGATTATCATTTTTGCTGACGGACGGACAAACTTCGGCAGGTGAAAAACCACATGGCAAGGTATATATTTTTTTTGGTTTCGAGAATGAATTGAGAGAGAAAAAAAAAACCTGAAATTCGTTTAGCCGGGGAACCCATAGCTCGAGCCGAAGGAAAGAGAGGGGAAGGGGTGAGGCCACGCTCTTTGGGTTCATGGGGATTCCGGCGTGCCAGCTTGTTTTTCATGTGTGTGCGTGGACGCCAAGACGAAATAATCTCGGTTGAAGGAGAACGTGAGCGAGAGAGCTGTTTAGCAGTTGGTAAATGGGGCAAAGGGATTGGTCGGGGGCCAGAGTCAGCTGAAAAGGAAACCGAGCTAGCTAACGGGGAACTGGGAAGACCGCGAAGCAAGAAGCAAGGTACCCTCACCGCTTCAGCTTCAGATTGAGATTTGAGATTTGATTGATTCGATCATTCTCGGCCTGTGAACGTGAATTGAATTCGGGGAGGCAGAACAGAACCTGCTTTTCTGATTTCGAGCCTGGCGGGAATGTGTTGTTGACATCAGCGCCTGGACCCGTCCGCCAGGAATCCGGGTGCCGGTCGCATTGGGCGTCATGAAACGATGCTGTCATGAACAGAAATATGCCCTTGCCTCGCCCTGCCCTGCCTTGCGTGAGCAGTCGAGACCGCGACCAGAAATCCGGTTCGTTCAGAAGGACTTGGAAGACACGGGAATTCAATATTCAATCACGTCTCCAAAACCACTCTCCGGGAAGGGTTGAGAGCTGCTTTTCCGCGTTCGCCATCCGCTGCGAGCAATTCGACGGTTACCCGCCCGGAAGGCATTCCGATGGCTCGAGAGCCCATCCGCGCGACCGCAGGAGAAGGATTAATTCAAATATCGGCGGGTCAAGAGGTCAAGAGGTCAAGAGGTCGTCGTTGAAACGGGCCCGGATTATTTTCCACCAGAGCAAAAAGCACTCATGTCTCAAACGCTATATCCCCATACTTTCGAGCGATTGTGGGGAATCGGCATCTCATTCGGTGCTTTTCTCATGTGAGGAGAAGAAGAGCATTCGGAGTTTCTCGAGCATCGGAAATCGAAAGAAAAAAAAGAAATATCACACGAAGCTGCCTTTTACCCGGCGGTCGGCCGTGAATTATCCAGCTTCAGAGGAGAGATGCTCCAGAGACGACCCTGGCCTCCTTCATCGGGACCGCAAAGTGGAGAAAATCAAACACCAGCCAGCGGGTGGATGGATGGAGAATACAGCCCGAGGTCAGAGGCAAAGATTTATACAAGCTAAAACCGACGGGAACCCGAATGCGTCTACATACACAAGGCCTCACACATATCGTAGCCAAGCAGTAGCATTCCAGCCTCGACTCGAGCGGGTCACATTCTACATTGCACTGGATTCTGAGAGAAAAAGCCAAATTATATTCCCTTGCCGACCAGCAGGAAAGAAATAAAAGACCTCAAATTTGCTATTTTGCATCATCATCCCGTCGAGATTGTAAACAAATAATCGGCAAGTGGCCTTCGCTTCTCGCCATTTTTATACGCCGATTCGGCATCTGCTTTCCCTCAAATCACCCCGCGCGGTCTCGAAGGCAATCAAACCGCAACACGAGGAAGTAGCAGTCGTAATATAAGTCATACGCCGACATAATCATAATAATCATCAACAGGTCCTATCTACCACGGGGAGGCAGACGCTTACGAGCGACATATCGGATCTTGCCACTGCTTTTAGAACCCTCGTGGAGACCACAGTCCCTTGCAGCATCTCGAGCATCAGCTTCGGAATCAGGAAAGTCGGTCGCAAACCATCACAGGTGCTTTCACAAGGATCGTACATTATCAGCATCAGAAACACTCCCCCCCCGAAAGAGAACCCATCCAACCGAGTGGCATTCGCATTAGCATGACGACGGTGCTGCTGTTGCTTCTCGTAACGTGGGATTTCGAATCAACTACCGTTTTCTGGATACCGTCGCAAATACGAGCGTCGATATCCCGCATCCAATAACGCGACTGCTCCGGACGAGAAAGAACATTCTCAAACCCGCGAAAAAGCCTCGCCCTCTCGAAGGAAAGACAAGAATCACTTGCTTTGCCATCCAGCTGGCCAGGCTGCAGAAACCGAAATCTCCAACTCTCCCGTGGGATTCGACAGAGGGCAACGAATCGGCACCCGTTTCCTGTTCCTGAGCAGCCCAACCGACCATACCAGAGACCAGACCAGACCAGCAGCCGCCCCCCCAATATCACCCAGTGGCTCAGAGCCTGCCTTCGGTGTACATTCGGGGTACATGAGCTGTGACCCCCGTTACATTATCGTGCGCCCCCCAAAAGACTCAGACACTCAGAAACCCTCCGGCTGCTACCTACCTAATAGCCTTGGCAGCCCACCCACACCCTGACGCCTGTTGGCCGGTGTTACCTACGACACCCTCCCAGAAACAGGCCTTGTCCTGACGCAGGCTTTTCTTATTCCGATATTTCTTATTCCGAAGAGTCCTTGCTCCTCCCTGCTCCTCGTCGTATTTGCTTTGTTGACTCAAACCCGGCCCTTTTTCTCAAGCGTATTGTCATTCGGTGCACAGCCAGCACAAATACAATATATTGCACCTTTTCGTCCCATCTTCTTTACTTCTTCTCTCGTTATACATATCCCGACGTTTTCTTTTTCTTCCCTCGAGTATAACATTTACTCCTTCCCTTTATTGAGGCCTTGATACTCTTACCATCTTATATAAGGATCGTTGACTCCCCCACGTCATTCCCAACCCGATCTCTTTGGTACCATCATCAACATTCACACTCACAAAGGAGAAGAGGAAGCTCCCCAACGATATATATTTTATCGACTCACTCACACACATCCTTCAACTTATCTCTCAACCTTCTTCAACATACTATCCATCACATATACAGAAGCCCTGGCTTCTCACACATCAGTCACAATACTCTCAATAACATCAACAACCTCACAATGTCCGTCCCGATCGCGATAGTTCGCTCGAACTCGAGCACAAAGTCTCAACAGCTGGCCGAACTCCTCCACTTCCCAGCTTCTCCAAACTACACTTGCGAAACACACCACTGCGCATTCCCATCGTGGCCCGACAGACCGACCCTCAACTCTCCTGACCTGTCCGCCCATTCTGAGGACTCTGGCTTCTTCTCCGACCTCGACTTGGCCGGTCACTCCATGGGAATGCAGCGAGTTCGCTCCCAGCGTCCTTCAAACTACCTCGAGCTCGAGTTCGAAGAGGAAGAAGAAGATGACTCTTCTGACAACTCTTGTGCCGTCTCCCTCTCTTCCACCCCGGAAACCCAGAGAAAGCCACCGAAGAGATGCGACTCCAAGTCCATCATTGCCAACGAGCTTCGACGGGAACGCATCGCTTCAAACCGATGCAAGAAGAGTGTTCGATTCGAACACAAATAAATCAACTCTTTCCACAACATGCCCAATCGGAGCAGCCGAATTGGTGAGTCAAATCCATCCATGATCCTGACGCCTAAGAAAACATCAAACTAACAAACAATGATTAGATGCCGAATTACAAATCCTTCCTTCAAACTCATCGATACCCAGCATTCTCGTATTCGCATCCAATTTTGCCTCCCAAACCAAATCCAACTATCCCACATTCGCTACCAACTTAAATACGAATGAAACGACCATTTGCCTTTCGAAGCATATATATCTGTACAGTATTACGCGTGGTGGTGCCTCACAGTCTTGCAACAAATTAGCGGGTTTTCATCATTCTGTCGACTTTTTCCAGCAGCAATCCTCGGAGCATTTTCTCTTTTTCTTTACAAATAACGAATCTTCTTTCTTTGATACCATCAAACCTTGGAAAGGATTGGAAATAAGGCTGGACCCCACGCATAATACCCACCGCTGCAAACTCTTGTTTTATCTGGAATATTTCTTCCTAATTCTTTAATACCTTTTCTTTCTGTACTACTACTACGTTTTCCATTCCATTCGACAGCTTTCATTTTCTAGGGATGCATTCAAGGCGTTCACATAGAAATGTCTTTTTTCTCTTCTATACTTCATGTACAAATCTTTAACACTTTATCTTTTTATTCGTATTTTTCTCACTCAACATGTCATAGCCTGCAATTTCTTACAGACGCAAACTTCTTGTATACCCATATCATTCTGGAGTTTTTCCTTTCTTGTCTTCCTTTTATTCATCATTCATTCTCCTGTGATACCCCTTTAGGGAAACTACTCTTTTTTACGGCCTCTTATAATCAGACAGATATAATACATTCTTTAAAAAACAATACCTCAAGAATCTCAAACCGTAGCCAAACATGTGAACCCGATCGATCGATCAACGTAGAAGGAATGCACCGATGATGGAGCGATCGATATAACTAACCTACCTCTGCCATGTACCCCATACTTTTCCCGGCCTTTCGGAAATCACACAACGTCGAAACGTTACATCACCGGTATCTACGGCATAATAAACGCGCGAAAAGCACCCGGAGCAAACCATGACTGGGAATACGACCAGCCATTTCGGAATGAGGTCAGCATAACGCACGCCTACCCCAACCTTCTCCATACCGAACCTTTGTTTTTATATATCTAGCGTATAGAAGAAAGGGAAGATACAATGAACCCGATCTACCAACAAACCTACAAACACATCGTACATATCAACATTCTTCAGCCTTCTGCCGAACTGTTTTGTTTGTCCATTTGTTTCCGATATCATGCGTGTGTGTATATGTGTGTGTGTAGTTTGCGTGTGCCTGTGTGCGTATGTCATATGCGATGGCGCTAGTCCACTCTTTCTTTTCTTTCTTTAAATTCTTTAATTATTTGTTTGGGTGAATATGCATGTATGATCCTATTGCATACGGGTTTCTTCTAACTGGGGCAACCGGAACGGTACCTGTGCGTGCTTGCAGCTTCCTTCGATGTCTACAGGTTTTTTTTTCTCTCCTCCTTCCTTCCAATCATCGATAATATCCAGTCAGACCCGCAGGAATGTAAACAACGTAATGTACAGGTGTGTGGTGGGTACGTGTGTGTGTTTTTCTTTCTGGATTTCACGACCCGGGCAAGAGGCGACCAACCAGAGGGAACTTGCGTATCTGTCAATGGGCTACGTAGCTCTCAACCGGTTACCAGGGAACAGAGAAAAGAAGAGGACTCTCTCGGTCGGTCGCGAGGAACTGCAGAGTTGGGACCTCTTTGGGGTTTGATTTCAAGATCCGAAGGATTTTTTTATTATTTTTAAGTTTTTTTGGGGAGGAAGTCGACAACAATGCGGTTAAATCGGGAGGAACGATAGGGAGCGCCCGCGCGCAGCGGTCGCTGCAGACGATGCACAACACGTATGTAGGGGAGGAGACGGCCGCAATAAGTATCACATACGTATCAGAAGCGCTCCGTCTTTTTTTTTCCCATCTTCATTTACTAAAAAAAAAAAGAGAGATGCTGTGGCACATGCAACGTACAGACGGGAGAGGATTACATTGGCTTATTCCAGATTGATGGATCTATTCGGGATGCCTTCGCCATCTCGCAGCTGTTTCTTATTAATTCGGGGTGGGAGCATCCGGGCTGTTTTACTTGCTGCCGGGACCCCGTATTGGGCACGTATTTCTTCGTTGACATTTTTTTTTTAATATTGAAGTTCTTTTATGATGGGGAAGTTCGAATCCGCTGCCTCGATTCCGTATATTGTGTTTCCGTTGGACGACGGTTTTTCCGAAACCCCATTCCTCGTATTCGCACGGCCGCCGCAGCTTGCTTGAGCCACCGGCTTCGGATTAATTATATCAAAGAGGATAACAGGTGCTCTTTTCTGCCTGAATAGTAATGCTGATATCGTAAATGCGGAAAAAAAGGCTGATGGACAAAATGCATTTGAATTGGGGAAATACGGGGTTCCTTTCTTGCTTTCTTTCTTTTCGTGCTACCATGACATTTAACTATTCAAGTACCCTGCACCCATGACTTGTATGTAAAAATACATTTTGCTAATTTTCCGGCAACGATTACGGAAATATTACGGTACTTTATTTAGACGGATGTGGAAAATCTGGTTCATCTTGCAGATTGTCAGATGTCAACGGGAGACCGGCGGCCTATCTGTTTCGCAATTTCCAACTTTGACTAGGAGGGGCTATCTTTATTATTATTTTGAGTTTGTAAGATATGTAATATTTTACGATGCTATTACATTGAATTGCTCGTTTGTATTGTGATGCCTTTCGTAATATATTTTTTTCGAAAAGTGAGAGAGCTACTCTGGGGTCAAATCCCGGGGGAAACCCTTACCCCGGGGACAGTGCTGGAAGCATCGTGAAAAAAGATACGGATACGCAAGGTTTCAGTAATCACACACACGCACACACTCATCGCTCTTTTTGCATGCACGGGGTATCGCATATCGATGTATGTACATCCATACACAATCTGCGTAAGGCACAGACCGTTCCTTCCCGTTTGCGAAAGATTAGAAGGGGAGTAAGGGAGTTGACGCCAGGGTATGGACCTCTTTTTCGATTCGATATCGATTGCGCGGCACGAGAAGGAGGGGAGGGGCGGAAAAAGGGTTCGCTCGGGATGACATTCTCACTCTTCCACCCCCCCCCTCTTCCTCCTGCCCCTCGCTTGAGAGGAGCTATCCGGAATAGAGAGGAGGAGATAGTGCTTAGAAAAAACGTTAGAATCACTTCTCTCTCTTTGAGATGGGTATTACTGATCATATGATTGGAGGGCTGGGTTAGCCTGCTCCTCTTTTTTCTTTTTGATATTACTAAGAGAGAGAGCACCTCCTTGGTTTAAAGATGGGAATTTCAAGCATGAGGTAAAAGGCATGACTCTGACATATTTCTTTAGTAAGTGATAGGTAACGAAAGTCTGCGGGGAGGCAAGCGAGGGGGCAGAGATAGAGAGGAGTGCCAGCCAGCCACCTTCCCGAGCAGAGGAGGAGGAAGAAGAGCAAAAGAGGGGTAAACGGTGAGCCCGAGTGCGTTGTCTGCTGTGGTTTAGTTGTTTGAGAATTTCATGAGAACGTGAGCTGGCTGACTGACTGGGAAGGCTGTCTGTCGGAACTCGTCGCTTCCCCGCTGTCTTGGCTGGGAAGAAAACGAGAGGAGCCCCCACCTTCAGATCCTCGTGCCTCCGCTGTTTCTCGATTGTCTCCGGATCCTTGTGGTTAAGGCTAGCCTGCATTGTTTATTTTCGTAGCTCCTACCGGCGGAAAGGCACTTTTCTGTCGACTTGACATGTGAGAAGATGGAAAAGCAGACGAGTTCAAGAAGAAACCCGGCTACTCGAGCTCTTTGTCGTCTTTGCCAGTTCGGTCAGCTCGGGGGCCCCTCTTAGCTTAACTTAACTAGTGCACAGTCTCCGAAGGGATACACCGAGAACATGCACAGCACCTGCTATGCCTTTTGGCTGAGTCAAAGGGCAGCTGAGTTGCTCCTGGTAGCGGCTGATATGTACAACTGGTGCCCTTCAATGGCCAGCAGCGGATTGCAAACAGACGAGGCTGTAAGGAGGCTCAATAGCTTGGCGGGTATACCAATTGGTTTGTCGAGGAAGACTCATCCGGTTGCAGCGAATCGAGGTCCTCGTGCAGGCGAGATTAGACTTGTCGTACGCGAAGCCCTTTGCCGGGTCTGGTTGGCGGATGTTTATATATCTGGTTCACGAGGCAATGCTCTCGAGGCCTCGCAGTGGAGAGATCTCACGCTGGCGGCTCACCGACTCATTCCAGTGGGCCTTTTCCTGATCCTGATCCTTACATATACATCGCACAGGCGTCGTCGCGAGGCACGCTGCTGCGACCGGCGGACGACTGGATGAGAGAGGTCGAGGTGTACATTTGATGTACTTTCGAGATACCTGGCCCCGGGGCGAGGTCCCCTTGAGGGCGTTTCCGTGTTTCCGTAAAGCTTATTGATCGCGATGTCATGATCATGTTATGTCGAATGTGTTCGGGTTGTTTCCCCAGCTGATGACTAAGACGGCCAACGTCGCCACAACACATCGGCGCCGCCCGCCAAACCGATCGAGCACATTCTCGTCCCTTCGTCATCCTTCGAACGCTCCGGGCGGCACTTGGCCTCCCCCCAGTTATCAACCAATCGATCGATCAATCACCCTCTGACAAATTCTCCGAAACGTGGAAGAACGCTCCTTTGACGGATACCGCCAGTGGCAATGGCTCTGTCGCGATATGTTTGTTCCAGCTGCCTGCGACGGCGATCGGTATCAGCATCACCACTTCCAGTCGCCGGCTTCGCCTCGTTCGCCTCCTCCACCCGACGTCTCTCCGCAATCACTCCATCATCTCCAGGGCCTCCCCGGCCCCGTCAAACTCGCAACCAAAGCCGCTGTCAGAATCGCAGCAGTCAGCTCGGTCGCAACGTCACATCGCCCCGTGCGACTGCTACTCTGTCATCTTCGCAATTCTCATCTTCATATTCGACCGTATCACCCCAGTCTCTCTCGACCCCCCCACCCCCGGAACCGCCGAAATCCCGGACCCCGTCGTTCGATCGCGAGGTTGCCCAGCTCGCCGCACTACCTCTTTATCCATTGACTCTCACCGACCTCGTCCGCTTCGGCAAACCCCCTCTGACCCCTGATCGCCTCCTCGCGTCTGCATCGTTCACGCTTCGCGTCCTCCCGATTCGTCTCGCCCGACGCATCTTATCTCTCCGTAACCTACCCTATATTGTGGTCTCGAACCCTCACATCTCGCAAATCTATAACAATTACGTCCACTCCCTCCGACTCCTCCTCTCCTTCCCAAAACACGACTTTCCTTCAACGCTCAAGGAGGAAGCTCGCTTCAATGATGTTCTCTCCGAAATTGTGGACACCCATAGAGACACGATTCCAACCTTAGCCCGTGGTTTCTCAGAATGCAAGCGTTACGTCAATGCCGACTCGATCACTGATTTTCTGGAAGAACATCTACGCGCTCGCATTGGCACCCGACTGCTTGCAGAACAACATTTAGCCCTCCACGATGCCAGCCTGACGCAGGACGGACGCACCCTACCGGGTGTTCAAGCCAATGATCCGGGGGCGGCCACATATGTCGGAACGATAGATACGCATCTGAACCCCACGGTTATAGTCAAATATTGCGCCGAATTCGTCGGCGACATTTGCGATCTACGCTATGGTCAGCGACCGACGGTTATCGTGGACGGTATGACGGATGCGAAATTCGCATACGTACCGGGTCATCTCGAGTACATCCTCACCGAACTCTTGAAGAACGCTTTTAGGGCAACGATCGAAAAGGGAAATGTGGACAAGCCGGTGATTGTTACGATTGCGTCGGCGGAAATGGACGACGATGACAGTGATAGCGATAGCGAGAGTGATGATGAAGGATTCCCTCCGCCTCATAATTCAGGACCTGCATCAGCGGTTGCTTCGGCTATAAAGATGCTGGAGAATGGCAACGGTGTGGGTGGTCACGAAGGGTTTAGTGTTATCAGGCCCGGGACGGAGGTCCAGGGCGACGGGTTGAAGACCGATATAGTAGGCATGTTTGGCAGTTATGGTGGCGGTGACGCTGATGCAGGGGAAACGATGAAGTCGGAGGCTACACGGGCTGTTACAATCAGGATTAGGGACAGAGGAGGTGGCATTGCATCGGAGCATCTGCCGCTGATTTTCAAGTACAGTTTTACGACATTCAATAGTGCGAGTACGATTGGCGGTGGGGGTGGAGGGTATGGGTATGGGAGTGATGTTGGAGAAGATTCGGGCGGAATGGGCGCGATTAACAGCGCGATGAATGAGGTTGAGGCGAGCACGATTGCCGGGCTGGGGTTCGGTATGGGCCTGAGTAGGAGTTACGCGCAGTTTTTCGGAGGGGATCTGAAGGTGGAGAGTCTGTTTGGGTGGGGGACGGATGTATATTTGGGATTGAGGGGACTGGATGTCGACAGGACCAGGCGATAGGGGGGCAGTTGATTGGGAGTGTATGGTGGGATTTGGATCTACAGGAATTTAGGGTGTTGTTATGGCGTTGAGGATGTTGTATTTTTGGGAGTGTGTAACATTATTTTGAGTTTTTGTAGCAAGTTTCTTTTTTATATCTACAGACATATTATTCAAAGGCGCTGGCCTTCTCGAATTCTGCTTGACTTAGTCTCTTCCTTCTTGAGATTTTGTTTTCATCATTTACTTCACTTTTATCTGGCAACATATCCGTGGCAGTCACACCACAGAGACGTATCCCTAAAATCTCTAGGAGAAAACAACCTAAGGAGATTATGACATGTAGCTAGGCTTCAAAATAGCATAAATTATCAGTTCACAAAGATGGAAGGATGAAGGAAGATCTAGATATACTATCTTATCGAGTCTACCTCTCGGATGAGAGCTCAAAATGTGAAAACGAACATTGTAAAATCCATTCCCGAACAACCATCGAGGACTATCACTCTCATGTGGAGGCTATCACAAGATCTAGTTCTAAGTCTCCCAGAGCTTCAGCAGGAATAGAACCTCACTCGATATAACTAAACAGTCAACAATTGAGTTATCTAGAACTGCCTAATGAATACCGATAAGTAATCATCATAATGTTAAGAGGAGAAGCATTTTCTACCTATAGCCATAGAAACTATACAGTCCAAATCCAATACAAAGAGACTCAGGTTTAACCCTGAGAGCTAGGGACTACCAGAAAATATCCAAAAAACGAAACTAAAGGCTCTGCTGATCGTTATTGTTGGTGAATCATCTGAAAACTTGTACGGGAGCTTTAAGTACATAGACTAAGTTCGCTATAGTCATATAATTATTAGTACAAAACAGGGGGTTGTGGCAAATCGATAAGTATAACCGCTGCATTATGATATACCAATACGATACTCATGTGGCATACGGATTTCATGAGATAAGAACATACGTGCCCAACTATTATGTGGACCATCTCGCTATCACGCCGGCGTAATAGGCTCTAAAGTCAACCTTAAGCTCAACTTCATAGATTGGATTCTTGAAGGGACAGATAGACCTCTCTCAAGGAACTTCAATACTGATGATCATTTACTTTGGGAAAGACTTTATGGCTTCTCAGATTTCTATTCTCAGTGTATCTTAAAGGGCATACCGCAAACGTTGCAAACACCGACGAAGAACTTCTTAATTTCATAAATATAACCTAAATTCATGGCATAAAAGACCCAACGATCTCTACGGACCTAGTATACTACACCAGATTCTAACCATCGGTCAAATTTCTCGTCTAATATCCCTAATACTAATACAAGCTAGCCTCGTCATAATAGATTGGCGGCAGATCGGATGTGTGTATTGGGTCGAAGACCGTGAATGTAGTCTGCAGTACCTGCGTGTAGATTTAGGGACCCCATATTCTAGAAGGATATATTTTTCAAAAAAAGAAGAATATGTGAAATTCATCTACCCAGTTTTCGTTCCCGTAATTATATTGCTATTGAAATTGGGTTTGTTTACCTTTTGTAAGATTGGTTCCCATGTCATAAGATATCTCTTACGCACAGGAGACTCGTTACGACCAAACCTAATGCTTACCTTCGATAAAAATTAGATCGAAGTTAAACGATTATAAGCTGTAGATTCATGCTTTCATACACAGTATTACTACTAATAGCGATCATATCAGCATTTACTCTCTTTTTAAGGTTCGTTCTTGATCAAAGTGCTATAAAGAGTCATAAAATAATCACAGATCTAGAAGACAAGGAAACCTGCAAGATCAGAAGATAAAATAAAAGTTTTTCATAGAATGTTGAACTATGTCCAGATTTGGGGTTATAACCATCAAGGACATGTTGAATATGACGGTCTTATGTATCATAATCTCCTTTATTCTGTATACTGTATCAAGCATAAGAGGGGTTACCACTTTCAGCATCTGAAAACAAAAATAAATAAGAGAGCGGTTAGCCTCTTCTAGATTGACGTCATATTTGATGGAGTCTTCGCTGCACTCCGGCCTGGGCCAGTGGTGATATTTATCTCTATACATTCAAATTCCGCGCTCAAGAGGACGGAACATGTTGTATTTTCCCGTCGTGTCGTCGCACCCCAAACCTGAGTCCTATTCAATGATCTAATATTGATTGTCTCCGGAAAATCTTAACAGAGGACCTCCGATCACGGCATTGTCAATCTATTTGATGTATTCACTACATTTTAACGACTTCGTGGGACATCCTTGCTACGTCATTTTTGTCAGTCAAACGGTCAAGGTAATCATTTTTTCATGGGTGAGTGAAACTATCAATAAGTCTATAGACTCAAACTGCCTTAGGAGCTATATTAAGTTCATTTAATCGCACTTCACGTATGTTATATCATGCAGATAACCTCAGGGCTGGAGAAAGTTCTTTGTCATATTAGATGTTTGATCGATAATGATAGATGGTCTGAATTGCTTGATTTGTTTGATCGGTTTCTTGGGTGACGTTTTAGAAAATTTGTTACTTGGGTCCTCAAAAGCTTTGGAGCTGTTCGATATTCTGTTTTCGGCTGGATCTTAATATGGAAGCCTTTTAAATTTTGTTTAGTAATACTTGCACTATCACTGTCACTGGCGATGAAGCACATCTACAGTTAATAGAAGCTACTTTCTGAGGTATCCCCACTTTTAAAATTTGATTTTCTATATATAATTACACTTCAAGGCTCTAGCCACCGAGACAACTTCGAGGAACCACCAGCGCTGCAGCTACAATCCATCAGAAGTATCCGAAGACTAAGGTATTTATTGAATACGATCGTACGAGTTTGTATACTTTGGTTGTAAATACTTAAGTATTCTTGCTAGACTAAAGTCTAAACCTTGGATCAGAATCTATTAAGACAGACCAAGAATAAACCTAGTTTCTCTAAGCGGTGTGGTTTATTTCTGGCCTTATATCTTCTAACTCTGCTTGATCGATGAAATTCAACTTCTACAATCGAATAAACACAAGATAATGAACGAATAATCACTTTCATATATTTTTTAGTGGTGCTATCCCAAGTGGCATTGGTTGCACCTCAATGAGGACATGTATTATGGCGCCGGTTTAATTTTCGTATATACTATCAGATGGTCGCTGCGCTTTCCCCATAATACCACCGCTTCATGATTCCCACCTTTGTATTGAATAACGCTATTCAGCTTGGTGTCGATTTGCAGACGGCCTCATCCGGTTCCTAATCCATCCCACCAGGTTCACGCGAAAAGTTGGCAGGACGAGGTCTTTTGCCATTTCAAGTTGTCTTATTTCTCCTTCGAGTTGACCCTTTTTAGTCCGATTCGCTGGTATATTCTTTTTCGAGAGTTTCAAGTATGCAGGAAAATCGGTTTGATTTTGGGAGGTTTGTCTGTTATCTGCATAGTTTGGAATTCTCATTGATATTACTTCGATTTCAATACAAAAACATATACAGTTTTGTGCATAACTAAATACATATGCCCGGGAAAAGGTTTTGTCTTGAGCTCTGCAACGGCGATGGGTTCTCAAAACTTTAAAAAAAATCATAGTTTAGCTTAAAGATATAAATGCACTTAAAATGTGCATTCTCAAGGATTTTAAAATCAAGCCAGCTGTCTGATATACTACTGTTACGCTTATGATAAGTTGATATTACCGATACTGAACTGATGCCAGCCAGCCAGACACCCGGTCTCGAAAGCAGCCTTACGAGAAGAAACAGATTTTCGTAAAGGAAAAGTTTGGTTCACGAGACCACAGATACCCATATATCCTCTCAGAAACACGTTATGCATCACCATGCTACCCACACTGATATAATATATTTCAAGACGCGCTCTTTCGAATTAATCAAACAAACGATCTTAAACACTCGAATAGTGGAATCAAAGTATCCATACTTCGCTGACAATCTACAAAGACTAATTCTAGCAACAGTCTGGGGCTTCAAACCAATTAACCGAGGGGTACGCCTCGAGAAAACACATGAATAGAATAATTGGGTAGTTGAAACTGCTTCCATAGCATTAATCGTACTTTCGATATCCCCATCTCAGTCACACAATGATAAATAAATTGTAGGTTGTGAAACTATACATTTCCACGATAAACTTAATTTGTGGCACTGTATTGTCAATAGCGAATGATTACACCGCGTATATTCCATCAAAGTTACCAGCTCAAAGGGTTATCGTCGCGATATACTTCCTTGAACAAATCCAACATACAACAAAGTAGCTTGAGTTGTGCTATCGAATCACTGCGGATTTTTCAGGGCGAGAAGTATTCAGCCTCTGCTATCTGCGAGGCTTCGAGGCTTCGAGGCAGTATCAAAGCGCAAGGTCCCCGGGGCATGTCTAGCCTCCCGAAGGTCCATGTGCAATACTACGAAACTCGCCCGAACAGGCGTTGTGTTGTCGACACTTTCACCACACCCTCAGCGCGATAGCTTCAAAATAGGTCGCCGCTCTAAGTTTTCCTTTATCCCTGCGGGCGGTTCCGGGTCTTGCCTAGGCCAAACTATCATTCTCGTTCCTGACTAACTAATCCCACCCTGCCTTTTTTGGTTGTTATCTTCTCCTTTTTTTTTTTTTTTTTTTTTTTTTTCAACAGGTTTTCGCTCACACCATCTTCATGAATTGATAAAATGTGTCCTCAAAAACATGGGCGACGAGAGTTGCAAGAACATCAAGCCACCGAGGGTACAGCCTATTCCAAAAATGGGTAAATTTCCTCACATCTCTCGCAGGGGGGAAAATTATCCCAACTTCGTGAGCATCTGGAGATGTCGAATGCAACAGAGCCAAAAGTGGGTACCGCACACGGGAAAAATAGCAACTTAGCACGGCCTCCGTCTACGAGCGTAAGCGCCCGATAAAGATTATTGTTCGCACAAACTATTTTCTATTTTTCTTTCTTTCTTCCCGTCTTATCTGTTTGCGCCCCTGCATTTTGAGCGGAACGAGACAACCATGCGGTGTGTGCCTCATGATCACCTGGTCTTTTCTGATGCCGATTTTTATCGGGTTTCATAATAAAGAATCAATTTTTATTGTTTTTTTTGGAGCCCCACGTAACATCGAAAACATGCGACGCACATCATATCCGTAGCGCCCAGGATGATTATTTTTGTACGGGAAAAAAACCGGTTTGGGAGAAGTTCCAGAAAGCTTCTAAGTTTGTCTACGGTCTAGGTAGTCGCGAGCCGTGTGGTTTTCTTTTCCTCAAGTTTGCTCTCAGATGGCAACCCACTTGCGACCGATAGGAAGCGGGGCGCAAATGTACCTGGGTACCTCATAGGGGGTACAAACGGTGAGATAAGACGAGCGAAAGGGAAAAGAAAATCCGAAACGAGGCGTCGAGGCAGCAGGCTAAGCTGCATTGTGTAACGAAACATTTCTGGTCAAACAGTAGCCGTGAATGTTCGGGTAGCTGTCGATGGGGATCTGAGCTGCATGAACGGTAGCTTTTGTGATTCATGGTTGGACAACATCGAAAGCCTTGTATGGTCAGTCCAGGATATCCGGATGCAAAGTGCATGTCAAAAAATAGAATAAAAAAAGTTTGAAAGAATTAAATAGCCTTGCGAGAAGAGGAAGATTTCGATTGTGCTTCTAATTACAGTAATATATCTCTAAAAAAAACTTAATTTTGAACAATGATGGATAGATAGGAAAAGCTCAAGGCTAAAAAGCAGATGTATATGACTCTTAAAAGATACCGCAGCAATGCAAAAGATCCAACGCTTAAACGCAGCGTTTCTTCAAGGTGGAAATCCATCGCGCGGACGATAACCACCGCGATTCCACGATATGTTGATCGCCCTACCCCTGTCCTGCGCCCATCAGACGCTCCATAGTCCCCCCCAACGTGACTCCGTTTACTCGCAAGGAGATCCTTCCAATTCCGCCGTCGAAACAGGTTAGAATGCCGATATTCAGGGACCAGCATTGGTCAGTTTCGACCTATCCATCAAGGTATTGTTTGTACTGATTTCATGATGAGGCGATATAACTCGCCCAAAGTGTTGTCATAAGAATAGAACGGAATTTTTTTTTTGGTATTTTCTTGTCAGTGGTTGAAACAAAGTAGAGATTTTAAAGCAAAGTAAAGATAACCAGGACCGGCAAGGTTAACGTTGAACAGACATTTTTGAAAAGAGAAACGATACAGAGGAGTTTCAAAGCAAACAGAAAGGATTTTGAAAAGATTTGAAAAAGAGCGAAGGCAAGAAAACCAAGTGGGTATATTAAACGTTGCTACTCTTGATGCAAAGAAACTTTTGTTCAGAAAAAGACAACGAAAGTATTATAAAGAAAAAAGTAGAGACCCGTTAACTTTTTGTTCCCGTTTGTATCATCCCGAATGATGGACCCAGTCCTTTTTCTTCATGCGAACAATCCCCTTTTCGACTTCTTCCCCTAGTCAAGTGTCGCCACGAGCCAGATGTAAAACAGTATAAAGAGAGATCTAAACGACCAAAAAAAAAGGGAGGAGAGATAAAGCAACGAGGAAACAAGACTAACAGCGAAGATATTCCCCCCTTTTGAATGGCCGAAGATGCGATGCGGAACTGACAGAGCAATGCTGGAAAACAACTGGCACAAAACAAAGATCCCAGCGCATGTGTGTGAACCCAAGCTATGAGACCATCGCGAAACAATTTGAATAGCGAGACCAAAGCGGAAAAATTCAAGCATTAAGTGGAGTTTGCTGGCTATGTGGAACCGTTGAGCGAAGATGGCGCGACATGTATATAAAAACGAACTTTTGGGTTCGGGCGGGCAAGTATTGATAGGAAAACATGCTTCGGAGCAAAATGGAGACGGCTAATGCGAACGAAACCGAAATGCTTCAAAGTGACGGCAAGAAGAGAGGAGAATCGTCCGACATTAAAGGATATAAAGATTTTTGCATAATGAAAAAGTGCCAGCCTCGATTTGAAAGAAGAGGTAGAAAAAAACATACATGCATGAAGCTGAAGAAAGAACCAAAAAAATCAGACATTACAAATGTACAGCCATAAGCCAGTCGGTATCCTTTAAGCGCAAGAAATCAAAAAAGCAGCAACATGGAACTCGCGAACAGAGCAATTTAAAACAAGCGAAAGACAAGCAAATGGATATCACATCTTTTGAATGAACAGAAATAGTAAATCAAGAAAGGACAGTGAAAGGATGGGAAAACAAATCTATAATGGTATGGTGGAGAAACGAAAAACGCCGTCGCTAAAGAACAAGATCAAAAGCAGCCAATCATGCATAAATAGTAAGAAAGACCACCAAACCCTATTCTCTGAGGCAGATATAAAAGAGATATTAATGAGATTGAATCTCAAAATGAAAAAGATCGCCCGATGACGTAGATGCCCTTTCAAGCATGTGGCCTTCGGAGGATATCCTCACAGTTGGCATCGAAGCGGGTGCTCCAGAGCTTCATGCCGGTCATCAACTTTTGTGTTCGTTCAAGCTCACGATCCTTGGCAAACATGGCATCGACGAATTCTTTGCCCGATTGCTTACCCATGGTGACGCCTGGTGAACCCTTTCGGATTGCGCTAGCTGCGGGTTCACTTCCCTGAACGGATTGAGCACCTCTCCACATGTATTCCTCGCAGTGCTTAAGAAGTCGCTTCATACGGTCCCAAAGGCGATCGCCAGATTCAAGGAACTCGTTGACGAGAACAAGATTTTCTCTTCTCTTGATACGGTTATTCTCGACAACTTCTCTCGCACGCTTGCTCTTTCCGCTCAGTTGGATCAAAAGCAACCAGAGTTCACCTGCCGTTTCGGTGACCTGGGAACCAGTTCCATGTCGGAAGACAGTCCAATCGTAGATCCACTTGCCCAAAGAGTTAGCATCGAAGACGGAACCGAGGAGCATAATTGGACGTTCTTGCTGATCCCAGTTCTTCGTCGAGTACCCTTGAGGGATTCCATGAGCAGCGGCCGCGTCCCTAGATGGAGGGGTGTGATTGCGAATGTCGTCGGCAACTGGTGGTGGTGAGTGCGGATGGTCGCTTCCGGGTCCGGGAGTTCGAGCCTTCGAGCCAGAGTTTCGGGATCTGGTGCGCTCACGCGGAGGTGGGGGATGCATTGAAGGAGACGAAGGAGCAGTCTGTTGGTACGAAGCATACAAACGGTCATGATTAGTATCTAGCTCCTCATAGTCGTAGAATGCTTCGTCGTCATTGAAATGTTCCTCGACGTTGAACTTGAACTCTGCGTTGGGAGAGTCACGTTCGAACGCCGGCCGCGGAGACGATTTGGAAGAAGATACAGGGGGTTTATGAGAAGAATGAGAATGAGAACGAGAAGAGTTCTGGTTGTCACCAGCAAAAGAAATATCAGGATAACAATAGGAGCAAGATAAAGAAAGATCCTCATCATCATCTCCACCATAGGCAGAGTCAATGTGGGAATGAGATCGGTGCAGGCTCTGTGCCTGGCTTGGAAAAGGAGAAGAACGAACTCGAGGAGATGCCCGTGGGCGGGAACTGACATAATCGTAATCCGATTGAAGAGGGGAGGCGTAACCTCCTGGAATCGTTGGGATAGGACCCTGTGGACCCATTGTATAGAAATACTCCCCTCCTGGCGATGGTGCGGCGACGAACGACGACGGTCGAGGAGACGGGGTGCTGTAGCTGTATGGCGAGAAGCTTCCAGCGGGGGTCGCGGAGTTTCTGTTTGGCTGCGGGGTAGCTGGAAAAGAGGAAACGCCCTCTCGACCCGGCAACTGATCGCTTCGACGCCTGTGCTGGCTGGATCGAGACCTTCCGCTGCTCGCATAGGGGGATTGAGGTTGAGGGGTAGGTGCGGGAGTGTGAGAGTACTCAGGAGGCCAATAACCGTGCATACCAGCTCCAGCACCTAGAGGCGGTGAGTTTAGAGGGGTTGTAGTGTTATAGTAAGGATAGCCGTGAGACGGCATACCGTATGTAGAACCAAACATGCTTGCTGGGTTTTGAGGGGCTTGCGGGTGCGGAGTCGCAGACGCCGACTTGGGATGAGGGGTCTTCGAGGCGGGCGGAGGCCTCAGAGGAATTTGGGATTCCGGAGAAGTTGTCTTGGGCCGGACTGTAGATGGTCTACGACCACTCGGGACTTGAGGAAAGGCCTGAATTTTGACTGATTTCCACCGGATCACAACCTATAAAAATGTTTCTATGAATGGGTTGAACCCCCTCTGCGCCGACGCCGTTGCGTGCGCTTGGTCGAAATTCACAATGAACGGAATGTTGGAAAACTCGTGTTATCTCAATCCTAGGATCATGTATTGTGTTTAAATAGTAAAAAACGCCTGGTGGGGAGGGGTTCACGAGAGGTGGGTGAATGGCAAAGAACCAACGTCGGTGAGCAGATATATCTTTTTTTATATATATATATATTTGAGGAGATGTTCAAAACTGTGAGGTCCCTCCTGTTCGAGAAATTTCTGGCTCCCGTGACGGGTATCGGTGAAGATTAGTAAGTTAAGTGTGAGTCCAATGTCGAAAGATCGGAGATATCGCGGCTTATGGCAGTGCCAGGTCGGAACCAACAACGTCGAACGAGATGCCAGAAAAATCTGAGGCAAAAAAGGTACAGGAGAGGAGAGAATATTTTGGATTTGGAGGGAGGACTGCCCGCCCAAACGGATATATAGGTGCTTAAGTGTTCTGGACGAGTACAACAATCAGGCGCATGGTATGGACAGAAATTATTTCCCACCACCCACCAAGATTGCAAAATGAAGACTAGGTGTGGGAAAAAAATTCCAAACCTCACTTGGGATAATTGCTTCTTTCCATGGCGGCCGGCTCATGAGAAAAAGGAATTCTCAGACCTGGGAAAAAGGAATCTGCTTGCCCGAGGGAGATTGGACACTTTTCGAGACCGTGCCTGGGGAATACCGGGTGGATTTCAGCAGAAATAAGCAATGCTGGGGACTAGCAGTCCGCAACAGAATGAGTCGTACGCACACACTTTCTTCATGCTGCCTGAGATTTGAGACTAATGCCTTGCAAGATTGAGGATAAACGGTGGGTGTGGGTGTGTGGCCAACCCCTGCTTTAGTTTGGGCAAATTACTGATGGAGCATTCTGAATCGTATCCTGCCCGTTCCAATTATTTTTTTGAGAAAATTTCCCAGTTATTTCCTTTGATCTCCCGTCGCAGCTTCTCGTTGGTTGAGCACTTCTGGGTACTTTGGGTGGTGTACCAGGCGTCCATGTTCCTTCTCACCTCCATTGCATCGATAACTCGTTCCACTTCGAAATCTCACACCTGCTGCGTACTCGCAACTCGACAGGAGGTTCCCAAATAACTCCTGGGAGGCGGTCCTGCTTGGAACGACAAGCCGTCCTTTGGATCCCTTGCCTTCTGAGCCGGGTGGAGGGGTGCAAGCTGACTCCCATTGTGTTGTTGATTCTTTGGTCTCGAAAGAATTGTATCATGCTTGAGATGAATGGCCAGAATGTTTTTTTTTCGAGATCGCATGTGAGCGGGTGAAGTGAAAAANAAAAAAAAAAAAAAAAAAACTTGAGACAATCGGCCAGGCGTCCCCCGGTGTAGTCTCCGGGCGTCCGCGTCCGCGTCCAAGGCGAAAACATCATTCCAGAGGTGTGGCTGAGCGGCTTCACATTGGGCTGGTTTAGCCTCGTTCGCTTCGAACCTGGCTGGTCCGGCGAATGCTCTCCTGCCATTGAGAACCTGAAGGCTGATCCGACTCTCGAACATACGAAGCACGCCCTTCAATGGTCAGCATCACACATGTGCTGACGAGACATGCCAATGGGCCTGCCAGTCTAAAATCCGTTGCGTAGACGCTGTCCGACTTATGACGAAGCCTTCGGAGACCGAAAACATCCGAACGGAACCACACTTTGGCCCATACGGTTGTGCGGAATCCCTTTGTTGAATGCTTGTGTGGAAATTCGGGATGGTTTCGACGGTTGGCCCTCTGCTTCCCGTTGCTTCCTTCATTTTCCGAGTGCTGCGGATGTTGCATCCAAATCGGCCTGTCAGGAAACGGATTTTGATAGGTCTATCGGGACGATTGTATTGTTCCGCGAACATTCGGCCTTTGCCTTGAAGCGACGAGCAAATAATTGCACCTCAAACCAGCTTGATCACGCCAGCAAGCAAGGTTGCTTGTACGAGTATGGGTTAATGATGCTATCGCGGGCCAGCTATTGCTTGCTTCGGCCTGGTGGTACGCATATTCTGCGAGATACGGGTCCGATTGTGCGGTGTGAAATGGTGCTGCATGCACAATCACCGATTTTGGACACAAGGTGGTTTTGTGCGCCGTTTCTTAGAGATAGGGCAGTGCAGCTACCCATGGCGGGCTGGGACCATCGTAAGGAAGGAAGCTGGCGAACAAAAGAAGTATTTTTGGAACGAGTCGTGATTGCGCCCGGTGAGGGTCGGTTCGGGAATACCTTTTCAGGTAGCGCCCCGAACGCTCGGGTCTACCGGTAATTTATCCGTTCCCGCCCCAGCCAGCTGAAACGCAGCCAGAACATATCGCAGGGTAGCAAAATATTTTCGAAGGGTTTTCTCTTTCTTCTCTCCCCCAAGTAAAGTAAATGGGTGTTCTCGAAACTCATTCTTTACTCTGTTTCAGGAATCGGTCTCGTGAGAAAATACTAGCATCTCTTGATCACGAATTTAATTGCAAACAGCGGGTCTACAGCTGCTGATGAGGGCTCTAGGCACATACCAGTCGCCTGCTATCTGAGGATGAAAAAAACTTTTTTTTGCATTCAACCCACTGGCAATCATAACTAACGGAAACAGACAAGGGAAGACCCGGGTCCGATATATCACTCACAGCCTCGGGGGGGAAATAGACGTGGCCATTTCTTCGCTTTTGCATCTCGGATACATCGATATCCTTGAACCACTGCTCGCTGAGTATTATTTAGGCGACGACGATATCGACTGAGCAACCCTGGTCTTCATTCCTACGGCATTCTTCTATTTCCTCAAGCTATTCCATATCCTATAACTTCCTCTAGACGGCGTCGGACCGGTCCGAAATCTCGGGTTATGTCCTTGCTCGAACCCGGCTTCCCATACAGCTCTCCAGTTGAGAATATATGATATACGGAAAGTCATCGCGTGTACACCGCAAGTTCTCTATCCATAGCTCCGAAACCATCTGATATTTCACATTCCATCAACGATCCCTAGACATGATTTCAGTGACATCCTTTGGCGATACATTCGTCTGACGGCATTTTATGAGCTTACAACTATTTCCACCCAGCCATCCGACCTCAAAGCCTTGGTGATATCTTTCACTGGCGGAAAGGTGCAGGCATGCAATCACCATGCTCCAGACCGGGTCAAATGCATATCCCTATAGTTTTACGCTGATCTTTCCAGGGGACCTATCTCGAATATCAAAGATTTTCTTCTGCACTCAATACCAGTACTCCCAATTTGCGGACATCAGTTCAATTTACGCCGGCGTCGGTGTATACTGAGATACCTACCAGCGTCATATTTTATGCCGTCACCGTTTCACAGATAAACTATACGTGGACAAGAGGGTACAGAACTCTATCGAAACCCATATGCGAACCCGCCTCGTACCCACTGATATAAAAAAAGTTCCAAACCAGAACGAAGGTTTAAATATCCCACCTGCGTGGCCGATTTATGTAATCCGAATGCTAGCTATATGAAAGGAACCTTATCCATCCCAACGGAATAGGCACGGATCATGAATGAATGACCTGTGGCACAGCATCTCCATCTTTCCATCCTTTTTGTTTTCCCGTTCGATCTTTCGTGGTTATTATTGTTTTTGTTGTGGCATGAAAACAACGCGAGTTCCATCGAGCATCCTCGTTCAGAAGCTTCATGCAATGTTCGCCCAGGCTGGCCCATAACGGCATGAGTATCATGCAAGAGACCCCTCAGACTGAAAAAAAAATATTACTGCCCCACTTCCCGCCAGAACCAAGTTCAATGATGTTCAGTCTCAACCCGTGAAAAAATTTTCTCCCTCCAAGCAAAGAATGGCGCTTGCATTCTTACTTTCTGACGATCCTGACCGGACCACTCAAACTAGAAGCTATAGGCGTGTTGGATGCGAATGGAATACGTTAGGGCACCAGAGGAACCCAACTCCTTATACAGAAACTGCTCGTGTAGTTCTTGTGCTACCCGAGAGCTCTCTTAAATCCTTCAGCTCACTGACGATATCGGGAGCTGCATGCGTTGTCTCAATAACGAATCCGAACGGTTGCTAATTGTGAGAACAAAAATAAAAAAGACACGGGCCCTGGGTACCCTGTGCGACTCCCTTGAAAGTATCGAATCAAGTTCGCGAATTTAGAGGGTTTGGCGTGATATCAGTATCGGGATTCTGGGAAACGTCTTGGATATGGAGCCTTGACGATTGACTGGGATCTTAAAGTCCATCTGCAACTGGTTCCATTTCTATGCGTTGTCACCCTGGAAAAGTTACATCGCCAGTCACTGATAACTAAGCCGCATCGTCAGTGCTTCGAGCCTTCCCTGAGCTCGGACTAGCTAGCCGATCCTAAATTGTGACCAAACCTCCCTTCCAACCTCCTGCTTTACTGAGGACCAAAGAGCAATACGATTTCATTGTTTAGGTCCTGACGCCATCGATCGAATTCACCGTGACAGAACGGTCCTCAATTCAATTGAAGATCTAATAGCTAGGTCAAAGCTACAACACTAGAGCGAGTTAACTAGCTTCATGTATCGTATCTAAATGGTAGTATTTGTCTCAGCAGGAAGGACCCATCCTTTTATACCCTGGACTTTTTCTGACAGACCTTTTGAACTATTCGCTGTTCTACGAGTTTGATGCAGGATGACATTCTTTATGCATAGCAACCAAACAGACACAAGCTCCAAATGCGCTTTTGTTTTTCTCGATGTCTGATTCGCCTAAAAATTGGTATCTGTATGCAAAGACTCCGAACAGTTCAGACGTATGAACTGTCGACTCGAACTAGGGAGAGCAAAAAAAGTGGATCTCGACGAAAAAATTTTCCTTTACTTGTTGGTTGTCCACTTGAATTTTCGGAGCTAGTCGAAGCAAGCTATCCAACTCGGTCCACTGGTCTCGGATGATAGCGATTTGTCTATCATTGGCTATTTAGGCCTATTTTTATATCGAAACCATTTGGTGGTTGGTTCTTATTCATACCACATGAAGGTAAGAAAGGATTTCGTCTGATCTTCTGTTGGCCGATATCCATCCATTCTTTAGTTTTTGGCTTTTATCCTCTATCCTTCGACCGAGCTAGATCTGCACAGCCGAACCGGCCAGCTCATTATCCTCAGGTCGATAACATGGTGAGATCTTGAGATCCACTGCTTTCCAGCAACTGCTTTGCTGGATCGTTCTGGAAGTAGATATATCACCGCGGTTTCGCCGCTCATCCCACCGTTCCGAGGTTGCTATTTCCTAATATTCAACTACTTGCCAATGGCAGCAAAAGCTGAGCTGACTCAATGATTCAATGCTTTACCTGTCGTTGTTGACTTCAAGATACCTGATTCGGACCCGGAAACCCGGGTAAGCACCACCGGGAGCTAGTCCGGCCCCGGAGTCGGCCACAAACGAGCTTTGCCTCATGTTTTAGCCCGATCTAGGAAAGGCAACCATGCGGCTGCGCCACAACCTCCTCAACCTTCTGGAATACTTCCTTATCAATCAATTTTCTGGAAAGCACTCGATCTACCAACTACGTTCGGGGGCCTTGTTTCTATGAGGGATTTTATTGGCCGTTCACTCAAGGAAGAATGAACCTTCAGGCGACTTTTTATTTTTTTTTGCGACTGTCCTAATGGCTGCACACCTACGTCGTTGCGCATTGACGAGATTTGATGTTCTCGATAATGGCAGGAAATAAGGGGTAATTTTGAAGAAATTTCATGGGCATCCTGTGGGTTTGTTGGGAACTTTATTTTGTTTTATTTTTCTCGATTTTTTGGAATTTCTTGATATCCCTGGTCTAGGCGCTGGGTCGAATCGAATCATGACATCCGAAATACACTCCTCGCTAAATCGCGAGGTGAGAACGTCTCATCTGTTTGAAGCGTTGAGCCAGGGAATGCTCTTCACACCGACGATTTGCCGGACGGATAAAGGAGTAATGGGACTTGTGACCTCTCTTGGTTTTTTTTTTTTCACATCGTGATGGAGGGGAAATGTGCATACCCGGAACCCGCGATGCGATGCGATGTTCCAATGCAACATCCTACAACCCCCTCAATCTGGCATCTCTTGCTGCATTCCCGGAAAAATCAAGAAGGAAAAGTATCCACAGGGAAAAAGTGCAACGAGACTTCCAAAACTAGCGTCTTTGAGCCGAAAAGGGCTGAAACGTTAGATAACCAGAATATCATCCAAAGAGAGGCCAGAAGGAAAGAAAAAAGAGGATGTCAGGGGGTGGTGTGAGGTCAGGGATTCTCTCTCGCGTCTGCAGGGACGTGAGAGAAAAGGTTGGCCTTCGCGGCCAGACAAAAAAAACGTGGGCGTCCCCTTGATCGACCTCTGCATATCTTCGCGTTCGCCATCGGAGGGGCAGGCTGCATAGAAGACCACAAATCGACATTCCTTTCTAGGATTTTCTTTCCATCGCGGAGCGACGCTGAGTTTTTTTGACTCCCTAGTCTCCATCTGTCCTGTTGACATATTGACTTGTACCCGAAATTCTCTCGAGAATGCGATGAGATGAGGGTGGGGTAATTTAAGACTCTTTTGCCCTCTGCTCATGCCTTTCCGAGAAACCTCTGCCGACATTTGGCCAGCCCATCGATTAGGAATATCAGAGAAGAAGAAGAAAGAAAAGGTTAGAAAGAAAAGGTTACATTTTGTATCACATGTTGACAAGTTACGACCCCTCACTTTCCCTGTGCCAATCCACTCTGAAATTACGCGGCACGAGCACCTTTTTCAACCGGTTGGTGATGTTGCGGATACGATACCAACATTTTTCAAGATCGCGTTTTGTTAGCCGAATCCCTGCTGCCATCGCAACAATCTAACTGCGCCAAGGAGTCGAGGTTAGACTGTGATTTCACTGGCGAGAAAGATCGGACGAAAATTCGAATCAGGATAGACCTTGTTTTTTTCCACAGATGAGCATTCTATTGACAATTATGACTAACACGTCTTCTCCTCGGGATCACAAACTGCAGGATGCCGGGCGGATTTCGAGGCTTTCCCGGGGCGCAATCCTCTATTAGCATCTGGCGTGTTACGAATTCATTGGATTTGGGGCATATGACATTTTATTCTGTAACGGTGTTGGTTTCTATAGAAATGCCCGAAAACCGAAATATATTGGGCAGTTCAATTCGATTCGCTTTGCCACTGTATCCCAGGCACGGCCTCGATTCCACAAATCGCCGGCTTGGAAACAAAAGATAATAATATCCACTTGAGGACGTCATCGTGCGACAGGACGATGGAGTCATATCGAACCCTCGAGGTCTGGACACTAAACGTTAAGGAGGCTGAGATACGTACTGTATACGTACTTCGATACTTCGGTGTGCGGACAGCTAGCCAAGTCTCGGTGTGAAGGGGCCCCGGTGAGCATGCCGCGGACTTTACACTGCCCGGTCCTAAAATCCAACGCAACACAACGCAACCTGCATTACCGACGTTGGGTTATTACTCAGACTCATCATGTGATTCATCCGGATCCCGCAGATGGCAAAAATGGGGATTTCTCTGCAGAAAACACGCAGCTGGGAATTCCCGCTTTGTAAGCTACCGGATTACGTCCTTCATCGCATAGACTAGCTCTGTATTGTTTTCTAAATGGAGGGATCGGATTCCGACTTCACCCGATCGGTAAGCTACTTGCGTATCATTATTCTCAGACCGGTGTGGGCAAATTGTTCTTCAGGCGGAAAAAAATATTACGAGACATCGTATGCGACCATACATATCTGGCTCTATTTGGAATAAACTTCTGCATATTGTACAGAATTGATCCTGTCCCGAGACAGGCAGCTTCAAGCTACCACAGCCATGTCTCCGGGGCCAAAACTTCCCGAACAACAACTAAACACAAATCCATAAAACACAAGGGGGTACAGAAAGTACTTTTTAACGACGCGTCTGCAAATGATCTTTGATGATATCATATCCGGCCAGCCTTTTAGAGTTTTGCCTCCGATTCGTGTGATATTTCCTATAGGATATCTAGAAAGAGGTATAGCCTGGTACTGATATCGTCACATTCGATATCGTGGGGGCAATCCTAAAACAGCCTCGACGCTTGATTTTCGAACTATACCTAGATTAACTTTGAAGCAAGTACTAAAAGTACGATTGGAGAACATTTTACCTTCGAAATGAGTCATTGCGCGGGCTTGCGAACGAAAGATCCCCGCGATAGGATGTTTTTATATCCAAAATCCATTATTTTATAGTCCCAAAAGCCGCCTTATTGCGGTGTGATATATCAACATGCCCCGGACCTCCGAGACACAACCCTAAATCCCTCAAAGTAAAACATTTGTCGTCTCTTTCAACCCAATATGATATCTAGGCGACACCAAGAAACATCGTTTCTATCGTAACGGCTTTAGATCCTTGCTTAAGTTGACGTTGTTGCTCAGGATCCTGTCCAATGAGAACCGTCGGCGAAGTGGAGCTTCGACTTCTCATGCACATGCACATGCATGATTTGATTTTGACTATCTCTTGGAGGTTACACAGAATCCAATCATTGTGATCAGTCTTCTGCCTATCTGTGGAGGGATCATGGGGTTTTACATCATGTAACATGTGAAAAAAAAGCTATCACGAAGATGACTTCAAACAGGTCTAGATCTAGAGAGCCACAAGGCAGAAGACTTATATTTTCTCTCTCTCTCTCTCCATGAAAATCTCGCATCAAGGATAAGTGCGTAAGGTTATATATGTACAAAAATAGCAACCCCAAGCAACGGCGATAATTCCTATATCATGTACATGTATCCGATCCTGCGTTTGTAAAAAGAAAATGTTTTTTTTCTAAGAGTACACGGTCGGTCCCGGGTATGGGTAGGTGGTCAACGTTGGGTAGTAAATGTTGACCTTGATTCCGGGCTCCTGGCCGTTGTAGACTCCGGGGATGGCAACCTTTGCGGGGCTACCACCAGACCCGCCGGTGACCTTGATCTGAGCGCACGAAATGTAGAACTGGGCACCGGGATATGACGAAGCGGAGTGAAGGGCGATATGCTCGACTCGGAGAAGGTACTATCGGGTATGAATGTTAGGATACGGTTACTAGTCTGAGAGGTAGGAAGAGGTTGCTTACGAGACCGCTTGGGATTCTTGTTGGAAGCTTGAAGGTTAGGCCGTTAAGCATCTCCCAATTTGGACCATTGCTACCCTATTAGTCATAGTATAATCAGTACAATAATCCTAGGAGGTTTATTATGGATTGGAAACAAGTCATGCTTACAAAGGTTATCTGTCTTTGATGGATTTTGAACCAGTTGGCTCCAGAGCCATCCCAGCTGTTCAGGCTGGTGACGCTGGACGGCGCTTGTCCGAGGTAGACAATATACGGCCCTTTATCGTAGTCAGTATCAAGGTCTTTTATGGCTGTAGACACTAAGAAATGCTGCAATATGAGGTTATAACCGTACCTGGGTGAAAGACCTGTTGGTCAAGTTGGAAACCAACGGTCGCACCCGCTGCAACCGAGTACGTTTGAGTGCTACCCCCGCTTCTTCCGCCGGCGTTACAAGTAAAATCTGTCGAACTGACATCCGTGACTGGAGAGTTCTGTTTCCAAAATAGAACCATTAGATTCAAGTCGCTTTTAAAGTTTGTGGTTAAATAAGTTTGACAATATCCGAGAAGAAGTCCTTACATAGTTGCTATTCTGGCGAACATATTGGTATGCTCCGGTGATAGTGCTTCCCGAAATGAAGGAACTAAATCGGTCTAGTCGTGAAAATAGAGATGGTTAATCTTTGTTCTTGAGGTAAATGTTTGTTTTCCAAATGCATCCATCTACATACAATGAGCTAGAGCGGATGGCAACAAGGCCCCGATGGTAATGATCGTCGACGTGACCTTCATATTGAGAACGCTTTCCAAATAACGACCTGCGAGTATATAGCGATATCGAGTGACAAAGTGCGAAAATCTTCCTCTTCGTGGTAAATTACTCTTCACAGTAAAGATCTTTGGATTCGAAGCGTGGGATACAATGTTAATTTTATAAACACCAGGCTACGTAAGAACTAAGAGCTTAAGAGACCCAGCTTCTCTAACCCGGTTTCGCCATAATCGCAATTCGTGTACAAGCTCTTACTCACGAAGGAGTTGTCGGATACAACTCCGCACTTGCGCGATCTCAAGCTCGAGATCCATACCTCTTACCAAGCGTTGTTATAGCTATATGAGGAAAAGCTGTTGTCGATGGCTAGATGCTTCTAGGATCCCATGTTCCACAGATACGCCTTAGCGGATGCCGGCTAAAATCTCCCGACGGCAGTCTCGCTCGTCTGTCAAAATCGGTTCCTGTGCAATACCAGACAGCACACGAGCCTCAGGTTCAGCCTGTATGCATATTCGCACTCCGGTCCGTGGCTTTAACACCAACCTTCAAGGATTCTGCCAGGGGCTATATATCGGTAATGTAGTACAAGGCTTTGAATTATAAGATTTCTGATCTCCAAGTCGGAGAATACCAGTAGGTCTCGCGTCAACGGGAAATTTGGGCCAGTATTGTGTCTGTTTTCAAGAATAATTGCACACGTCACTCCTTGGTATCCAGTCCAAGAAGCTTTGATATCCCGTGATTCTAACATTTTATCCCTTCCAAGGATCTTGTGAGTTTCGAGTTTACAGAACAAGACGCAGCGTTCGGAAGTTAAAGGCGTCGTCCCGCAATCCCGATCGGTGGCCAGAGATATACCCCAGCTTTTTTTCTGCAATTGTTGGAAGCACGAGATCGCCCAGACTTTCATCTGTTTTCTTATTAGCCTGAAGTGTCAGGATGGCACATACATCGGCACCTCCCTTGGGTTCAAACAAGGTAATATAAATCTGCAACAGCTGGTGCAACACCGTGTGCGTGGATTGCGTAATATCTCTTTATTTCAAGCAATCTATGACCGAGTATGACCGTGATTTAACAACGTTATTGTTTTTTTTGTTGACTGGCATTTACTTAGATCCCAGGTCCTACGGGCAAAAACTTTTCAAGTATTTGGGTAATTGCTGATGAGCGACAGTCTGACGAGTGAGATGAAAGAAAATAGGTCCTCCGCAAGCGTTCGAGCTCCAGTACACATGCCGAGGCAAGTTGACTAATATTTTTGCGGTCGGCCGCTATCAATCGGCGGAGGCGTTGAAAACCGTATTATTAAAGTCTGGGACATATGGGTTTGGGAGATACGATCGTACGTGCACGCAGTAAAAAGCCATTCACGATGGGAAATAACTAAGATTCTTCTTAGCGCTTAGATAAATCTCCCGGAGAACACCGAAATTGAAGAGGTGGGTGTTGGATTCTTTGAAGATGATGGGGCTAAAAATCATAGCTGGGACCCAAAAGCACATCTTGAAAGAAAAGCAGATTAGGTAGATACGGGGAGCGGTCAAGTCGGCTAATTAGCCATGTGGTCGATGACGAAGTCCAAGTTGTATTCTTAGGACAATACAGAATATAGGACGGGATGAGGTATAATTTGTATGTTAGTCGATTTATTGAAACAAATCCTAAAGCGCCACTTCCATAGAGAGCAAAAGCATCTATTATAGTTCTAGCTACAGACTGCTAAATACACTAATTGATGTAAATTTTAGGAGTTAAATATCTGCAAGCTGTATCTAGAACGAAAAAAAGATCGGATGAAGAAAAAAGAAGCAAGCGAGTGTTAGCAGATCCTCAAAAGGGAAGCCAAACCGATATGCATATGAACTTTTAGCGGGAAAAAACGAGGGACGACAGTGCTAAGGATATTTTAAAGAACGAAGAAACAAAATTTGGGCCCACCGGCTGGATAGGACAAAAGCAATTGGTGCAATTTGGATCGGTGGAGGCAGCTATGAGTTTTCGGATGCACATATCATATCTCCACTAGGATAGACAAGGCTAGTGTTGTAAAGAAAGAGGAAAAAGAAACCATGTGAATATACCACTATCATCTGCATGCCTCAAATGTAGAGGAAGTATTGCAATAGAAAGACAGGTTAGACATAATAGTAATCACTGTTATATCTACTACCGTTATACCCCATCTGGCTCCTCACCCCCCTGTTCATCGGATACCCATCTCTGTCTTCGTCAAAAATCGGAGAAGGTGAACGTCCCCTAAGAGGCCTATTCAACCATCTCGACGGACCGGGAATATTCAACCCCCCCAAGCCGCCGTAGGCTCCCCCGTTCCTCACATGTTCGAGCGAAATGTGCACCGTGTTTGAAGAATTCCCCGCTTCGTCACGGACGCCCAATTCCCGTTGCAACCGTCGAAGCTTGGACCATGCCTCGCAAGGCGCCACCATGATGAACTTTACCGACTCGGCGTTCTTGTGGAGATCCTTGAGGTGTCTTCCCGCGGATTCGCAGTGGCGGTAGGATGGGCCCGTGAGAAAGTGGCGGGTGGAGTAGGAGTACGGAGCGTTCTGATTGGTTCCGTAGCGGAAAAACTGGACGGAGATTTCGTACATGTAATCATCTTGTGGATTACCTGAGCTGAGATAGGTGTAGCCTGAGTCTGGATATGAATTTATCAAGTGGATTGAGATTTTTTGGGGTTCAGTTAGCTTGATCAATTGAGAGAATTTAATGGGTATAGCGCGTGGAAGTGCTAAAAGGAGATTAAAAGCAGAAAGAGGTTACTAACCATCCAAACGAGCAAAGTCGCTGTCACCGAGGCGTTTGACAGTAATAGCCTTGACGTCGGATAATGAGATGCGGGTCTCAGCGATCGATTCGGAGCGAATGCCGGTTCGATAAGGCGAACACCGGGAAATGGGAGTGGAGTGAACCCGATCCAACCGGATCCCTAAGAACGGCATGATCCCCGAGGACCCCTCCCCGGTATCAAAGGTAGCAGTGAACCGGGTCCCGGGTGGGATGATTTGGGTCAGATCATGTTTGGTTCTTCCGAAATCTTTGGTGAACCTGAGTAATTTGAGATAGCTCATATTGGAGGTGGGGAGGTCGTCATCGATGGTTTGACCATAATCGCGGAAAGGGAGGAACAGGCATCTGAAAATCTCTCTGAAGCGGTAGACAGCAGCGGGTGATTCGGAAGTCAAATTGTATCTCTCGAACGAATAGTCGTTGGCCAAACAGCCCATTCGGGTGCGAGAGCGTTGCATGATCGTTTGTTATAAGGCGATTTCAGTCGCGAAAGTAAGGGAAGTATCCGAGCTGAAAATATCTGACCAAGAGAATATTTATTCGCTAGTTTATTACGTTGAGAATTGAATGCTAGGAGCTGGCAAAACACTGGATCGATCGACTGGATCGAGTGAACGAGCCAGTGTATGCATTATTTATAGACTTACTCTGGAGGAATTCTGCCAGCAAATCGTCATGATTAGGTATGGTGGTACTGACGTAGATGGATAGATGATGGATTTGTGGAATACAATAGAACAGTGCAGCCGGGGCTTGTTGACTAAAGTTTGGAGCGTGTAACGTTAGGAACGGCCAGTTTGATAGCGGCATTGTTTGCTACAAGCATATTATGATGATAGACTCATGAGCGGCTGATGCTTAATGTTATGGCCCTATAACATCCCAGTTATGAAAGCCTTGTGCGGCGTCGCTTATCGACAGCCCTAGTGGTTACTTGCAGATGAGTTCGTCCGTGTAACCTTGCTCGTCATCGAGCTTCTAGAAGGATCAGAGTTTCAGTGATAATACAGGGCCTTGAAGTTTGCATTAAGACCCGGAGGCCAATTCTTTAACATAAAACCGTCATTTCGTGCGGAAGAAGAGATAAGAAGTAGCTCGTGAGCTTGAATTCTGAGGCAGCTTGATAGCGAAAGGACATGGTTGTGAATGGCTGTGGTATAGCCGCATTGTTTTTAATATGGATTTCATTGGCTACCGGGAAGACCATTGTTTGAAAATGAGTAAATGCTAGTCATTTGCATATCTCCGGACTACTTGTCTACAGATACGAACTGAGCGATGAAGAGCTCTTGGTTTGCGAGCTGATGGTCACGAAGTCGGTATCATGTCAATTTGATGGTCTTATATCAGAAGATAGCTGCGCACGTTATTGAGATGAATATGAAACCCATATTGTTCGTCAGTTGCAAGAGCCCCGATGACCAAACCCCGTCCATCTGTCATTTGCTGTCGCATGTTAGCACTGGTCTCGTTGTTGTTGGCACTGTTTCACAGGCATTCCTTCGAATTATTTGTCTGTAAACCAAACGCTGACCGCAAAGGAATTGTTGGATATTTTGCGTTGTCGGCTCATCGCCAAAAATCGCCAACAAAAAAATAAAAGAACACCAAAAGACAGCGACATCTGCACTTCGACGTCACTTCACCAGCATCCCAATCGCCAGAAGAAACCTCCACAATGCCGACCGAATACACACGCTTTCCCATTGCAAGCTTTGTGCTTGAGCCCTAGACTTTACTCCCTCGCTACAAAGATTGCAAAAACATTCCACAGTGCTACCAGCGCGCGCTTCTGCTCAGACGGTCACGATGCTTTCATCCACTAAACTCAACCACCTAAAACTTCAGTACCTCCAAAATGCCTCGCAGTCCCTCTTTCCGTCGTCGCCGGCTGTATCCGCCCACATCTCCATCAAATTGGCCAATCTTGCGACTGCGACAAACATTCAGCTCTCAGAGTCGACGTGGCGCAAAACCTGTGCTGCCTGTGGATACGCCCTGGTGCCCGGGTGGACTGCTTCGGTGAGAATTAGGGGTATCGGCGACGACGCTGCAGGAAAATACGGGAAACGGAAAAGAGAGGAACGGCAGGAAGAGACGGAGGATGTAAAGGCAACTGCTACGGATGCTGTACTTTCCAGTACGGATTCCAAGGTATTGAAGAGGGCTTCACAGCGTATGAGAAAGAGAGGGAAGAGGACCAGAGGGAAGAAACACGAGCGGGAGAAGACGGAAGGGAAAGAAGAGCCTGCTATCTCGCTATTACCAGAGTCTCAAGCGGATGACGGCGCTGCCTTGAAACTACCATCCGCAGGAAAACCTAAAAAATCCAAGACACCTATCGCAGAGAAAGAGCCGCGTATAATATATGCATGCAAGATCTGCAACCGAAAGTCTATACAATCGCTACCAATCAAACAGATAGCATTAGGCAAGGATAAATCGGTGGAAGCGGTCATCAACGAGAAAACCACCACGAAGGAGCAGTTCGAAGCTTCCAAGGCGACCTCAGCGACCCCTGCTGCTGTGCAAATAGCTGCCGTGGAACAATCGACGGCGTTGCCAGCTACAAATTCGACGGCTAAGAAACGGGCAAAATCGCGAAAGAGCACATTATCAGAGATGCTAGCGAAAGAAGAGGCTAATAGGTCCGCTGCGAACAGTGCTACAGGATTCGGACTGGATTTGATGGATTTTATGAGAACGAGCTGAGATTTACGTCACTACGGACAGTTATCACAAGTTCGATTGACTGCTGTAAGATATGAGATGTTGATACATTGCTGTGGAGAGCACATCATGGACAACTCAGCTGCAGATATGCTGTGCGCCGCGTTATCTCTGCTGGAATATGGCACCTGGAAGCATGCTTCAAAACCCCCTAAACGGGCGTACATGCATCAACAGTATGCGAATGGGAGCTGGCCAGGTTTCCGGTTGGGTTCATCACTTATCGGGATTGTGTAACCTACCTCCTTGCATTGCAGGATGCTTGTATGCGGGTTCGAAGGTCAGGGAAACGGGTGGGCACTGAGAGCTTTGACTGATGGCGGGATCCGTGTCGAGTTTGTTACCAAGCCGGACGAGCGTTTTACAGACGATTGATATCTTATTTTTGGTCTTGCGGAATTACATTTTCGTGCTGCAGCAGCGGCGGCACAGGTGCTCGAAGCAAGGGGACAGCGGAACGATATTGGCTGCTGCCACGAGAGCTCCTTTGAACCTTTTACCACCCGTTGAAACTGTTTCCGATTGTCTCCACGGCGCGTTAGAAATGAAGCTGCGCCTGAAGGTCGGATCCCCTTGCCTAATGGCTTTGCCGGTTCATTGATAAGCTGGCTCCAATTTGGCCGAAGCACTTTGTTAATGTTCTGTGTGTGTGATGGGAGCTTGGTCGAGGCCGCTAACCGGAAGTGGCAATCGTCGCAGCACAAAAACTTTAAAGCTGTGAGTACTCCGGCCGGACACTAGGAAGTTTCGAACCCCGCATCCCACGGACCTCCACAAGCATCAAGTGGGAGGCTTTTTTACACTGCATTTGGAACTTTGTTTTTGTGGAGATTGGAGCACAGGTTGTCTTTAAATTGTATGTTTTGCGGAGTACCCATTGGCCCTAGATTGTAAGCTGTATCATAGCAAGACCTTTTTTTTTTTTTTGTTGAGATCCGGAGCTACTAGAAAGTGAGCTCGTCACGATTACTGTATCGGGATACTGAACAGGGACTTACCCGAGGTTGAAATATGGGATCTCGACGAGCTGTCAAAATCTCTTGCTCTTTGGTTAGATTAATAGAGCGATCTTCGATACTGCCATGCACATCATATCGAAGGGCCGGGTCTGGAATGAACTCGAGGACCCACAATTGGAGCGACGGGTACAAAACTTGCTGGGCCATGTGAGCGGTCGAAACGAAAAGGGTGTCGTCACGAGGGTATCAAACCAGAGACATTTTTTCTCCATTGCCCCGCATTTTCGGAGATGTATGTGAAGACTGCTCAAGCTCGCTTGCTTGCTGACATGCCGGGCAATGTCCAATTGTCAATTGACGACCATGGTAGTAAGCTAATGGCCTGGAGGTGCGAACGGGGGATGCGAGTGAGATTTTCGATACGATTCGTACCGTTCAGCCAGTGTCACCAGGGGATATCGCAGCGATAGGAACCCACAAAGTGCCCTTGGCGCGAAGAGACCTTCCACTTGACCGACATGTCCGCAGTGACGGAAGGGGCAACGATGGGCCGGGATAATGGCGGCAAGCGAAGGGAATAGTGCATCGGACTAGCGTGCTTCCAATGCATCGTTCATCGTGGTGGGTGGTAGTGGTGACCAGTGGTGGTTACCTGAGGCTATGGATGGCAGGGGAGCTGTGTGCCAACCAGGCTCGAATAACCATGACATCGAGTTCCCCGATCGAGGTGGACGGCTCGCCTCTTGATGCAGCTGCGGGATGTTTTTGCTTGATAATTATTGATAATATCCTCGCCGGCTCGCCCGATGCTGCAATCGTCGCTGGAGTATAAGTTCTGGCGGTCGCCCTTCCGTCTTTCTTTTGAGTTTCATCATTCATCTCATCCTTCATTCTTCTGTCAACATCCAACCATTCAGATACCCCACAGTACAGTACATACCACTCACACATTCTTCCACAATGACTTCGATAAGCTTGGAGACTCCCGTCACTGGGAAGTACGAACAGCCAACCGGCCTGTAAGTCTTGTTCTTCTTCCTCACTGTTGCTCTGTCTTTGCGGAGACTTTTCGCGGGGTCGTGGTTTTTTCGGCGGGCATGCGAGCTGTTCGTTCGGTTAAGCACAGCTCGCTCCCCCGCAGTTCGGCTGGCTTGCCACCCAACCTACCCGAACATTTATATATTACCCCTCTCCTACCGTGGGAGTCGTATTTAGCCTGTAGACGGACGTCGCTAATATGCATCGGCATTTAGGTTTATCAATAACGAGTTCATCAAGGGAAAGAACGGCCAGGAGTTCGAGGTTATCAACCCGACCACCGAAAAGGTTATCTGCAAGGTCCACGAGGCCACCGAGGAGGATGTTGATATCGTACGTCTCTAATCCTTCTACGATGATACTTGCGTGATAAGACCGGTAGCTAATGGAGAAACATGTAGGCCGTCGCAGCTGCGAGAAAAGCGTTCGAGCCCGGCAGCGCATACAGAAGCCTGTCCACCGCCGCTCGCGGCAAACTCCTACTCGATCTCGCCGACCTCTTCGAGAAACACATTGACACCCTCGCCTCGATTGAAGCTCTCGACAATGGCAAGAGTATAACAATGGCCCGGGGAGACGTTGGTGCCTCCGTTGGATGTCTGAGATATTACGGCGGCTGGGCCGACAAGATCCACGGCAAGATCATCACAACCCAGGAGGGAACCTTCAACTACACAAAGCGAGAACCAGTCGGTGTATGCGGTCAGATCATCCCGTGGAACTTCCCATTGCTCATGTGGGCGTGGAAGATCGGTCCAGCCATCGCTTGCGGTTGCACTCTCGTTCTCAAGACCGCTGAACAGACCCCCCTGAGCGGTCTCTACGCTGCACAACTCTGCAAGGAAGCTGGCTTCCCACCCGGTGTTGTCAACGTTATCTCCGGCTTCGGCAAGACTGCCGGTGCCGCTATTGCTTCGCACATGGACATCGACAAGGTCGCCTTCACCGGCTCCACCTTTGTCGGCCGCTCCATCCTCAAGGCCGCCGCCTCCTCCAACTTGAAGAAGGTCACCCTCGAACTCGGTGGCAAGTCCCCGAACATCGTCTTTGAGGACGCTGATATCGACGAAGCCATCTCGTGGGTCAACTTTGGTATCTTTTACAACCACGGACAGTGCTGCTGCGCCGGCTCGCGTATATACGTCCAGGAGAGCATCTACGACAAGTTTGTCGAGAAGTTCAGGGAACGCGCGGCCAAGAATGTTGTCGGCGACCCCTTCCACGAGAAGACCTTCCAGGGACCGCAGGTCAGCCAGCTTCAATACGACCGCATCATGGATTACATCAAGATCGGAAAGGAGGAAGGTGCCAAGGTTGAAATTGGCGGTGAGAGGCACGGTGACGTTGGATACTTCATCCAGCCAACCATCTTCTCAGGTGTCAAGAATGATATGAAGATCATGCAAGAGGAGATCTTTGGACCCGTGTGCGCTATCGCCAAGTTTAAGGATATCGACGAGGCTTTGGCTATTGGTAACGATACCACCTATGGTCTCGCTGCTGCCGTCCACACCAGGAGCTTGAACACTGCCATCAAGGTTTCCGATGGCTTGAAGGCCGGAACTGTAAGTTGAATATGATGTTTTTATTCATTTCGCGACTGGGAATGATTTACTAATTCGATGCGATATCTAGGTCTGGGTCAACCAATACAACATGCTCCATTGGTCTCTTCCATTCGGTGGATTCCGCCAATCCGGTATCGGCCGTGAATTGGGCAAGGCTGCTCTTGACAACTACACCCAGGTCAAGACCGTCTCCATCAACATGAAGGGAGCTTTATTCTAAATGCGAACCTTTCTGGGGAACAAAATAAATAATGTTTAGGAAAGCAACGTAATGAGAATTCTTTTGATATTCTTCATGTCTGGATACTGTCATGCACCAAAAAAAGTATTCGTTTTTGAATGACTATTGGCTGTTTTTGAGAGCAGTCGGTCTCGTTTCCTTTTTTTTCTTGGGACTCTTGGGCGTGGATTACCTTTCAGCACGTACTGCTTTATGAAGCCTTCCTTTTTTTGTGAAGCTGGCTAGGAATATTGGAATAGCAAAAAGCTAATGCCGCAGCCTATCTGCGAGCGAGGAACGAATGGAAGAATTATGCCTTTCCAAAACCGTGTCCAGATTTTTCGTTACCGTGCAAAACTAGAAGATTCCTCGGCATTAAGATGCGGATATCGTAGAGTGGAGACGTGATCTATCCTGCATTGCCTCTGGCGCTTAGTAATTACCCGTTTGCCGAATTCCATGATGCAAACTATGGACTCGTATATAATTTATAAGAAGCATAGGTTTTTATACATCCCCCTCGAAACCCTGCCTTTTCCTTCATGAAAATCTAAGAATTCACCCCATTGATCCCCCTGGCTGATTTGTTCTCCCTCCATTTGAGCAAAAACCATGAGCAACATCCCACCTACCGTGCTCTCCCTCAAGGACCTCGAAGCGAAATGCTTGGAAACGCTGGACCCCATGGTCCGTGACTACCTCTACGACGGCGCCGAAGAAGGCCAAACCATCCGTGAGAACCTCGAGGTATGGGATCGGTGGCTGGTCATCCCACGGATGATGCGCGGTGAGCACTTCCCTCCCCGCCTTCCATTGATAAGAATTCCGAGTTTCGGTTGGGAAGCAAAAAATGCAACAAAATCCCAGCTTACGAGTTACTGCTATCCGAATATATAAAAACATACATGCCCAATGATGAAAACGTAAACTAGTAAATAAATAACTGATACGAAAAAAATTTAAACCTAGACACCAGCACCGTCTCCCTCACCCCTCTCACCCGGCAATTCTCCAGCGGGTCGTGGACCTTACCGGTAGGAATAGCCCCGTCAGCGATGCAACAACTCGCTCACGATGCTGGTGAGAAGGCTACCGCGGAGGCGGCGAAACGTGCGGGTATACCCTTCGCGTTGTCCACGTTTTCCAATTATTCGCTCGAGGAGGTGAAGGAGGCCGGGGAGGGCAGCGCGGTCGCGTTGCAGATGTACATGCTGGAAGGGAGGAGGGATTTGAACGCGGAGTTGTTGGGGAGGGCGGAAGGTACGTGTTTCTCTTCTTCTTTTTTTCTTTCGAAGGATTGTACCCTTGGGAGGATGGATGGGGAGCGTAGATGGAAGAGAGAAGAGGGAAAGTCTGGGATAATTTGGCTGATACATATATGTGCATCTATGTATATAATCACAGCCGCTGGATACAAGGCCGTGATTTTAACCATCGACTCACCGGTACCCGGTAACCGCCCCGGTCTGATAAAATCAAACTTTGTCATGCCGAAGCGCATGCGGTTCAAGAATTTTTCTGAAGATTTCGGCGGGCCGTTGGATCAATCCGTCGTCGAAAACATCGAAAACATCGAAAACATCGAAACCGAGACCACCGCATCATCTTCTTCCTCATCCGCTCCGAAAAAGAAGAGAAACCAACTCCTCGTCGACACCTCGATAAGTTGGGAACGGGATATGACATGGTTGAAAGAACACACAAAGCTGGAAATATGGGTCAAGGGTGTCCTGCACCCGCTGGACGCCGAGGAGGCTATCCTGCACGGCGCCAGGGGGATAATAGTATCCAACCACGGGGGTAGGCAGTTGGACGGGTGCATATCCGCGCTCGATGCGTTACCTTTGGTGGTCAAACAGGTGAACGGACGGGTGCCGGTGCACGTTGACGGAGGGGTCAGGAGGGGCGGGGATGTGTTCAAGGCCTTGGCGCTGGGGGCGGATTTTGTGTGGATCGGGAGGCCGATATGGTGGGGGTTACATCTGGGAGGGGTGGAAGGGGTGGAGTGGGTTATCGCGACGCTGGTGAGGGAGTTTAGGGTTGTGATGATGCTGATGGGATGTAAGGGGATCGGGGATATCAAGAGGGAAATGGTGGTGTCGAAGAATGGGCTGCTGAGCATGGGGGGTTACGGAGGGTATTAGAGGGGGTTTGTAGGGGCATATATACTTAGGTTTAGGCGGTCTATTTGCGGGTGGTTTAGATTTTATAGATTTGAATAGATCAATTCGTTTCTAGAATAGAATATGGTATCATGGCACACTCTATTAGGTCTTGATATCTTTAGACAGCTCAATTACAATACCATGCATCTGTATCGCTATGTATACGAGACTAGCTATGTATATGAGATCTTTCAAATATCTGTATTCATCAGAAAAGTAAAGGCTAAGCGGTGAGGTTTCTATCAAGCGGATTCCTTCTTTTCCTTCTCCTCCTTCTCCTTCTTTGCCTTCCATAGCACTTGAATTTCCGCTAAATCTTCGGCGTTCAGGCCCTGGACATTATCCCCACCCTCCTCATTGTTACAGGCATCCGCGTTGGCCAGATTCGGATCCCTATAGATTCCATGATCATCCTGCGCCTCCTGCAATCCCATAACATGCTTCCTATCCTCCGCTGCGGTAATATCAAACGGCAACGCATCCTGTTCAACCGCGGCCGTCAAAACATCGTCGGGCACGCGCCAAAGTACGTGGCTGTAAGTGAACGGCAGCCCGTGAAGCCAAACACCTTGGTACTCGTTATCCTCGTCATCAGCCTTGGAATGATCGTAGGCGCGATCGAAATACAGGACGCCACCGAATATCTGAGCTTCGGCCCAGAAGCCGACGGCTTTGAGGTCAAATATGTTCTTCCAGGGTTTGGAGGCGTAATATTGAACGTGAGCGACGAAGGGGTAAGGAAGGGGTAAGAAAGAGTCGAGCTTGGCTTCTGTCGGTGGGGGGAAGCTGGTGGTGTAGATGTCGATGGCGACGGCGTGGATCGCAGCGGCGATTATCTCGAGGAGGCGATGTTGTTTGTAGGAGGAGTCTGCGGGGGCGGAGGAGTATTGTTCGAGGATCTGAAATATATCCGTGTTAGTCGAATACTCATATTTATGATTTATTGCAATAGTATCAATTGATATCGACGCGAGGAGTGTACGAGAAACGAACCCTTTCGTCGATTTGCAAATTCTGCAGGTCGAATGCATCAACTGCTTTGGAGTACCTTTTGAGTACCGAGGTCGACACGGGCGGCAGCGGGTCGAGGGAGGTGGACCAGCCTTCAGCTTCGGCCGAAAGATCAGGACCCTCGATCAGGTTTGGCAGGCAATGCTGGGCCGCGACGGACTTCAGGATCTTGGTTATAGCTTTGGTCGCGGTCTCGAGATCTTCTGCGGGGAGAGAGCTGAGGGGCTTCTTGTTCTCGCTCTTGTAGTAATGGTACAGCTCGACCTCAGCCTCAGCGGCGGGGCTGCTGCCGGTCTCGACGGCTTCTGTGGACATTGTGATAGTTTTTGAGTATTTTGCGTTGGTCAATTGAGTCAATTGCGAAGGCCTACAGCTCGAAATGATATCAATTCGATGGAGATAGCCAAAGGAGGGAGCTAAGGGTTATTTAATTTAAAGCGTGTCGAGGGATCTCGAGTTAGCCCCGCAGCGAGCATAGATAGCTCCGGTTATATTAATTAAGGGACTAGCTGCTGGTAAGCTCCTGCTCGTTCGGCCTTCGGCCTGTGGGTGTCTTTGACGTGGCTAGCTGCAGCGAACATGCACCGTTCCGCGAAGGGTTTAGTCTCCTCGGAATGCAACAAAGTCGCCATCTCGCGACATTTATAGCGACGGGCTGAAATGTTTAAAGCATTCTATTTCGGGTTGTATATATTATTGAATTACGGTATGGAGGCATACCTCTCTCGCTTACAGGTAATACTGTCGTCCTACAATATCCTTTGTGATTACGTGTAATATATGTGAGCTCATGTGCAATATTGCAATATACTTTGTTAGGATTGCTTGGATATGTCCACTGAAGTCGATGCTCATGGTAGTTGGTAGTAGCCGGACTATCCCTTGCCTCTAAACCACGCTATCATGGATTAAATTCATTAGCAAATTTTTCACGGGAGGCGCTACTGAGCTGAATGGCTAAATTAATTTTGAGATATCCTCTTTTGCAGATATCTAACTAAATTTATAAAGCTGGCTGCGGGTGTCGTTCTATAGATCTGGGAGGACAAATGACTTATCTTGTAGAAAATCGATTCGCAAATTCGTGGCTTCATTAATATGCTGAAGTCATGAAATTATGATTAATCATATGGTACTAGTGTAGTTTCTTCGCTCCGTCGTAGAACCTGCGTACTATTGATTAAAGCTACACCGCATATTCTTCTCTGTGAACCGCACCACAATAAAGATAACATAGAACTCGTGAGCATCGAGATTATTTCATTCGGTAATAATAAGAATCTATAAGATTACTCATTGTAGCGGCTCTAGCTTGAATAAATTTATAAAACATCATTGAAACCATGGGGCGTCTTTGGTTCTCGTTTTAGAGTGGGACCATGCAGGTTAAATTACATTTATACAGCTTTAATATAAGCTTTCTTAACATCCAAATGAACATGATGAATGTAAGTTTGGAATTGCTTGGTAGCATAGTCTGTTTCCTATGTCGCATTTCGCATTTTGCGTTTGACCAGCTGTAATATTCTAGTTAGCTGTTGTATGTTCATGGATTGGTGGCGAATAATTTAGATTTATATATCTAGAAAATTCTAGAGGGTTCTAAATGCCGGTGACCTAGCAAGTCGATAGCTTGATCAAATGGCCTGTATTAATATTCTACTGTTGATTTGGAAATTAAGGTATAACGGCATATGCATGTGACCTGGCTATCAAAGTTCCTATCAGTCGACTTCTCAACACTTCGAACTCTAGCTATTACCACCAAAATCTTTATCGTATCTGTTAACCAGTGATAATATTTATCGGTAGTAGTATTAATTTGACAACTGACAAGGCTTGTAGAACTGTGTAATATAGCCCGATGATTCTCTAGATGCCGCCACTGCACACACACAGCATCGATCCGGCAACTACGATGACGTCTGGTCAGGCCAACAATCGTGTAGAATTGAAACCTCGAAGAAATCACCACTAAAAACAGGCTAAATGTAAATACTAAAATAGAAGCCCAACGTGCAAGCGTACATATGCGTACCTTGCATGACCTCGAGGAGGCCTGGTTGTATTTAATTAAAAATCGGTCGAGGGGTGACGGGATCAGGTGGGGACGGCGTGCGGTGGACATGTGTTGCGCAGATGGCAACGCACGTTCCTCAGCCGTTGGCGGCGGAAGGCTTGCGTGGAGCTAACCAACAGGACCTTCCCCGGACGGTATAACATATCTCGCATCGATGCCATGATATCACGGATGACTGTTCCCTCCTGATGGTAAACTGTGAGTTACAATTTCTAATCGGATCCAAAGTATCTCTCGCTAATGCTATCCTTCGCTGTCACAGTCGCTCAGATGATACCGCCGCAACCCGCTCACCGCCCACCACAGCCTTACCTCACGAGACCGCAGCCCTGGCACCTCTACCACGCCCTCAATCCTTCATCAACCTTCGCTCCCACTTCCGCCGTGGCTTGAATCTCGTCCGGACTGTCTTCCCACCGGGATCCTTTCGCCGAACTATACTCCCTCGCTTCCTCCGTCCCAAAGGAACACGACATCTTCCATTTTTGCACGAAACTCTATCGCAGAGATTGCACAGACGTATATTCAACTACATCGCCACCGGGCAGAACAACCGAATTCTCAGAAGACACAAAGCGGTATCGAGACGGCTCACCGCTCCTCCCGTATCAAAACTAAAAAGGATGGCGCAGGGTCTGAGCTCCTGGGTCAACCCGCAGGCCTACATTGACAGCTACCGAAACTCGGCCCCGCAACCGCCTCGGGAACCAGGTGCTCGACGGGCAAAGATCGCTGGAGCTCTGAGGGCCGCGAACGAAGCTCGACAGAGTTACATTTCAAACTACTACAAAGGGAGAGATGATCCCGACCAGATGATTGCCAGCTCTGCTTCCCGGCAGAGCGGGGAGTGGACGGATCGTGATATCAAACCCACCGGAACGGAGGAGATGGTCCTTTTCCCCAGCTATGCGAGACGGATCATGGTGAAGAAGAAGAAGAACAGATCGGATGACGGGACTGAGTATCATGACACGCCGAACCCGCCGGAGAGTGTGACCCTCGCGGAGATTGACGTTCGAGGTTGGATATTCGAGCCGCCGTCGAACGTGCTGACGAGAAAGAACCGGTTCCTGATGGGCGTCGCGAGGCAGTTGTGTGGACTGCCGGCGCAGGGGAGGGGGGTGACGGAAGAGGACAAGATGGCGGATATGGAAGCTGCGTCGGGGCTCGAGTCCGGGAGGTTGATTGTCGACGGATTGAGTGACGACGAGTCTGCGGGCTTGGGACCCTCTCGACCAGCTCGACCCGCGTCCGTGAGATCCCTATCGCCTTCGCCGGTACCGTCACCACGAGCGAGCTCGGTAAACTTGACGGGGCTGGGTGGATCGGATTCGGAGCCCACACCTGGGATCGTTAAGAAGCTGTCCTGGCGGGCGGCTGCGTACGCATCGAGCTACATGCAGCCGAAGACCGCGAGCACACCAGCGACGGGCTTGACATCAAAGGAACTAGACACGGCGCACGAATTCCTCAAGCATCGCATGTTCCACGTGATGGCTCGAGCTTCACCCAACATACCCGTAACTATATTCTTCTATAACGAAAAAAAATCCGAATCGCACACAATCACAACCGACGCCTACGGCCAGTTTGCCCTCCGGGCCGAGCTGAAATTTATCCCCACCGATCTTCGAGTCCTGGCATCGGAACGACTGAGCGTGACGGAAAAAGTTCGAATCCTCGAGTCGCATGGTATAAGCTTGATATCCGACATTGACGACACGATCAAAAACTCCGCCGTCACAGCCGGAGTGCGGGAGATGGCCAGAAACGTTTTTATAAGGGACTACAACTCTCTCACCATACCCGGCATCACGGAGCTGTACAACACGTTGGCATTCTTGGACGTTCCTATCCATTACGTTTCGAACAGTCCGTGGCAACTTTACCCTCTGATAAGGGAGTATTTCAAGGCGGCAAATCTTCCTAGCGGATCGTTTCATCTTAAACAGTACCAGTCTGTGTTTCAAGGGCTCTTTGAGCCTGTGGCAGATCGGAAGAAGGGCAGTCTCGAAAGGATCCTGCGAGATTTCCCCGATAGAAGGTTTATAATGGTCGGAGATTCTGGCGAAGCTGATCTGGAAGTCTACGTTGCTGTCGCTCTGGCCAACCCGAAACGGATCAGAGCGATTTTTATCAGAGATGTCACGACGAAAGAAGATGTTGGATTTTTCCAGGGCAATAATCTCAGCAATGCTACGTTGAGAGCGCAAGATACCGGCGACTCAGTCAAGCCACGGGTACAACCGAGAAGATCGGTCACGGTTGCGGAGCCAGCGCCTATGGCACACAAACAGGCCGTGCTGGAAGACAACCTTTTGGACTTTTCGAGCTCGGACGATGAAGAAGGGCCGACGGTATTGAAGCCGATGGAGGGGCACTCAATGTACCCGACATCATCACAATCTTCTCTGAGTCAAACATACGCTACAGCGCCATCGACCACTGCCACCGTGGTGGCCAGGAAGGCACCTCCACCCCTTCCCAAGAAGCCCGTGGATCTAAAGGGCAAAAAATTACCCCCCACGAACCACTATGGCCGCTCACCACCTCGTGCCACACCTATCAACATCAACCGGCCATCCCAAGACGACCTCCTCAACCTCTCGGAATCCCAAGATCTCGACCGCAAGCTCAAATCGGGATCTCCGCATTCACCTCCCGGGAAATCGCCCAGTCCGCCAAAAATCTGGAAAGAGGATTCGAACTCGATATTTGACAAACCGCGGAATTCTAGCTTGGCGCGTCCTTCCGCGGGTGCATCGTATTCTTCCCCCAATCTACCGTTACAGCGGGGAAGGGCTAGGGAGCACAGTCCGGGCGGGATTGACCCCCCGCGCTTCACGTTGCGTGCGCCTACGGATTCTGATAAATCGACCACGACAATCAGCAGGACTAGTTCTACGGCTAGCTCCTCGTTCGGACCTTCTCTCCAGCAGCAACAACAAGAGCAGCAGCAGCAGCAGCAAGGAGGTATAAACGCTGGTGGGAATGTGATCTATCAGAATGCAAGTGGGGCGACGAGCACTGAAACATGGGATCCAGCGAGTGGAATGGACAAGAAGGAGTGGTTATGGCGGCAGCGGTGGGAACGAGCCGCGGAGGCCTTGAAGGGGAAAGGGGTGTTGCTTATCAGTTGGAGAAAAGGAGGGGATATTTTGGAGACGGCGGTGAAGGTCGTGGAGGATGCGAAGAGGGAGATGGATCATCGATTTCGTTGAGGAGAGGCCTGTTTGTAAGGGTTGGTATATTGCATTTGTGTTATGACCTTGGTTTTGGGGATGCGGAATGTCTTGATAATGATCATTTGTACGGCGTTGTTCCTTCTTTTTTCGTATTGTAACGTTCTCGGTGGGTTGGTGGCCCTTCTGCGCTCATTTTCTTTTTACATACATATTCTTGGATGTTTTATATTGGAAGTTTTCTTTTTGGAGGGGCAGAGTCACTCGCTTTTTGGGCAGTTTTGTGAGCATCTTTTTGCTAAAAACTAAAATTACCACTACTACTTCATTACCGCTATCTTGGGATTTTACGAGCTACCGTTTTTATATATACAAGGGCTATCCCGAGATTCTTATGTGAGACAGAAATACAAGCATTTGGATTTGCAAGGCGGTTTTTTTGGTTTGAGGCTCTCGCTGTAGCCTGAGGTTTCGTATATTCGAAGAGTCTCTCGTACGACCAGATGGGTAGGAGACGAGCTATACGAAACAAGTTCTGGGAAAGAAGAGTGAAGGAAAAAAGCTACGCTCAAACGAGGTTAATGTGATACGGTAGATGGGGATCATCGCGCAGAGCGTAAGATCGAAATCCTGTCTGCACGTCCTTCATGCACATCCGTGTCATAAACGAACAACTACCCGCCAGAAACTCCGTGTTCCAACGGCCGAATACTTTACGCGGACGTTATCCACAGGAATAACGATGGTTTCTTTGTTCTTCCCCCAAATCTGCGATCGAAATATTATTTCGATCTTGATGAGAAAGAAAGAAACTAGTAGATTAAAAATAGTATGTAGAGAGGCTCATTCTTAAGATCTCCCAACCCTAAAGGAAAAAGATTTAAAAGCCCCCCTTCCCAACTGCGAACAAGGTCAGGGTAACCACGCCAGGGAAACGATAGCCCCCTGCTGTGACGCATGGTACCGGCAAGTTCCCATTTACGGCACCATAACGCGAAAAACAAACCTGCCACGCATAATCCCATCCGTGCCTATTTTCTTTCCTTTGCACCGATCCGGGCTGGATTCGCGACATCTCTTTGTGAGAAGGATCCGATGCGAGAGCTTAGAGCTTGTATGTGTTGGAGCATGAATTTTATTTCCCTCGTTCGAACCGTTTTATGATCCTCGAGGGCTGCAAAATAAAAAAAGGATCGATGGAGTGCCTATAGTAGCATCTGGTCCGGGGAAGAAAAGGTGCGGCAGATCGATGGGAATTGTGATATCATGCGGTGGGTCATATTTGGTGGGCCTGTTTTCGGTAGTCGGGAGGGACGCCAGGGTACATCCATGGACGTAACTGGAGTCAGCCCCAAAAAGACACATCCGGTACATGATCTCCAGGTGCAGTTGGCATTGATTGTAACTGTATCCACGGCTAGTCAACTGGAGAAAAAGCGGGAGAAAAATCTGAGTAGTTTAGAAAAGATGGATAAGAAGATGCAAATGCGCTGGCGGCTTTTTTATTTAGTTCTTTTTTCTCTTCTTCTCGTCAAAATACAATTAAAATTTGAGCTTCTTTTCTCTAATCCTCGCGTGCAACGTATCGATATAATCGCATTGGGAGAAAGAGGAAGCTGCTTTGTGGACCGCTGTTTCGGTTTACTGCTAACCACTGGTTATAATTTTCGGAATTACCAGGATAGCTAGTAAAAGAGAGAGCTCAAGGCACACGACCCGCGGTAGTGATTAATTACAATCCTTTCGAATTTGAAAATTTTCGACGTTTTTTAAAACGAAAAGTTGGCTAGGGCTGACATTCCCCGTGTCTACTATTCCGGTGAGTAAAAGTATTTTCTATTGTTTAAAGATTACTAACCACTCCTTTTGGCCCTGTTCCTCCGAAAGGGCATCCCGTGTCGAATATAACGAGAAAGCTGACCCGAAAGAGCGCCGGCCAGTGCGAGCGAACGTTTCGATACCACACAGCCAACGCAGCGCCCCTTCGAGAGCATTTTCGCACCGCCATTTCCGGCCTTTCCCACCTTCGCAGAATCTTTTTCGCATTCGGCCATATCACCCTCGTCTCCCCTCGTCCCCCTCGTATTCCACATACCTTATTTTATATCCTTAAAAAAAAACAATTCTCCAATCGAGGTGACCAAAAAACCAACGAGCAATTCGAACCGAGTACTCAACCGTCGAAGCGTAAACAAATATATAAACCTTTAATCCCGTCCCTGAGCCGTCAAGATGTCCTACCCGCAAGAGAACAAGACTTCCTACCCGGATCACCAGCCGCAGCAGCAGTACGGATACGGCCAACCCTCCGGTCCTTCGTCCCCTCCGCCAAACTACCAGCAGCCGGCATTCACCAACCCGGACCATCACCACCAACAGCCTCAACAGCAGCAGTACCAGCAGCAGTACCAGCAGTACGCTCAGGAACACCAGCAGTACCAGCAGCCCTACCAATCTCCCGCTCCGATATCAGCCGTGCAGTCACCGCAGCCGGTTCATCAGCAGTCCTTTCAGCAACAGACGCCGCAGGAGCTGCCGACGATGGAGCAGAAGGGTATATACAGCCAACCCGATGGGAAGCCCCTTCTGTGGGAGCACGGCATGTGCTCGTGTTTTGGGGATATGGGAAAGTGTACGTGCTAGCATTCTCTCTATTCTACATCAAAAGGACCTGAAAATGGGACAACAGAGCATATTTCTAACTTTTGAGTTTCTCGTTTTATACAGGCTGCCTGACCTGTTGGTGCCCGTGCATGACCTACGGAAAGATCCAGCACCGTCTCCGAAAGCGCGACATGTCGACCTATTCCAACTGCAACGGGCCCTGCTGGGGTTTCTGCGGTCTGATGTGTCTGTGCGGTGTGCAGTGGGTGCTGAGTATGGTTCAGAGAGGGGAGATCAGGCATAGGTACAACCTGGACGGATCCGGACTCGGAGATTGCTGCAGGCATTTTTGGTGCGAGGTAAGTTTTTTTTTGTGGTATTCCTTCTGTGGACCTCTTCACTCGGATGGGGGGGATTTTTTATTTTGGATATCCGCATGCTAATTATTGGAAATGGTAGTGCTGCGCGCTTATCCAGGAAGATCGGGAGACAGAGACGAGAAAGGCGTTGTTGGTGCCGTCGCACCAGATTGGGTATCAGCAGCATGAGGGGATGCAGTATCCGGCTCGTTAAATCTGCCGTAAAAATTCGGGGATGGGGTTTCACGGTCGGGTTCAGGACTGAGGGAAACGGGCACCTTCTTTCTCTCTTCTCTCTACCCGGAATTCAAGGTTTTAAGAGGATATTGAACAGATCGCGAGAAAGGGGGGCGCTTCTGTACCTGCCCCGCGTCGGTATGCGACTCCGATACAGTATGCGACTCCTGATAATCGGCTCCCGTTTCCTCTTTCGGCTTGGGAAACTTGTAAGCTTGGCTCCCGCGTATGCATATGCGAGCGGGTGGGATTCTACTTTGGAGTAATGTAACATTTCTTTCTATATGGGGCTTTTCGAAACAAAATTATACACATATATCGGAAGCCAGTTGCTCTTTGGGAGGCGTTCTTGTGTTTTGTTGTCTTTTTTTTTCGGTTGTTTGATTCGGATTGTCAACTATCATTACGGGTACGATTCAAAACTTAATACTGGTGGCTCGAATAACCTTCTTCATTGTATAATTTGTGACAATCAAAATCACAATATAGAGCGTACTATATATCGTGCAGTACCAAATGCTTGTATATATGTAACTATCTACCACTTCTCAACAAAAGGCCTGATATCCAACTCCCAAGTCCACGCCGTTCTCGGCTGACTGTGCAAAGCCCAGTAAGTCTCCGCGATGGCGTCGGGATCAATCTTGCTGCCCTCGGGCGCGTCCTTCAACCACTCCTTCGTCCTCGGCGTATCGATCACCCCGTCCACGACGACGTGAGATACGTGCACCCCCTGCGGACCAAACTCCTTGGCCAACGACTGCGACAGCGAGCGCAGACCGAATTTACCGGGGGAGAAGGGTTGCAGGAAGGGATTGCCCCTCACGGATGCGGTCGCGCCGGTGAATATGAGGGTCGGAGGGTGGGTAGAAGAGCCCTTGACGGTTTTGAGGAGGTGAGGGAGGGCGGCTTGGGAAAAGATGAAGGCACCCAGGCTGTATTTATGATACTGTTAGATCTCATGATCGGATCGGAGAAGACGTGATGATGGATAGGTTAGAAATACGTACGCGCTACCATCAAATCCTGCTCTGAATTCGTCCGTGGTCTGCTCCAAAAATGGTTTTCGGGAGAAGCCACCGCTGACATTGTAGACGGCTGCGGCGAGAGGTTGGTCTGGGAACTTTTTGGTTATTTCTTCAAACGCGCTCTTGACGCTGGCTTCGTCTTTGATATCGACGGAGAGACCGAGGGCATTACCGCCGGCTTCGTTGATTTCTTTGGCGGTGGCTTCGTAAGAGGTGGGAGAGCGGGCGAGGAGGACGACGGAGTAGAGGGATGAGAACTTTTTAGCTACGGCAGCACCCTATTTTTATATAATGTTAGAATTTGAAGATAATCAAGATTATTTAAGCAGATTAGGAGTAAGGTATCACAAACAGTGCCTGGTCCGACACCAGCGATAACGGCGAGAGCTTTCTTGGTAGCCATGATATGCGAATTGGAGTTTCGAAAAAGCTTCTTGTGGTCGAATTCTGTTGTAAACTAGCGGTAACGATAGGAAATGATTTTGATATCGATATTCAAGCTAACAGAGCGGGGAAGTTTATATATACTCTGAAATATAACGGATCGAAGCGGGTCCACGAAAAAAAGTCGCAAAACCCAGGGTCAATGACGTTTTCTTATAGCTCTGTAGACGCGATTTCGGTAGCCCCACTTTTGGGACCCGCACGTTTTAGCTTAGTCAAGCTGGGGAAGCTTAAAAATTATACGCTCCGTTGGCCGATTGTTTGACAAATCGACCCGATTGCATCAGCCTGAGTCGATTGACTAATTGCGGGACCCCATCTTTCGGCCGGTAGACGGGACGAACGGCACAGCCGAAGGGACTACTATTGTTGCACTTGTTTCTGGGTATTACCGCGAGAAGATTACCTGGAGCTTTGCAATATATTCTGGAGGACGGGTCAAGCTAAAACGGTGAGGTTCAATGCGGTTTGGCCTCAGATTTTGGAATCTGGATAGCTGTACCCGAGACCGTCTGCACCTGCATACAATTGATTTGATTCGAGGTCAACTAACAACATGCAACACATACGGTTCTGGACTGACTGGTGGTTGTTGAACGCTTCAGAAGTTGGAATGGATATTGATTTTGAAGGGTCGAATACCGTCCGAGAGGAATTTACGGTCAAGATGCAGTCTTTGATTCGGAGAAATGGCCTCAAACCAAGCGGAATCTCCTATGTTCAGGATATCGAGAAGGAAAACGCCGAAGTGTTGCATTTTGGAGTCAAAATGTGTTGCGGCATCGACCAGAGATCGCTGGACCAAACGTGAACGAAAGATCAACTTGCTCTCAGCTACTTCTTCAACAACCTCATCAAGCAATCAGTCAAACGTGCCAGAAACGTCTCATTCCCCCTAGCTGGCATTCAGCTCATCGTCCATTCGATCAATGAGACTGGTGGCTCTACCGACCAAAAACTTGATCATCAGAGCGAGCAACGTTACCCGAAATAGGCTCAGATATCAAGCATATCGGACCCCGTTTGTTGCTGTCAAACATTGGGGACGGCGATGACTTCAATTTCAGTTAGTTTTTAACGTTCTTTGGTATTTCTCAGACACGGAGATGCTTCTACCGGTCTCATGAGAAGAACGTTTCTTTCTCCTCGGTTCTTTTGCTAACCCTCACGGTGATTCAGTCTCCATCGAAAATAATCTTATACCAGCCCAAAGATATCGAACAGAAATGGTACAGTTTCTGGGAGCGAAAAGGTTATTTTCGTCCGGTCAGTGATAATTTCCATCATGGGAAGCTGCGAGTTGGGGAGCGTGAGTTTGCAGAGCCTACCAACGGGTTGAATGGAAGCTCTACCGTCGGTCTTGAACCGCAGCCAGACAAGGACAAGCATATCTCTCAACCTCCCATCAATGCTGATATCGCTCTGAAAAAAATATTCTCCATCTTCACTCCACCTCCAAATGTCACCGGCGCCCTTCACTGCGGTCATGCCCTCGCGATCTCACTCGAAGACACATTGGTTCGCTACTACCGCATGCATGGCTTCAAAACTCTCTTCATCCCTGGCACCGACCACGCCGGCATCGCCACTCAAGTCATCGTCGAAAAGAAGCTCATCCGTGAAAAAAGCAAGACCCGTCACGAGATCAGCCGTTACAATTTCCAAAAAGCTCTGGAGGCATGGAAAGACGAGTACCGCGAGAAAATCATCTCCACGTTTCGTCGCCTTGGCGCATCGATAGACCGGAGCCGTGAGGCCTTCACTTTGGATCCGGTCCGCAACAAAGCCGTCTCTGAGGCCTTCATCCGATTACATCAGGCTGGTGTGATATACCGTTCCAACAGACTCACAAATTGGTGCCCTGCACTCCAAACCGCAATATCGGACCTCGAAGCCAACACGCTGCAGATCTCCGGTCTGACAGAATTAAAGGTCCCCGGCTATGCCACAAATGTTGAATTCGGTGTTCTGTACTACTTCAAATACGTCGTCGTTGATGACGATAGTGTTGTGACTTGGATAGAATTGACCACCACCAGGCCGGAAACCATGTTTGGAGAGACGGGGATCGCGGTAAATCCTAGCGACAAGAGGCTCAGGGGTATGATCGGGTTGAGCGCCCGACATCCGTATTCCTGCCGGTTGCTACCGATTGTTGGCGATTCCGCCGTCAATCCAAAGCTCGGAACCGGTGCGATAACTGTCGTTCCCGCACATGATAAACTGGGGTACCAGATTGGGAAAAGAAACATGCTGGAGTCCGTGACTGTGTTCAAGGACGACGGGACGGTTAATCAGGAAGGGGGATCTTTTCAAGGTTTGAAAAGGTTCGAGGCACGAGCCGCCGTCCTTGAGGATCTGGAGGATCGTAAGCTTTTCCTCAAGAAGGAGGGGTGCAAGACGGAGATTTCGATCTGTGATAGATCGGGTGACGTCGTTGAGCCCATGTTGAGACCTCAATGGTGGATGCGAATGGGGGAGATGGCCGAAGCAGCAGCTCAGGAATTAAGGAACGGAAGCATCAAGGTTCAACCAGAAGAATTCAAAGAAGATCTTTTGGCATGGCTGGATACGCCGCCACAGGACTGGTGTTTGTCGAGACAGATCCGTTGGGGGAACGAGATTCCGGCATGGTCCATAGAGTTTAGAAATGGACGCATACGCACGGACCCGAAGCTCGATTTATCTGACCCTAGATGCTGGTTTATAGCCAGGTCGGAAGAAGAAGCTTTCAACACCGCCAAAGGAAGGTATCCGGATAAATGGTTCGAATTGACAAAAGACCCCGACGTTCTGGATAACTGGTTCTCCGCCGCCCTCTGGCCGCTCTCCGTGCTCGGATGGCCGCAAAATACTACCGACATGAAGACTTTCTTTCCAGCATCATTCCTTGACACCGGCTCGGATACGATGTTCTTCTGGGTCGCCAGAATGCTCATGTTGAGTCTCAAGCTCACCGGCCAAGTCCCATTTCGAGAAATATTCTTCCACCCGCTGGTCAAAGACGCATCAGGTAGAAAAATGTCCAAATCCCTCGGAAATGTGATCGACCCGCTCGATGTCATAGAAGGCGCCACGTCGGAATCTCTTGCGAAGAAACTACTGGAGGGAAATCTGACGCCTAGCACGGAGGAGTTTTCGAGGACGCAGAAGTGGCAGATGGAGAGTTTCCCCGAGGGGATCCCGGAGTGCGGAGCCGATGCTTTGAGGTTTGCGTTGATAGGGTGCACTGGCAGTAGTGAGTATAGGAGATATACACCTGTTCACATCGGAGAGGTGGGCTGATGATTTGGGTAGACAGGGATATCCTTCTCGATGTCAAAAATGTTGCTAGCTGCCGGGAGTTTTGCGATAGGATATTCGAGACGGTGATGGATGCCATTGAATTGCTGCCGGCTGAGTGGACGCCAGGATTGGAACAGCGAGGTGAATATTTGATTGATCGGTATATACGACACAGATTCAATATTGCGTGCGAGCAAGTCAATGATGCGATGGAGAAGCGTGAGTTTTCGAAGGCTACGGGTGCTATTTACGAGTTTTGGGACAGATATATGCGGGAGGATTATATGGTTTGTTGGATTTTCTTTTCGTGGAAAGGGCTCCGAATTGAAGGCTGGGGAATAGACTAATGAGAAAATTCACCTGCAGAAATTGTTGAAGATCCTCTTGGAAGAGTACTGTAAGGAGGAGAAAGGGCCGGCCTTCGAGACGTTGTATGCAGTCATCGAAGGAGGGCTAAGGTTGATTCATCCGTTCACACCATTCATATCGGAGGAACTTTGGCAAGAACTCCCTCAGTACGCTGGCGACGAAACGAGATCCGTGATGAAGGCTCCGTATCCTGCTCACAAAAAGACCGAGGAAGACGAGGGGGCGGAACGGGTTTACAATACGATTCAAAAGTGTGCTGAAGCGATTCGGACACTGCGCGAGGAGTATCGCGGGTTGAAGGGGCCAAAGGGTAAGAAGCTATTCGATATATATTCGATTTTTTATTATTATTGTTATATTTTCTGGGGAAGTTCATGCTAATGAGAAGTGGAAAGTAGTGTATCTGAAATCAAACTGCTCCGAAACTCTCGATGAACTGGAAACCTATCAAAAGGGACTCCGCCTACTTTGCGACAACACTGTTCTTTCCTTCCTCAGACCCGAAGATCCAGTTCCGAACGACTGTACAGCTCGCTCTATTTCGAAGAATATTTCTATTCACCTGAGTTTCGATGGTCTCGTCAAACTAGACTCTGATGCTGATTCGACGGATACGGAGGAAACAGAAGAGGTAAAGGAATGGTTGGAGATTGCGGAGAAGGCAGTTTGGGACAAGAGGCGAGTCGTGAGCGGGTTTGTGGAACAGGGAAGCGGGGGTGAATTAGGGATGAGGACGGAGGAGATCAAATCGGAGAATTGTAAGGCGAAGTTCAAGGCTTATGAGAAGACGCTGGGGGAGCTAGGAGAGTGGAAGATATGAGAGAGAAGTTTCCGTGCGTGCATGCCTTTGAACCAGAAGAGAGAGGTTTTATTGCGAAGGGAGAAATATTTTCCCAAGACATACATTTGATTTAACTTTGAAAGCTATTAGCGTTGAGCTATTGGGGGCCTTTTTTCTTTGTGGCCCACGATAAGGTTTTCGAGCAATTTTTCGCGGTTAGCCTTCCAGAAGAGCGATTCTCTTGTCTGTGGCGATTGATGATATTGATGAAAAGACTATACTGTATTTAAAAATCTCTGATAATTGCGCGCGAGAGAGAGAGAAAAGGGACAGCAAAGAGAGATTTGTTGGGTATCAATGAAAAGAAAAGATAAAAAAAAAGAAAATGCCACCAGATCTAGAGAAAGAAGGCTGCCCCCCCCGTGAGATAATAGCATCTATCGCTTCGACTTGCCCGCCGACTTTGCAGCTCGTTCCGCTGCTTGCTCGTCTACGATCTTTTGTAGCAGCCCATGAAGATCTGGGTTCTTCCGAGCCAGCAGGAGTACATCCGCTGTGGATATGGTGCTACGGTTCGCATGTCTTATTATCAAGTTTCCAGGTTAGCGTATATGTACGTATTGACAAGGGCAAAGCCATAATGATGAAAACAAAAGGCGTACTTTGCAAAGTTCTCTAGGTCCTTTGCGACATTATCTGGTAATACCATAGTTATTAGCACGCTTGCACAGATGGTATAATTGAGAGGCTGAAAATGGATGTACGCACCGAATTGAACCCAGGCGAGTTCTGTCAGGGACCCTATGAACTGTGGGGTCGCGTTGACGTTCAGGTTCATGCATGCCTCGTCGACCAGCTTGCCGACGTGGTACCTGGTGGGGAGATTTGGGCCGTTTTAGCAGGTGCGTTCCATTTTCTAATATATTGAGATGGCTAGAAATTTGCGCTAAGGAGGGACGAGATTTGAAGCGTACCATAAGGCGGACTTGAGCCGCTGTTCCTTGTAGAATGGTAAATTAGCGGATTGATATTGGGTATTTGATAGGGGGGACATGGTAACGAACCTCCTGATCCGAGTCGTCTTCGGCGGACATGGCTGCTATGGTTCTGGGAAGACGCTTGTCTAGACACGAAGGAAGGAAGACGCGTCGACGGCCAACTTCTCACGTTTGTTGTTGAGACGTCCGGCCCAACACAAACCGAAAATCTCTTCGGTCGATGCAACACACCGCCGCGGATCCCATTTCGGTATTTCGAATATTTCCTCACAAAAGATGCAGCATTCGCACACTCAGAAATCAACCACAAACCGCTCTCCGAAATAAGCCGAAGGATCTTTTTTCAATTGTTCCGCTAGTCCGTATCATCTTCTCAAGGAGGTCCGATTTCGCAGATATCCGGGGAAGCACATGCGGAGACTATCGATATCACGATTGCAGCCCTTTGAAGCCAAGGCCGCCCCATCAATTCGCTTGAGAGCCCGAGAATTAATTCGAATTCCCCGCGTTCAGAAAGCAAGGCAGCAAGATCAAAAACGAACACAGCTACAGGCGAAATGAAACATTGTTTCCCCAGGATTACAGCTTGCCGCCAAATCAACGAGGTAGTGCCAGCTGGACGTCATTGGTGGCAGGAGGCTTATCTTTTTTTTCTCACGACGTGGATCGTTTGAGAAAGCCAGCCGTCGCTTCGGTCTCACATGTCGTTGGGAATGTCTCTCAGGATGCTGGCCGAACTAGCGCAGGCCTGTCGTTTACCCTTGGGGGGGGGGTCCTCAAGGCCGGTTCCCTGCCAATGCGGGGAACTGGACCAACTCCAAAGACAGGCCGGAGACATTTCCAGAAAGGGTGCTAAGTGGAGACCACAGTTTTTGTTCGACAACCACGCTCAATCGGGTTCCCGAATCATACCCAATATGAACGCAACCATGATTCAAATACTTTTCAATACGTGACTACATGAAAATAAGAAAATTGCTTTGGATTAAACTCTTAGTAAGTTCACAAGCTGCTGTTTCTATACCTTGTCAATAGGATCTCCCAATCTGATCTACATGTACAGGTCAAACCGGGGTGTCTATGGAGGGGTCCATGAGCGTCTTTCGCCTGGCATGCCGGTTACGAACATGCGTAATTCTCTCTTACGGCACAAACGGGAATGGTCCTGCGCCTCGGCTTCACACCTTCTGGTTAGGACGAGTTCGTATCAAGAAATTAAGATGAAAGGTGCGGCGCAGATTTGGATAATGCAGTGCGAAACTCGGTCACGTTCGTGATGTTATACGCACGAAGAAAAAAATATTGCGCCTGCGGGCTCAATTGAGTAGACCCCGGTGCCCCCGGTCCGGTAACAAGACGTCGAAGACCGGGCCCTAATATGAGAGAGAAAGAAAATCTTGGAATCTTGGATCGGAATATGATGCAGCTGGGGTGTAGGGGTCTGATTCATGGCCCTTTTTTATATTTTATAGCAAGCTTGCAACTTAACACTCCCTGCCAGCTGAACTTCAAAAGCGATCCCGTATCCACAACTCGTAGAGAGGAAAGGCTTCCTCTTCCTCTGTTTCTTCTCTGGCCTCAGACTCCTACTCTGTCTCTCGTTGTCTTCTGTCCTCTCTCGTTTCTTCGCACTTGAGCTTCAACACCCCAGAGATGAAGATTTCGAAGTTGTCGTCGACAGCTTTGTTGCTGTCTGGCACTGCTGTGTCGGCCATTGATATCAACGACTACCCTGGCTGCGCATTACAATGCATTGCTGCCAATATCGCTACCACGGGATGCGGTCTTTTCGACTTCAAATGCAGCTGTAAGGATTTGCACTTCCTAAAGGAGAGCGCAAAGTGTATCTGGAAGACCTGCTCCAAGCTTGAGGCCATCAAGGCCACCGGACTTTCTGTTGGTTAGTATATTCTACACCTTATGAATAAAAGGAGATCATTATCTAACATGAGGATAGGTCTTTGTGCTGCCGCCGGGCTCAACATCTCCATCCCCAATCTGCCTGAAGTTCCTCCAAATCAGACGGTAGGACCAACCACAGTGGACAGCACAATCGACTGTGAAAGCACTACTACTGAGGAGCCCGCAACTACTACTCGACCTGGTGAGCCGTATCCTGGAGGCACGACAACTACTACCGCGGAACCAACATCTGACTGTGACGAGACCGATGGACCACCGTCTACCACAGGTCCACTGCCTACCACCACAGAGCCAGAGCCACCAGTGACATCCGACTGTGAGGAGGAAACTTCCACAACGGAGGCGCCTTCCGTGACGGAGGGCCCACCTTATGGGGGAGAACCGACGACGACGGCGCCCGCCACGACCGAAGAACCTTCCTCGGAAACAGAGACCTCGCCAGCTTACACAACTACTGAGGATTGCGATAGCGAAACCACAGAGCCACCACCGCCAACGACAACTGAAGAGCCGGTCCCGACCACCACAGAGGATTGCACTGAAGAACCCACTACGGAGCCTACAACTGAAGCTCCTGTGCCAACCACTACTGAAGACTGTTCTGACGAACCCACGACCGAACCCACGACTGCTCCTCCTGCGCCAACTACCACAGAAGATTGCACCGACGAGCCTGAACCGACCACAGAGCCTACAACTCAAGCTCCCGAGCCAACCACTTCTGACGATTGCACCGAGGAACCCACAACAGCTCCGCCGGCTTATACCACCACTGAAGACTGTACAGATGAGCCTGAGCCGACCACTGAGCCCCCAGTTCCAACGACCACAGACGATTGTACTGATGAACCTACCACTGAACCACCTGCTCCAACAACCACGGATGACTGCACTGATGAACCCACAACCGCCCCACCGGCTTATACCACAACTGACGATTGCACTGAGGAACCCGAACCGACCACCGAGGCTCCAGCCCCTACTTCCGAGGACTGCTCTGAGGAACCCACCACCGTAGCTCCCGCGCCAACCACAAGCGAGGACTGCGAAGAGCCAGAGCCGACTCCAGGGTATCCCGCGCCCTCTGAAACCGACTGCGATGAGGAGCCGGAACCGACTCCTGGGTATCCCGCGCCCTCTGAAACGGACTGCGACGAGGAGCCGGAACCGACTCCTGGATATCCTGCCCCCTCTGAAACTGATTGCGACGAGGAGCCGGAACCAACGCAGCCGGAACCGACTCTACCAGAGCCAACTGAACCAGCTCCAACGGAGACTGATTGTGACGAGGAACCGGAACCCACCCAACCGGAGCCCACCCAACCAGCTCCCTCGGAGACTGATTGCGAAGAAGAGCCAACTCCAACTTCAGTTCCAGCATTGCCAATTTCGACATCCCCACCAGCAGAGCCTACCGACGACTGCGAAGAAACTACCTTGGTTACATCTCTTGCGCCAGTTCCCACTGCTCCTGTACCACCGCCAGCATATACCGGCGCTGCATCGAGCTGGAAACAGAGCGTTGGAGTTTCCTTGTACTCTCTTGTCGCGTTTGCTATGGGGATGCTGCTTCTGTAGGGAAGTATTGATTTCGCTTTAGTGTAATTTGTACAATATTGAGCATTCGTCATCAACAGCAACATCATTTTCATATCATCACACAATTCCATGGAGTCGCTGCTTCTGAAGGGAATAGCGACCTGGGTAACAGTAGCCTACGCGTCTTTTTTCTTTAGCGTGTCACAGAACAGGGGACATCGAGCTGTCACCAATACCATCTTTTCCTTTGTCAGACCCGAAAACAACCACCTCTCTGTATAATTTATCTATCTGTATCTACATATCTTGAGTTTGAGCTTTTCTTCCTCATGTAGTTTTAATTTTGATCTTGAAAAACATAGCTAGGACTTGAATCTACTACCGAGGATTGAGGGTTTTGACCACTTTTTTTTTCAGCTATCCAAATCTGACTAGACATCTATTGCCTTGAAAGACATGATTTAAAATACCATAGCCACGGTTACTCTGTTTCCGAGTGAGAATACGCGTATACGTCACCAATTACTAGCTAGGGAGTTATGTTATGATACGAACATGCATCGCCGACATTATAATCTCTCGGGTCAATCCATTGACAACGCTAATGATCCCAATTACGTGAATCCCTTGCCTATTATCCTCGAGCTCTTCTCGAGAGCAGGGTACACGCCTGTGCATTGTACGTAGACGGTAGGATCAGGCGACAACAATCCGCTACCCGATCCAAATCCCCAGCTCTCCGTGATCGGAAATCGCATTTTCCCCTAGACATGTGGGATCGCCTTTGGTTTCCTGTTCCTGAAGCTACTTCGTATGTCCAAACTATCAGACCACCGGGCCTCCCTTGTTCTAATTGATGGAGGAATCGTGGTTCATCTCAACTAGAGGAGGGTTACATGACATGGCGTATCCGTTCGTCCGTAAGACAAGCTAGAGCTCAAGGGAGGCGATCGCATCTACATACCCCATACTATCATGTGTAAATATGGAAATTCACGATTTGAAATTAAGGTTGCCTGGAAGCTAAAAGGTTGACATGTCGTCGGTTTTTTTCTGAGCCTCAACTAGTCCTAACAGCCAAGTTTTCCCCGGGAAGAGCCCCAACGCAAAACCTCCAACAAATATGCAACGCGGGTAGTTGAAGAGACCCTTGACCCCGGTCGTCAGATGCAGGTCCCCACCTACCACAAACGGCAGTACCTCCGGTATCGATTTGCAACGCTATAATTTCCTGGGGTAAAAAAGCTTCTTGAGCATCTGATAGAAAACTTCCACTTCCCGCGAAAGCTTGGGGAGAGATATGGTTCATATCTATCGATTGGACTAGTTTCTGGGGTAAAACAGATTGTGGCTGCATGTCTAGCTGCGAATAGGATGTCACTAATGAGTAACGAGTTCACCGCGAATGCAAGGAAGGGCGCAGGAATAGGAAGTAACGGATACATAATACCTCGGCTTCATGAGATCTTAGGAGATGCTTATTTTAGTTTACCGAGCCGCCTTTTTTGTTTTTTCTGGGATGTTTCTTGCAGGTAGTGTGGGTCTTGGAATTAATCGTTCCTGCATTATTGATTTAGATTCTCGTTCATTGGTTCGCTCAGGAAATGTTCGATTCTTTCCTTCCCCCGCATGCGCAGTCTGCCGAAGAGCTTAGCTATTGCTTGGAACTTTGGAGAACAGAGCCAAGTTATTTCTCGCCTCGGGGTAAATGCGGGGAAAGGAAAGCTTCAATATGCAATATTGTATCCACTTCTACCAGGCGATCCTCTTTCACGAGTGAAATTTGCGATTTTTTGCAGCACACGGCCTGATACCTCCAACCCTGCAGCGTTTGGCTCTATTATGACAGGCCCGTAACCCACCTTTCTTCGTACTATCTATATTTTTGAATACTGGTCGGACGCCTGCCGACGCCACCCCATTTTTTCTCCTGAAAGACAGCTACCAAGCTTTTCTGTGCTGGCCGGTTTGGAATAGGAAACTGCGAATGTCGATTACGACCTGTTTTATTTGCATATTTTAGCGTGCCATGCTACATACATGCAATGCGTATGCGGAGAACCCTTGCGCGCAACCCCTTGACGGCTCAAAATGGGCGAAAAAACTATACAAATTAATTGGACGATATGGCAGTCCAGCCATTCGCTCCGTATTCGATTGAAGTCTAAATTCTGCTGCGACGTTGAGCCGCTGTAACGTTAAATTTCCCGGTTTTATTTTGCAATTCGCTAGAATAATTTCAGTTGGTAGTTCGGTCCGATACGAGTTTCGGCTTGTCAGATATGGAACTGAGTGTGCTTTTTGCCTCTCCGTCGTAGACTTTTTCCTTTTTGACACTGAAGATCCCACAGGTAGGAGCTTACGAAGGTTCTAGAGATATATCCCGTGATGAATGATTCGTTCCAAACCGTTCATTGGTTTGAGATGGCTCATATGATTGACTTCCATTGACTTCCAATTGAGCTAGGACAAGGTAAGGCTCTAGCTAGCTGTCAGGTCCAACTATTCCACCCAAGACATTGATAGGCACCCTTCAAAAGAATACGGGCATGTCTCACGTCGGATCCGAAAAAAAACAAAGGGTAACGAAAGCAGAGAAAGCAGAGAAGTCTCCTTCGCTAATAATCGAAAAAAATTAAAAGGGCTGAGGTGAGGTCCGCGCTTAGCGTGTCAACTCTAATCAACCCGTATATGAAGTCATACCACATGCCTTCTTCAGAAATAAAAGATGTGGTTGTCTTATAAACGCACATTCATGTGAAATGGCAGTTACCTAAAAGGAACCAAAACGCAGGTTCTGGGGGTTACCCATGTCTCGGGCGAACTATAGATCGATTCGGTAGCTAGGATTGGCATTGGTGGCGCGGGGAACCGCAAGTGGAATATCGCGCAACCCCAGCTGTCCCCAGGTTCTAAAGCGATAAACAGAAAAACTCCACATTTTCGGAGAGGTATCTTTTGATATGATCTGTTATATCGGTATACCCTTGAAATCAGCGTTTTTCTTTTTTCTATTTCTGATAGGCATGCGCGAAGACATGCAACTGCAGTACTAGACAATGTGGAGTGGATCCTGCTTTTTACGTGTATGCGCGCGCCCTGTTCTTTTTCCGAGATTGATTCTGCGACTTTGACTGCGATATAAAATTTTTAACATGTGGATGCGCACGTACCTACTCGTACTCTTCGCTTCACGTGCAAGCAAAGGGAAAGTTCAATTGTAATATCCAACAGCCATTCTGTCCCTATACGGTCCTTCGGGGAGCTCGAGAAGATCAATTCCATTCCTCTCGTCTCTGGCCGAAGCTCGGAGGTCTATCTCGGGCTAGCACGGGGGTCGTATTCTATCTTCACGATTCGGTCAACTCAAAGATACCCCAGTAAATCTTCCTTGTAAAGCAGGCAGGACCAACGGAATGAAAAAGTTAGCTTCAAACTTCCAAATCACATTCACGTTACCCATGCCGTGGTCTATCCCATTGCGCCTCTCTCTTACCCCAGATCGTCGCAAGAAATTATTTCTCGCCTAGAACCCAGGGAAGTTGAAACTCTCTCTTCCACAGTGACGAAAATTGTCCCCGGTAGTGCTTCCAGATCAGAAAGGTGGAGCCGTTGAGTTTATGTCACAGGCCCGTAGACCTTGCAATTTGATACAGGCCCCGGCCTTGCTTCCCCAGACTATACCCTCCATACCGCGAGTATCGAGATAAACGTCCAATATCTCTCAACCTCTCTTAATGTTTTCTATAAGAACCTCGAATCATCACGCCATTACTCCACACTTCTCTCCCATCACCCAAGCAAAGCAGCCTTTGAACAGCAATTGCAAAAGACACAAAAGACTCTCGCTCTATTCATTTAGTATCATCTAGTCTTTCAAGAGATCCCTCTCAAAATCAATTCAAAATGAAGTTCTCCACTGTCATCCTTGCCGTCGGCGCCTTCGCCACCGCTGCCTATGCTCAGCTCGACAAGTTCCCCAACTGCGCTGTAAGTTGCTTCTCTTATCGGAACGAGGTGCTCGAATTGATTTGCTAACCATTCACCCGTAACGATAGCAATCCTGCCTTCTCACCGGTGTCCAGGCCAGCGGCTGCAGCTTGACTGACTTCAAGTGCGCCTGCACCGCCCAGCCATTCTTCGACAAGTCCCTTCCATGCATCCAGACCTCTTGCGGTACCGCTGATCAGGACAGTACGTGAAAAAAAAGACCCCTATCACTCAAATTACGTTCTGCTTGAAGAAAGAAAACTAACAGTTACAAAAACAGAGGCCCGTGATGCTTCCATCGGTCTCTGCAAGAGCGTCGGTATCGATATCACCGACAAGCTCCCACCACCGCACAGCGGCACCCCAACCACCTCCGCCCCATCTGGACCAACCAAGACCCCAAAGCCACCTAGCCCATGCAAGCCAAAGCTCAGGTTCCAGCGCCGTGAGTGGTAAATCTTTTTGCAACATCGACCGCACGTCGAGGCTGCAAAAGGAACTCGCGGAGTCGCACAAGTTTTAAGAAACAACTCCGCGAGAGACAATAGCTTTCCTTTTTTTTTTGAAGAATATTCAAGCGATTAAGGGCTTTAAAACTCCCTTCTCTTCGCAGAAAGTAAATTTAATGATATCCCCGGGTATATAGCCTATACTCATCTAAATCCTCATCATGTACACTATACTTGAGGTGTAGCGTCATAAGCTGCATATTTCTTCTTCACTTTTTCTCTACATCATCATCGTTATCATTTTCCAGTTACAATGGTATGGCGGAAATGGAGAGTGGGGAAAGAAAGAATATCAGCATATTGTTTTATGCAAAAAATGTATAATAGCTCGTTCCAATTGCATATCCCAGCCGATTACTCCTGAGTATCGGTCTATCTTTTGATCACAATAAAATCTTCGAAATATCTCATTCGGAAACTGAATGCATGGCGCGTTATATTTTTTTGAGTATGAAGAACTACGGAGGTAGTTTCGTGAAGCCATAGATCTAGACTCGAATTTGATTACTCGCAACTTAGAATCAAGCTCTAGAATAGCATAAATTGTTTGTAGAAGACCAAACGTACGGATACTCACGAAATTTAATATATTGAAGATATAATACAATCGAGGGCAGAGAGCTCCTCATCTGTTAAGAGTTATATAAGGATAGTAAGAAAAACTTAAGAAAAGTACAGCCGTCAAGAGGAAGGATAACATAATAATGTCTCACCGTGGAATAGCAGAGCCTTGGATCAAATTTGTAAGAAATAAAAGAAAATCGCCGCATTGAAAAATAGAATTCAACCTGTATACCAGTTAACTCCGCTATTCCTACAGCAATTACAACCAAAGACCAGCCCAACCCAAAAACACAAGCGTAAACGTTCAGAGAAAAAGAACAGATAAAAATCAGTTTCTACTAAGCAAGAAAGAAGAAAAGATTGAATGGACACCAGTCTACCCTCTCTACTCCCTCGGAGCCACTAGGAAAGCGTGCCTATACTATGAGGCAGCATTCTCCAGTCGTAAATAGCTCCCATCATTCCCTGTCCCAACTATGTTAATCTTCGGCACAGACTTATTCCCATACTTTGTCACCAGCTCCTTCAGAACATTCATCCCGAGCGGCTTGAACACATAATCCGACATTCCAACTTTGAACGCCTTCTCCCTATCCTCCTCCAAGGTTGACGCAGTTACCGCTATGATCGGGATGTTTTGGAATTCCTTGAGACCTGGTTCCGCCGCGCTTCGAATATTCTTTGTGGCGTCGTATCCATCCTGAATGATATATTAGTCAACATTTAATCCCCTATAAGCAACAGCCTAGCAGAAAAGCTATCATTCGTACCATTAACGGCATCTGCAAGTCCATCAATATCAAATCGGGCTCTGCTAGCTTTGTCCCAAGCAGACGTAACGCATCAATACCATTCGGTGCAATGATGGCTTCGCATCCGAGCTTCTCCAATCGAAGCTTTGTGATATTCTGCAACGCCCAATTGTCCTCGACAACCATGACCTTGACCCCCTTAGTGTCACTCGGAATGCCTTTCCCGGAAGAAATAGAGTCCCGCGAGTGCTCTCGGTGTGGGTCCGAACCGCGTGTCGGAGCCGGCGAATACTGCGGACGTTTCTTCGGAGTATGAGTCCCGCTCCTTGGTGTCGCTGAGCCCTCTCCTATGGGCGGAGGGGGTGATGGGGATGTCTGTGTGAGTTCTGGCAGTGGGTGAGGACTGGGTGGTTTCTCCGACGATGTGTCTGTTGGAGTCTCCGTTCTCGCTCCAGCCAACTCTTCTTCGCCATCAGATTCGGGTAATCTCAATGATAACGGATCGGAAACGCGACGACGCTCCGTGAAGTCCTTTTGTAGTATTGCGGTGGTGACTTGTAGTAGATCTTCTTCTGGTTTATCTTTAGTTTGAGGCAGTTTCACACTCGGATCCCGGATGAAGGGGAATGTGATCTTGAAAACGGAACCTATGCCCAAAGTGCTAAAGAAGTCAAGAGTGCCACCAAGTTGTTTCACAATCTATACATAACAATCAGCATTTAGGTGTTTTTTTTTCAAGTCCAGAGCAGATGTCGATTTTTTACCTTCCGGGTGACATATAGACCGAGACCTACAAATCCGATGATCAGCACAAGTACAATTTTCCGACCGGGTCATAAAGCTTACCATCAGTGGGCCTCCTTCCAGTCTCGTCGTCTTCGGCAAACGGCTTGAATATCGACTTCCCTGCTTCCTCCGAGATACCAATGCCTGTATCCTTTATTTCAAAGCAGATCTTGCAGGTGGACCCCTGGGTAGATACCAGATACACTCTTAGGCTAACATAGCCTTCAGAGGTATACTTGAAAGCCTATGTATTTCCACAAAAGTAAGAGGTCCGATTCTAAAAGAAAGAGGAACACGGACAGCATGTTTAATTCGTGATGCCTACATTCGACAGAATATTCGTCAGAACCCTCCTCGCATTCCATTCATCACCAGTCACTACGCACTCCATCCGGTCGCTCAACGAGTGTGATTCATCGGTTTCGGCTCCTTGGAATTTATAGCTGGTGATCGATTTCAGGCCTTCGGTCTCTGTCGTGAACAGAACATCCCTTTTAGAGAACGTGAGGAATGAGAGGTTGCTAACATGGTGGATGAGGTGGTAGAGGTTGAATGGTTTAGCCTTGACGACTGTTTGTCGCATTTCGAAGGACGAGAAGTCGACGATATCGTCACTAGGAAAGCGTTAAAAGTGGGAAACCTATTTTATATGCGAATGAACCTTACATTGAAATCACTGGTTTGGTTAGCATGAGTGCAATAAAACAAATCAGGAGAAATTTGACTTACACAAAAAGTTCACGGACCGAAGGAGCCCCATCAAATGGGTTGTTTGCTCCTGATTGAGTCGGGTCTCGTTCAGGATTTGAAGCAGGCCTACGACACCTGCGATCGGCCTACACAATGTTTTAGAGATCAGGTTACGGTGGCATTGGTGAGGGCTATATATTCAAGCTCACGTTCTCAATTCAGAAACGACTCCACTCGTAAAAATCCCGCGCAGTCTTTCGTCTTGTTGTTGTGTGGCGTCGATTTCCCGCTGCTTCGTTATATCCCGGAACATCGTCAGGTATCCCACAAGATCACGATCCAGGTCTTTCACCCACGGGGTATTAACCGCGTAGAGGGGTTGCCCAGATATTTCCATGAGTTTCGGAGAATCTTTCACATAGACCCCTATGCTTTCCTTAACTGCTGTGGTCTTTCGCCGTAGGTTATGATGGAAGTATTCTGGGAATGGCGAGCTGGTGCTGAACTTTGAATCAAAGATGTTCAAGCGTGAGACCCAGTCGCTGGTGGTTCGGCCGATTCTAATGATGAAGGTTAACAAGTTCCTCAGTTTCTAGGGAGTTTGAGGAAACATACCCAATGTCAGGCATTGCCGACTCCAGACCGAATAGTTTTCTCGTTGAAGTGTTTGTAATGGTTATGTCACCTCGGGTGTTCATGGCAATGAACTGAGAATCCATGTGTTCGAGTGCAGAGTCGCGAATACGTTCCGCCTGCGAAGCAAACTCCGTGGCCATACTCATATTGCCGGGGGCTATCATCTCTCTCGACTTTTCTTGTTTCCGATTCGAGCTGCGATATAGAAAGTCAGTTGGATCTTGAATAGGTTCGCACATCACCAAATCTATGTTGAATCTCACCTAGGCACATTGATACTATCATGTGTTAGGATGGACATTACAGTATACACTTCCCTGCCGCTATCTGTAAACGAGAGAAACAGAGTTGCAGGCACCAATGTCGTATTCTGTTTGTCTGTATCCTCTTGCCGCCGATTGGTCGCCTTTCCATAACTTTCTCGACGGCTGTTGGCTTGATATAGCGGAGTTTGGCCATTATTGGGAAACCGAATCATCACCTCGAATGACTCCGCATTACTATCAACATCCAACTCCTTTGCCGATTTGGATTTGCCTTTGAAAGCGTCGGCGGCTCTGCGACCCAATCCACCTAAATTTAAATCCGGGCTATGTGAGAACTTTGATCTCGGACTGGGAACTTCTGACGTATCTCGACTCGAACCTTCTCCAAAATCGGCCTTTTTGAAATTGGAATCAATCGGGGAGCCGCCCTTGGAATTCGCGGATTCGAGGTAAAGGGCACGTCGTTTTTCGACAACCATGCCCAAAGTTACCCATCTTTGCTCCTGGAATTCCACTCCCAGCTCCCCGACGTGAAGCCCGTTCAAATTGCCGTAAAATTTCACCAGGTGTGAAAATAAAGTTACCGCGATTTTGTTTGCATTCTCAATGGTGGAGTTGGGTGATATAACGACTATCGGAATCGGAGAGAAATCGAAACCCAGAGAGGCAAGGACAGGGTCGAACTGTCGGCCTTGGTCATCGGAGCCGCCTTTCCGTGCCGAAAATGTATGCGAGCAATGCGGGCATTTTACTTGACCTCGCGAGCGGTCCTCTTCACTGGATGTCCGATGCGACTCTGAGACTGAAGGCTGGTGATTCTTTTTTTCTTTCTAAGTAGGTTATCAGTAACATCCTCGTAATCATCATGCTGGGACCTCCTGCAGGGTATTCGAGGACTAACCGAAGGGAATTTGAGACGCAGCGGCATTGTGGCTCCCCCTCCAACACAAGAACCGATATAATTCGCAGGCAATCTACGCAGGCCGAGGACACGCACAGAATACTGCTATATCGGATGGTCGTGATGTCGAACGGCGAGTCGGAAAATTGATGGTGTATTCCAACCCTCCAATCCACGTTTCTCTTTAAATTTTGGTTTAAGGTTTGCCACTCTGTGAGACCGGCTATTTCGATCGGACGGGTTGATGTATAAACTGCGGATCGGACTCGAAGGGTCCGACTTCAAAGAAGGTTTTAAAAAAAACTTGCTCAGCTCGAGCCTGGTGCCCGGCGACGGATGCGCTGGCTGGGACCCTTTCAGTTGCTCCAAAAGCGAGAAACAATCAAGCTTTCCTCTGAAACGAGCGAATAGGAATGCGTGCAAGCCAGCCGGATATCTGGAAGGATGTTTGGGGGAAAGATCAGGATCGGGTCGAATCTGAATCTAGATCTAGCTCGAGAGCAGAGATTGGCTGGACTGGAATGTAAGGGAGAGAAAAGGGAGGAGAGGGAAGCGGACGAGGAGGTAGAGGAGGGCGAGCGAACGAGTGCAGTAATACTTTTATTCGTAGGAGGCGGGAGTGTGCCAGTGTCTGCCGTATACGGCGTGTTAACAGGCTTAACAGATTAATAATAAATAATGGCCTAATAACGAGGATATTCGCAAGCAAATAGCGATTCTGATGAGCGATCAACCACCAACCTGCCCAAACGAAGGGACGGAACCCACTGCCGCTGATGCAGATGATGGTGGTGGTGGTGGTGGTGGGCTGCCCCAGTCGAGTTCAGTCCAGTCCAGTCCGGCATCGAATGGCGCATGTCGAGCCGGCATATCTGATATTCATCCAGGACGTGGATGTGGATGTGGAGCATGGTTAAAGACGTGAACGTGAGGACGCCGGACGGTCCGTCATTCTTCGGCACGTCCCAAGAATGAATTACAACGTGAACTGACGATTCCAATCAGCAGCACGACTCGAGCCAGTCCCGCACGTGGGATGGATCCGGTCGACGGTCGACGGTCTGGGTTCGGGATCATGACGTAGGCCCTTGCATGGGACGGCCTCGCTAAGGCGGACTTGTGCGGTGCCGGTGCGGTGGACTGGGCTGGTGTTTGTCGACCCCACAGTACAGTCGACAGATTCAACTATCCCTCTCGATATCGGTCCGAGTATTGCGACAGGTTATAATAAATTCGTTCAATTGAAGATGGCCAGCTCGATGAAGGCCCTCCGATTCCACGGCCAGAGAGACCTGCGGGTCGAAACCGTCCCTGTCCCCGAACTGCAACCGGGCCATGTCAAGGTCAGGCCGGAATGGTGTGGCATTTGTGGCAAGTCCAACCCCCCCCCAACACAAATGAATTAACCAGAGGAGACAACGGTACACCACCACCATGGCGTCGTGTGAATATCCGAATGCTAAGGCCGACATAAAATCTAATAAAAACAGGAACCGACCTGCACGAATATATCGCTGGTCCGATCCTCATCCCGACAGCCGAGAAGCCTCACAGGTTGACCGGGTGCAGTCTGCCTCTGATCTTGGGCCACGAGTTCGCTGGCGAAATCGTCGAACTCGGCCCTGGCATACAGCCTGGGCGCCTCAAAGTCGGTATGAAAGTCTGCATCGAGCCGACTCTCTTTGACGACAGCTGTCCGCCATGTATCGATAGGCGGAGGAACTGCTGTGACAAAGGAGGTTTTTTCGGTCTTTCAGGTATCTTTGAAGCTTAAGAACTGGCACCCCTAATATCCTTCATCAACACGATTAATCTTAACGAATAGCTAGGCTGGGGAGGCGGATTCTCCGAGTACGCCTGTCTGAAAGAAAAGGTCGTCCATCCGCTTCCGGATAATATTCCCACCCATATAGGAGGTACGCCTGTGAATTGACTGTTAACCTACTTACACAATGGTTTACAATCTGATGTCTGACTCTGTCGGTATCCAGCTCTTGTCGAGCCTCTGTCCGTCGGATGGCACGCCCTGAAAGCATCGGACCACTCCCCAGATCAATCAGCACTCATAATAGGAGCTGGACCTATTGGTCTTGCTGTGCTACTTTGTTTGCTCGCCAGAGGGTGTCGCCAGATTTTCATCTCTGAGGTTTCTCCTCAACGGATCAAACACGCTCTCGACATTGCCAGTTCTCATCCTGAGGTTGACATTGTCGTCCTCGATCCTGCCAAGGAAGATGTTGCTGCAAGGGCGAAAGAACTTTGTACCCAAGGGAACCAGGGTCCTAATGTTGCCTATGACTGCGCCGGAGTTCAAAAGTCTATCGAAGCAGCCATCGGGGCCATCAGGAAGGGAGGCCTGGGTAAGCAACCTGCGACTCTATCGCAGACAAAAAAAGACCCCTAGCGAATACACTCCCCCATCTCGCAAGATCTCACATGCTGATAGGAAACCCTAGTCTGTAACGTCGCCGTCTGGGAGAAGAACGCAAGTATCCCCATGAACGAGTTGGTCTTTGGCGAAAAGAAAATCATCGGCGTTGCTACTTTTCGCGAGGGTGATTTCCAAGAAGTCATCGAAGCGATATCAAGTGGTAAGCACACACCCATGGGTTTTTTCCACGCCGTTTACCTGTTTGCTGCAACTGCCCTATCAAGGTTACTTGCAGCAAATGGTCCCCGATATAACTACCACAATACGATTCTGGCGTTTGCTGACCCTTGGGTAACCACGCGACAATTCTCATGTAGGCAAAATTCGAAATCCAGAGAAGCTGATAACAGCAAAGGTATCCCTTGATGATTCCATCAAGGATGGTTTTGAGGCGCTGTTAAAATCTCGTGAGCATGTGAAGATTCTCATTCACCCTTAAACCAGCGTGTGTTAGGGTGTATTTTTCTTTTCCTTTGAGCAACCTGTCAGTTCATGGGTCACAAAGTTCTCGTGATAGGACATCGGTGCTACCAATTGACCAAGTATTCATCACAAAAAATTCAAATTCCAAGATTTGATAAAAGTTGAGAGAAAGAAAAAGTACTCTAAGAAATCTCGATAAGACAAGGGATACCGAACAATGGGGTGTGTATCCGATTAGATATCCTCCACGTCCGCGATAAGGAGGCGTCAGCCTTCGGAGTCGGCTTTGAGACGTCGTTTAAACTGCTGCAAGGTTCCGCCGTATACCATAACCGGAGTATTCTATTTTTTGAGTTCAGGAAGCCAGCATCGGATGAACGGAGACTCCTGGCAACTTTGATCGAAACAAGAATCCTACGACCACCCTTCCATCTTGATGGCGATGCATATGTGCTAATCGTCATTTGTTGACGTAGACTCCGTCTGCCTGATGCCAGAATTCCCAATTTATCTTGACCGCTGACAAATTCCTTCCTTCCATGTGTCCGTGAATGCAGTCCTTACAGAGTGTCCATATTTCGTCGGCAGAGCCCCTTAATTTGGTAAGCCAACCGCCTTCGTGACGAAGAGGACAGCTTCCTACATGATCCTTTCAAACCAATAACCCATGTTATCCACAATCGATGCCACCAATCGATTTGACACAATTTTTCCAAATCAGATGCATCTCAAGAAACCCAGAAACAGTGCTGCAGTGTCCACTTGATCATCCCAGCGAGTCGGAAACTTGCGCCATCAATGTATGTTCCCGTTGTTCTGTTGCTCATGTCGTCCGATTACTCGCATGCAAGTTAGCGCGAGAAAGGGAGTCGGGCACAACCTAGAACGCAGCAACCAGGCCAGGAGTACGGTCGTACGAACAAATCTAAACGGTTGCACCAGAAATTCAACGTTGCCTGTCAATCGATCCTTCAATATACTGAGAACAAAACGGTTCAACTCGAGATTACATAAACAGAAATTGCTTCGAGAATGGACCTGTTTTGGGGCCCTTTGTGTGACGAGGGGCTCATATGAAGACAGGTTCTCAACCTGAGATGTCCCTCACTTTATTCCTGTGCGCTCAATTGTCCATCCTTTCAAGATATTATCGTGGCCGTGTATACGAAATCCGACCCTTTTCCTCTCTAGAAATTCAAATAGCATGATATAAAATCCGTGACAAAGCGCTCAAGTAGCCCTCAGATGACCGAGTTCTCTCCAATTCGAAATCTAAATCACAAAAACTCAAAATCTGTGTGTCCTGCTACAGAATCGCACCACGTACGTACATCACGACGTCCCCTAGAAACAATCTCGGTCTTTCTAATAACACCGTCTGGATGATTTCGAACACCCCACCCAAAGCTAAACGCGGAAATCTCATATCGCGATCCTGTCTCCGGCTCCGATCTTGCTTCCGTCCTCCGTCTACAAGGTCCCCCCCTTCCACCGCCCACAAAGCAAGGAGAGAGACTTTGCCGTATGCAAGAGGTAGGACCTTGCAGGAAAGACAAGGCGTCCATCATCCAATAACAATTTACAGTTTCGTTAGCCGAAAGGCTTGTCCATCGAGATTCGTCGTCCGGGTCCCTTCGCCTTCCCTTCCCTTGCGTATCGGGTGCAAGCCATCATCTGTTTGCTCAATTGATAACGTAGATCGTACGACACGAGAACGCCATCGGCAAGCTAGGCCAATAAGAAAAACCTTGTGATATACTTACCCGTCCCTCCTTCGCCTTCTTCCCACACCCCCAGTAGAGATTAACTGCCGTTCGCAACTTCCGTTTTGGTGTCGGCCGTTACGAGGATATCTTTGGGCACGTTTTGTTTCCAAGGAAGTGTGATATCTATCCGTTTAGACCAGCTCTTAACCTCGAAAGGGTTACTTTTCAAGATTCGCGCTTCCATCATGCATCCATCATGCAGGAAATGAAAGCTTCAGAAGAGTCAAAGGAAATGCGCGGCCGAATTGTTGAAATTGTTGCGTTGGGGAACGCGTGCTTTGAGAGATATCCACTTAAAATGTTAGCGCGGTAACGGTTCGGTGGACCGGAAAGCTACCTGCCACCGATTAGTGCCGCATGACCGGAACAACTGCGACTAGTACCAATTAGAACTCCAAGCTACCAGCTGGGACGTGCGTTTGCTCCATAGCTAGAGAGAATTACTGGTGGTTACGTAACTTGAGGCTTCGTTACGAGTCTATTGGGATATCGATTACCCTCTTCTTAAGTAAATTCCAACGCTTGGATGCACAAACGTGATTTCTTCGCGAGAGCTCGTGCCTTTTTTTTTTTTTCGCACTTGGAGCGAGATGCGGTTTAGATGTGCTTCAATGTGTGATTCGCGAAAATTCGGAAAATAGCTTGGTACCTCAATAAAAGGTTTTCGCTCTTTCCCCGCATTTTTCCCCTTTCAATTGAGGCTGGAAACGACTGTGGAGAGAGAGAACCAAGAGAATTTTGTGGGGAATCGGCATTTTCGTTCTATACGGACGAGAATGCAGAAGCGCCCGATATATCACGGGGGGTCTGGCCCTTCGCATCCGGCACATGGAGGCCGGTTTTCTTTTACGTGTACCTCCATAATATTTTTCTTGGTACATGATCAATTGATCAATTCGACCGTTGATTCCGGCAGCTTGGCTCGAGAGGAATATATAAACCCCAGTGCCTTGTCCGATCACTTCAGCTCTGCTTCGCTCTCCACGGTATCTTAGGGACGAACGGAAGACTTACGGAACATACTTTGCCATTCCTCATATATTTCAAGGTGATACCGGCAAACACGACCTGTAAAGCTTCAGGAACAGCATATCCGTGAACGTCATCTCTTTCCCTTCCATTTCCACAAACACCTTCTCGCGACAATGTCGGAAAAAGCAGAGATAGAGCACGCGTACAATGCTCCAACGTCGCAATCAAGGAATCCCGGTGGTTACAGTCCGCCGTCGTCGTCGCAGCGCAATGAAACCAGCAAGGAGCAATTGGAGCGTATCCGTACGACTGCGACGATACCCATATCCGCAGAGCTGTTCGAGAAGCTCTATCTCACACCCGAGACCCGGGTGCACGGAGATTTGAGGAAGACATTTGGGAATCCGACGCCAATGTAAGTAACCTTAGGAAAGACGTGGTTCATGGCCAGAATAATTCTTGCTCGAGGCTAGTTGCGAGAATAGTCGTAGGGAGACGCGATGCTAACGAGACCGGTTTGATTAGTGCCATAGTGTATGTTCCATCCACCGAAAATTAACGAGCGTTTCGATGTTTCCATACTAACTTTGGATCAGAGGATTCGTGTTATCCATAACACCCTTGAGTATGGACTTGATGGGATGGCGGGGTGCTGGTGGTGTAGGAGCCGCTCAGGTGTAAGAGCATATCTTTCCAGGAAAAAATAAGATTATTCTTTGAAGCTTCATGAGCAAAACGAAACTGACGTTGAAATATCCAAATAAACAGTGCCAGCTTTTACTTCCTCGGAGGGATGTGCTCCCTCATTGGCGGCCTCTTCGAATTCTTCTTAGGCAACACATTCCCCTTTGTTGTATTTACGGCCTTTGGTAAGTTTATCGAGCGCGACCCGTCTACCGTCGCTTTGACGTTCGGAAATAGTTTCGTACGAGACTACATGCTGCTTTTAGCGAATATAGGACCGTGCAAGGCTGATACTTTCTTTTGACATTTTACAGCTGGCTTCTGGTTCACTCTTGGAGGAACCCTTACACCCCAATTCAACGCCATGGGTGCCTACTCCGCTTCCGGTACCAACGGAGTCGAAGGTGCAGCGACTATGGGATTTAACGCTAGCTTCGGTGAGTAAACTCCGAGGTCGGGAATATACCTCGATCGGTCCATGGCGCCGGACTTTCGCCCAACTTTAGTAAATCGCTAACGCGCTTGGATTCTAATGAAAAAGGTTTCTACATTCTTTCCTGGTCTTTCATCAACTTGATCTTCCTTATCTGCTCCCTTCGGACGAATCTGGTCTTTGTGATTCTCTTCGTGACTCTGGAAGCCACCTTTGGGCTTCTCGTCGGGACGTATTTTTCAGCCGCGGACGGGCAGGCTGCTATGGCAGGCAAACTACAGATCGTAAGTAGGCCGTTTTCTGTCGTTTATTGCTTCTTTACGTAATATATATCGTGTGAACTTGGTGTCGTGTGATCTCGAAAGGGTAGTTGAGCTTGCCTTTGACCTTTTGAATGATGCGATGCCAGGTTACCCTGGACATCTCTCAATAGCGACAATTATGAAAACTTATATTAACTCTACGTTCTTCACCCGACAAACAGGCCGCAGGCGCATTCGCACTAGTCTCTAGTGCCTCTGGTTGGTACATTTTGTTCGCTCAACTCCTAGCGGCTCTCGACTTCCCGGTTCAAGTATGGAAACACATTCCCTAATCCCAAAACAGACCATCTGATATGAAATTTCGCTAACCGCCATCTCAACGATTCACAGCTGCCGGTGGGTGATCTGAGCAACTTTATCGTATCAGCGTCAGAGCGTCGGTCGAGGGCAAAAGCCGGTACTAGTGTAGACGAACCGGTTTAAAATAAAAACAAAAGAGGTCCATGTGACGGGCGAGTTATATACAGCCCGTTTTAATTTACCATCGTGACAATTCTTTTTTTATTGTTAATTAGCTCAATATTTTCCGTGGGTTTTTCTGAGCGAGTGATCTTCAACCCATCTTAAGTTGTGATATTCTGGGGAAATCATAGGGAAATCATGAGGAAGGGTCTAATTAGGGAAAAGGTCTGGATGGAGGCTAAGTTAAAGGTATCCGAGCGTCTATGGCCGCGTAATTCGGTATCCTTATATTGACAGCCTGAATTAGCTTTTTATCGCTGCGTTTTGATGTCGGCTCATGTTTCAAAAGTTGACTTTACAAACTAATAGTTTAATTGATCGTACCAATTTATAAGCTTAGATAAAAGTGGGTTCAAAGGGTGTAATAGCATTGGTGCAAGAGCCAATCGGATTGAAGCCACAGGAGGCCTGACTCATGAATGTGTATCTGATCTAAGCCTCCTAAGAAACCCCGCTCGTAATCGGTGACCAAATCAGGTATAAAATGATTAGATTTCATATATTCTTACGCACAGAGGGCTCGTTCCGCTGTGGATATTCTATTGTCTCACTGCTAAGACAATCGAGCTTGTGAACATTTGCCGAACCATGGGCGCGGCACCAGGAAGCTTGTAAAAACGTCGCACGGACCATTCCTTTCATGTTCCAGAAATGGGAACGGATCTCGTAAGATCTTCGCCTTGGTGCTGACTACCAGGAATCCGGGTGAGAAACGATCGAATATACGGAGTTAAGGTCCGTTTTATAGATAAAACGGAAGGGATTAAGAGATATTATTTCGTAATGCTTATATGGTTCCGACACAATATAGCTCTTTTGGATAACATTATCTGTCCGAGCATCGAAGGAGCCAAGTTCTCGCGCTCGATCAGGAAAACTCGAAGGCCTGGCCGCGGCATGGCTGCAACACAAATTGTGCAACAAGTGTAACATTCAATCAAGTTTGTGGTACGAGCCCGGCAAAGCGAAGATGTTGTATCGTATCTCCACCCTATAATTCGTTGTTTTATAGGTAGTGCAAAATTCAGGGCCACCACTGAGGCAGAAAGGGTAACGCCACTTCCAAGATCGATGTCGAACGGGAACATCGATTGGTTGGGAGAAAAGGACCGTAATTTCGAACTGGTCAGGGCGCCGTTATCGTTCGGAGCTCGCTGGGGCTCCAAAGATGTCGAGATGTTCGACTAGCTGTTTCCGGTGGCTCTCATAGATGTTATCAGTTGACGGCTCATCACGTAAGCTATGGCGACCTTTCGGATGGAAAATCGGCGATGAAGAGCCACGAAATTTGATTTCCAGCTGAAGGATATCCTCAGTAGACCGAGGAAATACTTGACAAGAGGATCCGAGCGCGTGCATGTAGCTATATCAGTTTTTCCTGCTCAAAAGTGAAGTCAAGCAGATAAGATATGACAGTATCAGACTTTCAGCTTCGATAGTCTCGATGTGCCGTGGATATCCCTGACATCGCTCAAGATTGGGAATGAAAGCACAAGCTAACGGAGATGTTCGTCGTCTTTCTACAGTAAATCCGCTGGAGGTAGGTCGAGGTACCGGTACATGTTTGGGCCATGTCGGCCCCTCCTCCCAATCGTTGGCCATCCCAGAAGAATCGAATCGAAAAGCGGGGAAGCAGATAGCCACGTGTGTAAGGCACACCATTTGTTCCCCAGCTGTGACCACCACCACCACCACCGCCGCCGCAAATTTCCTGTCCACCAGATTTCGGCAACCCGAAAAATAAAATAAAAAAAGCGCAGGTCAGGCTTAGCATAACCACTCCGTCGGTGCATCAAGGGCCAGTGTGCATAATTTGGGAACTCGAATTTTTCGGTAAAGGTGGCCCTTGAAAGCAGCTGACTCGGCACCGTCCGGCTTCCTAAGCCGCAGAAATCCTGCGGTCATCATGCTGACCTTTGCTCTCGCAAGTAGCCGAGAGCTCGCCATAGGAGATTAGATTTCTGTCAGTATAAAAAAAAAAAATGTATATAAATATATTAATATATCCCAAAAAAGAATATACTGTTTTGCTTTTCAAAGAAAGAAAAAAAAGTTCACGACCAGCTGAAGCGAATGTGTCAGCGCGAACGCCAAAACTCTTGCGCGCCTCCAATTTAAGCCGCCTCTGCATCGGGATATCTGTCTTAGTCCGGGATATAGGGGGGTCGATTGGTTGAGAGGCTATAATGGGTATCTGTGTCTACCGGGATTATCGATGACGAGTCCTGAGGCTTCCAACAATCCTTCGTGCCCAAGCCCGAGCCGCCGCCTCAACAGTGCAATAGTACTGCAATATTTTGCGGTGCTTGCGTCAAAGCACGGAATCTCGTGACTATTACCAGTCAGCGCATTATCATGTAACATCTATTAGGGTTACGTACACTGTGCTCTGCGACTTCCTTCCGTCAGATTTTTAACAAGAGACTAAGTATAGTATATTAATATTTGTAAGCGTAATATGATCTCTGAACGGTGTAAAAGGTTCATCCCAGTTCGCTATGTGCGACGTGCTGCGGGTTTGAGTAGTATGACGGTTCTGCCGGGACCGAAAGCGAAATCAGATGTTTTCGTTTGATAGCAGGAATAAGAGTCCCGTGTAGCGATTTTTCCGCAAGAAAAAGCGAGCACGAGTTTTGCTGGAGTTCGCATTTGCGGTTCGGAGGGGCCGTTCGTCATCAGGGAGACATCAGAGAGGAATTCTCGCCTCCAGAAACCGAGCATGTTCTTTTTGCCGGTCGGCAGACACCCTTGCATGCTTAGATAGGAATATTTGATAATGAACTGATGTCAAGTTTCCAAATCGATGGCAATCGATATGCACAAAATTCCTGCGGCTGCGGAATCGTGCAATCCAGGACAATTGCCTGGAAACCGTCTTGATGGCTGCAGCGCTGCATGGAAAAACGCTGCAGGAAATAAAGGTTGCCAGCTAGGTACTGGGATAGGTGATTTCGAATTATTTGAGCGTGCCGAAGTTTGCTCTCGTCACTTTTTGACCCAAGAGTCGCTCTTCGCTTGAGATGCTGGTGGGACGAAACGACACATTTTACCGGCAAAGCGAGGGTTGCATTGCAATATATTTGAAACAACAGGCTTCAGATAATTGTGACCCACAGGTTTCCGGAATGTTTCTTTGAGATCTCTTTCCTCACAAATATCATACGAGTATACGTAGACATCACGACGTCTAAACTGCATAGAGAAATATGAGGCGAGATATAAGCTCCGCCACCTCGTATATACCTCCCCTGATGACAATCATATTGAAATGACTAGCTGCTGCAGTTGAACAGCCAGCGCCTGGATTTGAAGATCATTTTCCGTGAAAATATATCGCAGCATGTGACCTAAGGGGGCGGTATATCATCAGTTGAACATTTTGTTGAGAGCGAGACTGTTATATTTCCCCGCCATGTCTAAGATATCTGTAACAGCACCCTGTCGGCAAACATAATGTAGCAGGCCAGGGTATTTGATTTCCTGGGATTCTTGTGATACCGAATGCAGAATTTGGCCAGATTGTGCTCTTGAAGTGGTAAGATCTCAAGAACTTGAGCCCGCATAACCGCAAATGGCCGAAATCAAGAAAACGGACAGAGTTACCTTCTCCTTGGAAGACTTTAGCCGAGGATAAATGGGTTCACGAATAGCTGCGCGACCAAGCAAGCAAGCCAGCAAGAAATGAAGGAGGAAATTTAAAATAAAAAAATGAGATTCCAGGAAAAAACTGCTCAATGGTGGGGGGCGGCCTCATCCAGGGGCAGCTCCTTTCCAGCTGCCCACCACGTGGGACAACCAAAATTGTTGCAAGGTTCAGTGAAATCATGAGCGCCAGGATTGAGATCCATGAGATGCTAGGATGACCGTTGATCACCAGTAAATTTTGTTGATACTCGTAGATTTCTTAATTCAAAGAAAGCAGGTTCTTGGCAATCGTATGAGGCCTTGTTCTTGACGAGTGCCTACGGGCTATTTTTGCATCGCATAGGCGATAGCACCGAACTCCATTGTGACGGGAAACGCGGTAGTTAAAATCGAGATCAGCTGAAAGCGGGTGACGCTGACTTCGTCGAGCCGAGCCGCATGTCTGGTCCACTCAACGTTGTTCTGACGTCTGCCAACTAACCTGTCAACATGAGGATCATCTGATGGCGTATATCAGGCTTTCCACTTTGATTTGTCTATAATAACAATATGCAGGCTATTCTTCAAGCAAACTTGAGAGATTGTATCAATTCATGTTCCGCGATCTGCATTTGCAGAGCCTATGCATAGCTATGCATGTATTTGTAAAATATTTGGGGCAGTTCGGGCAGTTCGGGCCTGGTGACAATAAGCCATAGAAAGGGTCTATATCAGTCCTCACCGAAGTGCAATGATCATGTGAGCAATAAGACCCAATTATAATAGTCTTTAGCTACAGAGCCTTCTGGATGCAATCGATATCACAGTGCGTTCGCCACAACCGCCAGTTGTTTCATCATTTGTTTCTTCCGGCCTGCTGAACCGAGTTTTTTGGCACGTCTATGGTTAAATTTGATGCGAATGTCTACAGGTGAGGTAATCGGGAAAGGATGTAAGTGGCGTCAATGTATCTGCGCCTGGATCGATTCCTCGACGGGTGCCGTTCCTAGCCTGATGATGCATATTCTCGATTAACTGAAACCTTGGCCGTTCTGCTTTTCCGCTATAGATCCACAATTGTTTCGAGCGAGACGAGAAACGACGTTGTAGCCAGAGCAGATTTTCCGACATTGCAGAGCTCCGGCAGAAGTATCGAAATTATTCCTTACAATATGATACCTTGTGATATGATTATGGCCGAAAGCTGAACCATTGGAACCCCCCACGCTTTATTTTTTTGCTTAATTTTGTTTTTTCCTTTTTTTCCCTGTTCAATGCACCTCAGAGCTGAGATGTGACCCGGTTACAGCTACAGGCGGATATAATATCTCTAGGTTATATAGGTTTGGGGATCAATATGGATTGGGAGGGATTTCGTCTTGCTGATGCATTTTTTTGGTGGAAGTGACTCCGCCGGAAGAAACCTCTGAGCCCTTGTCCAGGGGTTTCCGTCTCCAACCTTGGTCGCATGACTTGCTTCGCGCTAATCTGTGCTCGTTGCACCGCCGTCAGCCTGTGCGGTGGAATGTTCCTTGGATATTCCGCACGTCTCGGCAGCGGACACATGAAGGTGAAGAATAGATCACAAAATTGTACCTCCGTAAAATTTCATTCTGCTGATCGAGGCATATATCGGCTGAGCTAGTTCTGATCTTCGCCTCAGATTCGTGAGATGAGAACGTTCGTGTTAAGGTCCGTGCGCGGGTGCGAAACGGCTTGATATCAAACTAGACAGCTCAATGGCCATTGTCACCAATGGAATATTGCCGAAGTTGGCATAGGCAAAAAGCCCGATTTGTTAGGATCCCGATGATTTTTTTATTTTTTATTTCCCTCTCTCCCCTTGCTTGCCCAAATGTACGCCATAGGCCCGCTGTAGGTTGGAGAATCGAAATGCATCTACGGGAAAATGTCGGTGATGTCGGCTGCATGCGTATGCGCCCATCGACTCAGGACATTATGCACCACCGCACGGTCATTTAGCACCAGGCTTGAAAGGCATGCGCAATACCGGGAGCAGCAAGCTAAAACTTTTGTATGCTCCCCGTATCACATCAGCAAATCGCCAGAGCGACCTGCACGGCAGGGATTTTGCAGCACTTCCACGTGTTTCCAAGCGGAGGATGCTTCACCCGCAAATCGGCTAGGAGGACAAATGGATCCGGCTGGCTGTTATGATGAGAGCTGGGGTAGTTCTAGACTTAATGAACGAGGCATGAGCAGCGCCAGACCCAGGTACCAGCCATGAGTGTTTTACCAGGCTTAATCGAGACAGTGCTTTCGGTGGTTCTATTGTTTCAGGTGGTTCTGCGTTCTCACTCAGGAACCGGGACGGTCGTACGGAAGGATAGTGAAAGAACAAAATAAAATTATAATAGTGTAGAAAGAAAAAAAGAATAATCTGGGACAAAAAAACCTTAGTTATGTCAACCCGCAGACCGTTTTCTTTTTTTAAAAATTATAATTAAAATAAAAAAGAACGCGAATCTACAGAGGTCATAACTTTTCAGATTGATTTCTGGTATTGAATTTCACGATTTCAAATGGTGGGGAGGTGGTCATTAAAACTGTAAGGGTAGGATAAAGTAGGAACGGGTATATTGAACCAATCAACTCTCTCTATGCGACCCAACCAGCCTATCCTCGTCTATAAATCCAACTCCGCAAAATTTGATATGAAAATGACAAAGCAAAGTGTAAATGCAGAACAGAATAGACTAAAATCGGAAAATGACGATGCACGGATGCCCTGACGAGATGGCTAGCTAAACTGACGACGATCCTCGCGATTGATTATCGTCGACAAGCTACCCCATGATTGCATCCATGTCCAGCTGGGAGAAATGAAAGTATGCTAAGCAACAAAGGAACGAGCTGTTCTAAAAAGCAAACTAAACAGGAAAAATATGATAAAAGAAATATCTGGACAGGCTGCTTGAAAAAACACCATCTCCCAATGGAAACTCCGGTCATGAGACTAATTTCATTAAACATTCCAATTATTCCTGCGTCGAATATGTTTCGTGGCAGGGTAGAGGATAATATCGAGGTTCAGGTGAGGAACGCCCCAAAAGAAAAGAAAGAAATGGAGAACCGCAACCAGTCTATGTTGGATCCAACAGAACAGCCCGAGGTAAAATATGATTATTGATAGGAGTTCGACGAAAATTGGTAGGTGACCGCTTTTATCGAATAGCGAAAAAATAAAATAAAAAATGATTGAGCTTCGAGGTCGTTTGGAATCGCTTTTCGGGTGGTGATTCAAACAGGACATCAGTGCGTAAATATGGTGGTGAGCTCGTGTGTGATGGTCTGCCTAGGCCCCGCAAACTCCGAGAAACACCGCCGTCCTTGCCAGCGTGTTTGCGTTTGGTGGGGCTGTCTCTTCCGGCTCAGGAGAGTTCATAGGTAACCAGAATGGAAGTGGTTGCAGGGATCTCTGCGCGGCCTGACCGGGGCTTCGTCGTTGACCTCTTCGTCCTCATGATCGTCCACGCTGCGATGTAAGGACGGTTCCGGAGCAGAATAAAAAGCGGAATCGGCTTGGAAACTATTCAAATCCATTCCGGTCTTATCATGCCTATGGGAACTTAAGGATAACGAGTCTCTTCCGGCTGCCTATTTGAGCTCTGTTAGCTGGGTCCGTACCCAATTGGAAAAATTAATCCGTAGACGAGCATGGATGAGTAACACTTACGACACACTCTGCACACGCCGTGTTATTTACCCAGACCCAATTGCCACAATTATGCGAGTAGAAGTTTTTGCACCGATACTTGTAATAACCGGACGCCATTTTCGCGTTTTGTTGGTGATGGTGATTCAATGGGGGAGTGAATACGAGAATGAAATGGGTTGGTATGGACGAGACGGGTATCTCTCAGCGTAGCGATGGTGGTACTGCACGGGTGCCGTGTGAATAAGATATCGAATGAAGTCTGCCTTGTGGCTATGAAAGCTTCCTAGCTTCTGAACAGCGGATGAGTGCTCATATATAGTGCGTCCAGGTACTTCGTGGGGGGTGATTATATCTATCTCTTATTGTGAGATGAGCATATGAGACTTTTGGTTAATTTCGATACCGACAAAAAAAAAGTTCAAGATGGACGGGGTCTCTTGATCCTTTATAGATGCCGAGGAGCTAGCAGTAGTGTACAGGCTATGTAAGAGAAAGTTCCGACTAGTGTAGAGCACGGTACAGGTACCGGCGCATGTGGAGATATAATTAATGCTGAATCCCTTGACAGGACCGTTTTTGAATTGGATCAAGCTAATACTCGAAGAACCAGAAGAAATGCGAAGTGGGGCGTACCACCTGCACGTTATTATTATTATAATATATGTATTACATGACGTTTATGAGGCACTTGAACAGGTGAGATTTCAAGCTAGTCGCATTTGTCCAGGGCGTATTATGGACAGATGACTACGTCCACCTCTATTAAGATGGGCTTTGTTCGTCTCATGTCCTATTCCGCTTTACAAGTATCCTTGCTTGGTGAGCTTCTCCGGCCCTCATCATTTGGTCGCATTGCATTTGGGCAAGCTCCATACATGTACCTTGGGCATCGTGCATATTATTAGAACGTACAGACATTATGTACATGTGTGAGAGCGGGTCCCGTTAAGGCCCTCACCCTCGCAGTCTTCAAAGAACTTTCTTCCAGAAGCCCAAATTATAAGCCGTGCACGTGTTGCTTTTTCCCAACCCTCCTTCTTCCTTTGGCGCTTGAAGCGCAGCCAGTGGCAGAGCATTTTCGGCCTTTTCTTCTGCTGCTGCAGCCCACTTCTGTCAAAGCGCAGGAACCAAAAAGCCCCACTACGCAGCTCGAATGGTGGTTCTGTCCTCGACCTAAGTCCGTTTCAAGTATGGACATGGTTCTATGTTTCGTCGTTAGGTTTCCTCTGTTGGCCCTGGCAGGCTCTTTCATATTTAACCGAGGGGAAATTGGGTGCTCGACGGACGGAACATGTACCAGTACCTGTCTGGCATAGCGAGGTTATCCACCCATCTAGTTTCCTTCGTCAACTCCAAAGTTTGAAGCTAAATAGATTATATCCCATTTGCTCTATGGCCAGTAGATCCGGTTCTGCAGCAGATAATTAACCCGGCGATGTACTCTACAGAACCTCCCCCACCGGTTCCTTGCTTCGCAATGCATTGCATTGCCAATGCGTGGGATGTATCCGTCTGCTACAAGCATGTGACCCGCGGCCGGCCCGTCTACTGGAAAAATTTTTCCCCAGCGTCACATTCTCGAAACATGAGTATCCAGAGCTCGATGCAGGGAGTGCGAACCTTCTTTTTTTTTTTTTTTTTTCCTTTCTCTCTCCCGGACATGATTACCTATCTGGAGATGGCCGTAACGTGTTGGCCAACGGTGCTCCGTAATTGCGACGCCCTATCAAAAAGCTTAAACGATTGGATTTGCGAAACTTGTTTGCAGGCGCGATTGCGAAATGTAGGAGTTCCCCGCGATTGCACATATTCGCATTCGCCCTCGTCTTACAGCGTATGCGATGTTGCGGTACCTCTTGGCTCTAAGCATACAGAACCGCGTGTCCCCTTTACGAGCTTTTTCCCGGTTGATTGGAGACGTTCCATGCTTGGTCGCTAGAATATAACGGCCAGACGCTTTTTGGTGCCATACTTCGGATTAACCCCCCAGCTTCCCTCCCATGTGGACCCGGAACAACGACACCGATCTTGCTGGGGTGCAGCAGTCAATCAACAGCATGCATGGCTTGGGAAGATCGGGATTAGTAACCACGAACCCCCAAAATTCATCCTGCTGATGATGATACCTCGATGCACAATCGCCCCTCTGAAATGGCTATTGTGGCTGGATAATATGATACAGCAGGGCGCAAGCCGCGATACGAAATACTTCCTTGTAAGAATTTAGCTCTGCAACAGATCAAGGTCCCATCGAACACACAGTTTTGGGTCGTTTCCAAATGAGCCGTCCCAACGGCCCAAGAGGTGGTCCCCATGTGGGTCTTGATCAACGACAAGGTATGCTCGGCATTTTGGGTTGCTGGTACCGTACCTGCAATTATAACCTCCTACATTATTTTGTACCTTGCAGCTTTTTTTTCTTCGTTCGTTTCAATCTTACCCATAGACAGCATGAATAATTTGAGTGGGGAAATTGATGTAATTTGACCAAATATGACAAGTTGCCACTATTATAATTATCTATCGAGCTACTTTGGATTCTTTAAGGATTTGCAGGGCCGTGCAAGCGTAAGATGAAAGAAAGTACTATAGGACTAACTAGGCCGAAGCTTTCCGGGTCTGAGAGGTCTAAGTTTAGAATTCTCAACGGCTTCCGTTCCAGAAAATTCGACACGTTAGCTGTGTAACTTAATTGCACTTGAATTCGAATACTCGCCTCCTATAATGGAATCGCTTCGTTTCCACAAGAAAATCCCTATCTTAATTTTATCAATGTGCGATACACTCAACGTGTCTGCAGGATGACAGTGGCGTGCACGATTGATCTTCGGCTTGCTGCCATGTGGCACGAACATGTTAACAGCTGCGGCTTGGACCCTTTGCTCGGACGGCGGAACCGGAGCTTCGACAGCAGCAACGAGCAGCGTTTGAAAGCAACGGCTACAGCCGTAGTCCCCGTGCTAGCAATAGGCAGCAGTCAAAAATTGCCGCACATCTTACGGTACGGCACCGCACCGACGGTCTGACCATAAAACTTAAATTGCTCGAGAGCTTCGTATACCACATACACATTTGATCCGTCTGAGATCAAAGGAGACAAATTCGATTGAAATCATAGCATCTGATTTTGATCAGAATTTTGGAAAGTACCAGTTTCTCCCCTTTCCCATTGTCCAGAAGGCCAGGTACTCAAGATTCGGTTTTTTGAGGAAGCTACAACCATCATAGAACGACAGCTACCCCACGGCTTCTGATCAATAGGAGAGTGACCAAGCGGAGCGTTTGTTTTATGGGACGGGACATATTCCACCCGTAAAATGTGTTGTTTTTGCCGAAATTATTGATATTTTGCTATACGAAGTAGTTCCAGTCTCGAAACTAGAATGCTTGGATGGCAACTAGAATACTTCTATACTTTGCAGCTAACCCTAGTTGCTAGCACGACTTGAATATTTCTGGGTTGAAATGAATAAAGTTGCTAGGCGGGATCTCGATCTTGAATTTTCTATTGAGTATCAGCCTTTTCAAGCCATACCTCCGGATCCCTTTTGCTGCGCGAGTTCGCCACCAACAAACCAAAGCAGTTATCCGGTAAGTTGGCCGGCCGGCCAGCCCGATGTCCAAACATCCGCATTTTGTCTTCTAAGATACGTGTATCTTAAAGCTAATTTTTGCTGCACAGCGGCCAGCCTCACGACATATCAAGTAACGTTGTATCTGTACCTTACAGCAAATAAACCTGATATTTAATTTTCCCTTTTCTAAAACTCAATAACCAATAACTCTCGTCAAATTCGGGTTGCAGGTGAATTCAGGATTGACTAAGTACCTGGACGGGTAAATTCATTCGGTCTCTAGAGTGACGCGCCAAACTCTCTAAATAGTAAAGGCCCAAATTACTCTCACTAAACTTTCCCTTGCTTGGGTTAACACACATCTGCAGCGTATCGATATTGCATCGGATACCCAATGCAATTTGCAATTCATTGAGGTTTTCTTTCTGGTGGCGACGCTACTACGGATGATTGAAAATTCTAGATCTCGCCATAGCAATATGGGTTTCGCTTGGAAGCCGAATCGCTTCGGGATAATGTCTCGGTCCGCTGTTGGCAAAACTAAGTTTTTAACACGGATTCCTGTACACTCCAAAAAATTTCAACTGATCCCTACAAGGCATCGCTATTTAACCATCGTCATCGGACAAAATCAAATATTGTAAATCCAAAACGTAAAAAACACTGTCAAAATGATCACTCCAAACCATCAGCTGCATCAACAGCTTGTGTGCACGTGTGTGTGACCCAGCTTTTTGATCGAGCTAGCACTCATTAGATCAAGCTCGCCCGACCTACCAATCAGCCAAAAAGCACTTGCTCTATTAGGGTTTTGACCAACTGGGCAAGAGCTCCAAAGCTCCTAGCTGCCGCAATGCAGTGGATGGTGACATGTACGTACAGTTCTGTAGCAAGGGGATCAGCATTCCAGGCATATAAAAGTCGGCCACGGATCCGGATTTTCGAGCACTTTCTTATAAAAGACTTTGACCACAAATCCGACTGTGATACAAACACAGGGGGTACGAACAACTACTCGAAATATCGCCACCCGGCTTGTTTATATCGATGGATAATTCACAATGAGCGCCTGGTTTAGATCGAATAACGCTGTCCCTGCTACTCAGACGGGTATCTCGTACGCCAGCAGCTCTTCCTCTAGCAGTTCTCACTATTCCGATGAGGAAGATACCGAGCCTACGCAGCCGGTGTATATACTGTCGACACCAAATCCGGAAAACGGGCAGAATAGATTCAGCACCGAATCTCATAGTGAAGCATCATCTTTCAAAAGATCAAAATCCCCGGAATCAATACACAAATCCCTGGAACCAGTAGACGAGAGCACACCTCTCCTCTTCCAGAATAATGTATCCGATGACGATATCCCCAAACCAACCACCAGTCAGGACGCCAGCACCGACATATCAGACCCTTCGACCCTCTCAACCAGCGCCGAATTTCTCCTTCTGACCAAAACTTCTGTCCCCGTGATCCTTGCCTACACACTCCAATCTTCCCTGCAAGCTTTATCCATCCTTATAGTCGGCCGTATATCTCCCGCGGCCCTCTCCGTCGCGGCGTTCAGCTACATGTTCGCCATGAGCACCGCGTTCATAGTAGCGTTAGGTGGCAGCACCGCCTTGGACACCCTAGCTTCGTCGTCCTTCACCGGATCCAAGAATCGTACCGACCTCGGAGTTCTGCTACAACGTGCGTTTGTGGTTCTGGGCGCCTTGTACGTGCCCGTGGCGGCGATATGGTGGTTCAGCGGGCCCATTTTCGAGGCCCTGGGACAGGAGGAGTATATTGTGCGGGACGGTCCTCAGTTCCTGAGGTGGCTGATACCCGGCGGGTTGGGGTACGTGTATTTTGAGAGTTTGAAGAAATATTTACAGGCGCAAGGTTCGTGGTCAGAATTTGAACCCAAGTTTTTGCATGTGCTTTCAAAAATTGGTATTCACGTATTCTAAAATTTTCGAACTATGTAACAGGAATAATGGGCGCTGGAACATACGTCCTGCTGATAACTAGCCCGCTCAACGTCCTCCTAAATTACCTATTCATTTACACCTTTGATTTCGGCGTCAACGGCGCCCCGATGGCAACCTCGATAACCTACTGGCTCTCCTTCTTCCTCCTCGCGCTGTATTCAAAATACATCTCCGGATACGAAGGCTGGGCCGGCTGGAGCACCGCCTGCTTCAAAAACATGTTTACGTTCCTCCGTCTCGCTTTGCTGGGTACGATAATGGTGGGCACGGAATGGTGGGCCTTCGAGATCGTTGCCATTATAGCGGGGAGATTGGGACGTATACCTCTAGCCGCACAGTCGGTCATCATGACCACGGATCAAGTTCTGAACACCATACCCTTTGGCATCGGCGTCGCGGCCTCCACGCGGGTGGGCAACCTGCTGGGAGCGAAGAACGCGAGGGGTGCGGCCAAGGCAGCAAATACGGCGGCTTGGGTGTCCATGTTTATGGGCACGGTGGTGCTGGTGGTGCTATTGAGCGTGAAGGACGTGTACGCGAAGATTTTCAACGACGATGGGGATGTTATCAGGCTCACGGGCGAGGTTATGCCGTACGTGGCGCTCTTTCAGATCGCAGACGGGTTGAATGGGAGCTGCGGGGGTAGTCTGAGAGGGATGGGGAGGCAGCACGTTGGGGCGGGGGTGAATATTGTTTCTTACTACTTTGGTGAGTGCATATATTTTTTTACAGACTGGCAAGGGGGCCGATGACGATGATGTCTTTTGCTTCTGTGACTGGGGAGTATTAGAGATTTCTGACTTGGGGGAATGAACAGTCGCGTTACCATTGGGTATCTGGCTCGCATATCACGGTTGGGGATTGGCGGGGCTATGGGTCGGACAGGTAGGATAATTTTTTTTTTCGCACCCCACTTATCATTTGCCCCCATTCTGCTAGCGGTTAGCAAAAAATCAAGCTCACGACAATGAACCGGAATATTCAATAGTGCTTGGCTTTATATGCCGTCGGAATCGGCGAGTGGATGCTGGTTTATTTCTCCGACTGGGATGAGCAGGTTGCGAACGCCTTGGATCGGCTCGATGATGCGGAGAGGACTGAGATTGGAGAGGCTAGGCCGATAGTAGACTGAAATGTCACGGTTGAATGAGTCAAAGGGCTTATTTACGTAAATGGTCTGAGATTTCAAGCTGTTTTGCTTTGAGTTCTGGTGATTGATTTAGAGGCTCTGGTGCATAATATATCTTTCAAGAATAGACGGTTTTGTTATCGGCATGTCTGCATTCGTAGATATTGAGATAAAAGATTTAAGCTCTGAAGATACCACGGTCTGATAGACCACTAATATGAAAGCTCGATGTCCTAATCGCCATCCAATTGGCACTAGTAGATTCGCCTATCAGCTCTTTTCACTGGATTCAAGCTATACCCATGCATGATGCACCGATGCGTTGGCCAAGTTGTATTTTGGCATTACTAAAACGAACAGGTTTCGCGGATGGCCGACCGGAATCGAGGAAGGAGTAAAAACTATCAGTCGGGTCATCTCCGGAAAATCATTAGCAAGGGGGTTTCTGAGTGATTGCGATTTATTGTCGCGAAATTCCTACTCATTGTCGTGGTATTGTCGTGGTATTGTCGTAAAACTTTGAGGTTTCCTATTCATTGTCGTTAAATTGTCGTGCCATTAGGTAACAGCGTATCAAAGCCACATGGAAAAGAAAAAAAAGGTCTCGCCTCGCACAAGGTCAATTGCGTCCGGGGTTTTTATCCGGAAAACCAGGAAACGGCTTTCATGTTGGCATATGTTATCTTGCATGAAAACGATGGAATTGACGAATCGAAAACGAGGAAATGCGGTGGAACGTCGGCTGGCTCGCACGCTAAAAATGTTGACTAAAACGGTAGCTACCTCCGTGGGGTGGCCATCTGTGGAAAGAGAATATCGAAGCGGAAAGAGCTTACTTGTGAGAGGAGTGCTGTAAGTATCAATGGATAATGGCTCACCATTGAGATATTCGATCGTTGCGGTCATTGGCCAACTATCTCTGAAGATCTAGGTGGGTGACGGTTGCGACAATTCGAGTCGATGAGCAATATGATTGCACAGGGAGGAAAGTATCCGTCATGCAGGCCCGATACAAGAAGGTTTCGAGACGGGCCTTCCCCGTAGCTAATGATTGGAGGTTCGATATAGCGATGGAGCTAGCAAGCTTGTGTATCAACGTCATTGGCAGAGTGTCTATTTAAAGGCATAAACAGCCTTCTCCGCACTTGATAGATTGAGAGATTCACTCAGATCTTGAAGTTCAAATATTGGAAAGATACCTCTCCTCCTCCGTGAGACGAATATATACTTATAGTTCTAACACTGAGTGTCCGTACACCCAATTGGTTAGAGAAAAATGCGGTCGTTTCTCCCTATAACTCTCCTCCCATCCTTCATTCTGGCGCACGCTCCGTCCGGGGATCAAGTGTACCTCTCTTCCCAAGGCCCTCACAAACGCCTCTGGTACAACCGTCTCCCTGGTGATGGTGGTACCCAAGCGGACAGTGTTTTCTCGGGAATATCGACGTTTGGCCGAATTCCCTACTGGCCGTGTCTGGCATCCGACGAAGAAGCGTTCGATATCGCGTTTCTAGGCGCCCCCTTCGATACGGGTACCAGCTACCGGCCAGGCGCGAGATTTGGTCCGAACGGCATCCGACAGGGATCTAAGAGGCTGGTAAGTTGAGATTTTGTTTATCAGCTCGTTGTGAACGCTTCGAGTGCAAGTGGGGTATTAAAAGCTGATTCTCTACGGAGTAGAACCTATACGGCGGTTATAACGTCCCTCTAGACGCTAACCCCTTCGACGGCGAGTTGAGATTACTCGATTGCGGCGACATACCCGTTACGTCGTAAGTTCAAAGGCCAAAGCTACTCGATAGATATTCAGAGGTCTTTTTATATGAGCCTAATGTCAATAACTAACATGCTACAGGTACGACAATGTATTTGCCATAGATCAGATCGAAAAAGGCCACAATGCACTGTTAACCAGGAAACCCTTTACAGCGGCAGATGAAAAGGGACCAGCACTAGGGGGCAAGACGTTACCGAGGATCATTACGTTGGGAGGTGATCACACCATCGTTCTCCCGATCCTTCGAAGGTATTGAATATGCCCATCCGTAAACTGATTTGTTCAGGCGTTGATATTTTAACAGCGTCAAGAAAGCATACGGCCCCATTTCGGTTATCCACTTTGATTCCCACCTGTGAGTGCCCGTACAGAACCTGTGCATCTTCCCTGAGCCATAATTCGCTCATGCATGAATATATAATTCAGAGACACCTGGAAACCCAAGGTCTTTGGCGGTTCTCCCTCCGAAGCGGCAGCCATAAATCACGGCACTTACTTTTACCACGCATCCCTCGAGGGTCTTCTCGCGAACGACAGCAACATCCACGTCGGTATTCGGACCACGTTATCCGGACCGTCGGACTACACCAACGATCGATATATCGGTTTCCAGATCGTCGAGGCGAGGGAGATTGACACCATCGGTGTGAACGGGATAATCAAGCGGGTTGTGGACAGGATTGGGACGGAGAGACCAGTGTATCTGAGTATCGATATTGACACGTTGGATCCAGCGTTCGCGCCGGCGACCGGTACGCATTTTACCTTTGAGGAAAAAGGATTGATACGAGAATATGTCAATGCTGATATGACATATTTACAAACAGGTACACCGGAAACGGGCGGCTGGTCTACGCGCGAACTACGAACTATTATTAGAGGGCTGAAAGATTTGAATTTCGTGGGGGCGGATATTGTGGAGGTGGCACCGGCGTATGATACGAACGCAGAATTGACGACCATGGCAGCGGCAGATGTGCTATACGAAGTAATCAGTATCATGTCATTGAAGGGACCGCTGTCGAATATGGTCAAAGGGAAGAAGTGAAAGCAAAGTCTGTCATTCATCGGTGTTTCAGTATTAATCCCAGCTTTTGATATTTTGAATTGGAGAAAGGAAGAATGATTGAACAATATATAAAGAATAAAGTTACGTTATCAGTACACGTATATAGACGATGCCGTATGGTGGAATGTCGATAGAACTGTATTGATAAGGTATATCTGATGTTGACAACTGTTGGGTTTCGGCACGCATGTCAAGCATATTATTGTATTATCGGTCATATCTGGTCTCGTACAAAGCTTTGCCTTGTGTGGTCATATCATGTTTAGGTCGAATAATAAAAAAGTGTTGATGCGTCACAAGACAGTAAATTACCATACTTGTGCAGGACCTGATTACGAGACTCTCACAGTCTTGGCTGTTGCTGTAGATTTGCCACTTTATTACTTTCTCTAACATGGTTGAATAAGATTGATTCTAGGAGGGAACTAGTCTGATGCCGGCCTGCGACTGGTGGGAATACAGGGACCGAGCCGCGTTCTCAACGGTCGACAGCATTCCTTGAAGCATCGTCCCTGGACCATCGACGGCCATCGCACCGCAAACGGCGGAATACCACGGCGTCCACGCCCATACCCCAGGTCCCGTTTCAGGTACGACCAATTCGAGCATCGGCATGTCTTCTTCTTCTTCGGCGTGAGAAGGAGACCACGGCGGATGGTGTTTCAGGAGTGCTCGCGGTTGGAAGCACAACGCGCGTACGAGGGCCCTCCGATTCGATAGCTTCGGACGCGGGACCCGATCTGGGCCCAACCTGCAAACCTGCAAGTTGCAACTGGCAACCTTCCTTGTATTTAGAGCCCCGCGACTGCTTTCGGAGGATACGTCGATGCACAATGGCCTTTACGTCGCGGAGGACCAGAGCTAGCTGCAGTTATATTCAATTGGAGGCAATTGTATTATAACAGAACTCTTGGCCGGACCCCCCTCACGTACGCTTTTAGAATGGTGAGGGCTGATATGCATGTCCAATATAAACAGGAATGCGGCTTACTGCCTTAAGGTTTAGTTAGCTCGACGAGTCAAAAGGCGCCGCAGCCTGACTCCATCGATTCAAGGACCTAATTTCATCATCGTTGAATTCTACTCATTCCCCCCTTTCCCAGTTTGCTCTTTTACTTTGTCTTCTGACTTTGTCTTCTGTCTTGCCTTCAATCGATTGTATTTTCTTCCTTGTTATCGTATCAGCTCTACCTTTGTTGCATTGCAGCTCTTTCGCCCGGCCAGGAAACACCAGCCGACCTTCTTGATAATATCCCGCTGCAGACCTGCATACGAGCGAGGCACAGGCTCAGATACAACCTGATATTATCATTGCGTCTCTTTCTGGCCCCTTGATGGAATAGCTTGTGAAACATCTAATAGTTATAATCTCCACCACCCGTCTCCTTTGCAAACCTAGAGTTATTGCGGAACTTGGATACTTAAACAAAGCTTAAATCTGCTCTACCCTCTCGAGCCAGCTCTCTCTCCTTCTCCCTCTCACTTTAATTATTATTCGTCCTTCCTTTCCGTGGGGGGCTAGTTCCTAATTAGATTCAGCCCTGGAAAATCCGCTCTTTCGCACTTTAGCGCTAGGAAAGGCAATCCCCCCGTATATTACTCTCGCTTTCACCTCCAAAACACCATCCGTTACCAGGTTATCAACCTTCGACCATATTTATCCTCCATCGCCCCTGTCGGTCAAGAGACACACGACCCGCGCCGCCTGGAAAGATTGCCATTGGACGGCTGTGTATGTGTGTGTGTGTGTGAGTGGCTTCGATTGCTATTCTGTCTCCGTCGACGGTCATCTCCACCGAAACGAGATAATCCGGAGCATCTCGTCCCGACATTCCAACAGCCGATCGAGAGAAAGGGAGCTGCATACCTGCTTTTCCTGTCTTTGTCTATTTTCGCGCCCTGCGTCTGCCATCATTCTTTTGGAGGTCCGGGGTCTGCTTCACATTCATCCCGGGTGCTGCATCACGCTGCAACACATTTTCTGAGATATATCAAGCTCGACTGCCCGCAACGTCCAGACCCTTCTCTCCTCTTAAAAACACACATCCATCGAATACATCCGAATAAATAACCCAGGCATCGAATAGCTCTCAATCTGGTCGTGAGACCATCGAATCTGTCAAGATGAAGGTCACGCTCGATTTGGACAATGCCTACAGCTACGCTGCCACGCACTACTACTCGGTCAACCCTCGAAACCGCAAATTCGTCTTCTTCCTGCCCTTGAGCTTATTTTTAGTGTACGTTCTGTCACCATCCTGTTCATTTTCCATCAAAAATATACGAAACTAATCGTGAATGCAGATGGTTCATGTGGCTATTCGGACCTTCTCACGAAACCGTCAAAGGCGCCCTACCAAAGGTATCGGTAAACTACCACCCGAACCGTCCACCCCCTTCGCCCTACAACGAGACTAAACTCGCCCTCCTGATCGAAACCCGTCCTCTCGGTCATCTCGCCCCTCTTTTACTGCATATGATCACGGTCGTGCCACCGGACTGGCGTTTCCTCTTCCTCGGTACCAACGAATCCATCGCCTCCCTTAACGCCTCCCTCCCCGTACAGATGCACGAACGGAACGGAAAATTGGACCTGCACCTCATCCCCGAGAATATCAGCGTGGCCGGGCAGGAGCAGACGTCAAAGACCTTTACCAATCTGTGGTTTTACGACGAAGTGCTAGGCGGAAACCGGGGTGTGGAGAACCTGCTGGTGTTCCAGACGGATAGCGTTCTCTGCGCCAACAGCGAGCTGTCTATTAACGACTGGTTGGATTACGATTGGGTCGGCGCGCCTTGGTAAGTAAAATTCTTTTTAAAACTCTCTATATACCAATATCACACGACTATACCGTTCCGGAGTCTAATATTCTATGATTTCGCACAGGAACTTGAACGACCGTTTCGGTGGCAACGGCGGCCTCTCCCTTCGCAAGATCAGTAAAATCAAACAGGTCCTATCGTTCCAGGAACGTATCGAAGGCACGGAACCGGAGGACCTCTGGCTCATCAACAGGATCGGACTGCTACCCGGCGCGAACATGGCGACGCCGGCGCAGGAGTCGGAGTTTAGCGTCGAGCAGGTCTGGCACAAGGCGCCCATGGGCTACCATTTGGGCTGGGGCGGTGCCAGGTTACCCGAAGGCGTGTGGGATAACGAGGATCAGAGGAAGAGGATCTACGAGTATTGGTGCGTACTTCTTTTTTTCTTCTCACGACTGGGATTCCTTTTTGGGTATGAAAATTTACTAACGTTTATGTTTGTGATGCAGTCCTGAGATCAAAATGATCATGAAGATGCGACTCGAGAGGGAGAAGTGCTCGCCCGAAGAGCTCGCGCAGTGGAAGACCGATCATCCGAACGAGAAGAGGGAGGAAATGACCGAGAGATCGATCATTCCTGTTCCGTTCGGTGGGATGATCTTGTGAGCTGCTTCTTGAGAATAAAAAAAGTTCGATACGATACATACATCTACGAAATCTTTATGGGGTCGGAAGGTACCTCAATCTACATGTTGTAATACTTTCTACACTTGATATTTCTCTTTCGATCTACACCACGAAAATATAGCGAACGCGACTTCTTTTGTTCGCAATGGGCTATCTGCTTTATTCGGAGTTCAGCACGAGTTTTTATTCTATTTTAATTTTTTTGGATGACATGTTTCCAAGCGGTTCATGGAATCTCTGGATGGGGGTTTTTCAAAAATGTGGGATCAGCAAGTCGAAAGGAATATTTTTTAATGTACATATATATCCTTGAGTATTCGGTCAACAGAGAAAAGTGGTGTGTAGGAGGTAATGGAGTTATTTCACCAATACAGAGTACATCAAACACTCAGAACCTATGCCAATTAGAGATATAATTATGCGATGACAGCGGTGCGTGGTTCGGACGGACCGATAACCAGCTAGCTTCAAGTATCAGGTGCAACCAGCCACGTTTTGATAGATACCCATGAAAACGTTCTTTTCGAGCGTAATCCGGTTCTAGAATCACGACAATCGATCAAAGAAAGAAAGAAAGAAAAGAAAAGACCACACATGTCGTCCGTTGGAGTTTTTCGAGCACCGGGTAAAAAGCATCCCTTGCATCTTTCTTGCATGCAGGAAAACCAGCTCGTGATCCCTAAATGAGATATCCGTACCTATATAGTTCCAATTGCCCCCCACCCTGGTCTGAGCTTGTCTTTTTTTCGAGAACCCGGTTGGAGACCGTGGGAAGCTTAGAATCGATGAGAAAGCTTATAATCGTACCTTAATCCTCGGTTCGCCCGTCCGAAAAGCCACAATCAATATTGAGATATACCCTCCTCGGTCCAAATTTCCCAACCGATGAGGGTGGAAACCCGGTTGACGGGAAAGACTTGAGAGAGTTCATACGCACATGGCTGAGAGGTAATTTGTATACCCTGGTATACCCTAGCTGGTGTTACGCAAGCACTTTTTGTTCGGATAAACCTTTTTCTTCAATTTATGCCACGTCTCGATAGAAAATGAACCTTTTTTTTCAGTGGGGTTTCAGGTTGGTGGGGTTTCGTTCTCGTCTGGTGATATCGAGTCGGGCTATCCAAGAAAAAATACAATAAAATTGAGGGATTCATAGACCCCATTTTTCGATACTTTGGGCCATTAATTGAGCCCGGTATATGTTTTGCCATTTGCAAGCTAGTGGACACTCGAATGATTTTTGTTCTGAAAAGGTTGAGACATGGGTATTAATATTGTCCTTTTGATCAGCACTTAAGACCCGTCAATAATCTCGCTCGAGTCATGATTCGAATAGTGGATGCACAGTTAAGATAAACATCCACCAATAACCTCTTATTTTCCATATCATTTCCGTATCTGATCGATTATCAATTACATCCATGTTTCGTTGGTTGTCTGGTTCACTGGATCTTATTGCTACTATCAAGCTCGAAGAAAAATGGAAACTAGGCTGGTACACAGTATGCGAGTACTAGTACATTCGGACTGATACAATCCGCATTTATATTAGTACCTTTTAGCAGGTTTATTCAATTTGTTTAATCGCCTGTTTACGAAGAATCTCGTTAGCGGAGAGGTCTATATGCGGGCAACTACACGAGGCAACTTACCCAGGGCGTATGGGTGGAGTATTTGTCCATCTGTTCGTTTTAGAGCCAGTCAGCGTCGAGCATCAATTTCAAGTAATGGTATTCGCTACACCAAGTCGAAGAAATAAGAGACGATTAAACAAAACTTACGGTACAACTCAGCTTCGTTGCTTGCCAGGAAGACGTAACTACTCGCACGAAACATACTCATCAGCTCAAACCCATCTCGTTTCTTCATCGTGCTCATTTTATTCTTTCTATAGAGAAGGGCATACCTAGGCGCGACCTCGCTGGGTTGGCCGGGACGTCCGATCTGTGAGCCTTCGCCGAATCCTTCCATCTGTTCAGCGGGTCGGCTGGCCGGTTGGAGGGGAGTGTGAACCGGGCCGGGGCTGCGAGTATCGGTTTCGTTTGTTAGGTTTTATCCTGGGCCGGTGAATAGAAGGCAGTTGGTTGGATGACTTACGCCACCGCGTTAACTCTCTAGGTATATTTGTTAGCACGCAGCTCAAAAACTCCTGATACAACAACCATGCGGCACTGGCGGGATTTGGACTTACGATTCCTTTCTTGACGAGGTTCTTGGACAGCGAGCGACTAAAAAGATGGTCGATACGTTAGCTTAAGATCTTAGTTCTAGGAGAATTAGGCGGTACTGACGTGAATCCGACGATAGCACCTTTCGTTGAAGCATAGTCGATCTTGGGTCGCCGTATACGTTAGCCTTCCTGATCTCCAAAGCGGAATGTCCCTAGTTTTCTCACCATGCTGTCGGTTCCACGGAACGCAACCACAGAAGTCGAATTGATGATGCTGTTTTATTATTATCAGTCACGTCTACTTTGTTCAAAAGATGTCTTGATTGACGGAAATTCTCACCTCGACCCCTTCGGCATATGCGGCACTGCGAACTTTGTGATGGCAAACATTTGCAAAATATTCGACTGGAAAGTCGACTCGACGGCATCTACCCTCGGATTAGCAATCGAAAATACAGATTCGAACAGCTCTCAATCTTACCGAGATCAATCTCCTCAAAATTCTCCTGCTGGATCTGCTTGCCGGCGTTGTTGACCAAGATGTCCACCTTGCCGTACTCCTCGACGTGCTTGTCCACAATCTTTTTGGAGTCCTTCCAGTTGGTGAGATCAAAGGGTATGAGGAGGCATTTGCGTTTTTCCTTTTCTACTAGGGACTTTGTTTCTTCGGCGTCCTGTTGTTCGTCGGCGAGGTAGACGATGCTGATATCGGCGCCTTCGCGGGCCATGAGGACGGCGATGGAGCGGCCGATGCCAGAACTTTAAATTGTATACGGTCAGAAGAGATTCTAGAGGAGTCAGAGGGAGTGTACTCACTCGCCGCCGGTGATCAAGGCCTTCTTGCCGCCGAGTTTGCCGACACCCTTTACGAGAAATTTTAGCCACGGCCTGTTTTATACAGTGCATGGACTGAGGAAAATAGTGTACCCAGTATTCGTACAGCTTTCCACCGGGTCCTTCGAGACGACTGACTTCTGGTTGAGGGTCTGGGAGTTATCAGTAATGGTTGCGGGGTCAATTGATATATGGTACATATAGATATCGATTGGCATTGAATGATGCTTACTGGGCATATCCTTCTGACTCCTGTAAGGTCAGACGTAAAGCCGTCAGTACGTGCTCAATTAGGGGCTTACTGTTATATTTACAAGAAGAAGGGGAACGCATACCCGGGAAGCTTCTGCTCGTGAGCTGGAATGCCGCCGCCAAAGCCCTGCTTGCTATCCGACGACATGATGGATCGGGTTTGGTATACGAAACGGGTAGCACGAATTGAGGTTGATTGGATTGAATGCTTGATATAGAACGAACTTGCGAGAATTTTGGGTGTCTTTGAGAATATCGTTCTTGTGATATTCATAATCTTGTTCTTTTTCTGAGAGCAAGTTGAAAGACGTCGACGGGGAGAATGTTTATTATATCAACACATTTAAGCCGCAGAGACGTCATTGTGATGCAGCGGCACCACAACGGGAAGGGTCTCGAGACTAACAGCGATATTGGCTGAAAGGGAACGGCCGGCATATGCGCAAACTGGAGAGCACATTTACTTGATGGCCGGGTAGCGGCGTATATATATATCTTCTGGCATCCTGTAATTTTTGTCCGTGAAGGGCTCTTTGACTGATAATGATAATTCTATAGATTGCCCGATTGGGATACCGATATGCTCTTTTGCGGATAAATGCCGACATCCTCCCGGATCAATTGGGAAACCTACACGCATTCCTCATACTTCCAGATGCAATCTAAGATAAAATGTCTGGCGGTGTTTTAAATTATTTCATTCTGTTGGATGAAATGCGTTGTTCCTGTTCCTGTTCCTGCCAGCCTCCCCTTTTCGGCGGGCGCGAAGGGACAAGCCGCCGCCGCCAGAAATCAGAGACATTTTTGTATCTGCTGTATCTGGACCGAGGCTGGCTGCCAATGTCCTTGTCCTTGTCAATAATGTCTGTCTGTCGCTCCGGCTGACTGTCTCCTCTTCTTTCTCCTCCTCCTCAATACCCACGCCTACACGAGCCTCACCCGGCCTCAATCTCCTCTGGCGCACGATCGCTCTCACCTCGCGACCTCGTATCCCTCCTTACCTCCCCTCCCCGGAGCATTCGAGGCTAGTCCGGAATTCGCGCCTTGCTTTCTGCCGTCCCCCGACCGTGTCGCAAGGACTCTCCCTTCTCGTCCCGACGTCGCCCTTCCCCCCTCACCGCAAGCAGTCAAGTCGAAAGCTCCTGCAGACTCTACCGCCATCGCTACATTCTTTTTTCTAAAAACAAAAAACTTAATCACCAATCACCATGGACGAAGTTGCGGGTCTCCTGCGAGAGTTTGGAATCGGAGGGAACAAGAAGGGCAAAGGGAAAGCTGGGAACGGTCAGGTCTTTGTGAGTCCGCTACGCAGCCACCTTTTTATTGCACTATACCCTTTTACCTCCCCGCTTGCATTAGTGCAGAAAAGAAAAGAAAAACCCGTCAAAAAGGAGATGGTTGCATTCGTTCGAATGGCATGCGTGAAGGCTGTTTTGCTAACCGTGGATGTTGTTGTTGTCAATAGGGCACCGCCGGCAAATATGTCTTCACCGCCATAATCGTTCCCTGGATCTTTTCGCGCGTCATGAAGCCTCTGCGCGTGTACGCCCGTACCTTTCTCGCCCGACACATGAAGAGGGGCATGCGCGAGAGCGGGAAACGGTCCACCAGGGTTCTGATCTGTGGGACTATGCTCAAGCATCTGGACACCCTGACGAGGAAGGAGACCCTGTTCGCATTCTGGTTCGCGTTGCTTGTGTTCCTGAAGAGCGTCATGCCGCATTTTAGAGTGGCGATGAAGACTCTGGTCAAGACCATGAGATAGATGTGTATGGGATGGGACCTTCGAGGTCAAGGAATGGGGCTTGCAGTCTTCTGAACGGTCTCGAAGGTAATGACTTGAGACTCCGGGCATTCTCCGGCAGGTGATCTTCAAAAACGGTATATTAATCACATAGCGACGAATTTCTTTTTGGGTTTGGAGCTATACGGGAACTTTTCTATTTTCTGTCCAGCGTATGGTTTATACACTGGCAGTGCGAATGTAAGATAGCGAGGATGATTTTGGTATTTTTCATTTCTTTCCATTTAGTATTTTGAAGCATTGAATGTCTTCGCTGGTTACCTGTTCACGAGCCTAATGGAAAGATTATCTGATTAATCATATGCATACGATACAGAAGATGAAGAGGGCTTGGGTAGCGCGTTTGATGGGAGGTTCACCAGTAGAAAGCTCATATAAAACATGACAGACATTATATGCCAATGTTTTTTTAAAGTGTAATGGCTCTTTAAAGCTTTCCGATCACATTTAGTGTGTCAAAGATTTCTAGTACCATATTGATATTCATTTTGCTTTTGTTTCCTCGATAACAATCAGTTGCACTAGTATTGAAGCTGCTAGGAGCCTTGCCATGTCGACATGTCACTGCCTCGCAGAATTGTAGGCGCAGAAGCTATATTCATCCAAACTCTGAATCCTATATCCAATACCAAGCTGCTTCTCGCACTACAGCGTTGGAAATTGCGTGTTGAGAATGATACAGATTTCATGCGAAGCAGTGTAGGCAGCCCACCAGCGTCAGCAATCTCCATTCATTGACTGGATTTCGCACGGAAACATCCAAAACCTCCGTCGCAAGAACAGAATCGGATAGATTCAATACTCCGACAGATTTAGTATATAAAGATTGCAAACAATGTACCAATAGTCTTATACTCCACATAATTAATCAGACACCTTGAAAGATACAAGAAAGACCTTGTGCGATATTGGCAAATCTTCTCGCTTAACTTGCTATCAGGTTTACCCGAACACCGATTGCAACTTTCGGCAAAGTCGTTCAACAAAACTTATAACAACATTTTCGAAATTTATCCGCTGTAGAAAATCGTCATGGCAGAGATAGATACTCGAAAGACGGTCTTGATCACTGGGTACGACTTACCTCTTTACAATTTCCCCTAATCCTGGTGCTTGCGCTCCGTGATCTGTACAGCGGTGCTAACATGTGAAACCCCAGCGCCGGTGTTGGAGGAATTGGCGGGTGTCTCGCTGAAGAGTTTCACAAGAAAGGTAAATCCCAAGTTATCCTTAAAGCATTCAACTAACAGCATTGAAGCAATGCAGTGTGCCCTTTGAGATGTTCTACCTTCGTGCATGCCCTCATTCCCAACTTCCTATCCCATGAGAAACCGTGCTCTTCTTCAGATTCACCGCAGCTCCATCTATGTCACAGAATGCAACATTATCAACGCACTATTTCCCTTTTGAAAAATCCCTTTGGATTCATTGTCAATCCTGCAAAACCATATATGCATACGATAAGCCGTTTCTAAACCAAACTGTCATGTGAAACTATAGGCTATAGAGTCTTTGCCACAGCTCGCCGACAGGCACCACTCGAACCTCTCCAAAAACTCGGCATCGAACTCCTCTCCCTCGACGTCACAAAGGCCGAATCGATCGCTGAATGCAAACGCCAAGTAGAAGCTCTGACCGGCGGGAAATTGGATATCCTTGTCAACAATGCGTTCGTCTATCTAATGCTCATCTTCTCCGTGCTGGGAATTATCTTACCCAAATACCTGCTTCTCTAACATCCCGTGAACAACAATACAGAGGCAGAAACTACACGATGCCAGCCCTGGACCTGGACCTCGGCGAGATCAAAGACATGTTTGAGATCAACGTCTTTGGCGTCATGATGGTCACAAAGGCCTTTGCTCCGCTGCTCGTGGAGAGTAAAGGGAAGATTGTGATGATTGGGAGCTTGGCCGCCATCATGCCCTACGCTTTCGGCGCCGCTTACGGGGCTTCCAAGGCGGCGTTGCACGCGTATACAAATACGCTGAGGGTGGAGATGAAGGGTGTGGGGGTTGAGGTTATTAATGTGAGTGATTTTATTCTCTCTGTGTTCTCTGAGGTTTCATTTCTTTCTTGGTGTCATTGTAGTTTGGTAGGGATGGTGAAAGCTTACAGTATGGGGTAAAGATTGTCACCGGAGGCGTGGCGTCGCAGCTGGCGAGGGTGGATAGACAGTTACCTTCTGGTCAGTGATACACATACAACTCGTTCTGACAACCCGGACTCATTTTTGAAATACTGCGTAGATTCCTACTACCTCCCGATCAAAGAATACTTTGCCAAAAGGGTGCAGTACTCGCAGAGTAAGTTCCTCAAGTCTTGCGGTAGTTTAATTTACGCCAATGGGAAGAAGTATAAGAGAAAAAACTAAAAGAAGGGAATGTCTGTAGAGAACTCCATCCCGCCTGAGCAATACGCCAAAAACGTCGTGGCCCACGTCACCAAAAGGCACCCTAATCCGTGGATGTACGAAGGGTATTTCGCGTGGAGGTGTTGGCTTTTGGATACGTTTTTTCCAAAGTGGATCTTTGTAAGTTCTTCGCGCTTTCTCCGTTGTATCTCTACCATATCTTCCATTCTCGAATACTAGAACGTGAGTTATCACCATGGGATTTGCGAGATGAGAGCTAATTATCCTTGCTTCATTTATTTTCTTTAGGATACATTCATGATGTCGTCTTTCGGGATTACAAAGTTGAAGAAGATCTGGGAGGAAAAGAGAAAACAGGCGTAGAAAGATTGCTTCATGTAGCATCATACAGGTTTAATCTCTCTCTGATATTTTCTCTTGCAAGCGTTTAATTAGTAACAAGAAAAAAGAAAAAAGACATCTCAGACCTATATCCTGATAATCTTAAGCCCCCAGATAATCGTTCATCATAACCGTAAAACCTCTATTGTAATAACACCATAACAACCATCAACACAGGAACACTCATCTTTTTTGCATAACTTCAAAAGTTCGTCAAAGGTGATTCAGGATCTTCTGGTACTCCAAGTCTTCGAGCTCCCCGCCATGGCAAAATCAGGACCCCGTCCGCTACGGCTTCCGTATCCGCTACTCCCTCCCAAAGAGATCTTCGTCTGGTGTTCTAACAGAGTATCCTTCAGAGTTCTCTTCCCCATTTTGACAGGGGAAGGGCTAGTCGGGAGCATGCGCGGTTTCCCGCTGTCACCGTCGTCGCCACCATCGTCTGCCCCATCGGCCAAGAACCCTGCAAACAAAGGTTCGCAAACCCTGACTAACTCCGCGATCGCATCCGCGTAATGAGTTTCTAAGAACTCCATAACACGAGCTGAAAGTAGATCCGCTGGAGAGAGTTCAACTCTGTAACGCATGATATTGTGGTAATGCAGGGTGCGGATGAAATTCAAAAGGTGGGATTTGGGGCCCGAGTTCAAAAGGGAACTGTGGCGAATGCAGAGCCACATGAGCATACGTTTGGTGATGATCTCAGGGTGGGCGGAGGAGTCTGGGACCTTTGGTCGAAAGATCTGAGAAACGTGGGTCGGTGGGGTGGCGAGGTGCGCGAAGACGACATTGATGGCGAGAATGGTGGTGGAGACTTGCTCGCTGAGGGCATGGGCCAGGCTCAGGTTTCGGTCAATGACGGAAAGGTAGTCTTTATAGGAGTCATCCCAGTTACGGTCGAGATAGGTGTCGAGCGGGGAGAGTTTGGGGTCGAATATTGTATTTTTGGATTTGAGAAGAAAATGGAGGGCGCGGAAGACCAACTTTGTGGTGACGAGGAGGCGGGTTTGGGAGTCCGGGAAGAGGGTGTGATAGAGTTCGGATTGCTCGGTGGAGGAGAGGGTAAAATTGGTAGGGTCTTGGGCCCAGTGAGGGCGGTCGTCAACCTTCTCTTGGGCAGTGGCGAGACCTGTTCGTTGGGAACGTGGGATGTAGCCATACGCGTAAGTGTTCGTCGTGGAGAAGTAATGGCGCCAGGACCTGGAGCTGTCGCTGGGGACGTATTCCTCGTGGAATTCATTCTCCCAGAGCTCTGCGGTGTCTTCGTAGCGCTTCCTGAGGACCTCAGGGGTCTTGTCAGTCAGCTTGTCGAACGGGTGATCTATCATGCATCCGAGGAGCTCGAGGCACCAACGGTGGTAGTAAGGTGGATTGAGGAGGTGGGTACGCCAGATCAACTCGATGGCTAAAGTAGGGAGTAAATCCTTTTCAGGATTCTTCGCCTTGAGCCTCATGAATTGTTCGTATTTGAGCCCTGAGCCTTCGGGGAGGGGCTCACGAGGAGCTAAGTCGAGCTTCGGAGTGGACTGGAGATTCCCGATGGCGACGTCTAGCTTTGAGAGGGATTTCCACCCGCGGAGGACCTTTGGGACCCGGCTCTGAGGGACCTGCTTCTCGAAATCGCCACCCTGTGTGAGCTCGTAGAGCTTGTGGATATCGCCGGCAAAATTGCGAAGATTCGCAATCGACGAGGAAAAGTCCACGGTAGTGACATGATTGAGGGTCTTTCTGTACTGGAATACAATGTCCTCCCAAAAGGTAGTGCACGTCATCTGCACCACTCTTGGATGCAGATTGGTGGATGGCAAATCCTTGTCGATGAACCGAATAAGCTGGAGAAGCTCCTCCCAGTCCTCATCGATACCAGTCTTGTTTTTCAAAATGCGCAAGATTGCTTCCCAGTTTCCCTCGTCTAGGGAATGTCGAAGCATTCTATCGATCGCAAACTGGCTATGATGCGGTCCAAGAGCGTGTCGACCAAGCATATCGGGGAAGACACGAGGTTTATGCTGCTGCGGGTTTCGAAAGTACTGAATAGCCTTGCGGAGGGAGGTCATGTCGTCACGAAGGTACATCCATCTGAGAGTGGAAAGGCTGTTGGAGGAGCCGCAGTACCTGCACAGAACAGTTTCTCCTTCAAGCACCGAGAACCAGGTCTCACCCTTGTCCTTTGTGAAATAGATGTCTCGATCGCAACGGGCGCAGAGCATTCTCTCGGCAATCTCATCGAGGATACGAGTGGAATGTCCTATGAGGGGCTCACCTTCTTGCCAATGGAGGTAATCCACGGCAGGATGTCGTGAATTGAGGGAATCAAAATCGAGGTTCTTTGGTTTGGAAGAACCCGATGCTCTCGGGGCCAAGTTGGGCAAGGTGGGGAACTTTCGGCGCGGTCCATCCAATGTCTTGAAGCTCGATTTTAGCTTTTGAGAGGATGCTTCAATCACACGACCAAGAGGGTATGGGATATTGAACAAAGGAAGCGGGTCCTCGAATCGGACCTCACCGTTGAGGCGGTTGATGTTTCTGGTAGTATCATCCAAATAACTTGCCGCAGAGAGCATATGGCAGTATCCGAAGACAGCAAGGTCGCTAATTTATTAGCATTGGGTTCAACGGAGGGCAGAGAGACAAAGCTTACATGTAAGGTAGTGGCATCGTCTCCATAGCCTTCTTGATACTGCCAACGGTGTGACCGTTTCTAAGTAGATGGTCTAGCTGATTTTGTTGGTTCTGAAGATGAACTCCATACTTTGCTTCGGTGAATCGGATGACATGAGCAAAGAATCGTTGCTCGCTGCGTTCCGCAGCCTGCAAAATGAGAGGGTTATCATTGTTCGTGTACCAAGCGCGCTCATAGGTAAGTGGAGCATGCTTGGCGACATTGTTCAATGCCCTTGAAAAGTATATCAGGATGAGATCGCAGTGCTCCTGTATAGAGCTTTGATTAGTATCTAGTGGTGTCGAAAGGTGATGGTGGTACTCACACGCACTGCTCTGGTGTCAAAGCGTGGGGACTGGCCTCTACAATATTTGAGGCCTTTGTCGGTGACAAGTAGAAAGTTGCCCAGCTCCTGATTGATATCAGATGATTTGGGATCATGGAAAAGCATATGCATCTTGAGACACATAAATAGATTGAAGATGCTTTGAGGACGTTGCAATTGATGCCGGAGGGAAGGAGGCTGAAATTGGATTGAACGAAACGGAGATGGAAAGGGGATGGTCTGAAATTCGCAACGAGAGGCTATAGTAGGTGATGGCGATGTAGGCTTTGTTCGGTGGGGTCCCCGTCGACTGCTGTTCCGTACACCCAAACAGGAAATCACCGACGACATCTACGAACATCACCTGTTCCAGTCCTCTTCTCCGTTCAACTGCTCAGGCCATATCATAATCGAAATGATGAGTGAGATTAGCCGTCCTGTCTAGGTTCTAACCTAGCCTCGAGACTGCTTCTAACTTCAAAGTAGCCAATCTTCAAGGTGGTCCAGCTCATATTTGTTGTATTTTGATATCCAAGTGCTTAGCTAATAAGGTTGACCGCAGGGTTCTCCTGTAGCTCCTTTTCCATGAGTTCGTAGAAAATCACCGGTATTCTGTCATATCCGATCAACCAACCAACTTAAACCGAGCCTAGGTGCAACGAATTGCAATATCGGGCTGTCGGATGAGGTTCCCTGCGCCCTTGGCGGTGGTTCCGAAGTCATATGTGGTGAAAGAGGTCTCCACGAGGAGATTGCTCTGTCGAGAGGTCCGGGTGTTTTTGCTTAGCGTCCGGATATTTAGCCCATTAATATCACCGCAAAGCCTCATCGTCTTCAATACCATACATATATCTATCACGTCTGTACAGCTGTATTGATCATGGTGTGTATTCAAAGAGTAGTACCACGGCCTTTACGAATGTCGCGTGGAGCATTGTTCCAATGAATCCCATTATTTGTTATTATCTCAAATTTGAATTATTATTCTTTTATATACAGAAAGAATAGAGTGTATGTAAACTCTACTCTAAGATTAAAAAGGAACAGGTATAGCACAATACCTTTCTTCTTGTAGGCGCCCTTGGAGTTATATGCGTTGCATCCAACCGACCTTTCCCAAAACAAAAATCCAACAGGTTACTTGCGCAAGTTAAAGCTAGTGACCCTGAATAACAATATAGAAAAACAAGAAATCCAATCGCAGAAGTATCTTAGTTACCGATAGGATCCTGTCCCTTTCCGTGCGCTGTCCTGCTCAAACCGAGGCAGTTTGCGATATTGAAAAAGATATCAATGTTGTTCTGCACGCCACCAAAGAGTTCCTGGCAGGGACCCATGGCGAAGACGGGAACGTCGGTCAAAGAATGCACACCCTGATCATGATCGGTAGGTAGAGTTCCATTGACGATGAAACCGCCAACCGAATCCTTTTCGTTGACATAGTAGTCATCTTTTGCTCTTCCGGGAGTGTTGGTTGCACCGGTACGGGGACCGTCTTCGTGGACCTTGTAGTTTTCGCGCTTGTCCGGGAAAGCGCCGGTTCCGGCGAATAGTGCGTATCTGGGGGACCAATTGCTAGGGAAATGGGAGCCATCGTTGTAGGTGAGGTCACCGGTGTTGATGTAGCCGGAGAGACCGGATTGTTCGTAGACACCGACGGCGGTACGCTTCTTGCGGTCTTCCTTCTGTTCGCTGAGGTACTTGGTGTCTACGGATCCCATGACATCGAAACCATGACCGTGGTCGGCGGTGACAACGATGAGGGTGTTTGAGAGTTCTCCGAGGGATTTGAGTTTTTCGATGGACGCACGGATGGTATCGTCGAGCTCGAGGAGCTCACCGAGGGCACGGTCGTAGTCGAGAGCATGCATCATCTTGTCGATGGAGGCAGCTTCAGACATGAGGAACCAACCTTGGGAGGAGTGGCGCGGGTCAGCCTTGGAGCGTGTGTGAAGGATATCAATGGCCTTGAGGGTCATATCCTTTAGACCGGGCTGGTCCTCGGCATCGCCCTTGTTTCCTGACGGGTGGTTCGAATGACCCTTGAGGTTTTTCTTGAAGACGTTGCGGTCGAGCCATTTGGACAAGTGGGAGACGGAGAAGATACCAAGGGCGCGCTCGGTATTGGGGGCATCAGCTAGGGAGGTCTTGTTCATGTAGACATTGTAACCGGCCTTGGAGAATTCCTGGTAGTAGTCCTTGTTCTGGTAGGTCTTTCCACCGAGGGAGGGGGGGAAGAATTGTTCAGCACCGCCACCGAAGAGGACATCGGGACCGTGCCAGTCGACCCAGGTGTAATTGGGAGTTCCGTGAAGGAGCGAATCAACGCAGTATGGGTACTGACCACGGTCACGAGTATGGGAGGTGAGAGCGGCTGGGGTAGCATCGGCGACAGCAGCGGTGCTGACGATACCAACGTGACCGCGGTAGACACGGTAGAAAAGCTCAGCAATGCTCTCGATCTTCGGGTCATCGAACACACTGGGGCTCGAGTCGACATAAACACCGAGAGCGTTGACGCTCGACTTGTGGCCGGTGTACAGAGCGGTGGCAGAGTTGGCAGAGTCGGTGATGAAGGTATCAATAGAGTGGGTCATGGCGTGGCCGAGGACGGGGAAGGTGTCCATGGCCATCTTGGAGAGATATTTGCCGTTCTTAGACTTGTGTCCGATGAGACGGGCAGCAGTGATCATGTTGGTGGTCATTCCGTCTCCAATGAAGAAGAGGACGTTCCTGGTCTTTCTGACCTCCTCGAGCTTACGAACGTTCCATGTGGCAGTGGTGGTCTTGCCATTGTACTTGAGGGTGGCCTTGTATTCACCGGCTTCGTCAAGGTAGACCTTTCGGAACGCCTTGGAGGCGACATTGACGATGGAAGGGGTGCGCGCATCGCGTGCAAAGTAGTCCTCGTACCATCCGAATGTCCACTTCTCGAGTTTTGGTTCGGCAACCTTGAACCACTTGGAGCCGGAGAGGGTACCACGGTGACCGCCGACTCGCTCAATGGTGAATTCAAACTTCTCGTCCGGGTTTGGGTTTCCGGTAGCCTCGGATCCGTTGACGGGAGCGTGGATTTCGAGACGGATATCGAATCGCTGACCGGCAAGGAAATCAGCCCTATTTTGCTCAATATTAGCGCATACTTCCAATTGTAAATTCTATCAATCATAAAGAGAGCTTACTGATCCGGTGGGATGATACATCCGAGATCTGGGCAGGAGCCTAGACGCTGGAAGGATTGAGCGGTAACGACGCTGACAAAGATCGCGACAGCCGCGATTGGCTTGGAGAGCACAACCATATTGTTTTAAATTATATTAATAAAGCAACTAAAAAGGAAACCAAAACCCAATAACTTTTTTTCTGTTGTAAAAGAAAGACTGGACAGCCGCTGTCGCGATTGATGATCAGAAGAGAATCGGTAGACCAGACAGATATCCCGGATCTTATATCTTCTTTTCCAGTGTCTCCATCCTACTTCATTCTCCAATCCGCACAGCCAGCCAGCCCAGTCAGCCGGAACGAGCAACCCTCGGTATCATCGGAAGGAATTCAATGCCCATGCTTTGTTAGGCACGGGCTTGGTGTCGCCCTTGCAATTGCAACTATCAAGGTGAGACAAGCAGCGAGACGTACGGGATCTCCAAAAGGTAAAGAAAAAACACGTAAAGCCGCCTTCCTTTTCTTCCCCAACGTCATTTTGGCATGCAGGTCCCGCCTAGTCTAGCCGTCCATCAGTGATATATGCACGGTTGGTATGCATTGTTGGAGTGGGTTGTTGGTGCATTATTTGGCCTATGGCTCGCTTGTTGGCTGAACCGGGAAAGAGCAGAAACCGACCCAGTTTAGGCAACTGCGATTGCTCTCCGAACCTGATGGCAGGCATGAATCGAACTAGGGAAATGAGCTGCAGGAGCGAGAATCAGCGGTCTTGGTTCTTCAAGGCGTCGGTGTTTTGTTCTGACAGCTCGCAGGGTTACAATGTTACGCGTGGGATGATGCTTGTAGGCGATTGGCTCGTTCCGGGATGCCTCCCTTCGTTTCGCTCTTGCTATCTGGAAGCTAAGATGCAAGTTCAAAGCAAATCATGCATCCCACGCTGTTTCTTGCTGCTTCTCCGGGGCTTTCGAACCCTTTCCTATGAGACAAAACCCCATTCTTCTTCCACTTTAGCTTTTTTGTACTCAAATGCCAGTTACACAAAGGTGGGAGGAATGGCTTGCTAACCTTTAAGCTTACTCTCTTGTGTCCAATCAGGCTTGCATGTGGCGTTTCCTCCCCCACTGTTCTATATCAACAACAAGGAATGGGAAGCTCGGAATTGAGCATGCCATTACGACTGAATCAAGATCTCTTCATAAAAAGCGGGTTTAGAAGAAGGGGCGCCATGATAGCGGCCACTGGACTGGCGGCAGAGTTACCTTTTTCGACATACAACTTGTTGCGATTCAATCGAAAGTCGCCGCTGGCTCACGTTTTTCGCAAGATAACGTGGGGAAATACGTCAGGTCCTCGCAATTGCAATCAAAGCTTGTCAGCACCCATGATCTTAATCCTCAAGCCTTTTGACTTTCCTGGACCATGACCTCGAACCCGAACTGTTGATTGGACCAAGAACTTTGAAGACATCAACAAGCTTCCGGGCACTGCCTCTTCGAAAGCAGTTTTCCAAGTTCTCCTGCACAATTTGTGAACTAGTTCCGGCGTGTTTGCGAAACGAACCTAGGTTGTCAGTTGCACTTGTATAAGGTGCTGGGAACCGTAGCCCCGTTATGCCTTGGATCATGATAGTGCGGATGCAGGTGTCTGCCTGAGATTTTAACCAGTACCGCGGTATTATATTTAGATGGGTTCGGCCATCTCCCGTCGAAATTTCTGTATTTGCAGAAACTCCAAGATGCGGCGCTGATGATTCCCGTGGACTTTTCTCAAACTATTCGCTTTTTTCGCGCTAGAGTTTGCATAAATGAACACATCCGTTCTCCCACCAAAGTTGAACAAGAACACTAACAGAGAACGGGTGATATTTCAACCTACTCAATTGGATATTTCAGCCGTGTATGGTATTCAAATCCGTAATACTTAGACGCTCTGTAGACTCTGGATTTTGTCCGAGTATTCCAAGAGCGGCAGGTACCGCTGCCAAGGGTCTTAGAGTGGGTAACTACTTCCTTCTTGAACGGATCGAGCCTTTTCGAGATACCTACCCTTCGGTATCTTAACTTATCAAACAATGCTATTGAGCGCATGAAATAGTCTGAGATTCGATCTAGAAAACCTTTGGCGGAAGGCTAAGAATCCTAGCTCTGTATGAATCTGGAGCTATTCTATATGAAGGTATAGTCGAAAAGTTAAATTGGTTCCAGGTCGACGAAGCATGTTTTGGCGGCTCTTGGCGAGTCTGTTCAAGAGGCAGCTGCCCAAAGTGGTGAGACAAAATTGCGAACTGTGCTACCATCTTTCCAACGTCAACGCATTTGGTCTCGACGTCGGCTCATATGATCATGTCTCCATGAGCGTGCGGTGCTCCCTCTGTTCGAAACCAGGCGCCTGTTGCAACGTCTCCGAGTCTTCGGGACCAACTCACCAAGTACCCAATGTATCGTTCCACAGTTTAGTAGTCAGGGTTCTGATCCGTGGTACTGTTGGTTGAGCTCAATATCATCAGGTATATCGGCACCGGGTACGTTATGGGGCATTACGCTCGTAAGAATGCTGCTGAGATTAGAGCGGCTGAGAACTGGTAAAATCTGGACACATTTAAATCTAGAACCGCAATGTCTTCTCGAAACTCGCATCCTTGGGCCCAGCAAGTCCTTCGTTGTGGTTTATTGACAGATGAAGTAAGGGGGTTGCGTTTCTCACCAACGGACCCGGAATGTGGCTCAATCTTCCCACATTCCCCCGCGATACACATAGATTAATCAACCGACATGAGCTTAAACTGAGATTATATGATTCTCGAGAATTCTCGATATACCTCGAAGTTATCGTGCTTACAGTAAGCTTGCTTCGCGTCAGAGCTAGCTAGAAATCTAGCCTCCAATGAATCGTAAGGTTAAAACACGATAACTGTATAATCATATGCACGTCTTAGTTAAATATCTAGTTTGGTAATCAGGTCATATGATTCATTCCCGTGCGGAGTACTTGACCGTCGCGTCGACGCGTCGCGTAAGGACGTATACCATCATAGTCAGACTGATGTATGCATCTATATCTAGCTGGTCGAGAAACCAGCCTACAGAAAAGCACTATCTAACCAAAATCTCAATTCCCTGCAAACCCTCAACTCTCCAACAACACTTAAACATCCCACTGCATAATTTACGTTGAGGATTGATAATGAGCCGAATATATTCTGACGCATTCCATCCATCGAACGAAGGAGGTGACGGTGAGATAAGTTTTGACACCTAACTGTGGAATATAGGTGTTACTCCAACGATCTCAGGATAAATACACCACCTTTCGTCCCCCAATGTACCGATATATTCCCAATCACCAGGAACAATATCACCTTCCCCTGATACATAGCCCATCATGCTCGTCTTCAAACTTACTCTCGCGATTGCTTTAACCTGTTTCTCAATGGTATCAGCAGCAACAGCTCCTACCACCTCACAGATCAAAAAAGCCCTTCAAAGCTCGAGAGAAGATGTTGACAAGCTTGCGGGTCTCTTCCGAAGAGTCGAAACGCTCGATCAGATCTCTTTGATCCTGAACCTAGATAAAGAGGAGGTAGCGTATACAATTTCCCACTTGTTATGCATGCCGTATCCAGCCGTCTAACAGAGCGATAACCATTTTTAGGATGTCTCGGGAGGGTTCAATGAGATTACCTCAAACTTTGCACTTCATTATGCCGAACTCGATGGCGTGGCCGTTATTACGGCGGCCTCCGATGTAGAATCCATCGATCATTTGTTCAAAAAAGTATTTCAAGACTGCAATCGACCTAACTTGGCCGCGATTGCATGCTAACAACAAGGTTTTGGGACTCTAGTATGTTGAAGCCCACTTTCGTCTCGCCGACACCATCGAAAGTAAAGCGAAGCTCTTCGCAAGCGTTAGTGTGGGCACTATCTCTCCTCTCGAGGGTGCATACGACCAAACCGTCAGTTGGGATCTTAGCCGACATCTCGTGCGAATCAACGGGAACCCAATGGTATGTTTTTATCTACCCGGAATAATCATTAAGCGATTGGTCTCAACCACCGTGAACAAAATTGTACTAAGCCCGAGTTTATGACAGACTATCAATAGCAGACTGGAGCAGATCCTTCCTCCCGGCCCGGCGCGATTCAATAGTGACAGGTTGGGTGAAAGCGTTGAAAAACGCTACCACCACACTATTCAGAAATTAGTGCTGGCCTATGACGAAAAGGCCAGCGAACAGCTGAAAGCCCTGACGAATATCCGACATTGCCTGCTCGGACAATTCGTGAACCACCAAGAAATCACGTGTGTTCCTTGTCTCGCACCGTATTCTGACTCCTACTTCTTGATCTGGAGATATTTGGATGGTCAGTGCGAGCGGTTCCGAAAGGAATATGTTGAAAGCGCTGATTTGATTGACTAAATTGGTGAATTGCTTCCTTGGGCGTTGTCTGTTGTCTTTTAGCTTTTTCCTTTGGAAGGACCATAATGATCGAGTACTTGCTTGTACTTGGTGTGGGATCATATTGGTAGTTCTAATCTGTATATATACTGAATTGACTATTCGTTTTACATGTCATCATATAGACGAGATTGATACCGCTGGGAGCAAGAGGGTTTTGTCGCAATTTGCGACGATACCAGAGCATTGGTTTCTAGGTAAATCGCATGAATATTGGTGCAAACAAGAGAAAAAGGTTGGCTTTCCTATAATACCGGTTGCAAGGATGATAATAAACCGATCCAAAGATCCAATCTAGTACCGAAGTAATGGCTTATCGGGTCATTGAGCGATCACTATGCCAAGTATTGGGTGGGATTGGGATCTATTTCTGAATTTTATCCGGAGAGAAAAACACTCCCCATAGGACAAAAACAGGCGTAAATAACACCTCCTAGTAGTCTCGTGAACAGACGCCAGCGCTGGCCAGCATGCTGTTGAAACCCTCCTAGTTAACTGAAGCGAAGCAAAGCAAAACAAAACGACCCTCGAGTTGCGATCTTACAAAGTCGGCGACGCACATATATGTACACCCCAGCACTCCAAGATCTCGGCTGTGTAGCCAGATAGCAAATCATGCCCAGTATGGTGGCATATCTGACTCTTTTATTTTCTTTCTTTCTTTCTTTCCGATTGTTCGACACCCTTCGTGGTACCATTTACATGGTCCTCATTTAGAGGCGCTCTTGTTTGTTGCGAACAACACTCAATATTCCTTCTCACATCTCTCAGGTATAGAGATCACAATCACGACCTCGACATTACACACAATTTCTATCCAACAATAAATATCATGATTGTGACAGGCTTCTAATCCTTTTCTTCTTTTCTTTCTCCCCAGGATGTTAACTGGTGTATTCTGCGGCCATTGCCATTCGGAGAACGGGGCCTGCATTGGTTCTCTCTGAGACGCCATAGCCAGATTGTGTCGTGCGGAACGCAGCGAGGCTTGGCCTAGCGAGGCGTCTGGTTTCAGAAATCGAAAACTTAACAGCGGTTCCATGCAATCATTCTAAAAATGCTACAACATCGACGAATTCGAGATTGGATACGACGCGGTTTGTCTCACAGACGTGATTGGCAATGGGATTTCGATCGATAAGTGGCTGTTCGAAGAAGACCGCGAATAAGCTCTACGGGACGAGAGCCTCGCATTATTCGTTACATAAAACTCAGCTAAGCATACTCAGCTAAGCACCTAACTGGAAGAGGTCTATCAGGGCACTGAGGCTCGAAATAAATAGGGTAGCTCCAGAGATTACTGGAATGTACGGCAAAGGGGTTTATATATCGTCGCGGGGATGTATCTAGATCTGTTCGCCAAGTTTCAAAATCAGACTAATCAGTATTTAGTAATTATCTAACCCTTTAGGGAAACAATACAATTTCCAAACAAAGATAAAACAGCCACACAGCACGCCAACATTTAGGATTTTGTCTGAAAAGGCGTCTATGGGTAAGCCAAGATTCTACAGTTAGAACACGCTCGCTTCGGATGACTAGCGTGTGTAACAGTTCTTTTCAGTTGTTTTGGATTGAATCCTGAAGGCCTGACGTCGACTGGTCGACTATTATTAAATTGACAACAAAGCTAATAAACTGACCTGTTCCGACCTTTGAACCTCTTCTCAAGAAATTCTGTCAGTATACAATCAATCGAAATCCCTACAACCCCGCCGATGAATATTTGGTCTCTTTAACTATACGAAAAAGAAGGCTGGTCCTTTGTTTCTCGAACTTATAATTAATCATACACCTGCTTATAGCTTACAGCATCCCGTCTCTTTGGGTATTTGCACCACAACCAGAGAAATCAGGTTCACAAAATGTGTCACGTAGGTGAAATAGATGAGGAGAATCCCGACTGCGGAAGCATCTGCAAGCGTCAGTTCAACGAAAACACGGCGACGTGGGCCAATGGTTATGTGTTCCGATACACGATGACTGGCTCTGTACCAGGAATGGACCAAGCCACCATGGAGGCGGCTTTGAACCGCGCATGGCAAAAATGGGCCCGAATCGTTCCGTTCAAGCTCCAAAAGGCCACTGGTGCCCGAGATATCAACATCGTCATCTCAGCCGTCCCTTCTGATCGGTATTTTGCTGCAAACCGGGGAGCAGGGGCCTACGCCAATTTAGGGCCCCGAGGTACTGGAAACAACCCGGGCAACAGAAGCAATGTTACAGTCAAGACTCAGGGTCCTGTTTGGAATTTTGATAGTTTACATACTGTTTATTTACACGAACTCGGCCACGTTCTCGGCCTCCAGCACTCTTCAGATCCAAACTCGGTTATGTATGCTGGCATGAGGTATGGCGGTGAACGACGGCTCACCTCTAATGATATCTCTAGGATGCAATATATACTCACACTCAACCGCCTGAGTTCACCATCGCCTGGGAGTAACGTCCCGCAGAATAACAATAATCGCTACAACAATCAAAATCAATACAATAATCAAAATCAATACAATAATCAAAATCATTACAATAATCATAATTATAACCAGCAAGATTATAACAACCAGCAAAATTGTAACAACCAACAAAGCTATAACAATCAACAAAGTAACATTGGCAACCCACAGACTCATGAAAATAATAATCACCAATATAATATTTATCGGGGTCATAATCAATACCCTCATGATCAGCAAAAATATTACCATATCCAGCGGAATACTGGCCAGAATAGCTATAGCCGCTATAGAAGGAACTAGAAAACAGATCCACACGGCGCGGCGCACCCCAATCCCCGATCTCCGAATAGGAACTAAAAAGAGAAAATTTATCTTGAGATTAAGCATCCTGGCATAGGAGCGCAAATTGCAAATGTAAACTGGTGATTTCAAGGCCCAGTCAGTAGACCCGACTGAAAGGAGGAATCGTTTAGCTTCAGCCGATGCATGACTTTCATCAATTTCCAAAACCCGCTCCTTCCTAGCTTTCACCCTACAAATATGTATTGGCTTCATCTAACAGACAATTGAGCAACTCAATGAATTATGCTGTTATCATACTCACACCTGCAAACACGCTCTTAGAGCCCTTTCTTCTAATTCATTTGATGTTGGGTCGAGAACCCGCATTACTAATCTTGAGACTGCAAGCTAGTTTTAACCTTGTCGTCTGAAAAGACTATAATCATCAAGTACTTGCTTATACTTACGATTAAATCATCTTAGTGGATCTAGCTTACATATACTTAATTAACTATTCAATCTAAGCATTATTGTTATTAGTATTATAATCAGCTAGAAGAACTCATAATATTACTACTTCAAATACTAGAGAGACTTTTGAGAGTATAAAAATCTATAACTGAGCCATATATACACTTAATTGTAGACAAGATTGGTGAAAATGTTGATGTTGTGCAGATATAAACTGGCCGCGTGACAAGATTACTAGAAGAAACGCTAAATGGGCCCATAGGGTTTATTTCAGCATACATATTAGTACCTACTTATATATATTTATTTCATGGGTAACTATTAATATTTGATCCATCGAGCCAGTATAATTTATAAGTGACTACGTAATATTATAGGGGGAAATGGTAAGGATAACGTCAGTGCACACGCAGTTAGTGTCGCTAAGTTTCAATCGGGTACTGCCATTGTTGGTACGCGACCCAGGCCTGGAAGCCGCCGAGGGCCAGCGTCGCGACTCCGAAAAATATCGCTAATATAACGCCAATTATGGCAGCAATGTTAGCATGTCCGGTGCCCTTACGCCTTGCCCATCTCGAAATATATCCTCGAGGTGTCGGGTTCTCGAGTTCATCATATATATTGGCAAGACGTGCGCCAAAATGCAAATAGCGAACGCTCATTTCATGCGGTTCGCGAATAGCTGATGCTTCGTAGTGAAGACAATCTTGGTCAAAGCCCTTTTCCGCAATAAGGGTTTGAAGGAAGGCGACGGCTGAAGGGTCCGAGAGTGGGAAAATGATCTTTTGGATGGAGTCCAAGACTTCAATGGCGAGTTGACGTGGCAATACTCCTCTGGAAATAAAATTAGTATATGACATCTGACTAGATATATATGGCCATCGATGTGGTAAGCGAACGCTTTAAGCGCTTCGCCGCTACCATAGATCGAACATATCGAAGGGTTAATAGAATACATACAGCTTCAGTGCCTCTTCAACACTCATTGGTCCTGTATGACCTTTTGTGATTCTCAAGCTCTCCTTCAAAAATGCTGTATGATGAAATATCTCAATTACACCCGTCTTTTTGTTCAAATTCAGATGATTGCTGAGATCCTCAGTAGGTTGAAATATTAACCCTCCCCTTTGAGCTAGCTTGACGGCTGTGATATTACTCTTCAGGTCCCAAAACGACGATGACGAATTCTCCCCGAATCCAGGATGATCCGTCATTGGAAATAATTCTTCTAGGAATACGTTAATTGGGACGTCTTCCGACCAGGTTGCCGACTCCACGTCTCCGTACTCTGCCGTCTGTTTGAGCCAGTGGGTACTGTATACCATACTAAAAGCCTTTACAGCAAGGCCAATAGCATGTTCTCTATCCGTCTGTACCGCCGATCTTACTGGCCCTGTTCCAAATATCTCTTCGGTGAGGCCTCTCCGTGTGATATTTGGCTGGTTCTTTATCTTCTTGATTATGCTGAAAATTTCAGCATGTGAGTCGATGGATTTATCTCCATCGCTGTACTGCAAGTCATGACCGTATGAAGAGGTCAACTGCTTATAATGGCGAAAGTATCGCTGTAGCGCAGGCATTCGACTGGTTGGGCATATGGACCCAGCTGTAATGCATATTCCTGAGGGCTTACAGACATCACAGTAGCTCCAGTCCCACAAAGCGCTGCACAATTCTTGGAGGTTCTTATCGGTGGTGGAGGTGAGGGGAGAAGTAGGTTGCGCCAACGCATGGAGTGCTGTTCCCTGTATGGTCGACATTCTTTTGCAGCATGCAGTCGCACGGAAGGTAATGGAAAGGGTAAGCCCTTGGTTTGACTTCAGACTTTAATTGCGTGGCAAGCTGTAGGAATAAGATATCGAATTTAATTGGTGAGGCTAGGCTACGGTATTGTTTCTTAAATATTAGTTTTATGCGCGCAGATATATAAGCTATGATACATATTCGAGCCAAAGCGTCCTTCCTCCAACACAAGGCTCGTTGCGCGCAAAGGTGCATAGCATGGCGAATTCCGAGGCACACCTCCACTTCTCAGCCTCAGCCTTTGAGGAGAAGGCTGTCCATTTACAGAGACTTCGGGAGCTCTATCTTCCCGCAGAGATTTCAAATGTCGTGCTATTTTCTCCTTCTTCTGGCCACCTCACAATCTCTAGTCAATGTTCTACGACTAAAATGAATATGGAAGTTAGACAAAAGTCTGCACTGACGCCTGTCATGGAAGCCCTCGTCATCGGAGACGAAGCCATATGCGAATCACTGCGTGAAGCTAACTGTAGCGTATCGGGAGTTGACTCGGGATATTCATCACTCGATTCCAGCGTCGATGATCAACATCCAGCACGAAGAAGACAATTGGACTCCAGCACTATTGTCCCCGACACGGTCGATACAAGTCAAAAAGCCACCATCATTATTCCGAAACCGCCCGGTCAAGAACCTAGATCGCTTATTGCAAGAGTATTTTTCTTCAAACACAAAAGTCCAGAGCTACTTTTATTCTCCGATACGCCTGTTCCCGATGAGTTTTACAATCGGTTTTTGGAGCTTAAGGAGCTCTACGACCGCCCCGTCAAGAGGAAGCTGAAACCAAGATTTATCTCATGGAAAACAAAAGTTCTCGGGGAAAATGAGCAATCGAAGCGACCTTTCGTCATTATTCTTTGCGATGCTTACTCCATCAAGAAAATGAGAAAGTATTTCTCTATCAAAGAGATTAAGGAGCAATGTGAAGACAATGTACCATCGCTTCCTGTCGTCGTGATTGCGTCCGAACCACCCATCAGGCTAGCTCTAACATCAGTAGTCTTTGGTTACCAGCGAGTATGCCCCAGCGGCACTACTTGTGGAGAAAGCATCAAGATAGTCCACGAGGATAAAGAACGGATTGCCACTATAGGGGGAATCGTCAAAGTTGTGATTGGTCAGACCACAAATCTCTACGGATTAACTGCTAGCCATATTGTCAAAGATGTGGATGATGCGCAAGAGTCTGATATGGAAGATAGCGACTCGCTTACATGGTCATCGGACGACTCGGATGATGACTCGTGGTGCGAGGACGAATATCGTAATAATCTAGACGCAGAAATCTCAGACTTTTTGGAGAATACTATGGACAACCCAGCCCGGAAGCCGACCGAAAATGAGGGAACTAACGCTGAGTGGACCCCAATCGGACAGATTTTGACACTAGAAAATCCCACATGCACATCGGAAAACCCGGACTTAGATTGGGCTTTGGTCGAGATTACCGAAAGAGGATGGTTAACAATGAACGTCTTGAAAACAGAAGACAAATCCAACCCTGGCTATCCGCAAAAAGTTCAAAGGGTTTATAGAAGCCAGGATGGTCATGTCAACAACCAAGCTGTTATATATCAGCCGGGGCGACAAACCTCGTATTTGGAGGGAAAGATCAATACATACGCATCATTCACGCACCAGTCAAAACCCCACACTCTCACAAGGATGTATACTATGACTTGTAATACCGAGTCAGATGGTGAGCTTTGTTGAGCGGCATGGTATAGGAAAATACGTTAACGAAGATGGTTTATTCTCAGGTGTAAAACCCGGTGATTGCGGATCCTGGGTTATTGATGCGAAAACTGGCACGGTTTACGGGCATATAGTCGCCATCGATGCATTCGACGATGTTTATGTCGTACCGCTTGAGGATACGATCGAACAAATTAAGCAGCACTTGACGGTCGACCAAGTTTGTCTACCATCGATGGACGATTTTCTGGACCTAAAACTAGATCTTGAATCCGAAATTGTAACGCATACAGATTCTCATACGTCAAAACTAGAAGTAAGCCAACAAGATTGATGGGATTTTGAAACATCCGAGAATTCACATAAATAAATAGCAGCTTACAACACGAGTTATATCCCCAATTCAGCCTGACGACAATGATACTACAGTTCCGGAGCTCCTTAACAATATCAATGACTTAGACAAGCTACATCATCCTATCTTCGACATGGAAGATGCGCTTGGTCTTTATCTTGTCAAAGCACCAGCTAGCCCAGTACAGGGTACTTGCGAGTACGTACTTGACTTTGATAATGTTGCACCATAACGCCTTTTTATTAGATGCGCAGCGCATGAGCTCAAGGTCAACCTAACATCATTTTTTCTAGTATAATTTTGATCCACGGGCTTAACGGCAGCTCTGCAAAGAGCTGGAGACACCCGGAAAATGGTAAAATCTGGTTCGCGGATTTTTTGCCCTTTGATGTGATAGACTTTGATACTTGGACAAATGCTCGAGTTTGGACTTATGGCTTTAAGTTTGATGCTGCGATTGAAAATGCTATTCAGCTCGCATCATTGGCGCAAGACCTCCTCGAGGAAGTAACTAGGATACGGCTAGGGGGTGAAGTAAGTGAAGACATGTTTAGTGGTCCGCTGATATGTCATCAACCTTTCGGTTTTCTAAATAAATATTTTGATCCAGCGCTCCAACAAGATAGTATGGGTGTGCCACACTCTCGGCGGGCTCGTTGCTAAAACGGTAGGGAGGCTCTTATGTTTAAATTACTAAATATAGGTACCTATCTAACCCCAAGATAAGTTATAACTGACACACCGTCTTTATTTTCAGGCACTATTTCGGGCATCGAGGTATGATAGCATGCACTACCGGCCTATTTATCGCTCGACGATTGGCATCATACTTTTGGGAACCCCTCACGCGGACCCCTTCAAAGCTTTAATTGAAAACCCCGCAACCGAAATAGCTGGCTTTATCACTGGAGCTATCAGAAAATATGGATTTGGATTCTTCGAAGCTGCAGAAAGGTTTGATGAAGTCAACGCTCACATAAAGATTTACAATAATATATATGAGCCGCCAAGTAGTGGTGGAGAGATAGTAAGTTTTATATTTTCCGGTTCTCGATATAACGTGATCTAATCTGCTCTAGAACTTGGGACGAGGACCAAGGATTATGGACCGAACCGACACAAATTTTGGTATCAATTCTGTTGAGGCAACCCATTTTATGATAGGTCAATACAAGGAACGGACGGACGAAAAATATATTGCTATCTTGGAAGCAATAAAGACTTTAACAAGGTCAACTAGTCCCTTAATTGACAAACCCGGTAAGCTCTCCAGGAATGGTTCACCTCATAATGGATCTGTTGTGGAGAAATTAGGCCCATACTCATACTCATGTGCATTTCTCGTCGATATCGCGTCGTTTCAAATAAAGTAGATTTGTCTTTCCGCCGAAATATACTCTCCTTTCGACCGAAGCCGAGTCCGAATCCGATTAGTCAGTTAGGTACCTTCTTTCGACCGAAGCCGAGTCCGAATCCGATTAGTCAGTTAGGTACCTCCGCATCCACAGCGTCAAGTTTCAACAGTTCCTTATATGGTTCTCTATACGGTTCATCTATTCCATCAACCTCATATTCCTCGTATGCCTCATCGGTCTCATCGGCGTCGTACAAACCTTTGTCTTTTGGCACGAGAAATCTCGGCCCAAGCAGCCCCAACAATCGCAATTCCCAAAGCTCGTTTTATACTCCACATGAGCTACCTATCTCTAGCCCTATAGGCCGGCCATCAAGCAATTACATTTTAAGTCCACCGAATGATAATCAATTGTGGCGTCCCCCATTCAGTAAGAAGGCTGAATCCGAGTTTGAACTGACATTCCCACCACTGGAAAGTTTTGCTTGGGCTTGCGATGCTTGTCGCCAGGTTAAAACTTATGAAGGTCGCATATGCTGCCTTGAATGTCCTGACTATGACCTTTGTATTAGTTGCTCCAAAGATGACATAATAACAGAATCCCACAGAGGCAGTCACAAAACAGTATTTATCGTCAAAACCAGAGAGATTACTCAGGGAAAAAAAGAGTTGGATATTCCACGGAATGTGCATCTTAGGATGACACCAGGAAGATTATATGCTAACTGGACAGATATTGATGGCCGAAGAGCTCATCACATATCTTACCATAACGACCATGCGCGATATCTTATTAAGAATATGGAACCTGGGAACTATAGGGTTTCATTCGCCCTGGATTTACAAGCAGTGGCTGAGCTGACAGAATGGAATCGGAACCAGTTAGGTGTAGAACTTTTGGGTGACCTACGAATTGCTATCGGGTTCATAAAATCTTGGCGGATGTTCTACTACGACTCATTTCCAGAGGACAAAAATCTAATGTGGCGTCTCTTCGACTCTGGCTGGTATGATGATTTCACAATCCACCCTAAATATGGCCGGATTAAATACCATTTGAATTGTATATTCAGAGTCCCAAAGGGTATGGAAGACTTTGTGGGTTTCGTATTCCAATGGGCGGGTTTCAGGGAATTTAAGGATATTAATGATATAGATCGGCCTCTCATACATTTATCTCTGGCCAGCGCAAGGTATGTCTACAAAACGCACCAGTAGTTTTATATTAAGACTTGTTGCTAAATCCACGCAACCGTAGATTTGAAGATATCTCGAAACCTAATCTGGCCTTCGGAGACGGAGTCAGCCGGGCCAAGCCAATCAGTTCGTACACCGATCCGTCTTCACAAGAGCTCGCTCCAAATAACAGTGCTTCACCGGTCACCTTTGAACCAGACGGCCTCTCCACAGCCATAAAGGAGCTTGCTCATGAACAAAGGGGTAAAAAGGAAACAAAAGATTCTGGCAGGGCTTTTTTCTAGAGAACTAGCTTGTTATAGAACCCATATCGAGAGCCAAGATTAAGGCTGCATTCATGTATTTCAGAACGTTTTAACCTAGATACTTGGTTTCGAGACGCTAAATACGAGGCTAAATGTTGATATTGGTTAATGCATTTCTCTGGCTCAGCGCGTTAAAGTTAGGCCGCTTTTTTATTTTGACACTGCGCTGGAAACCGAACTTTCAGGTTGTTGGAAAACGTGCGAAATAGAATGTTTCGTTTCCGATTGACGGTCTTTGGCATGTGACATCTAACTTGCACGCATCCTAAATTGGATGCAATGAATATGCATATGAATCTTTGAAGCAACCGTTCACGACCAACTGTCCGGACGTGAGTCCATCACGCTGTCAGACTCGTACATTCCCGACAAACCGCTTCTTATGATAGCGCGGATGAGACAATTGCCGCCAGACACGCAGACATTCTTGCGCCCCGCGAACGGCGTATTGTCGTCGCAGCAAACGGCAATCCGATGGAGAGGACGGCATTTTCAAATTCCCTGGATCGCATAAGCACGGAAGACGGAGCAATCGAACGGGACGGATCCGCGTTGGGAGAGAATTCGAGAAATGACGACTGGCCTGGCCGCGTCACTTTTATGACGTACCCGATTGCCCCCGGGGGAGCCTGCACCTATTTAAACAACGCATCGCCGTCCCACTTTTGGCCTCACCATCAAATCGCATCCACCCTTCTACCATCAAAACCGGATATACTCAATTGCAGATCAGAAGATATCGAAAATGGAGAGATACACAGACGAGAAGCACCCGGACACCGAGGTCGTCTTTATCGACGTCGAGGAGCTCCCGCAGCCAAAACCGAAGCGTCCCTTGTGGCGTCGTATCGTCCGGTCCCTCCTAACCATCGGTGCTGTTTTTATGCTCTGGACTGCCATCACGCCCGTCTTTCACGTCGTCCGTCACAAGTGTCACGTAAGTATATTCTTCGAATCCTTCTTATTTGTTTTTAGACCATTTTGGACCGAAAACTAATAATGCGATTAGCGACACCACAAATCCACTCCAGATATGCACGTTCCCGATTTGGACATGACCCACACCATTGGCGGCGGTAAAGGAAAAGTGCCAGTTGAGCACTTCACCTTTTCGTCAGACCTCAAAAACTTTTGGATCAAGCAGGAGTCTTTCCATCTCCCCACCCGTACTAACGTTCTCGGTAACCTCATCGTCCATTCGTGCGACAAGGCCCAGAACATCTCCGCCCACTTCAAGTTTGAGCTCTCGGATCCATCCATCCGCTCCGATCTTGTGATCGAACCAGCCGAGGACGGTATCACTTTCAAATTGGACCCCATCTCCGTATCCCAGCAAACCGTCAAGGCCACCATCTTCCTCGTCGTCCCCAAGTCCAAAGATTACAAGCTCGACGATCTTGAGATCAGCACCATTCAACTCCCCATCTGGATCAAAGATACCTTTACCACACACATTAACGCCACGGACATTTCAACCGTCTCCGGCCTTGTCACCTCTTACGGAAAAGCAGCTGACAAGAATGCTCTTGATATCAACAACCTTCGCATCAAAACCGTCTCTGGAACTATTGAGGGTGAATTCCCATTGAACCACGCTTTGGACCTCGAAACTACTAGTGGCGACATCAAGGCCCACGTCGTTTCTTCTAACCTCGAAGAAGAGATTGGCTGGCTCAAGACCTCGACTGTTAGCGGCACTCAGAGGATCAAGTTCATCAGCGACCTTCACCCGAGACCACTGTACTCCAAGCATCACAGCGTTAGCGGTGACCTCACGGTTACTTATCCTGAAGACTGGCAGGGCGGTTTGAGCCTCAAGACCACCAGCGGACACATCGTTGTCGCCGGTAAGGGTACAAAGGTCGAGAAGAAGGAAAGCAGCCCCGTCGGTGCATTCTGGAAGGTTGTAAAGGGAGTTGGCAAGAGCAAGGGATCTCTCGGTACCGTCAGCGGAAAAATTGACGTCTTAATCGGAGAGGAGGAGGACAAGGAATGAAAACTCCAGTATAATTAGTTTTGTACCCTCCGTATTTTTGATAGGCTCTGTTCAGTAAAAGTTCATCCGTAGTTGTATAACTAAATGGGAATAATAACCATCATTAAATTAATAACTTCTGTTCCAATATCATTCTTCCGTTCATCATCTTACCTCAACGTGTCCCCATCAACACAAATTGCTGTCCTAATTCATTTGGTGCGGGACAAATGTAAAGCTGATTCGCGCTTATGACCTATTGATATTTGCCATCAGCAAACACCAAGTGGGAAGCTCGTTTATCTATGACCAATTTTCCAGGCCACTGGATTGCCTTTTTTTGTTTCCTTTTTTTAGTTTCCTTGCAATATTCCCTATATTTGTGAGGAAAAGAGAATATCTTATAATATCAACGATGTTTGAAACTTCGGGATTGGTTAGTTATCTCTTGTTCCGATCATACGGATTATGATATCGTAGGGCATCCAAACTAAGCCTTAGTAACTGTCGGTTCAAAACCAGTCTTGTGCCGAAAGAATGGAAATGCTCTCTTGCCATTATCCCCGTAGCAAGCAGCCTCGTGAACAAAAGGTTTACAGTAAGCCGAAACCCTAGTACGGCAGTTATCGGAATGAGGCAGTTTGTGGGGAAGTGGGTAGTTATATTTACACAGGTACAAGGGTTGAGCTTGCAATTGTTGTCTCGATGCTTGTCTTAATGACCGGAATCCAGAACCACCAAAAGCGTAGTGGGTTGAGCAGGTTTCAGATAATCCGGGGTCCATACCAGCCAGAGACGACAACACTTTTCACTGACCAACCCTGGGGCTCTATGAGACTATGAGACAGCCTGGGATTCGGAAAATATAAATTCAAAGGATCGGTTGCGCAATATTGGAATGCGGTACCTGAATTATTTCTGGGTGTCACTGTAACTTTCACAATCTTGACGTTGAAAGCATGAAAATGAAGTTTGTAAGAAATAGCAATGCTTTTGGGGCGGTTACTGTAGTATTCTCTGCATTGGCGTCAGCTACCAACGTTCCGAGCGGATTCTCAAACCGCTGTTCGGCTCTATCGCGAAACTTCCATCCGGACCAGCAGACAACCGTCCTCGCTGCAGAATTCTTCCCTAAGAATTTCAATTTCACCAACCCGAGCCCGTTATGTCCCATCGCCAACCCAATCATCCTTGCGGATATCTGTCGTTTAAGACTCAACGTTAGTACGAGCAGCACATCTAGTGTCATCGTCGAAACGTGGTTGCCTACGGATTGGGAGAAAAATGGCAAGAGGTTCCTCATGACGGGAAATGGAGGTTTAGCCGGTTGTAAGTAATATATTTTCTCTCTATCTCATCTTGAACAGAAAACACAAAACTACTGCAGATCACTAAATTAGGAGTTTTGACCTAATAGGTATTTCATTTGACGATCTGAATTATCTCAGTTATCGCGGATTTGCGGCTGTCGGGCATAATAACGGTCATGATGGCGATACCGGTCTTCCCTTTTTCAACCGTCCTGAAGTCGTCAAGGACTTTGCTTATCGAGCGTATGTTCACTCGTCTGAATCCTTCCCTTCAGATTTTTGCGATTATTTCTCTTTGCTTCGTTTGAAATCCTCGCCAGAAAAAGCAGAAGTTAGGCGGGTCTATAAAATCTCAATATACCAGTAAACTAATGACACCAAAAACTCGATAGTCTCCTAACTGCGACAAAGGTTGGAAAAACCGCCGTCAACCACTTTTACCAGCAAGCGCTGAAAAAGTCGTACTATGTTGGATGCTCCTCCGGCGGCCGCCAGGGTTTAAAAGCCGCCCAAGATTTCCCCGAAGAATACGATGGGATAGTGGCGGGTGCAGCTGGTAACAATTGGAATAACCTCATGTCCTCCTTCAGCTATTACTGGAAATTCGTTGCAAACGGAAACAACCCGATTGTCCTAACGGCCGATCAGTGGACTGCGTGGCGCGACGAGGTTGTAAAGCAATGCGATCTCATCGATGGAGTTCGCGACCTGGTGATCGAAGATCCCAGGAAATGTCACCCGCGACCCGAGGCGAGACTGTGTGCCCCCGGGCAGACTTGGGATTCGAACAAATGCTTCACCAGCTACCAGGTGACGGTCCTGCGAAAGATTTACGAACCGTTTTACGGTAACGGCGGCAAATTCCTTTTCCCGGGCTTCATGCCGGGCGACGAAACCATCACATCGCTCTGGTTCGCACCGGGCCCGCCGCAATACACCGTCGACTGGTTCAGATATGCCCTTTTGAACAATGCCAGCTGGACCGTGGAGAACGATTTCACCCTCGACGCCGTGGATCGCGCCAACGCGATTGATCCTTACAATATATCAACCCTGAAGGACCTGTCGAAACTCAAAGCTACGGGTCACAAGCTGTTGACTTTCCACGGATTGGCGGACGGACTGCTGTCCGCGGAGAATTCGGATAGGTATTACGAATCCGTCGTTCGAAGCATGGGGCTCCCGTCCTCCCAACTGGATAGCTTTTATAGGTATTTCCCGATTCCGGGGTTGGGACATTGCGCGACGGGGAACGGTGCTTGGTATATCGGTACCACCGCTCAATACACCGCTGCGCCCGCGACGAGTATCGATCCGGAAGGCGGGGCGTTGATGAGCATGGTTAAATGGGTGGAGCGAGGGATCGCACCGGAGAGGATTGTCGGGCGAGGGTTTACGGCGGATGGGAAGCTGGCATCTACGAGGAATCATTGCAAGTGGCCGTTGAAGAATGTTTACCTGGGCCGTGATCCTAGTCGGAGCGATAGCTGGGGATGTGTGTGATTCTGGGCTGTTGGCCGCCTTTGATACATTTATAAACCCGAAACAATGTTTCTATGATAGTCTCGAGTATATAGTTATCATTCAAAATATCTGAAACTTGCAGCATGTTGTAAAAATACTATTAAAATTGCAACTTCTCTCTTTCTGGCAGCCAGACCGCTGTAAAACAGGAAAGGCATTTGGTTGATAGGAGCCCATATCTTGTTACAAAAAACCCAGACTAAGAAAGACAATGGAGATAGTGCATGAATTATCAAGACAGAGATTGGATAGCTCAATTTCAAATTTTAACTTGGCTATCAGAACTCGTTCAAAATTGATGGAAATATAAAATAGAGGTGACGTCTGTGTCTAGCTTCCAGTCAATGCGTTGACGAAACACGAAGAGACTCCAAGTCAGACCCACCTCAAAAACAAAAGCTTCATACTAAACCCCATCTTGCCAGATCCGTCTTGCTCCCTTGCAATCTTGTTCACCCAATCTCTCAAGCTTCTTCTCGTTCTCCTCCTCTTCCGAATAAAACAAGTCAAACATGGCAGGCTCATCACGGAATCCGCTCGACGGGCGCAATTTAGCAGGCGTCATAGCTCCCTTCGCCCGCAACGCACAGGATGAAGCGGCCCTTGACGACCCGTCCATCATCCCAGAGGTCGAAGCCTTCGTCCCGCCCGAAGGTGCAACCCCTCAAGATCTCTTCCCCGCGGGCGTAAACTACGATCACCTGCAAGTCGCCCACCACCGCTTCGTACACTTCCAAAAAGCTCACGACATTCTCATATACACCGACGGCGCCTGCCTCAACAACGGCCGAGAGAACGCGACCGCGGGCTGTGCCTTTTACTTTCGCCCACCGGGGTACGGCCCAGAGAATTCCGGCGTGGTCTCCCTGCGGCTGGAAGACGCGGGTCCCACGGGTGAGCTTCACGCGCAGACTTCCAACCGAGCCGAACTCCGCGCGGTCATCGCGGTTTTGCAGTTCCGGGTCTGGTCCGGGGAAGGGCAAAGGAAGTTGGTTGTCGCTACCGATTCCGAGTACGTTTGCCTGGGTGCCACGCGTTGGGTCAGGAACTGGAGCCGCAACGGGTGGATGACGAATCAGGGGAGACCTGCGGCCAATCAGGATCTGTGGGAGTTGTTGCTGGCGGAGCTGCGAAAGTGTCAGCGACAGGGCGTAGTTGTGGAATTTTGGAGGATTCCGAGAGAGTACAATACCGTTGCGGATGAAGGAGCCAAAGCTGGAGCGCGGGAACCGAGCGTCCCAGAGTTTGTAAGGGTCACTGGGGTTATGGCCTAATATATACGAGAAGTCTTCGAGAAATGGGGATCCTTTGGGCGAATCTTTCTTTTCTGAATGGCTTCTCTAATCATAATTATCATGTAATTTTATAAGGGGTTTTGCTCATTTCTCCGTTGCGGATACATATTACCCGAAAAGCAGAAGGGCGCCCAATAAATGCATAGACCCAAAGATAAACCACCAAGCGAATAAATATCCCTCCGTGCTAATATCAGCCTTCTGGCCCGCGGATACAGACGTAGTGGGAAGCGCGCTGCTCTGCGTTACACCCGAACCGCCACCTGGCGATGCAGTAGACGACGGCGGCGGATCGCTGTATGTCACCCTACCACTGTACATCCAAGTTGGCGCAGAAATATCCGTCTCCGAGCTGGCAGCGGTTGTTGTCGCGGTACCGGTGAATACAGCGTCGTTCTGAGAAAATAAAATAAAAATAAAAATAAACCTTTTAGCGAAATAATATATATACCTTATTCGGTGAAAGACAATGTAGACCTACGGTGAGATACCCACTCAGAGCATTCAAGATCACCGTGCTCTCGCAGACTGCCCACTCGGGGAGCAGCTCGACGTTGTCCGCCGGAATCCCCAAGCACGACTGGTTAAACGAAGAGATACACAACCAATCCAGCTGTATGACCCTGCTACCGCAGAGACATTCTGTGAGAATATTTGCGGGTTGCGCTGTTCGCGTGCACGATTGTACCAGGTCGATGGCGGATTGGCAGAACGTGTGGACTTGCTGGCAGCCGGCGCGATCGGGTAGATTGGACGGGGTGGGGATGGCGGAAGTTGTTATCGTGGTTACCACATCGCAGTTGAGATGCCAGCCGGAGAAGATGCCTTCAAAAGTGTCGGGGATGTCTTGGTGCAAGCAGGTTAAAAGTTCGCTCTGGCAGCTGGGGGATTTTTGTTATTTTCAGTCAAATGAGTTTGGAACGTTTCATGATGCTAATGCACTTCATTTATCTCGAGAATGCGACGAGGTCAAACGTAGACGCTGATTTATGAACGAGCTTACTTTATAATCTCGGAGAAAAACTCCTGGTTGCACCAGCATTTCCGAATTTCGGATACGGGAATCTGGCCCGGCTGGCAGGAATTGAGAATCTTTTCCGTCACGTTGACGCAGTTGGCGAGTGCTGTGGACGCTGGTGTGTAATCGTCGCAAACGCCAGCTGCCAGCGAGGTGAAGACGTTGGTGTAAGTAGGAACGCTTTGCGCTGCGATTGGGATGGGACAGAAGGAAAGGAGTATATTCAAATGCGAGAGCAGGGCGAAGAAGGCGTATTTCGGCATTTTCTGGTTGATTTACTATAGATTTGGGCTGGGTCTTTAATATTTACTTCTAACCATTCGTGTTTGATGTATTTGAATACATGGAAAGAGAGGTCGACAGGGACCATCGACCGATCTCTGGGCATCATCTTCATATGGACCAAACAGATAGAGTCATTTCCACAGCCGTCCATTGTGAACTGCAGCCCCGCACTCCTGCTCAAGGGCCCAACGCAAGACCTCCATGCACGCATTGTTGGATGGGCCTCAGCGAGATCTTTGTGTTACTCGACGCTGGTTGGCTGGCCGAATGCGGGACGGGACAATCTGAACAGGGATAGCAAGCTTGGCTATCCCGATGAAGATACCACATTCGACCCATGCATGCAACAATGAGACATGTCGAAGGCGAGGACACCATCCGCCCAGCTCGATTTGACGGAGATTGGAAGAATAAAATGCTGAAAAGCTTGGGGTTGGCCGGTGGGGAACTCGGACGTCGGCCAAAATGTTACACTAGAGTTTGGGGGCGTTCTGCTCTCTAAAAATGATGAGCGTCTCGTTTACCGAATGACCTTTGCGCATGCATACGCAGGTTTTCCTCTCTGGCTGCAGGTATGATTCTTCGTTTTCGTGCTCATGCATGTAGATGGTGGTAGCTGGGACCCAGAACGATAGGCCGACTCTCTCCAATTTTACAAGTTTGTCCAAGATTGGGCTTACTAAATGAATTAATGTCTCTAGAGAGCCTCCACGCCTACGGAGCTGAGTGCGCTTTTTCGTCTTCTCCTCGAGGTTTCTGCCGTTCAACTTTTGAAAAAACCCTGTCCTTCTGGTGCACCACCTTTATCGTTTTCATCCGCTTTTCTGAAGCTTGTCATTGAAACATCATGGTTTAATCCTCCAGTGCTTTCCAGCGAACTCATGAGCATTGTCGACATCAATCGGTGGGGTAGCACCCCGAATGCTACGGGGTTCCAGTATGGTATCAATCCAGCTTTCCAAAGTCCATATACTGCGTCTCCACCATGGCCTCCAGCTGCCGAACAGAAACCGAATTTTGGGGTTAACCCAGAGGAAAATATGTACGCGGGCGCGCATGAGGAATCTGGTATACCCCAATTCTTTCAACTTTCTATTTTCGCATGCGCTCGAAAATATATTAGGATGTATTAAAATTGGGGATCACTGACAACCAACTGAGTATGACTTCTTTAAGCAGAAGAAGAACGTAAACCAGCGCGGAACTGGGTGAGCTGGACTTTGCAAACGCGGTCGCTCGCTGGCTTTTTAATTATCCAAACACTGCTGCTAGCCTGCCTTATCACCGTCTTCGTGCTTTCGATAAAACACGATGGGCTGGCGCCTCTGAAACCGGCCTCTGGGCTGAACATCAACCTCTCAGGATTAGCTTCTGCGAATCTGGCATCAAGTATCAACTCCGGACTCATGAGCTCATCTTGGACCATACCTCCCATCGTAGTGTTCTCTCTTTACCGAATCGGGTGGGACAGCATAACATCCGCTCTAATCGAACGCCAGCCGTTCGTTGAACTGGGAAGAAAAAATGGCAAGGGCGCCCGCTTTTCGAAATCCATCATGCTAGACTACAGATCCATGCTTCAGATATTTGCCATCCCGCGAGCTTTCAAAAATTCTCACTCTATCGTTGCCTTTTCCATGCTTTGGTCCCTCATCTTATCGCTCTTCGTGATCCCTCTATCGTCTCGACTTTTCGACTCTCGAGATGTGGACGTAACATCTAATGCCACCGTGCATATACTGGACGACTTTGATGTCAGTCGTTTCGACAAAGCCGGCGACGTATCTTACATTTTCGACAGCGTGATCGCCGCCCAACTGTTCGGGGCGGACACCGTACCCTTCACAAACAGCACCCACGCATTTCAGTCCTTCGCGGTGGTGAACGGAACGCACACCGAAAAGCAAGCATACCAAGGTAGCGCCAATGTCACCGCCTACCACGCTTCTCTGAGCTGCGAGCGGATACGGGATTTCGACTGGACCTCCCAAGTCATCGACCCGGCCAGCGGGACCACCGCGACCTACCGTCTCCTGTTCAGCGACAGGAACTGCAGAATGTCGACGAGCTTTGTCGTAATCTCAACGGAATCCATAACCATGCGAGCCGACCGTTACCTCAACTGCCCTTCACCTGACCGCGACCGCATGATCTTTGCCTACGGCGACGGCGCGTACTCCCAGAAATCCCCCGGCGACCTCATCAGCAAACTCGGCGTGATATCCTGCATCCCGCGATACACGTCCACGGAGGGAGTCCTCACCATAAAATTTGACCCGGGACGGTCCCCGCGTATCGCCAACTTCTCTGGCATCGACTCCTACCCGATCGATGCGTTCAATGCCTTCCAGTACGGATATGAGACTTGGCTCATCGACCTCATAGATTACGACTCGAAAGCCTCGGACGTCTTGAACGCCAACAAGCTCGGCCACGTGGTGTACAGCTATGCTAAAAAGCTGAACGCCACGGATCCGTTCGGGACGGATACGATTGTCAAATCGGTGCAGGCTGTATTCGCGGCCGTGTATTCTGCGACCGTGAGAAGCGTCTTGCTGCAACCTCTCGCTTCGCCGGTGGTGGCCGCCGGTGCTCAGACGAATACGAATACGAAACTGTTTGTCAATTCAATTATCGCCTACGTCCTCATCGTTACGGTTGCTGTGCTGTGGTGCTGGAACGTGCTGTTGATGGTGAGGAGGCCGATGACGGCTATAGCCGAGGAACCGGAGGGGATTTTATACCTGGCGGATCTTCTGCACGGAAAGGACGTGGGAGAGTTGGTGAGAAGGTTTAGGCCGGTTGCTGAGGAATATAACGGAAGATTTGGAAAGTTTGTGAAGGATGAGTATGATGTTCGAGAGTCGAGGGCGAGGATTGGGAGGTCAGACGATGGGAGGGGGTGGGAAATGAGGTTGGAAATGTAAAGGAAGTGATTTTGAAAGTGACGACTTTGTAGCCTCGAAGACTAACGACTTTGGTAGATTATGACTTGCAACGCTTACTTTTGAGTTGATAATATCAACGGCCTGATCTCCTTACTCCTACTGGTATATTACTATTCTCATAGGTAGTGAATAGGTGTTTTCAATTTAATCAATCAATCATATGACTTTCAATTCTTCTTCGAGACTGCTCATAGCCCTTCGGCCACCTAGGCTACATTTGAATATCCAACATAGCTAGTAACATATAAAGAGACTCTATAGTGAATCCATTTTCTATAGCCCTTTGGCTTGAACTTATACCCCAAGTCTATCCTTCTCTGAAAAGATCTAAAGACGAGCACCGAGTATAAAACATGACATCGTCAGACACAACAATGAACTCAACTCCCTGTTAGCCCTCTGTTAATAAATGCATATAACTATAAAAATGACAAATCTAATAAAATAAAAGAAATCAGACCTCCCTAAACATAAATCATAGTCTATAGAAAGAAAAGAAAATGCCATTGTGAAACAGCCGGAGCACATAAGTTAGTCGACTGTGGATTTACTCGTATTGATAAGCGCTGGTTCCAAACTTGCCCCCCTTGATAGAGTAGAATCCGATGTAAACATCGTAGCAGTCCTTCACATTCTTGGAAGGCACGTCCTTACTCTGAAGATGTTTCTTGGAATTGTTTACGAAAAGCTGATAAGGACCTTTGCCCTTCTTGACCGGACACGCCTTCCAGTAACCGCCAGGAGCAAGGACAAAAACGCCCGGCGCACCCGAAGTCACGCCGAACCCCTTTGCGGTAACGCCAACGGGTACGTTGTGCTTCGCGTCGTTATACGCGAGGGCACCGGTAGGAGTGACATATATCTGCTGACCACCCTTCACCAACGTATCCAACGAAATCGTGCCCGTCTGCCAGACGGTGAAAGCGGTCTTGTTGGTCAGTTTCTTGCACTTCGCCGTGCCAAACGAAAGTGGGCAGGAGGCGGTGGTCGGCTTTCCCACCCAAAGTCTGTTATTCGTGGCGTGGATTTCTTGGTCTGAAAGATCTTTGGGAAGCTTGCGCTGGTAGTCGTGGACGTAGGGTATGACGGGAGACTTGGAGCCCGGACCGAGAGTGTTTCCAGCCCCGAGTGGCGCCGGGGCCGCACAGACGGCTGCCACCAGAGAGCTGACGATGGCGACTTTGCTGAAGATCATCTTGGTGATATTGTTTCCGTTACAACGTTGCGGTAGCTAAGAATATAACAACAATATATGCAATATGCAAGCTTTTGACAAAAGTTGCAAATGCGATTCAATGAAGGCAGCTGCTCGTCCGGGTCAATGAGGATGGAATGAAAAAAGGTAGGACGCTTACAGAGAGATGTCTATAGCCTTGATATAGATTTCCAAATCGTCGCAAAGGCTCGTCGGTCCGTATACACGACTGGCAACACACATCACGATGTTGCGGTTGTTGCAGCGCTAAGCCCTATTGAGACTGGTGAATTTGACAAGACTCCGGACCAAACGAGGCGGTAACCTTATCCGGCCAGGGCTCTTCCCCCGATTCGGTTGGCTGTTCCGGAGACACTAGACTTGGTAATTCTAAAGGCGTTTTGCAGTTTCTTTGCCGGTGGGGATCCACCTCCTCAAGATCACGATGGCCGACAACTAGTCCCCACGATCAGAATCCACCCTACCTTATTTCAGGGTGCGAGGGACTTGAATGTACAGCTATTCTCCCTTCCGGGGTCCTATATGCGAATGAATTCAAACGCGATCTAGGAAAACAGAGAAGGTTCGCGTTGAGCCATCATTTTGAAATGTACAGTTTGAGTCACGCAGATTCGGACTTCCCAAACAAGCCACCTGTGGAACGTGACAGTAAGCTGCAATGCTGTACGACCCCGCCAAAGGATAGTCACTGCAGAGTCTCAAGACTAGTCGACTAGTCGTTGAATATCAAGTCTCACAAACATTTTGGCTAGGGTTAATACTGACTTAGATGATTTCAGTCCGGCTGACTCCGTTTGGGCCGTCGGCTCGTTGTCTATCGTTAGGTACTCTCAAGCGTAAGGCTGTTTCCTTCCGAGATTGTTGAACATATCGGGAGGTTTCTTTGGAACCCATACGGCATTTCGCCACCGCGATTTTCTTGTTCGCAGATTACATCGATCCTATTTTGATGCGACCTAGACACGCCAGTTCACCAACAATACCCTATGAAAAGTGGAGCAGATCCAAATCGAAAGTCCGAGATGGCAGGTTGACAGTTTTGTCTGTTTTCCTGTAATATTGTAATAATTCTTTGTATAGACAGAAAAGAAGGAGATATATGTTGAAACACCCAAACTCCGACAGCAACTCCCCTTCTCAAGCGCAAAAGCACCAGAGGCAACCAAACAAAAAAATATTCAAATAACGAATGACAAAGTTCTGCCCAGGTGGGGTATCCGGTAACGACAGTGTTAAAGAAAAACCGCAAGATGTGGTTAACGCCTTGAAAAAACTCCGTGGTAAATCGAACGAAGAGATATTGTCCCTCATCCAGATGTATAACAAATGAAATGGAGCAGTGTTTCATGCAGCGAGAGTCTCGAAGGAAGAATGAAAACGGTAAATCGACCAATTTATCCACCGTACGCGTCTACTAACAAAAGGAAATTGATGAGTCCTGCAAAGGCTTACAGCATCCAGGCTTGGTGTCGATCACTCATTCCCTCTATTTCACCCATCGTATGTCTCCACGGGTCGCAAACGGGGCTGGCCTCGATTGGTGTTGGCTCGCTATTCCTGAACGAGGGGTTCACGGGAACCGACAAAGACAGTTGTGGCACCATCGTCACCGGCTTAGCCATTCCACCGGGCGTTCGTGTGGTAAGACATTGTCCCAGGCCATTTCTAGCTGAATGAGGGACTGAAGAGACCAGAGGCGGCGAAGCTAGGATTGCAGATGTTGTCGTAGCGTAAACGTATCTCGCTGGAATCGGAGGTTGAGGTTCGGGATGGAGCTGCTGTTTCTCCTGTATGCTGTCCTGCGGCATTGGAATATGAGTGTAACTCTTGTTGTAGCTGCTCCCCCATCGGCTGAGACGCTTGGAGACCCTGTGGACAAGACTCGTGCTGGCCGGTTTCTCTGGTTTCTCTTTTTGAACGGGCTCCCTGACGGCTTGGGTGAACGTAACCTTTGTAGGTGGTGGGGAGAGAAGCTTGAAGATCTTTTGGATCCGAGGAGTGGTGTCGAGATCGATGATTCCTGGGGTGCGGGGGTAGTCCTCGGAATATTTCTCATCCGAGAAACGGAGCTCGTCCGTGTTGAAGTAGCTGGGGGCATGGGGTGTGCGAGGGGGTGTTACTCTGAATTCTGAGCTACCCGGTGAGGTGACTGAGATTGAAGGATGAGATGCCCCTCCTCGACGATTGGCAATGCTGGCGTCACTATAGACCGGTGGAGGGAAAGTTGGAGTGCCCGGTCCGTATTTGCCATTTCCTGGGGGTTTGGAAGTCGAGGGTGAAATCTCGATGGGCAGCTTGGATAGACGGGGTGCTATCGCGGCTTCCGAAGATATCTCCAAAGGACTAGAGATTTTGTATTCCTTCTTTTGTCGTGGGAAGACACCACCGAAGCAGGCAAGTGGGAGGCAAGACATGTTGGGGTAGTCTTTAGGGGGAATATTAAAGTTCTCGAAATAGACGAATATTTCTAGATTCGAAGATGAGGTTGTTAAAATTTTGAACTGTGCCAGTTTGTGAAGTTGGAAGGATCAATAGTGCTTACCGAGTCGACTGTTCAGGTATTTATGAACAGACGTTGTCTCGTAAACCAGAACGTGGGGAGGTGGATATTGCTTAACGCTTATCCAACTTTATGATGGTGATGTCGCCTCGTATCGACAAAGATGAATATTGTTAACCAACCGGAGAATTGACACAATGTTGTATAACAAAAATGGAAAAAGGGTAAGAGCGCTGAAGCTAAATATGCACTGAGAATTGGCAATCTTTGGTAAAGCTAAACTTGATATAGTGAAACCTAATGCAGTTTTGTAACAGGTAGCTATAGAAGAATGTTCTGTAGAAAATGCCAACAAGAGGTTCTGGCAGATTTGGATGTCGACTATCGTCAGCAAAGAGATAGTCGCCAGTTGGGAAGACTAGTTCCAACAAAAAAAAAGAGAGCACGAACAGACGAAAAGAATAACCAGCCGCGGAACGCAAGCAACTAGGTCAAGTCGGGTTACAGGGAAAACACTGCTGTGTGAGTTGCTTGCTTGAATAGAGTAGAAGCCATGAGAAGAGCAAGCGACGTTGGACAGGTATTATACATATTTCCCGGCAGGTCTGGGACAGCTCTTCTTGTTCTACGAAGATGCATGCAAGGAATGGTCTTTGTCAAGGGTACCTACCGGGTGTCTCAGAGACATTCCTTGTGAACCAGTTCGCGTAATTATCGATAGCGAGGGTGCATGCTTGAGGTACTACTAGATGTACCCGGGTACTTTGCAATGTAGGTACCTTGTTCTTGCGTTTCCCCACTTGATGCAAGCTGCAAGCCTTTGCCATCGACCGATGTTACTAAAGGAGTAGGTCCTACTCTGTATATCGGGGGATATATTATTGTTTTGCTATTTTTACGGACGCAACATTCCCTAAAGAGGAAATTTTTGGGTGGGCCGTCCGGATGAAACAACATCGCGGCTGGTAGACGGGGTTGGAGCTGGGCTAGATTCCATTGCGGTGTGTCGTCTGACTGGATCATCAGAAGAAAGGCATCAGGAACGCTGAAGTGTCTCTGGTAGGGCTTACGAAAAACCGGCCGGTCCGAAGCGTTGGGTCCCACCGACACTGACATGTTTTCACCGACGGAGGGCAATGATTCGATGTTATCGCTCGAAAGCAGGACAGAACACTCGGAAGGATGTTGTTGGAGGTGGGGCCTCCCGTCCAAGAGTCAACCTTCTTTGCCATCCGGGCGAGCTTATTGGCCGGTCTCTGCCTTGGCTGCAGGGGTAAAAGCATAAAGGCGGCTCGGAGCCTTGTGCTGATTGGTTCACCTCAGCTGGGGCTGCAGCACTATACCCATCAGATGGATGTTCAGCCTTAAGCGCCCAAGCTTGCGCAGAAGAGGCCGGCTGTCTTATAATTAGGAACTCCGGCTTTTCAATGTTGATGTTTGCTGTGTTCTGGTATCGTGATATCGTCGCTGTTGTTTATTATCCTGATTGAAACAAGCGGGCGGGCTACCATATTTTAGGCGCAGCTCGAACGGATGGTTCAATTGAATACAAGTGCATGTTTCGAGATATGTACAGTGGCTCTCGAAATAGACGTTTTCGCGCGGCCTTGAGAGATTTCATTGTCTGATGTGAAAGTTTGAAAGACATTGAGCCACGGCGAGGGTTTTTTGCGGGGGGAGCCTAGATGGAATTTGAAGCTCTACAACCATATATCGACATTCCCTATGACTATTACTGAAAGACGATATCGACGGTGTCGATGACTCCGGTCTCTTCTTGATCATTTTCTCCACCTCGCATCGCCTAAACATTCCAAGAAAGCGAGAGCAAGGACGCCGCCTGACCTAGCCTAGTGCATTTTGCGATTTGACTGAGAACTTCTGTACCTCCGCAGTCTTGGTTGAGGTTGTGACTTATTAAAATGGCACAGTGTTGTAACCTGAATTTCCATGCGCATATCATTGGGGAGAGTAGCAGGCTGGCGGCACAGCAATAAGATCATGCGTCATATATGGCAGTTATCGCATCCCGGTCGTGCCAATGAGGCTCTTCAGTATCCTGCAGCTGGCTAAAGAGTACACACAAGCCGAATGCCTTTAAACTTGTTGCTCTTTTCATAAGTCAAGACGAGAAAAGATCAACAACCGGATGCGAGTGAACTTGCAATGCCGATTTGCTATTGGCAAGACCAAATGTGGCAGAGACATATTCCCTCCTGTTGACATGTATGTATCTTTGACGCCTGTCGGGCAGGCCACAACTGAATGACCACGTCGCCGCCAGTTCATGGACCCAGATTCTCGCAATGGCCTTCCGACCGTCCAACCAGCATCCCTGAGCAACATCGGTGGTCGGAAGCATCACGCGAGTGGCACCAAGTGCTTTGACAAGGATTAGAATGTTGATATTTATGCTCAAGGCCTCGTATTCGGACTCGATGGCAAGAATGATTCCGATGCTCCGAAGATCAGGAAACAGGAGATTCCATTAGTTAACTAAACCCTGAAGTACGATGGTAGCAAGACCGCAATTTAGAACGGAGTTCATGCCTATTAACTATCCCCGAGGCCGTCCAGAAAATTCGGCGACGCTAAAACCTCATTAAGATCCCGATCCGCAGGGGTGGGAACTAGTGATATCATCGGCTGCTAAAGGCTGAGGGCTTGAATGGGTGAAAGGGTGAATGAGGAGGATGCGTGTTGCTGCAGCCAAGATCGCTGGCAAGATCGGCAGGATGTGTTGATACCATACGTTGCTCTGCCAACGTCAGGCAACGCATTCCACACAGCCTCATAAACAAAGACCAACACATTGCTCTCCTCTCCTTCAGCTTCGTCCTCCTCGCAGCTTCGCAGTAAATCCAACTTCCATCGGAGCATCATCCATATCAATTACCATATTCATCAAGTCTTACGATATTACTCTCTCAGGAGATCAAGCTGAGCTTTGGAATCCGCGGTGCCAGCACTACAGACAAACATTGAAGCGAAAGAGCGTTGGTATGGCACACTAAGTCTGTGGTCCAACGTAGATGCAGAAGCTAACTTGTCCCAATTCTGATAGCCACGAAAATCTCTCTGCAATATCTATTTCACCATCAAAAAGCGACCCGAACAGAAGAAGCGACTACTTTATCAAGGTTATCTTCTTATCCTCTCCATCGAGCTGACTATTTCTAGGCTTTCTTTTGAGAGAGCGAACGCTCTTCGCCTGAAAGTTACGAATCATGGCACCCGCATCACTATCATCTGCATCAAAGATCAAGGATGCTATCATCACCCTTTACATCCGCTCAGCGGATGCTGTCTGGGGCGCTTCCATTGAGACTGCGATGAATGACAGCCTCGAGAAGCGTGCCGGATATGCTAAACCAAGCGACTTTTCCAAGGGGATCATCGCTATATTTGCGATCCTTGGAGGGCTTATGGCGGCTTCCGTCTGGTGGTTCTTTTTGAAGCAAGGTGGTTTTGAATGGAAGGAAGAGGATTGGGATGATTACAAGTCGTCAGTTATGCGTCGCAAAGGTCCGGATGGCAAGACAATCTCTTCGGGTAGTACTCGAGCTCCGGATACCGTCGTCACCGACCTCACGTATCAAACCGAAGGTTCAAGCGATTACACTCATACCGAAAAGCAATACCAAACTGGTGGCCGTGAAACTCCAAAGGCGAAATGGGCCAAACCGCCCAAGCGTAATAACAGCAAGCGGAGTGTGAAATCCGGATTCAGCATGTTTGGACGGTGGAAGAGACGAGATCGATCCCCGGGTGCTTCCGAACGCGACCCGGACCTCGAATCATACGCTGACGAGGAACCCGCTCGCATGAGGTCGTACAACCCGCATCCTGTCCAAGCCCCATCAGTCATAAGCGAATCCGATATCGCCTCTGAAGGTCAATTTGAGAAGCGAGGGACGAAATTCAATGGCGCCGGTCGTCACCCTTCTCGCTACGCCTACACCTACGCGCGCACCGAAACAGAATCCGAAAGGTCTGCACCCATGGGCCCTCGTCAGTCCACCAAGAAGTCCAAACGCTCCGACTCCTCCCGCTCAGACGCTCCGAAACGCAAACCCACGCAACGAGTGGCCGCTCAGCCTGAACTATCCACTATTGCCGACGAGACCGAAACCCGATTGTCCTTCGAGATGGAAGATGACGCTGCCTTCACCGTGTATTCCGAGTCTATCTCCCGTCCAACTCCTGCTTATAATTCCCCGGCAAAGATGGTAGCTTCAGGATCGAAGGGCGGGAAGCGACCTACGTACTCTATGGGTGACCCGACAAGGCCTTCTGGTTCAAAGCGCAAGTCCCAATACTCTTCATCCACCCGTACGGGTCGTAAACACTCCGCAGGCACCTATCAAACCGCTAGTACCGATACCTCGGACAGCGATTGCGGTTCAGATTGCTCCTGTTGTACCACAGACTCGGATTCGGACTCGGATGATGGTGTTAGCACCAATGTCTCCACACGATTCAGGGAATCGGCTCGCGGAGACTTAGGCACCAAGGTCTATCACCACCCTCTTCCCACTAGCCTTGGTCTTGAGCCCAAGCGAATCAGCTCTCCAGTACCTACTGGCAAGATTGTCATGGGCAAACAGCGTGGAAAGCAAGCACAAACCACGGATAGACGAGTTGCCCCACCCAGGAGCTATCGAAAGGAGAGCAGAGGTAGTTTGAGCAGCGATAGTGAAGGCGACAGTGGTGGCGAGACAGTCGTCTCGAGGGTAAAGAAGGCGCTGAACGGACAACGATAAGAATGGACGGAAAAGCCACTCTGCTTCGTTTCCAAAACCTTGGTTGTTTGTGGGTCTAATCTGACCTGCAGAGTCCTGCACATTGGTGTCTTTTGGGGTGGGGTCTTTTCTTGGTCCTGGGTTCAGAGATTGCATTTTTGGCGTGGATTTTGAACGTTTTCTGTTTATTGGCGTCGACTTGGTTGGATCTGCTGCTAAATGCCCCTACTCTCGTACATGATGTTTTTATTTGCTGTGCTCTTCCACGATCTCTTTGAACACGGTCGTGATATCATAGCTCACTTCCCTCCTCTTTTGTGCGGAGTATACTCGATAGTGGTCGACGATTTTCCTACCTTGTACCTTCAGCTTCTGTTACCTTTAGCCTGTCATGTTTTTCCCTCATCTCTCATGCACGATGTCTTTATGCACCTCAATGTAATGTACAAATATCACATTTATTCACAATGTCATCCCTGTTGATTGGACTGTCATCGACAATTTTTGGTGGCACAGCACGTGTAGCACGACAGTGGTGGGGCAAAGTGTGCACCGGGGATCCGGGACTTGCAGGCCACGTCGTACCACCCCACCCCGCAAAGAGCAGAGCCAATCGAATCGGTTACGTATCGAGCAAACACCTTGTTGCATTTCGAGTACTAGCGTAGACACTTAGGGTGCTTACAGTTCCACTTCCTCTCGGTCAACAGCGGCAGATGGCGAACTGATTACGAAAACCCAAGAACCAAGGTCCGGGACAATAGTCTGTGCCCTTATAAAATGGAGGTCATTGCTCAAGTCCTAAGACACAATTGGCTTTTCCAACCAGATTACTGGGACCGAAACCTTGGGTTTTGAATTCTCATTCCCATTCTAGGACAGGATTCTATCTACTACAGCCGTCGATATGATATCAAATATTGACTTTGGCTCTCTTAATGGGCAGACTTTAGCCGTATATGGCACCATCGTCCTACTAGTCGGATATCTCCTCCAAAAGACCTTGTTTTCACAAAAGTCCAAACTGCCTCTACCACCGGGGCCGAAAGGTCTTCCAATTTTAGGAAACATCTTTGATCTCCCTCCCAAGGGTCTTCCGGAATGGCAGCACTGGGCTAAACATATTCCAAAATACGGACCTTTGAGTTCCGTAACCGTGATGGGCCAGACTATAGTTCTCATCCACGACGTTGACATTGCGATCGAGATTTTGGAGAAGAGATCGGTCAAGTTTTCTTCGAGGCCGTCCATGCTTTTCCCTAGAATGTATGTTCATTTCTTTTTTCAATGAATTGAAGACGAAGCGATTGACGTTTTTGATTCTTATAGGTGTGGTTACGGGAATGAAATGGCGATATTGGGATATACCAAGTATCATCGAGACTCACGCAAGCTCGCTGCGGGCCAGATGGGGTCCACGAATTCGATCGCCAAGTTCCACTCGTTGATTGATCTCCAAGCTCGTCGATTTCTTCTGCACACGTGGAAAAAACCTCAAGGGCTCGAGCTCAACCTGCAAATGTAAGTTTCTCCTTTCTTCTTCTTCTTTACTGACTGTATAACTGACAGCTTCACAAATTTAGCCAAGCTGCCTCTGTTATCCTAGAAATGCTCTTCGGCTACAACGTCAACCCGAACGGCCGCGACCCCCTCGTCGTACTCGCGAATAAATTCATGGCTGAGTTTGGCGAAGCCATTGTCGCGGGCGCCTGGCTGGTAGACATGATCCCATGGCTCAGGCACCTACCGGAATGGATCCCCGGCACCGGTTTCAAACAGATCGCTCGTGATTACGCAAAGACGTATCAAGATACCATGGATATCCCCTACAACTTTACCGCACAACAGAAAGCCCAAGGTCGTGCTAAAAAACCGTCGTTCATTTCTAGCCAGTTGGATATAAACCCCAACCCAAACGCTGAAGAACTGGATCTCATCAAGAACAGCGCAGCTTCAATGTACGGCGGAGGAGCGGATACCACCGTCGCAGCTCTGGGATTCTTCTTTCTGGCCATGACATTGTTCCCTGACGTGCAGGTCAAGGCCAGAGAGGAGATTGATCGCGTTATCGGAAACAGACTGCCCACCTTTCAGGATCGTGCAGATCTGCCGTACGTTGAAGCCGTGGTTAAAGAAACCCTCCGTTGGATCCCAATCGCTCCCTTGTGCGTACCTCATACCAGCGACGAAGAGGACGAGTATCGCGGGTATCGTATCCCTAAAGGATCCATCGTGGTACCTTCTATCGGCTGGTTCTCGCAGGACCCTCACGTGTACAGTGAGCCGCACCTATTTAGGCCGGAGAGGTTTCTCGGCTCGAGTAAATCCGAGGTCGCGCCGGGACAAGAGGAACTTGATCCCCACAGTTTCGCCTTTGGGTTCGGAAGACGCGTGTGCCCAGGACGTCGTCTGGCGGATGCCAACATGTTTCTCACCATCGCGCAGAGTTTGGCGGTGTTTGAGATCAAAAAGCCCGTCGATCCTATGACTGGTAGGGAGATTGAGAGAGTAGTCGGTTCGACTCCGGGTTTGGTGTCACGTCCGACCACTTTCCATTTCGATATCAAGCCCAGGAGCGAGGCGCATCAGGCCCTTATTACTCAAATCGAGGTTGATAATCCTTGGAGGGATGGGGATGCCCAGTATCTTCAAGGTCTTACTGTATAGACTGGTGCGATGTGTAATTAGTGAGCCATGCATGCCTGCTTCACTGAGAATCATCAAGCTGTCTGGTTTACGAGACATTTCCAAGTAAAGTATAGCGATCCAAAGCTGTACTACGAAATATGAAATTTGCCATGAAATAAAGCTCATTAATATTAGGGTTCGCGATTCAGAATCATGACAGGGTAAAGTCGCCCCAAATGCAGAGGTCGTAAATAAATATCAAATTAAATCTTTCTTAATTATCGGCACCAAAGTCAAAGTGAATATCTTTTCGGGTAATATTTGACACCAAGATATTATGCCTGGGATTATATCAGAAATCTGACCGTCCTGATTACTTGAAAAATGAGAAATTTCTGGCAGTTTGGGTGGACCAAAATTCACATTTGGGTGTTATGCTTCACAGGCTTGCCACTCGCAGTAATAGTACTCAGGGGAACCGTCCAAATCCTTGATTTAACTACACGATTTGATAACTACTCTGAGACCAGGGATCATATTCGCTTATAAGATACGCAGCCTACCGACATCTGGTACTTAATTGATGGACTTGCAGGTAAACTGGCAACAACCGAATCCCACACACATATAGCCGTCCATACAGCCAGGCTGTCCCTCCGTCGAACAAGACATTGCTAGAAGGTAAGGTAAGTCAGAACTTGACCAGATTGTACATAAACCATTCGTTGCGTTTGCACTTACGGCCGGCTTCTTCACAAAATCTTGTACACTTCCTCTTATATATTGAAGAGACAAGATCACGTCCTGAAAAACTGTTAGAGATTCCGGGCCGGGATAAATAAATAAAAACTACATTCTCACGTACCTTTGGGTAACGTCACGGAATCGATCCCCGTTGGAAGTGAAGAGGAGAGAGCCGCTACCAGTAGCATCGCAATTACTGGCTTGAATGGATACATTGTGGTGTAAGTAGTTTGTATTTTTAGTTTTTACCACTTGGTGATGCGGATAGTTTGTAGGGATGATTTAGAATACAGATTTCAGTTAGAACCGGGATATATATATATTGAAAATCGCCCCAAGAATTCAAGAATTGCGCAAGGAATGTGGAATTCGGCGTTGAGGTATGTGATCTTCAATTTGGGATTCTTCGCAATGTTGATCAAGCGGTAAAGTAAGATTGAATCATGAAATGCGGCCGAGGCCAAGAACATCGTACGTGCGCACGTGTCAAGTCTTTCCATTTAACGATCTAGGCCTCTGATGATTAGTTTGTAAATATATTGGCCATAAGGGCACACCGTTAGATATATCGATATATTTGCTCGATTTGCTAAAATATATCTTTTAGAGAGGCGGGAGGGACGATTATATCGAAACCTTAATAGTGAATGGAAGTGGATCTAGAAGAGAAAAGAAAAGACCAAAGACCAATGAACTCTTCAATATTTGGTTTTTGGGGGAAGTGCGTTTGCCTCGTACGCAGACATACCTCTCAGCTTTGAAGTTAGCAGCGTGTTGGCATCTGTTGACGACATTATATTACCTCTCAGCCTGTCCAGCGGCCGCCTCTCCCTACGCGTTGGATCCATGGAACGACGTGTATACATGGCTCACCAGTTGAAATTTAGACTCACTACGACCATAGTCCCCGAACTCCTCAAAAGAACTGTCTTATAGAGTGCTTTCTTTTAATACACCTGCATATTATCATTCGATGGTTCATCTTTGTAGAGTTTAATATATTTGTGTTTATAAGTAGATAGACGATAATATTTTGTTATTCGCTTGTAAAAATGCAAAACCGCCAGATCGATCACGGGATAGTGAGTTCCGGGTCTAATATTTCAGCTACGGACTTTTTTGGTTCTCAATTAATCCTTGTAAAATTACGGTAACAACTCCTTCGGCTTAAGTTGTCGGTTCTAAACTGCGATTCAAGTACTTGCATTAGGAACCAAAGTTCGCGCGCGCGTGGTCGATTATCGCCTGTATCCGTATCTCACAGTAGCCAAAGCTCGTCAGCTGAGTTTAGTTATTCATCCGAAGGAAAATACATGCTTTATGATACACAAGAAGAAAACTCCCAAGCAGAAACGTATCGTAAGACCACATGTCTATGTACCTGTATACGCGTAACAGTAGAAAAGCAAAGCTCACCCAAACCTTAAAAGAGGTCCGAAACCTGAACCCCGTATCCTTACAAAGAAAGAACTCGTACTCATTCAACCCACAGTATCCATACCTTCAATCTACTCTTTGATATCCTTAAAATCCCTAACAGCTCCCTCAAGATCCGTGAAAACCACACCCGTCTCTTTCTCCGCCGAATGCTCTATTCCAGTTGCCTCGGAAGCCATCTTTTCCATAGCAATCCTACCCGCCGTACTCTTGGGCGTGTTCCTGGCCATCCGCTTTTTCTGACTATTTGGTGTCTCTGCTGTATCCCTGATCACCTTTCTGCCACGGATAGCCCCAATAGACGTCGAATCCTCGCTTTGAATAGCAGGAATAGTATTCATAAGCGAACTTTCATCAGTAGTCGGCTCAGAATCGAGTCTCTTTGGCGAAACGGAAACACAATCGTTCAGCTCTCGAGGACTGGTAGTTTCCTGCAAGTCTTCATCATCTTCGATCTGGTGAACTCGAATCGTTCCAGTGGCGGATCCGCCCCCATCACCCACAATATCCTGATTGAAAGCGTGGGCAAAATCCCTAATTGAAGTCTTATCCCGGCTCTTCAAACCATCCCCATCACCACGGCCTTCGGCTTCCTCATTTTCGAGTTCGAGCTCGTCGTCACTGTCTTCGTCATCGTCAAAGTCCTGGTCACTCTTTTTCTTCTGAAAACTAAACAGTCTGGCTCCAGCTCCGAATTTCTTCCTCTCCATGGCCCGTTTCTTCAAATCCAACCTCCCCTTCCAAGCCCCACTACTCTGCCTGGAGTCAACATCCTTCGCGCCAACAGTAGCCACAATCCCATCCTTTGCCTCAAACCCAAACTTCAAAAGCCTTCTCGTTAAACTTCTCGCCATGATCGGATTATACCCCGCCCCCTCATCCACCTTTTCAAACGCCAACGGCGTACCCCTCATACTGAGCCCCGAAGTCGCCGTAGTAAACGTTCCAATAGTCCCCACGCTCCCAGCCATATCCCCACCTCCCTTCGTAACCACGCTCCTCACATCCGCACGCGAAGAAGCACCCGTCATCGTCGTCGTTGTAAAATCGCCGGTAGCGTAACCTAACCCCTTTCCCTTCGAAAGCCTGCTGCTTCCCACGCTCTCTTCATCGATAACCGACAATCCGGCTTCATTCCTCAACCATGGTGCCATCCACCCGCTCCAGAAATTCAACCTGTGGCGGCCCCGGTACGCCCTCTGCGCCGCCGTGTATGTACTATGCATCACGTGGCCCAAAGTTCCGTATCCCTGTCTTCCGCCGCGATGTGGGGGAGGTCCCCTGTGAGCCGTCTCCGGGTAAGCGAGCGAGGTGACCGTTCCGTTCCTCTCTGCGAAATTCGTATTCAACTCTTCTTCTTCCTGCGACGACGATGCGGATAGACTCATCTCGCGATGCTGCGACTGCTGTCCCATTGTCACCAACCTGCCTTGAACGGGCGACACGTTTCTGGACCGGGGTCTCGAAGTTCCGGGCGTCAAGTTCAACAGTGGCACGGTGCTGGAACTCGACGACGCGCGGGCCCGTCTCGTAGGCGTGGGCGGCATTTGAACCTCGTCCGGGAACGGAATCATGTAGTGGTCCCTTCCGGGGATCTGGTAGGGTGAACGGTACGGGTCGCAGCTGGTGAAGGCGCGGCGGACTTCGGACCCCAACCGGTCACGCTCCTTGCGGCGGTGGTAGACGAAACAGACAAATATGGGGCTGCCGAGGAGGATGCTAAACATTACAATCAGGCCGACGAATTGCCAGAGGGGCATGCCAAAGTTTGCCATTTCTTTTTTTCAAATTGGCTGGAATTTTTGGGTATAGGTAGGATATATATAAGAGGGGATGCGAGAAGGATGCTAGTAATCGGATGAAAAGATGTATATCTGCGTGTATTCTCCCAAGGTTCAGGAGCTATGCTCAGATGGTAATTTTAAAAGAAGCGTGTGGCGTGGCCTCAATTGTCTTGTCGTATATCTATTCCGGGTGCGAGATCTAGAGAAAGAAATGACCAAGGTCCCTTCTCTGGCTAGCCAGCTAAGGGCAGTATGAGTTGGACGGGGGAATATTCGAATGGGCAGACGAAAGAAGGTAAAGACTTCACAGTATGTATGTATCTATTTATTTCTGATTGATTTGTTGTTTCTATCTTATGTCATCCATTAATTCCTGATATAGAATATATAAACAGGAATATAAAATCGATCTGAGTTGCTGCTGATCATGCAGATGTAAATTGTTGCATTTTGTGCGTTGTGTCAATGCCATCAACCTCAACCTCTTGTCACTTTTATATGTGTCTCGACGTAACGATTAAGGGAGTCAAACATATAACTTAGATTACTTTCTGAACCCAGGTGCGAAATAGTATGAATTGTGCAAGTAAAAAAGACACTAGAGAAAAACCCCATTTGTATTGCCGTGAATGTAAAAGGGAAAAAAATAAAAGACGAAAGCAAAACGGAAGGAAAGGAAAGCGTCGCCACGATACACATGCAATCATCACCCTTCATAATCGTCCATGTACACACCAGTCCACGGTTTTCTATAAAAAGCGCACCTTTTGGGGAAGATTCAACAAACCTCTCCCCATTTTACCTCTATATATCCCTGATTTCTAAACCACAACCTCCAATTCAACCCCCCACTTCTCCTTCACCCTCTCAAACACCCAATCGACAGACATCACAAAATGCATGACCGAGCTGCCATTGCTGTATCCACCTTCCATCTTTGCCCGCCCACCAACTATCCCGCTCGCCTTGTACCCCACAGTAGCCGCGGCGCAACATAACGATCCTAGAGTCCCCGGGGTTGTCAGGTTCGACCCTTCTCCGAATAGCGCGTACATCTGGAACGGTCTCCCCGGGAACCTCCCGATATCGTGCACGTCCGCCACCACCGTGCTGTACTTGGCCTCCTTCTGTCCTCCTTCCGCCACGACCACCACCTTGATCTTCTCGGGTACCTCGCTAACCCCTCCAAACCCTACGATCGACCTCTTGATGCCCCTCGACATGACAGTGTTTCCTCCAACCCTGTCCTTATTGACCTTGATGAGCGCATAGTTGAACATGGAAACGTTGACTCCATCCGCCATCTCCACAATATCCAGCTCGTGCATAGCGCTCAACGTTCCAAAGGCATCGGTATCGGCATCGCCGCCGGGTGGCTGCGTGACAATGCTACCCTCCGGCAACAGCGTCGTCAGAAGTCTGGGTGGAATATTCGTCTCCTTTTCCGGATCCCTCGCCGCAAATGCGCTCGCCGTCGTGAGAGCGTACACGTTGTTGGGCGAAGCTTTATCCCTCACGTACAGCGCCACGGCCGAAAATTTGCCAGGTGCGTCCGCGGGTCCGATGAGCGTTCCAATGTTGCTGGCCCTGTTCAGACCAGAGTTTGGAGAGTACCCTTCGGGGACCTCATAGTTGAAACTCGGTTCTCCTTCCACAATCTCGACTTCCAACCCCATACCCTCGCACAACGCCGAGATCTCAGCCTCAACTCCCTTCTGCGGCGTGACGATAAGCACGCAAGGTCTGTTCACAACCGTCGCCTTTTTGTTGACTAGAGTCATGGCGTACGAACCTTGGGAGAGTGAACTGGCTAGCTCCTCACGCACCTGCTCGTATCTCTCAACATGAGAACTCTCCCTCGAGATTATCGAGAAATGCGGGGCGAAAGAAATCTTGCCTGTGCCGGGAACGCTATCAGAGTCGTATTCGTAGTAACCGGGGGACATGATGCTCATCGGCTGCGGTCCGTAGATGAGGCCGTGAACATCTTCATCGTCGTCCGAATCTTGGAACATTCCATTTGGTGGCGAGTCCGGGCCGATGAGATCCACATCGTCATCATCGTCAGCGTCCAGCCCTTCGTCCATGCCCATGCCATCGTATTGGCCGTACATGTGCGCCCCAAAGTCATGATGCGCTCCGAGATTCGAGGTTCGATATCCGCTCGAAGCCCCAGCGGAAGGCGATCCGAACAGCGTTGTCGAGGCTACCGGCGGTCTCGAAGGATTGGTGCTATAGTAAGAACTCGAATCATCAGGCGAGATCTGAAAGGATTTGTAGATCTTCTCCTCGGGAGGAGGCGTCGTCTGCCCGGAAGCGGCAAATGATGAAGAGCTTGCGGATCCTGCGCCCCTAGTCGCGCCGGAATTCGGCAGCCTTATCAATGACTGAGCTCCACCAGCCCCGGACAAACGCTGCCCGTCCCCCGCCGAATAACCCTGCGAGGACGAAGCTGGTTGCAATCCCGTAGAGTAGCGCGTACCAGAAAAAGACGAGGACGGGTCCCCGTTTGGGGACCCAGAGCCGTTTGGGGAATCCTCGTCTTCATCTTCGAGTGAGTGTGACATGGATTTCGCGAGCATCTCTTCGATCTTTGCCCCACCCAGGATATTAGATGCCCGTCGTCGATAGAAGACGAGATAAGCGGCACTACCGTTAATGCTCGTCGCCGGTGTCTGTCTCGCGCTCGAGTCATCAAAGTAGTACCACTTCTTGTCCACCCAGTTCCTTGCGTTCGCCGTATAATGACCACCGCCCAGTCCGCCAAAGTGATTGTCCACCGCGATCAAATCGTAGATCAAGCTCTTCCCGTCCGACTCCAGAACTCTCTCTGTAAGGTCGAGCTCTTCGATCGGGAATTCAATCGCCGCGTCAATCTTATCTCTGAAACTTCTAGTGCTAGAAAAGCGTTTGAACTGCAAGGCGATAATGTCCGGAACACGCCAAATCTGCATTGATTTCTTCGCATTCCGATGCTCCTTGCACCTTGGGCAGTACCACTGATTGTCGTCGTTGAGAATCTCCTCACGCCCAAACTCGTCAAAGCAGTCGTTGATGTGAATTCCGTGTCGACGACGGGCTTCGCGCGTCTTGCGCTTCTTGATGAGTTCCTCGTCGATAAACTCTCCTGCTGCGTCGAAATAAGAGGATCCGCGGAACGAGTCGCCGTTTTTTCCACCGAACACGGCGTCATATGCCTCTTGGTTCCAATCGCAGACAATACCTTCGCCCAATTTTATCAGAGGCCCTTGGACAGGGGTGGCGGGTTGCTTCCCCGCTTTACGTGATAGTGATTTCTTCGGAACGGTGACGCTCTTAGCTGACGTGCCATTTCCGTAAAAGTTGGAAGGAGAAATCGCAGAAAATGTTCCTTTGGGCTTCGACAAGACGGCAGGCTCCATGATGTCCTCGTCGCTGGCATCCATCATATCCGTAACACCAGTGTTGTCCGTCTCGCCGTCGGCATCGGCATCACTCTCGTCGCTAGCGGGGGGTGAGTGCAGGTATTTGCTTCCGTTCGGCTTCTTAGCCGGTTCGGGCTCCTCTTCAGGAATTTCCACAACTCTTGACTTCATGAGCTCGAGGTTGATATCGATGCCATTCCATGCCGTCGGAAGAACCACGTAGCCCTTACGCGGCATGATCTTCGTCACGAACAGGTGACGCCAGTGTTCAGGGACTCGAACGCTAGCATCACTCTGTGTAGTCGCAGGGGTGGCACTCATCTCAACGTTCAGCTCCGACTCCGCATCACCCATTTTGACGTCCACAAAGTCCTCGGTCCCGGTATCGGTATCGCTTTCAATCTTTGAAGCCGGCATATCGACAACCTCGCCTTCCTCTTCCAAAACGTTCGGCTCGGAAGCATTCGACCCGGCCTTCTGGTTCCCAGGACGCTTCGGGCTCAGGTCTGGAGCAAACATATCACTCGTAGTGAACTTTTGCAGATTTGAGACAAGCTTCTTAAGAATTGCGTCGGGATCTTTTTGCTCCTCCCGGTTCAGGACGACGAAAGACGGAATGCCAAACAGGTCAGCGCCCATCCTCCTGTTGTCTTTGAACAAACGGTTAAAGACGGGCACGAGCAGTTCCTGCGTTTCCGTCTTGTCAAAATCGTCCTCAGACTCCTCGTCATCCCAGGAGGCAAACATGGTCGACATGGTGAGACGTCCAGTCATGGTCATTGGCTTCTTTCTTTTCGGAGGTGGGAAGTTTGTGGGGACTGCATCAACTTCGTAGACGTAAATCTGATCGTTAGGCATGATAGCTTCGGAGACGGACTTGTTGTCCTCATGGTGCTTGTAGAACTTATTCCTAAAAACTTCTGAGACAGCCATTTTTTTGCTCTCAAGTCCCAGTCGCTTCGCAACGAATTCCTTGAGCTGCTTGATTGTTCCGTACTTTTCCATCTCGACGTGGACGGTGACGAGTCTCTCATATGTTGATACCGAGTTGGCAGCGGGAACAAAGGTGACCGCCTTCGACCATAGATTCTCCATCGGCAGGGGTAGCTGACAGCTGAGCCAAGGGTCAAACTTGATAGAGGTCTTGTCGCAAACAGGGCAAGTAACCGTGCTCTTGTACATACCCGCAAAGAGATCGATGATAATACTATCGTTCCTCTTGCGGTAAAGCTCCCAGTTCTCCTCTGCTAATTTGGCGATGGCAGCGTCGTTACCGACCATTTCATCGGTGCTGTCCGGGAACTCCACACTGGGCTTTTGGTGGATCCGGTTGAGGTCCTCATGGAGAATATCTAGTAAATAGCTTACAAACTCTTGGGAATCCTGTTGACCGTAGCCGCTAAAGATCGTGTTGTGTTTTCCAACGGCGCCTTTGAAATCGCGGGGTGCGACAGTACCACCTGCGTTCGGGCTGTAGACTTGCTGCACCAACTGGGCATACATTGTAGCGATCCTCCCGTTCGAACCAATCGGATTTCTGACATTTAGCTCCTTCTTATGGAGACCATCTTTTTTTTAAAAAGAAAATCAGCACAGTTCGATATTAACATAGAGAGAACAATTAGACTTACCAATGAAATATCTCGACAACTCCTCGACGGATTTTATGCACTGAAGAGCAGAGTTCATGTAACAAGTATTCCCCAGATTGGAGAATCCAACAGCACCAGCCGGTCTTCCGTCTCGTCTCGTCATCACGTTACGGATAACCGTAGGTGCGGGAGACGCGGTAGATCTTGTAACCGTTCCACGGGTTTTACTATTACCCGCCTGTTTGGCTGAAGAGATGCTCTGAGTGACCTGTGTGCCCTTAGTCACACGGACAGGGAGGCTACCGGCGCCGCTGAGCTTGAGAGCCTTGCTGACACGCTCGGACGGCCATTCGCCTTCCTCTTCGACCTCGACGATCAGGTACTTTTCTTGAGTGATACCCGCCTCGATTAATGTCATCTTGCCGGTGTAACTGCCGAGTAGCAACTGCTTGGTGTTATCAGGCAGGTCTATGGGCTCACGGTTAGTACCATAATCGATCTGTAGAAAGGTGTTCATGTCGATTTTGGACGTCGTCGGAGCTCTCGCGCCGTCCGCCGGCTTGAATTTCCACAACCGAATCTTATCACGAGACTCCAGACCCAACTGCGTCTTGATATCGAGAAGGAGCTCTTGAAATCGGGACACTTTCCCCACCTTTACCTTGAGAGGAAATTTGTTCTGAGCGCTCTCTTTGAGTTGGGTGAAAGTTGTGGTGTTGGCGGAAGGCGCCAACAGATATACGGTGTAAACTGGAGGGTTGAGATCGATCGTAACATTCTTCGATTTTGCATCACGGTCTGCTGTGTTGATGGCTTCTCTCGGTAAAGCCGGCGACTTTTCATTGATTCCGTACGTCTTTACGAGCTCTTCCCATGTCTCTTCGGGTACAAATTCAAAGTCAATTATCATCTGAAGGTCCTCCTTGAGCACGGCGAAGGTTCTCCCGTTCGGTAGTAATTCGATACGGTCGATAAGCGACGAGGTATCCAGTGGAGGAACGGGTTTGCTGATGTCAAAATCATCTTCTTTGGAAGGTTCGTAGTCCGATAGCTGTGCTAGAAATCGTCTCCACCATTTGCCTTCCACGACAAAGTATTTCTTGCCTTCGATGGGCATGGCATCACAAGCAGCCTGGATTCGCTCAACCCTGTCATCCAGGCTTTCTTCCTCGGCTACAGGCTCAGACGGTTCTTCGATCTGGATTGGCGGCGGAGAGGTGATCATATCGATAGAGGGGCTTCGTCTGAGGGTGGCCTTGTCGGCCTCCTCTGAAGGTTTGATTTCGGCTTCGTCGACTTCCATCTTGCCGGTATCTTATAAAAAAAGAAATCATATCGTTAGCTTTTAGTCTCAAATCGTAAAAAAGAAGCTCCTGTAAATTTTCAGAAAAAAAGCTTACCGGCCTGATTTCCGCCATCCTGGGCTCCTTCATCCGGTGATTTCACTTCCACTTCTTCGGCTGCACTCCCAATGGTTTCCGATACATCGAGCTGGCTCGGTAGCGGGGTGGCCGCCTGCGATTCGACCATCTGTGACGGCTGAGGGGAAGGTATGTATCCGGGTGTAGCGATCCCGTCGTCTGACCGGGCGTAAGCAAATGACGAGGTGGAGGAGTCGAAGGACGTGTAGGAGGTGTCCTGCAGCGAAGACGAGGATTTTACAAAGGGTGAGGAGGATCGTTGGCGGCGGCTCCTGTTGTTGTTGTTGTTGTTCGCTGCCGCAGCTGCTGCTTCGGAGAGGGCCTGAGCAATTGACGGAGAATTCGAGGGCTGGTTCGCCGTCGTCGGCTCGACGGGGTTCGGGGTGGAGGAACGAAACTCAGTCGGAGGATTTGGGGTCTGGCTTCTCGGGGATGGGGCTACGTCTTCCTCGTTTCCGCCGTCGAACAGTTTCCGTTTCCTCAGTGCGGAAGACGTTTTGAAGACTGTTTTGCAATAGCGAGAGCTACCCGGCAGCGAGATGCAGGCAGCTGCTATGACTTTTTCGAGAGAGGGCCGTTTCGGTGGGGGAGGGTTTTTTTCTCTTCTGAGGAAGGGTTGTTGTTGGTGGTGGTGTGGTGGTGGTAGTGGTGGAGAGAGCTATGGGCTCGGAATTAAAGAAGGCGGCGTCGGTGGGGGAGAGGATTTGAAGCTGGTTTGAAGCTAGTTGACTTGCACGAGATGTGGTATGCTGTCAGCGACGGTGATTATGATGACAATGAAGATAAGATGATGCCAAATAGAAGCAACTTGTGCGAGCGGATTGCAGAGGAGAGAGAGATGAATTCCGGGGAGAGAAGATGCAGGAAGGCGGTGGAAGGATTAAATTCATCCAGCTGCTTCAACACGCACAGCGAGAGATAACTGAATCCGAAGCGTCTGAAGAATGCTCCTGCAAGCAATTACGATACACGCTCCAACCGGTCCCAGAATGTCTGTAATGCAATATATAACATCGCCGGAAGGGAATTGGGGAATCTCTTACCTAAGTAAGTCAGTCTGCAGCTAACTAACTTGTCGGTCGTCTGGTTGTTGTTGTGGAGAGGTGTCCAACCAGGATCCGAATCACCACCAGCTTTATCGATAGCAACTAGCTAACTAGCTGACTGCCTCCAGCGCGAGTAGGAAGCGACGCTGTCTCTCTCGGAGCCGGATATATGTCTCTATCGGTGGATGGTCTTTTCGGTACGGTCCTCGGGATCGGGATCGGATGCTAATTAATATTACACGCCAGCCAGCTCGCGAAATCCGAATCAGCTTTTCACCCTTCGTTCAGCTCCCCTTCCGTCGGGCCCGTAAAAAACGTACCTTGCTGACCAAATGTTTTTGCTTCCCCCTCCGGTAGCGTTTCGGTCGTAGTCGAGCGAGCAAGAGATCCGTTCGAATCAGACGGTGGATGATTTTCTTCTTCTCTTCTCTCTTTCAAATAGGGTCAGGATCCAGCGGGGCTTTTAAAGGGCCGGGTCAGGATATTATGGATTATATATCAAAGGAGGGTACGTGTATGTAGCACCGCTAGCAGCAGAACCTCCAACATGCAAGGCTCACACTTTTTTTAACACTCATCATCCCGCCAGGTACCAGAAGCCTTTCAGCAGCAAGCAAGCAGCCGCTAAGCCCTGAACCTCAGAGCCAGAAAAGCGGGTACCGTGTGAGAGAGGAGCCTACTACAATCACGGGGTTTTGGGGGTATGTACCTCCCCAGCGGCCTTGCTGCAAGCCTGGCTAGCTAGTAGCTGCTCAGGCTTTTCCAGGGGTGGGCGAGTTCTCCAAAGCCCACCAGCTCCCTCCGAGTGACTGTTACTCCTGCTTGTTTTTCCTAGGCACGAGCTTAAGAGTCATGCCTTTTTTTTTGGCACCCGGCTCGTCTGTTGTTACCCTCCTTTGAGGCGACTCCCGACAGCCGCTTGCTTACTCTTCTGCATCTTTTGATCCGCAGCTGTTTGTTAAAAGCGCATTTGTCATATCTGAAAACTCCTTGTATTATCCTTCACTAGTTTTTTGAGGTTTTTTGGTCGCTGGGACAGCTTCTAAAAAAAGCAACCCTAGGCGCACCTCTCGCAGGATCTTATCTTTGATTAAGGATCTGGACGTCCGCCTCTTGCCGTGCGAAAAAGGCTCTATCCGAAATTGATTGATTAAACATATATTTGTACAATCTCAACCCCCCATTGATGCAGCTGTGAAGAAAATGGCGGGGTTTCTATTTGTACCAGTGTGAAAGGTATCAACTACGACATTTTATTGTCAAAACTAATATCATCCATCTCCTTATTATCGCTTTATTAAGATTACAATAATTGCTCCACCGAAAAGAAATATATGCACACGCACTTTTTCTTTGCAAAATCCCATCCCTCGTCCAGAAATTAGGCATGGCGCAATCATGCATCCGTCCATCAGCATCTCATAAATTATAGAGCGACTCCCTCATCTCACACTGATCCTGTCAACCTCGGATTTTGCCTCCTCCCACGACCCCAAATTCTTCTTTGCCCATTCAATCTGACATTTCGCAAAATTAATCTGTAAAAAAATTATCAGCACCTTGCAGTTTCCATCAAAGCAATCAGAAGCATATAAAACTCACCATTAGATTTCGCATGTCCGTCTCCTTCTCCGCCTGATGCCTGTGCAGGTCTGCCAGTACCGCCTTTCCGGCCTCCTCCACATCCCTCCCCGCAACCTGCAACGCCGCCTCCAACTGCACCAACGTCTCCCTCGTCTTCCCTATATTGTTCCTCCTCGTCGTCTCCGGATCCGCGTCCACGATCCCCGACACCGCGTGCGTCAACTTTCCAAAAATCTTCGATACCGGATACGTCAACGGGTTCGAAAACGAGCTCGCCTTACGATGCTGCGGTGACGAACCCCCCGCCCCTGCCACCGCCCCGGTCTGACCGCTCGGCTGTTGCGGGTAAGGGATCGGTGATGTGGAAATCGGCGGCGGCATGGGACTGGAATGAGTCGGCGGGAAATCCGAATCCACGCTCCCGGCATCCGAATCAGCGGAACTACCAACCTTGTTACCCGCCTGCTGCTGCTGCTGTACCGAACTCTCCGAATTTCTTCTGGGACTGTGTTCTTGCCGCTGATGTTGCTGCTGCTGCTGTTGCTGAGGGGCAACCCCGCTCCCGGCCAGGTAATGCTCAATCCTCCTCGCCTCGAGCTCGCTCTTCTCCAACTGCTCCAACTTCATCTTTGCCTTTGCTAGCTCGTCCCTCGTAATCTCCTCTTGCACCCGCTTCATCATCCTGTATTTCAACACGCTCCTGACCACGCCCGCGAACTGCGCGCTCTCCCTGATCGGTTCTGTGAACCCGCTCGCCAACCCGGCCGCCAATTCCTCCGTGGCCAGGTAGGTGGAATCCACCGCCTGTCCCACCTTCTCTATCGCGGGTCCAAGTGTCGGAGCGGGCTCGGATAACGAAAAGGCGTTGTACCGAGCCCCGAGCTCCGCCATGTCGGTGGAGAGGTTAGAAAGCCTATTAAGCATTCTCCTGTTCACCTTTTCTACCCCGGATGTGAGCAAAGTCTCGTAGATGCGAGTGTTGGCTTCGTAAGTTATAAAGTAAGGATCGAGTTCGGACTCGGAGAGGTTGGCGGTGGTGGAAGGCAAACTTCTCACGTGTGTGAAATCCGTGGGCCGGCTCTGGTCCGGTGAATTTGGAGGGGAGGGTATGTTTTTTAATTTGGCGTTGGCTGGTGGGATGGGGAGGTACTGATGAGCGGGGGAGGGGCGCGACGGATCGATCGGTGGTGCTCGGAGGGGGTGTTTTGGTAATCCTGAAATCGGTGGTGAATGTAAAACCTCGCTCTGAATATCGCATAGTTAGCAAGGTGATTCGGAGAAGAAGAGCACCAGCGAACGGCATACCCAGCTGGCATTCGGATCCAAGAATCGCATAAACACCGTATCCTTGCGTATTTGCTTCATCCTCGAGCAGCGGTTCAGAAATACACCCAGCATGCGCCGCCTGTGTTCAATGATCCCCTGGTCTTCCTTTGCTCTCGTGGGTGCGGCAACGTAGTCCGACATGGAGTGTTTCTCCGGTATAGGCGGTATGATCAATGTCGGGTGCAGGAGCACCAGGTTCGCCCGTAGCGATGCAAATTCCGAGTACCGTCGTCGGACTTCAAGGTCCTGCGTTTTCCGATCGTTAGCGCTCCGAAACTCTTCCAACTATGTTTTTATTTTTATTTTCAGCTGAGCGTGTGATACCCCGGTACGAATCGTATAGACGATAAAATTGCCACCGCTGCCATCTATATTCTTCCCAGCGTCCACGATGTAGACCTCCAGGTCCTTGTTCTCCCAGAGTATCTGCTCCACTCGGCTGGAATAACCTCCTTTCTTCCGTCTCCCTCCGTAGTAGTCCTCCTCGTCTTCGTCGATATCCGTATCCGTATCGTTGACCGTCCTTTCAGGAGCGGTGTCAGGTGCCTCCGCCTCATCCCCCGAATGATCTTTGATCCTGCTGGTAAAGTCGGGCACCTCGTCGTTCTCCGACGAAGCAGCGCTCGGAGATGAGGGTCGGTTGCCAAAGGGAGTCTGGATATGATCATACGGTGAGGTCGGCGGCGACGAGCCGTACGAGAGAGGGTTGTTGTCTTCCCACATGGCTAAAAGGGACGACCGGTTATGCCCCGGTCCGCGACACCAGGAAGCGAGGGCTGCGAGTAGGGCGGGATGATGGAGGGGTAACGCAAGGTGGTCCGGCACAGATGCTCCCCGGCGGTGAAGGGTGATATTATGATAACAGGGTGATCGTAAAGAGGACTATGCACACAGCTTGTAGTAAGGAGAGGGTTGAGATGTCAGAATGGAGAGGGTGGTTGTTGAGAGGGAGTTACGAAGGACGGCGACGTTGGTTGGGATCGGTTGACGTATGTGCGCCAAGACCCGTCGACCCACCCACCGTATTTATATTTGTACGTCTACCGTATCCGTCCCGTGCACCCAGTCTTTCAATTACAACACCTTCCAAGTAGGTACTATTCTCCTTTGTTTGTATAATTATCGAAATGCCATTCTAGCACGGGGATAGCATAGCCCGGCTTCGATCTACCCAGCCTACCGTGCACTTTGGACGTCCTCTGGCACTCTGTTGCGTGCCAAATGTTGCATTTCCGGCCGACAACGCAGAAATCCGGTCCCAACTTTTGATATTCTCTTCAAGTTACCACTCCATCGATATATATATATATATATAACCCGATAATATATATCATGTCATGCTTTATATATACAAAGTTTGATGCTAACTACACCTGTACATGTTAAAACATTATACTTCTTTTCCATCAGAATTTCGTCATCTTCTACTGTAATCTTGATATCTATCATACTGAAACCTCCCATCCCTACCCACTCCGCTCCCACCGCTCCCCTCCCTCCCCCTCCTATCTCTTCCATCGATATTTGGATTCATTTCACTCCCCGTCTCCTGTGAATCAATCGTCTCCATCTCCTGCATCCTTCCCAGTCTCCCCAGATACCTCTCCCTCTCTCCATTCGTAACATACGGCGCCTCTGCCGCCGTCGACGAAGCCCCCCTCGACGTGCCCCTAACTCGTTCTGTATAGTTGTAATCCGTATCGCTCGATACCTCGGACCTATGAGGCATAAATCCCATTCCGCCTCTACCACCTAACCCCGTTTCCGGCCCAAAGGAGCTGCTGTTCCTCCTATCACTGCTACCGCTCCCGAACTGCGGCGCCGGGTAATGCCGAAACTGATCGTCCGACGCCCATCTCACATGCGCGCTATTCGCAGACCCACGTCTCCTACGTATATTGCTTGCCATTCTCGGATCCCTCGAGTCAATTATAGGGTTACTCATCCTCCTGTCTCTTCTTCTCCCGTCCCAACCCTCCATATTCGGACCGCGCACGGGTCTCATACCTTCCGCGGGGAACGGCGGCGGCTGGTGTCGAAAATCCCCATCCCCTCTTCTGATATTCGGTTTGAACAGCGGTGGTGGTGGTCCCGGCTCGACACCTTCAGCTGTACTCGGATTGGGGGACGGGATGAATTGCCCAAATTTATCCAAAAACCTCGACCGTGGTGGATGCGAAGGATGACGAAATTCACCGCTCGGAGTCCTGGGTCCGGTGTTTCTGAATACCGGTCCCCGCGGTGGTCCTCGTGTGTGATTTGCTGGAATCGGACCGGCGAACGGTGGTACCTGATGTCTAGGGGGTTCTATCGAATGTCTTCTAGGCTTGGTCCTCGGCGAGGGTTCCTCCGATGCGGTCGCAAACCCGGATCCCTCGGTGGAATCTTCTGAACGACCAGTTTTAAATGGTAACCCTCCACCGCGAGAGCCTCCTGGGCCGTGGTCCGGGTAGAAAGGTGTCCTCGGTGACTGTGGAGGACTCGAAGGCGGTGAGCCTGGCCTGGGTCTATCCAGAAAACTTGCCGGAAGCGGGGTGGGCAAATAGTCACCAGGCCACCCGGGCGTGGGTGGAAGCGGTCCCAGAGGGAACGTCGGCGGCAATCCCCTAAAACTGGAATCGATATCAGAACTCCCATCGCTCCGCGTCTTATTGTTCCTCGACTCCGGGTGTGTGCAAGTATTGTTAACAACCACCTGCGGTTGCACCGACGTCCTCGACCCGTTAGCCGCCGCCGTACGCAACATGTCCCTCGACTCCTGCTCCAGATTCTCCGTCCTCGTCGTCAGATCCCTGATATCCCTCCTCATGTGGGCGTCCCTTGTCTGCGACATGCCTCTGTCCACCTCCCGCTCGAACCGTTCCTCCGCTAGGTCGGCTCCCACCTGCGCCAGCTCTTCAGCCTGCATCCCGACATTTTCGGCCATATCCTCAAATACCTCTTGGCTCACACAATTTCTATGAATGGGTGGCACATGAAAGGTATCCCCAGGTGTAGGCGGCCTAGGCGGTACGGTGTATATCGGCACCGCAGGTACGAACTGATCGTTCAAAACCGTCGGCGGCATCGTCGGGCTCGTACCTCCGCTGCTCGAACTACCCCCATAACTTGAAGTCGCCGTCTCACTGATCGCAAACTGCAAATCGGGTACCGCTCCCATCCCCGGTCCTGGTCCAGGTCCTCGTCCCGGTCCTCGTCCTAAACCTGGTCCTGGTGGTCCTGGCGGTCCCCTCGGACCACCTGCCGGCACTCCAACATTAACACCAGGCGATCCAGGCATCCTCGGTCCCCTCCCTCTAGGTCCATGCGCATGTCCCATATGCCTACACCCACCACCACCACCACCACCACCACCACCACCACCACCCCCACCATTACCAAAATGCGCAAACGTCGGCCTCCGAATACCCCCTCTGACATCCATACTCCTCTCCTCCGTCTCCTCCCTAGCTTCGAACCTCAAATTCTGACTCCTGCCCACTCTAGGACTCCTGCAACCGCCGTTACCGCAACCGGGCGGACTACCCAGTAAGCTGACGCTGAAATTCCCACCGCGCTTCTCCAGGTCATCGGAAACAGGTCGCATACGGCAGGCTCCGCAGCAGCAGGTGAAGAGGCAGAGGACCAGGATGAAACCAATCACGCCGAATACGACCCCTACAATCGTGCCGACGGTGTTGTCGGTTGAATGGGTGGTACTTACGGGTTGCGCTATAGCTGCTGTGGAGGTGTAGGCGGAATTGTATGCGTATACAGAGGAGGAAGGTAGATTTGCGAGCGCTATGATGGTCACGGATGAGCCGGCGGGGGGAGGGGTTCCGCTAGACATTATGATTTTGGAGAATTGGTTGCGGGGAGAGCATGTTTAATTTTGTCGCTTGAGAAAAAGACGCGATCGGTGAGCTTCGAGCTCGAGAAAGGGGAAAGAAGTATATTATAATTTAGTCGGAACGAAGTCCTAGTTTTGGAAACTTGGGCGCTTGAGATCTCGAGATTCCGGATTGCTTTGGATTTTGTTTCAGATCATACCATCTACGACAAGGAAGATTTTGGTTTCTACGAGACCACATCTACGCAAGGGAAAACGAGGGAAAAGCGAAACGGGACTTCATTCTTCGATTCTGGCATACAAAGGAAAGGGAGAGTATGAGTTTCGAAGCGTCTGAATTCCGCAGATTACCTCAAACCCGATACAGTGCAAGAGCTTGATATCAACTCTATTTGTTGCATTTTACATCACCACATCATCCAGCATCGATGGCATCGCACAAAGAAAAGAAAATATAACCCCCAGAATCTAGGGAAAGCCCGTAGCCATTGAATATCCCGAGTCATAGGTCTCGTATAAAGTTTGTCTAAAATAAATACGCTTGACATGGCTGCAGATGCTGTAGATTTTCTACTTGTCTGGAGATATACGTGTGAGATCCCGCCGTTCCACTGCATTTGGAGAGCTGCACAACTGCACGGGCCAAGCGGGAAAATACAGGGAAGCCTCATCATCTGGCATTCTCTTTCGGTGTCTGAGAGGTGTCAAGAGAATTATAACCGGTTAGCTATGATGAATATGTAAACTAGATCTATAGATATGACACTAATCATCCAAGCTCGTGCCATACTCTGCTATAACGACATTGATCCAGTTGAAAACGGAAACCTATGTGATCTTCATTCAAGTGTAATAACCCGGGGTATAACCAGGACGCTAAGATGATACTTATAAATAGGACTCACAAGCTCTAAGAAATCCCGTCTCGTCTGCGCAGCTACCCTCCGGTGCACAGTGAAAGCAAGCATGGTTTAACTCTGCCAGAAAATGCGGATTACTTCTTTCGGTCTTTCAAAGTTACACAAACAAATTCGAACAACACACACACCAGTGGGCTCGCGCTCTCGTCTACGCTATCATGTGCGACCTCTTGAAAAATTTCGAAGGTACGGTGTGCGCGCGCTGCTGCATCACCCATTAATAAACTAAAAGATGAATAAAACTCTTCCTTGTTAGTTGCTTTTACAAATTGGACAGACATGTGCGCTCCGTTAATCAACATGTTGTGGCGAGTGTTATTTTAGGGATCCTCATGTTGGTGAGTAATTGCTCGCACGAATGATGAAACTTTGATATTTATATATGGAGGATCAATTTATAGCGCAAATTGTGAACGGTTTTGAGTTTTTGACTTGAGATTTGAAACATTTTCTATCGATAATGACGAACCGTGATGGTGCGAACGCCGCGCACCCGAATCAGCTCTGGCAAACCAAGGGGCCCAGACGACAATTCATTCGGCGTCTACAAGATGGTGTTTCGGAATTCGATGGGTATTTTTCAAGCCAAGACTCGATCCTCGAGATGTTTGTTGATCAGCTGGCTTCCACGGATACCTTCCCGGTTTGTTTCAGTGTTTTCCGGACAAAAGGCGACATACAGTCGTGCGGTGTTGCCAGCATGTTGGGCGCTCTACTAAATTTGAAAATCCTGTATCATCTATGAAATATATGCCAACTGGTCAGTAGATGCAAAGCTCGATCGAAACGTAAACGAAACCGTTCCATCGTTTGGAATCGCAGTGCTTTCACAGATTTGTTATAAATGTTGTCCCAGAAGTTATGGCGAAGCTGGAGCGTGATTTGTTCTCGTAGCATAATCATGCGAGAAGGTTAACATTGTGTTGAAGATAACCATCTTGATTGCGACGCCGGACCTTGGCGGAATTTGTGATTGTGTGAACGTCCTCGGAGAAACACGACGGGTTATGATACCATAATATTGAAATCCCCGACATGCTACGTTCTATTGTCTCGCCGCAAATGTTGGCATCGATGTTTCGTACGAAAGATCTTTTTTGGCCCATGCCTAGAAGCTAGTGTGTTTACGGTACATCCTCAAATCCCAAAAATACGGGCTGATCCAAAAAGATGAATCCCCAGACATCGGCGTCTCCAGGGCTGCAGGGTTACACCTGCCAATCTACGCGAAGGCATATCGCAAGTTCCGACCACAAGAAGCTTAACGTTGGAGTGGCAAGAATAGAAAATGTACATTCAAGAGGTCACAGGCAATTCGGAACCTCCAAGCAGTAAAAGAGAATCAGTTGCATCAGTTCGAATAGATAGATCGTCATGTACCGCATTCTTTTTCCCTTCTCGAAGAAACCCTAAAATGTACATTTTTGGGGTGTGAGGGGACAGTTTTTCCTAATACGGGCATAGGGATGCATGAAGGCTACGTAAGGCGAACTGCCGTAAGAAATGTGTACTTTTTATTGGACGATGCGGGTCTCGCTTTATTGGTGTTTGCTCGCTTCGACGGTTCAAACATACCGAACGTGAGATACCAGAAAGAAAGGGAAAAAAGGGCTGCAGATGATTACGTCGATTGGACATGGAGATTGAGGTTAGGTCTTACGCTAAGAGACACGAGAGAGGAGAGCCCGAAGTCAAGGGTCGGCCTATGCCGAATTGCTCAATTCTCTTTGGTGTGCAGATGCCTTTGCAGCTTGTTCCCTGCAATCTACTCTCTTTTTTTTTTTTTGCGTGATATAGGTGGAATGTTTGGGGTAGAATTGGCTTGAGGTTTTTTTTCTCTTTCTTTAACATGCAGGCACGCACTGTGCACCGTTTTTCTCAGATGAAGAGTCAGCCTTGTGATAGCTGATAACACGGTGGAGGTAGAAAGATCGGTGCAATCCAGATGACCTTCAGGTGGCCCCTACCGTTATTTTAGGATTTGGAGGGTCTTTCTAGGTAGAAGCTGATTGTGGTTTCGAAAGGTAGGGCGGGCTTTGGAGGCCTCAAAAAGTTCCCAACCTCTTCCCGCAGAATGCATCCGAATTCAAATAAACCGAGCACATGGCCAGAGTACGTACGCAAGACTCCACTCGAGAGATAGAGAGATTTTGAACCGTGGCAACCGAGAAAAAAGCAGTGACTTCATAAAGGGAACAGTCTCAGAAGGGTATCTCGCTCGTGGGGCCGGTTCTCGGAACTCCGGCAAGCTTTGACGCTAGGATGATACGGGTAGGTTCAAAAATAGATCTGCCCCGGATGACAGTTGAGAGTTCGCGGAGACAAAGTGCGCGAACCCAGAATGGTAGAATTCGGAGAGGGTTGGTCCTTCGAGTGCAAGGCTGACTCTAACGAATCCCGGTCGTTGCAAAGCGAGGCCAAGAGAGAACGGTGCAAGACGAAGAGGTCACATTGGTACTTTTTTCCCTCTCTCGCTCGTTAGCTTCTTTTGCTGCATGCTGCCGGTGCGGTGGTGTGTAGGGCTGTTGTTCATTTGCTTCTGCCTACATGAGCACCGATGAGTAAGAAAGGCGACAATTGGCTGCGAGGAGGACGCCCGAAAGTATACTAGTACAGACATGTACATGGGGGGACGATACGTCTGTATGTCGGAACTTTTCTTCGCAGACACCGTAGGATATTCGGACCCAATGTCACCAGAGTGTGTACTTTTTGTGAGCTTGCCCTCAATCCGGGTGCATATGCAGCCAGGCAGGCATGGTGAAAATCCTGGCAGCCTGGTCCGATCCGAGTTCCCCCTCTGTACCTCCAGAGATGATTATTGGTTTTTTTTCTGTTCGAACGCTTGCGGTGATTTTCGAGTTAGTCAGATAGCACATACACCAGCATTGGGATCCTTGCATGATATCTTAGCTGTGCCGTCCTGGGCCATCTTGGAGACACCGACGAGCAGCTCGAGCTCGTGTATAAGAAGAACCGGGTGCCCCCCAACCTTGAGGCTGATTCCAAGATATCACGAACAGTATTCTCACTCTTCTAATCTTTGATTCTCATTCAGCTCAGCTCAGCTATCCAGTCACTGAAAGTACCGACCTTTATCTTTGAAGCTATATAACGACCGATTGTCGCACCAGCTCCTTCTCAAAAGCTCAAGCTTACCTCTCCAGCTCTTACATACAATACAATATTACCAAGTGACAGATATCACCGTTCAATTGATAATTTCCCTCTATAAAAAAAAATAAAACCTCGATGGAACCAGCCAGACCTCAAGAGCCAGAGTTTGTCCTCTCCACCTCTCCTCGCTCCTCCTCCTTCTTCGACCGCGTCCTCCGTCGCACTTCGTCCGGTTCCGTCCCAACCAACAGGATCCCGACCCTCAACCTGCCCGCCGACGCCAGCAGCAACACACACCTCAACACATCTCCCCACCACCACCACCACTCCTCCCGCTCCAGCAGCCGCTCCTCCCACAAACGGACCCCGCTGACAATCGACACCGCCATCGCATCCGGCGCCGCCATGTCGTCCAACAAGAAGACCAAGGTCACTCACCTCACCGTCGAGACCACGAGCATCCGCTCGAGTTCCCGCTCGAGGTCTCGAACCCGAGCCGCGAGGTCGCCATCTCCCAATATCGCAATGATCAACCAGTCCGCCCGTGTGGCTAGCATCAACCACGTCGGACGGCACACCAACGACTGGCTCTTTGGCGGCTTCCACCTCACTTCGAAAATCGGAGCACCGAGGGGACGGTCGAGGTCGTAAATTTCGATCCTCGATTCCTATCGGACATTCTTCGTCTCCTTATTTTTCTATTACCGTGCTTTTCTTTTTCTTTTAATGTTTGCAGCGGTTATGATTCCTTTTCAATCTTCTACGCAATTACGGTTACGACATTTACGATTTCTTTAGAAACTGTTTCACGCTCGCTGATGTCACAGGCTTCACATCTCTTTGATTTTTCCCTTATTTTCCCTTTCTGTCCCCGTATTTGAAATGCAGGGGACACAAAGACTCATTCACATTCGCTTCTATCCTGTACCATATATCCAGCTCTAGATAGTTTCATACAGAAAGGCAAAAAGCTGCAAGCTGCCATCATAATACCAATTTTGACATCTCAAATCACAAAAAGAACAGTTCACTTTCAATAGTCGTTTCACTCTAAGCTCTACGGCCTCTGATATTCCTATACCGTCCGTGCACTGCACATTTCGTCTCGTAAAAAAACCTTTTTTTTTCTTTCATACCCCAATTTTTCCCTGATATACACCACCATGTTGATATTTATGCACCATCGCAAGTCGCAACCTACATAGAATCGAACGCTCCATAGTACCGGAATCATTCTCCGCTCAGATTTCAGCTCGAATCCAAAGGACATAGAAGGAGAGAGATAAGACATGCATGCAGGACCACCCCCCCCGAACAGTACTCCAGTTCCCAGGAACTCGGATTCTATCGATCTCACGCACGTTTTTTTCCCTTTTATTTTCTGGTTCGCTCCACAGGAGGAAATCAAGATACGATCGGACACAGTTAGAACGCACGATATGAGCTATAAAAGGAAACAAGTTATTATATTAAAATATGGTATACGAAGGTTAGAAATGAAACGGGGAATAAGATAAAAGAAACTACCGAAAAATGCAACCGAATGGGGGAACCCAAGAAAATGCCCAAGAGAAAAGGATGGAAGGAAACAAAAAAACAAATAAAATTCAAGCCTTTAAAACGCCGTGGATATGCTGGATATACTTTGGGAAATATGCGAATGCGAAAGAAAAAAACAAGCAAGAGTGATAATGTATACGGATGCAAAGACGAGAGAAGAAAGATGAGAGGAACCTCAGCTGTACAGGGCGAGAAGGGCAGACCGTTCCGACGAAGAGAAGCGTATCTGCATGCAAAAAAGAAAAAATGCCATCGAAATAACTGCAACAAAAGAACAAACAGACCATAGAAAAAATATCCCACAAATGGAAACATCGAATGTAAGATGACATAATACATATCTTTAGCTGTCCCGCAAAAGATACGTCGACGGGGTGGCTGAGGGCTTTGGAAGAAAAAAACCACATGCAACGCTAAAGTGAAACATCAAAACAAAAACCCCAGATTTCTGGAACCTTTGAGACTCGTGCTTCTTTTTTTGACTGCTCCACTCTCCGTGCCGTAACCGATGTGCCTACCACTCCGTATTATTTTGGTGGTAGTTTCTCTCTCATTCCTCGGTAATCTCGGAAACGGGCCACAGCTCAAACATGAAGGAGTTTTGACGTCCGATAGGGACCAACCGTCTACCCCACTGATCCTCATATCTGACTTCGCCATGCTTCCACATGGCCCGCGCCATCACCGACGACTCGTGATACTTGAGGTCTACGGGACCGATAGGGAAGCTAGGGAGTGGCGAAGCTTCACGGACGTGAGGCATTATACGCCGAATGTCCCTTGGTGGCATCCTCCAAGACGGGGGGCCGGACCTGGAGCGGCGGACGGGACGTTCTTCTTGTTCCTGATCGATGGTGCGACTACGCCCTCGCGAAGGCGGCGGGGACGAGGACGGGGACGACGAGGATTCGTGGCTTTTCTGGGAGATGCTGCCGGCGTTGCCCTTTCCTGCCAGCTTTGCCAGCTTTGAGAGATCCGGCTCCGATTTGCTCAGGCGGGGGTCCTGTTGTTGGTCCGGGCGAGTGGAAGAAGAAGAAGCGGGTGCCTCTTGCAGGTAGTGCAGCTTGCTCGCCAGCTTTTGAAACTGCTTCTTCGAGCTCTCGGCGACCTTTTCGATATGCGACGGTGAAGACGCTCTCGAGGCAGTGATGGCGGGAGGCGTATGAGAAGGGGACTCGAAATGTCTCGATCCGATTCCCGCATCTAAATCCCACTCTGGTGGATCTTCCAAAAGCGCCATCTGGTAGTTGAACGCTATCTCCTCCTCTTCAGATACCGAAGACAATTTGGCCTTGTCCGCGGACTTTGACTTTGAGTTTGGAGAAAACGTTCTGAGATACGGCGATTTTATAAAATCGGACATCCGTCTCGGCCGCTGCGCCGACAGTACGGGTGTTCTGGGAACCTGATCTCCATCATTTCGTCGCAGTTCGGGAACCGTCTTCTTATCTTTTTTGCTCCTCTGTTGGCGTTGGTGAATTTCCGGGAAAATGTGTTTGATGCGCATCGGGTTGATTTGAAGGAATGGATGAAAAAAAAAAAAGGTGTGCAGGTAAAGGATAGTATAAGTTAAAAAATATATGATTATGCAGAGGGTAATAAATATAAACGAACGGACCGACGGCTAGGAAGCATTCCGCCAGGCAGGGTGTGGATATATATATATATCTATGTATATCGGTGAGGACGAGGCGGACGTATCAAGGATTTATAAGACCGATCCTTTGTGGCGGATCGCTGGTATACGTATGGGGATGATGTAGGTACGGTGAGGGATATGGGATGAGACAAAGGTGAGTAATAAGGCTGTCCAAAAGAAATTATAACCCGTCAGTATATCTTCACGCATGCTATTTTGGTTCTCCTTGGGTCACGGAAGAAGGGAGAAGCATCCAAACTGGATAGTTTTATACATACATATATATAGGGAGGGAGAGGCCACCGGGGGACAGGAAATGCGAATATCGAAACGAGCTGCAGGAAAAACAAAAAGACCGTCTGAGGTTACTACTGCCCAACGAGAGCTGAGTTCCTTATGCAAGTTGCCCCGAAGTCTGGAAAGTTATGCATGTCCCCGAATGGAGGTTCGCTTGGAGTCTTATATAATCTGGGAGGGTCGGCCCACCAGCTGAGAGGTACACGGTCACGCCGGAGAGTCTGTAGGCATGCACAGCAGCGTATGTAGGGCGGGACGAATGAGAGAAGGAACAGAGCTCCCAAGACAAGCCACCGGACGCAAGAAATAAAAATTGCAGCCTTTGTGATCGCGTAAGGCCGGATCGCTGCGGTGTGTGTGTGTGTGTGTGTGTGTGTGTGTGTGTGGTAAGGTGAGATATTTCTGGTAGTTATTTCGAAGCATACCAAGGGGTGGATCGAAGTATCCCTCTGCTTATCGTAATATCGCTCTATTCCCATCGACCGATTGCGCCCCTAAAACCAAGTAAAGGTAATAACGGCTGACGGGCTCAAACTTGGTTTAACGTCATAGAAATATGTGGAAGTGATTACCATACTGAAGCCTGTCCGAAAGGCCGCGATGGTAACCCCATCTGATAGACTTTGGTGTCGTTTTCTGATGTTTGTTCTGATCAGCAGGCACACCCTGCCATGGGTCGGGCACCACCACGAGAATTATCAGATGCATATGACAGGGTCACCGCCCCCGAATAGGACGGAACAACCGGCAGGTTGGGTAAGAATGGGTTTACCATCGAGATCTTTTTTTACAGGCGAAAGAGGGGGGTGAGTCTTTGCGTTTGGTAAGAGTTCCGACGCGGATTCTCTGCATTTCTTGATTAGAAACGAAGAAAAGTTGCGTCTTGTCGAATGAATTCAATTCCGTCTTTGCAGCTGCAGAGTGGGGCAAGCACACGGGATTGTCAAACCCCGCATAACGCAGTGCGACGAGCCGACGCACAAAGCAAAAAAAAACTCGCTCTGGCAGTTTCTTCCAAGTAATCGATAAGAAAATAGTGGCACTCGGTAGTATCGGTATTATCATCCTGCTGCCACGCTGCGGCTCGCCCTTTTTCGAGGACGCTAACCGGTCTGTCATGTTTGCTGACTGTAGGCAGAAGTGGTCTCGTCGACTGGAAGGGGCGTGTTGTGTCTGAGGTTAGATGAAATTCAGCGACGGAGTCTGATTCGCGAACGACGAAGAACCAGGTTCTTGACAGGTGCCTTCAACATCTTCATAAGTCCTGGATCCGTATCCCAGCTCCCCTTCGGAAACAGCTCTCCATCCCACGCCGCTTCAGCAATAGCCGCTACAACGCCCAGGTTTATCGGTTCATGTTTACTCATATTCGTATCAAAACTTTCCCAGTGGTACTTGCTCCCTTCGAGAGCTCTCAACCGCACCCTGACCGCGCGCGCAACACTTCTCTTATCCACCCATACTCCTTTCTCCTGCAACTTTTTCACCAGCCGGATACCCCATGCGCAGCGAGAAAATTGTGATTTCAACTCTGTGCTCTTCTTGTTGCACACAAGATCTAAATACCATGCTCTTTGCATGGAGATGAATCCCCACTCGACCAGGGCTCGGATGGTCGTCGGCGGGAAAAGAATCCGCAAGGGATGCTGCGAGCTTCTGCTGGATATGCTGGTTGGCGGCTCTGTCCAATCAACAATATCACCTCCGTCGTACCTCAGCGAAGCAATCCGTCCCACGTCTGTGAACTTTATCGGTTTGCTCGATTGCCGCAATGTAGGTGTCCGAGGGTCGTACCACTCAACAAGCCAGAGGCACAACCTCTCAAGATCCTTAAACTTCCTGAACATTCCATAACGTTTCAGGATTTCTCTCCAGAGGATCGGATCCACTTTATCGCCGTTGATCAAGAGCGCACGCAGGTAGTTTGTTGCTAGGTATAGATCCTTCGTTTTTCGCGCACCGGAACCTTGAGTAATCGGATGATGTGCAGGGCGACGCGGTAGCAATATCGCGCGAAGGAGCTCCCGCTGTCCGGATGATCTGATAGGAATCGACAACGCTCGCATCTCCTCCATGAGCTCCAGTCCGGCTTCGGTTTGTCGCGTCATAAAAAGTCGTCTTAGGAACAGATTCCAGGTCACAGGGTTCCTCCGTCGGAGTTTTAGATAGACGTGATTAAAAAACTTCCAACGATATGTGCTCAGATATCCTTGGAGGAGCGCATTGGCTCTTGATACTTCCATGCCTTCGATGGGCAGAGTCTCCTCCAAGGCTTCCTCTGGGTGATATCGTGATTTCACTTCCAAATATTTGTCGTATATCTCCGTGTTAACATCGATTTTCCGTCTATTCAGCAGAGAAATCCCTCGGATGAAGGCTGCGATTGTTTTACTCCGCTTGATGAAAGCCACGGTTGTCAAATCTCCAATATAAAGAACATCAAGTCTTCTCATATAGTCTGCGACATCCGTCTCCGTGAATTGCTGGTAGGTAAGGAGGAATGCCCAAAACTTGTCCGCAAAGCAAGTATTGGGTAGAATTTTCGCAGCGTATAGTTTGCAGAACAGCTCCATAATCGGGCGAGTCCTGTACCGAGCTTTGATCAAAGCTATCACACTACCTTCCATAACCTTGATACCTTTCAGATGGAAGTCTCGGAACATGGCTTCTAGGTCCTTTAGCGGCTTGTGGAATGCATAATACTCCAGAAGGCGGTCAGCGGTATGCGAATCCGAAGGGTAGTCTCCCTTCTTGAATAGCATGTTATGCCACTGGATGGCGCTTTCATATTGCTCCTGTCGACAGATAAATGGAATAATCGTGCCGTAAAGCCGTCCAATTTTCCTCGATGAAAAGATTTTAAACAGTGTTGGTAGATTCTTCGGATTCGCGGCGTTGGCTTCGAAGAAATCGACGAGTCTTCTCGGTGGATTGCTATCAATAAGCCGGTAGTGCCACCAAAGTGCTTTCAAGGGCTTTTTAGCAAGCAGCCCCCCCACCACCTCGGTATACATTGGCTTCCATCTCTGTTTTCCTTTCTGATGGTACGTGTAAAGGTGGTATCTGAAGAGCCTGTTCAAAAACTCCTCGTCTTGGAGCGCAACCTTGATGAAATATCCCCACATTTCATCTGCGAGGGGGCCGTTGACGGGGAGCTCGACCTTCCTCATCGCCAATCCCATCCAAATATCCTTGACTCCCTTCTCTCCATGTATTCTGGCCCGGAATCTGAGCAGCTGCAGCCAGTATTCGTGATACATCAGTACTTCAGGCGAGTCCACTATTAGTTTTCCGAGAGTAAACTTTCGTTCTACCCGAGCTTCTCTCATGAAATCATGGAATTGCGGGGACACCTTTCCGAAAAGCCGGGTATACACCTGAGTGCTCGTGATCGGTCGATCCGAGAGGTAGTTTCTAGGAAGAGGTGGCTCCGGTGGTGCAGCGGGTGGCTGCGGTCCTGGTAATATCTGAGGTTCCTCCGGGTTCTCGATCTTCCCAGCGGGGTACTGAGCAGCCATCCACCATTCTTTCTTCGGTGGCTCCGGTGGGAGGTTCTCAAGATCTCTCTCATCACCATATATCACATCCTCGGGCTCCTTCTTGAGCCAGTTGTCTGGGTGGAACCAGTATGGTCCTCGCGGCCCTCGGTATTCGTCATTGTGACGGACCTGAGGTTTCAGCTGTCCTCTCGCAGTATTGCGTAGACGGTACGAGGCGATTGATATTGTATCATTCCGGGCGAGAACCAATGCATTGCGCCTCCTGGTCGATAGGTGGCGTATAATCTGCAGTGGTGGCTGTCTAGTGGGGCCATTGAAGCATGTCCAAAAAGACCTCACCAGTCTTCCCACGAACCGTCGCATAAACTCTGACAGAGGTCGAGCGCCTGTGCCTGTGCCATTAGCATCACAACGGGATCATTTGGAGCAATCGGAAGGAGGAGGTTTGTTGCAAAGTTGGTACGATCGGAAATATTGCTGGAGGTTTTCGTTGTGGAAGGTTGAAATTTATATGCTGGGGAAAATTTAGCGCGCCAGAAAAGATCAACACCATCACGAAAATCGACGGCCCAATGCTCCTGCCGCAACCACCGACCTGACCGACCTCACCCACCCGCAATGTTCGGAGCGTTCCGTCCCACGAACGCCCTCATGGGTGGTCTGCTTTGGTATATCCCTTCCAATTGAGCTTCATGACCGCCCTGTTCGAGTCCGCTAACCCCGCCATCAAACCCAACAGGAAAATCCCATGGCGCCTCTCCCGCTTCCAGAAATACCGCCAGAGACAGCGTCTACGCCGAGTAGACCGTGTTGTCGAAACGATATCCAATGCTCTCGCCGATGAAGGAATGCTATCCAAAGCCGTTGAGACCTGGAAAGCGGAGATGCCCACTGAGGCCGAAATGTCGCCGAAGGACAAGTACACGATCTTTGACAAGAAGCACAAGGGGTATCGGAAGGGTATTCATAGTATGTGCATCTCCTAGTCAAATATATTGCTACCTAGAGAGACCGCTAATTGGAAACTACCTTAATAGAGCTCCCCAAATGGACGAGAGTATCGCAGCGTATCAACCCCGTCGGTTTCTAGGCTCGAGAACACATCCTTCGAATCTATTCCCGAAGTGGCCACATAACTATACATACGAAGAACAGTCATTTGGACCAGAATGTTTCCCAAATGCTGGTTAAGGGATAGGGTTGGTTTATGCAACCAGCTTTGTATATATATCTATTTCTGTACACATAGGAGGTCAATCGTGCTGGCAGAGCACTTTATTTATATCTATCCGGATTTTATTGGGTTTCCAGCCCACCAAAATACTTTGGAGCAGTTATTGAGCCATTGCAAGATAAAAGCACATGAATATATACAGGAACACTCTTAAATGCCACGGTTCTTCTTAGATGTTAAGCTTGCTCTTTCAACCGAGAGAAAGGGCATCCAATATAAGCAGTCGCACGACAGATACAGGGACAATTATTCTCATTATTGCAAAAAGCTTCTCAGAGTTCTCGCACAAAATCTTACAAAGTTCTTTATAATTCGAAACAGAGATTTACAAACAATAGCAGATTACTAACCATAGGAGAAAGAGAACAGCAGGAATTATCGGGGTCGGGGGCCAATATATAAAAGTAGTATTACTAGGGTTTTGCTAATCGTAACGAGCGGCTAGAAGGTTTTGTGAATAAAAAGGCGGCAAATGTAGAGTCGAGCACAAACAAAAAGATATTGCGAACGGCCGTTAAATTAGCGCGCTAGTGATCACATCGAACATCAGGCGAAAAAATCATACAAATATAGACTACGAAACTTGTAAGAACAAAAACAAGTGAGGAAGAAAGTACGAAAAGTGTGTATCGCAATCGGAAAATATATAGGAAGACCAGTCATACCCCGGCAATGAGAGCAGCCTGGTGGCAGAATCACTCAGACGAGCAACTGCATCGCACTTTTAAGGTGACGACGGTACTGGGAGGTGGGCAGCGGAATGGGGAGAGTGTCATGTTAGCAAGCAAAATTTACAGGAAAATGATACGGTCTTTGCACCACAGGAATTGAAACTAATACGGCTATAGGGGCGAAATGAATCAGCTAACAAGTTTCCAGATCGGTTAAGATCGGACAGCTTCAGAGACATAACGGTAATAAGCTCTGAAGGCGATCAAAAGGCAAATAGTAAGTATTACTGGTATCAACAGGAGCACGGCTTTTTCAAAGAAAAATCGAGGGCGTTTTTTGGCGAAAAGGGAAAGGGAGACAGTAGAAAATATCGGTCGTGTGAAAGAGGGTCACAAGGAATGGAAGGAGACCACCGGGTTTGTCAACATCACATACAAAAGAAGTATCACCAAAGCACGCAGGAGAGAAATCAACATCTTTTAGGACTTCACATATGAAAAGGAAAGCGCGAGATAGAGAAAGAGGTGGAGAAGGTAGCAAGAAAGATAACTTAATATTCAGAATACCATCCCGTAGGAAAGCGCAATTTTGTGGAAGAAAGGAGGGATCTACCTTAAGACCGTTGCTAACCTGTGAAGTCAGCACCATCTTCGTATCAGTCAGATCCCTCCGAGTGGTTTGAGTGACCGCAAGGTGAATATTATCACTAGTCCTCATTAACTCGGGGGTTTCGATTATGACAAAAAAAGGGGACAAAACTGTTTTGTGGCAGTCAAAGAAAAATACACAGAATACGAAAGAATGGTCAAAAGAAGTGAGGATGTCGTGCTTCTGTGGGAAGGATAGGTCGAGAATAAAAATCAACATTAAGAATTGCAATCAGGAACAACCACACCAGATAAAACATCAACTATCAATAGGATATACGGGTAGATAGCAAGAGCAACTAAACAAAGGAGATGGTAGTAATCTTCGGAAAAAAAGAAAAATTTAAATCAAAGCAAAAACCTTCAAACTTTGCGACGGAAGCGCGAAAAGCCATCTTCGTTTTCGCTTTCAAACTCCGCTCCAAAATAAAACACCGATTGTCCTTAAAAACCACTCCCTTTCAAAAACATTAACCGTCATAGAAATATATATAAAGGTGAATAGAAATAAAAACAGAAAAGAAATGTGGAGTTGTCGTAACTTGTGTGCAGATTAATTCCAGTGTCGAAGGAGAGAAATTATCTTGAAGATGGGGGTGGTGTGTTGGAAATATGGGAAGCGATGAAGAGGGGAGCTTGAAATTTGCTAACGCGAAGGAGGGTGTGCAAAAAAAATCTGTGCAGTGGATGTGCAGACAGGAAGAAGAACTTCTGGTAAGTAATAAGAGATAATTAGAAGCCATCCTCAATATAAGCAGGATTAGGAGGTAACCGCCTATCAAGCCCGGAGTTTCGACTCTTGGTCAAGTTCCGTAACTCTTCCAGATCAGTAGCGTGGTTGTAAGGATCGCCACCATGCTGATAATCGCTCAGCCGTCTGTGCATGCTTCTCCGTCTGTCGGAATTCATACGTAGGGAACGGTGAAGGGGATCCCCGCCTGCATAGTGTAGCTTGGGCGGTAAGCCATATCTGCTGGATGAAAATGCCTCGCTGTGTCCACTCAGTACCAGTGCATCTTGCTCGTAGTCTTCATGGTGGTAAGGAGCTAATTCCATACCACTGCCATCATAAGGGTATTCGTAGCCGCCACCGTAATTTCCATCGGCGGCATAGTCGTAGTCACCGGGATTGTAACCATGTTTGACGATGGCTCCTCCCGTGGAGTCCCGCTTGGTGAGTGCGAGTTCGGGTCGGGGTTCAACCTTGACAGAGTCAATCATCTCGGCCATGCGAGCCTCATGAGCCCTTCTCGATGCTGAGGAGGACAAGCCCGAAGACGCGTTGCTTCCACGCCTGTTCCTTTCTCTATTGGCAATGGCCAACGGCTGTGGAGTGATACTGGTCATCCGTCGAGCCCTCTCAAGTCCAGCAACATAGTTGTCAGCTGGAGGAACGGACGTAGCACGAGTGATGTCCAGAGGTGGAAGGGCTCCGGGTCCAGCACGGCTGAGACGACGGTTGATCGGAGGTGCGGGAGCGTGGAAGTCGTCTCCGGCTCCGATAGCGGCAGAGTCAGCGTAAGGCGTATCATACCCAGGGTATTGAATCGAGTTGTCGTAGCGACCATCATAGCTCGTCGAGTGTATCCGCTTGGGCGCAGGTGCTTTCGAAGTCCTACGAGTTGGAGGACCCATCGGGTAATCGACGTGATACGTACTGCTTCGGGGACGGTTTCTCATACCGGATGGTTGCACAGACGCAGATCGCGGCGGAAGATCATAGCCGGAATGGCTGCCACCGTTGGCGGAAAGAGTTCCTGGGCCCGTTCCGTACAAGTAGTCGTTGGTATCAGTGTAGGAGAGATAGTCATTATTTGGATCTCTTCCACGTAACGAGGTAGGTGTTGAAGGGGGCATCCATGAGTCGTCAACACCAAGATAAGGAGGAGGCGACAATAAGGGATTAACAGTGGAATGGGGCGTGTAAGTGCTGGGAGAGGCGGTATACTCGTACGATGTGCTCAGCCTGGCTAAGGGATTCGAACTGGAGAGAAGGCTGGAAGGTCGGCCGGTTCCACTTGCGTTCGAAGAAGGTGTTGGGAAAGTGTCGAAAAAACCATTACTCTCCCTCCCCAGTCGGGTTTTGCCGGGTGAGCTTGAAAGAGTGCCCGAGTTATAATCTAGCGAATCGTGGTGATAAGAAGGAAGGCTGTTGGACATGTCCAGGGACCAATTCGATTCCAGGCCAGCGTCGGGTGGAGGGATCGAAGGCGAAGCTTGAGCGCTTGAAGGGGCTTTAGCGCAGTGAGGGCAGTCGCAGTCATCAGCGTCTGCCGGTCGGATTGCGGGAGAAGCCCTGCCAGCTCTTTCGCTCTTGCTTGCAGACCTACTCAGCGGTCGGTCGATACGTTCAATGCGATTGAGACCGGGAACGAATGCATATTTCCCGGAAGCCCGGTGAGGATTGGAGGCCCTCGACTGACGTCCCTCATGTTCGAGGCCAAGAGGGCGGTTCACAGGCGTTCGATCGGAAATATTCGAGTCGGAGAGATCGCTCTGAGGAGTATGTCGGGACGGGCTGTCGTGTTCGGCGAATACATCATCATGTTCATGGCCGTTCGGCGCTGAGTTGGACGAGTAACCAGAGTCAACGGTGCCAGCATCGGAGTAGTTGGTAACAGACGCTAGACCAGATTGCCTCTTCTTGAAAGCCTGGATTCTCGACGAGGGAACAGCCTCCTGGACATGAGAGTCGTAGTCCTCGACCGTTGCTACTTTTCCGCTCATCATCTTTGCTGTTTTTTTTGTGATAGTGTTTGTAATACTCCGATTTCGAAGCTGATATTAGGTCGGGAGGAGTCGGTGTTTGTCGTTTCTGTCTAATCGATAGTGCTCCCCTGCTTATTCAGTTCTGTCCCTGGTCAAGTCAAGCTCAAGCAACTTTTACTCTTTTCCCTGCCAGCGAGAAAATGTTGGAAGGAGAAGAAGACAGAGTAACAGCGAAGGGGGTATATGCGATATATATATATATAGACACACACAGAAAGAGTGTGGAAAGGAATGGGTATGATGCTACAATATCAAGACCTATTGACCAGACATAGTTCTGTTTCGAGGGTTGGAGGAGCTAAACGACCAACAACACACACACACTAGGCAGGGCGAGGGATCGAAATAGCGGGTAAGAGTTGTCGGAGGGAAGATGAGTATTTAAAAGGAATAGGTGGATGGTTTGAGGAAGAGGGGAGGAGAAGATGAGGAGGGAGGGAGGGAGGAGGAGTGAGAGGAGGGAGGCCTGGTTATAGCGAGCTTGGTTGCTGTAACTTCTCCGCACTTTTCTTCGAATGGGTATTTGCCAACAAATATTCGATCGGAAAGAGAGGGTAATCGTCGTCCCGTAAACTCGAGAAAACCGCTGCCTTCGTAGGGCTTCCTAAGCGAGTACGGTTTATTCTTTTTTTCTCGAAAATGGAGGAGATAACGAGGCTGCCCAAATCCGAAACGGTGAAAACTCTTCTCGATGGAGGATGTTAGGTTATGTATGGTTCAAGACAACGCCAGCTGTTGGTGAAGCGAGCGGGAGGAAGAGGGAGGAAAAGAAGAGAGAAGGGAGGAGAAAGAAGTGAGAGGAGGACACTAGGAAGAGGGAAATGGTGTGGGTGGTGGGTGTATACCACTATGCGCGGGAACAGCAGGAAAAGTGTGGAGAGACGGCGAAAGACTGAGAGACGAGAGAGACGAGGAGAGGGAAGAAGAAAGTCGAGCTGAGTGGCCGGTCTGCCTGTCAGTAGCTTGACCTGCACATATTGTACACATAGTGCTGCATAAAGTGTGCGCTGGGAGGGAGTGATTGTAGGTACTTCCTCACTCGCTCACCCCGTCTCACTTTTGCTCCCTTCACGCCTTGTTCTTCTCGCCCGCTAGCGAGGAGAAGGTCACTTGTATTCTGCCAGTCCCGTGGGAGGAGCGAAAAGATGTTGGCTAGCTGAGCAGTCGTTGTGCTGTCGACATGTATCAACCACCCAATTTCGGCAAAGTGAGGTTGGCTTTTTTGAGGAGCGCACCAAGGGTGACCAAGCCAGGAATGGTCCAGCTTGGTATTTGTGGGGGAACAAACCCACACCCGCAGGCTTGGACTTGTCACCGCCTTACAAAGTCGCTACTATCGCATGTATCTCTCCTCAAAGTGGACTGACCAGGGGCGTGTGTTCGCCCGGATGTAATGTACCTTGATCGCCAGCTCCGATCTCGACCAGGCGAAAGGGCGGAACCCAGCACGAGTTCTTTCTCCAGCTTCCCCGATTTGCGATTCTTTCCCCATCATATGAGTGCGTAACGCGACCAAAAAAGCATTCGAGAGGTTTTTGGTTTCAGCACTGTCGTCGGGTAGCCATGGCTAAGCTCTGAAGCTGGCTCGAGTGCGACGTCTGCGTCTCGTAAATCGCACAACATACTTGCCCAATCCATACCCGGGGCAATTGCATTCATTTCGTACTCGCGATCCAATGGTTCGTTGCCACTACAGCATTATCACAGCTGTCAAGTCTTCTGACAATGGAAGGCCCAGGAGTATTTCTTCTTCTTCTGCGCACATTTTGGCTGAATGGAATTGGCGCGAATACTAGAATTAGTAACGATGTAGCCAGTTTTGATATCTCAGATGCTTCACTGCTGCAGTGGAGGGGTAGCCTAAGCCTATGCAGGTAATTCGGGTAAACCACCAGCCAAAAGGCATCGTCGTTTCTCTTCTCGACGGGCAATTCTATCTCCTTTCATTCTTCACAGAGGTATCAGGTTTCTCTCGCGGGATGCAACACAATTTAGGGGTTGGATGCTGTCTCAATGCGTGGTTCGCTGATCGAGATCCTATAGGCCCGATTCGAGTCGCTGGACGACGTGGCGACCTGTTAATAGTTGAGAGCGCTGCCCGGGAGCCTGGCAGAAAAAGCTAATTGTGGAAATCTGGTNAAAAAAAAAAAAAAAAAAAAGGGTTCACTCAGCCAGAAAAGCGAGGCGAGCCCAAGCTTCGACTTGCCTGTGAGCTTGGTATTTCTGGGTAATCAGCATCTTCTCCCACCCTTTTCCGCATCTTGGACAAAAAGTGTCAGGTGAACAAGGAAAGGGTATGGCTTCGATTTCATTGGCTGTTGGGGTTTTGACTTTTCCGCTTTTGATGAGACCCAGTGGCTCCGTTACATTTGCATTTGCATGAACTCGCAAGTACAGGGGGTACCTTCACGGGCTAGCTGTTCGGTCCAGCACTCGGGCCATCATAAATTCCAATTACCAAGGAACGATCTTCGCGACGCCTTCTTTCGCGTTTCATGACAATGCTCGAAGGCGTATAATTTCCTGGCTCGGCCAGTATTCCGACACCCGAATCAGCGATATCGACTTGTCTTTGACCCTGTTTCAAGACTTCATTAAATAATCAGACAGACTATCGGGATGCTCTTCGCCAGCTGGGCCTCGATGAAGGGCTTGCTATTATAGCTGCACAGCTCACAGTGTCTCAACCTCAGACCAGCCCGCCTGCCTGCATTCTTCCGCAGGATGACCTGCTTCAACGGCAGCAGCGGAAGGAAGGAAGGAAGGAAGTAGAGACAACGGGCAGCAGCTCCTTACAGCATGCGCCCGCCCTCGAACCATCGTCATATCACACGATTCATCGTAGTGGAGCTGGTGCTGGTGGTGCTGGTAAGGTGGTCTCGAAGTCGCGTGGAGGTCGGTATCTCCAGGTACCGACACCTCTGCCGATACATCAAGACTCGGTGCAACCATTGTTGCCAGATGCATCAGTGTCAACGGGGTCTAGAAGAGCCACTCGAGTGCCGAAGGGTGTCTAAAATGCTAGTACTGAGCTCGGAATGTTGGAAGACAGTACACAAGACGAATACCCGCCCGCGATGCTGTGTCTCCTTGAAGCTGCTGTCATCAGAACCAGCCTTCATCAGGATGAGAGGTCGTTCTTGAGCTTTCGGCGTTGGAGCGAAGCCCGTTTGGAGGTCGCAGGAAGGGAGGAGGAGTTTGTCTGTTCCAGATCTCGCTTCCAATAAGCGGGAGCGGGAAGGGCACGAAGCCGCTAGCCAAAATAGAAGCAACACATCCAGACACCCATGCCACGGACAGCCCCCCTTCCCATAGCTGACCTGACCTGACCTGACCTGATCTCGGACGATGGATTAAAACGCCGAGGAATGTAACTAATCAGTTAGTTAGAATACCGTATACGTGGAAATAACATTACGAATAGTATAATATTATTCAATAGCATCAGGATGAGGCATTATTAGCTGCAATACTGCTTGGAATTGCCACTTCCAGACGTCTGTGCTACCCTATCCAACGGCGTCCAGCTTAGTCCCCTTTCATACGTGGCTGCTCCACCGCCCCTCGCAGACAGCCCCAATGCCATCGCGCCGGGGAGAATCGATATGCCAATTGTGTTTCCCAAATTTCCGACCCAAACCCGGATTACCCGCTCGAATGTCAAATTCTTCGAGTATTCTGTCGACAAATGTCCGAACGAGAAGGTGGTGTTATCGAACATTAATTTATGCCCGGTATCTTGGGAGATATTCTAATTTTGAAATATATCATATCAGCGACCTGCACATACGTGCACAAAGAGTAACCCATCGTATTGGATCTTCAGCTGTCGGACATGTCACCAGCATCTCGCCACCACCCCTTTGAGCCTATAAGACGCGTCGTGATATGATATGATGCGTCGCTACATCCTTTCCTGCAACGAACCTTCCCGTTGCCCATCCCATTGGCCGTAGTTTTCGAAATTTCACTTACAAAAAGGGTTGCTCAAAAGTTTGCCTAACCAGAATGCATGCAGAATGTCGACATCTGCCTGTTTGTCCGCCAGATATTTTCCATTCTCGGACATTTACACTCGTTCCCTTGGTTCAGGTTTTTGGGAATTTCTCGTTCCAGAGGGGTTTCCCGCTCCTTCTGGTATTGAAATGCACTCTCGAGCTGGCGGGTGTGGGGGTTGCGACTCGCACGCATCTCAGGTATGACGATGACAAGAATGATGCAATGAGTGGTTTTTTTTTTTTTTTTTCCCTTCTGATCAAACTACCTTGAGGTTTCTGATTCGAACGATCAAGAACCATCTGCTATTCGATTGTCTTTTCATTGCTGTCCCCTTCTTCCGCTGTCCGATAATATATTGTGCGCTTTCACTTCCCCGCAAAATTCGTAAATGCCGAGTGTTCCGCTTCGTCACACAGAAATCCCCACATTTTATGTACTGCAACGCGAGTGACAACTTCTCAAAAGTTTTGCAGCCCGAACATTATCAGGTAAACAGTCGATGCCATTGGGATGAACTTCAGATACAAGATCGATGGTTGGTAGAAAGCGCCATGTACCTTCTCGTTTGATCACTTGACAAACTGTGTGATAATGCAACTGTCAAATGTACGAATTTTATCTCCCCACTCATGTCGTGTGATTCATGTAGGGCTTATGCTGCGGTTTACGGAACCACCACGCTAGAATACTCTCCCAATGGCACTGCGAAAATAAATGCACGCAGAATGCGGGTAGCCGTACAAACCAGTCCCCCTATAGCAAACAGAGTAGTTGCAACCTTTGTCAACGCGTATATTGTATTTTTGACAATCTCCTCTCTAGCGTGTTGCAGCTACAGAGCTTCAAAGCTTGAAGGCTGGGGAGCTAGCTAGCTAGCTTTCTCGCATCCACTAACCGTGGGACAGGTCAATAAACGATCAATTGGAACCGATAGGATCGCGGGAAGGGAGAAACCGCGACAGCCGCTGTATGCTAATTCAAAAGCACGATTTAATTGAGCTAGGATTTAATCTCGGTTACGGATACACCGCGTCGACATGGCGTTGTTCGAATGTTCGACTCCTCCAGCTAGCTCGCGCTCGGGAAGGTATCCTTCTATGCTATAGGTATGCGTTGGAAGCCCCTGACTATCCGAGCAACCTGGTAGCAAAGGTTTTGATCAATTGATCTTGCCAGCTACCGAGCTAGCTCGATTTTAGGGGTATATTCGAGAACAGACCTTCGTTGTTCTTCTGCTATACCGAAATAGGTGGTAAATTACAAGAACACCCCAACCTCGTGATGGTTTTGCGACGCTAACGTGGTGTTTTAACCCGAGGCGAAAACAGCCTGGTTTTGTTTGTTTGTAAGGCGTGGATAACCGCTTCTTCACACGTTGAAAATCGATTCCACATCGAATCGATAAAATAAACTTGTTGGGGTGTGTAACGTGTCCATCGTGTCAAATTTGCCTTCGTTTGAATGAATTATCTCCCGCTTCTCCCGCTATATCACTATAAAGTATCAATTCCTGAGGACTTGGGTGAAAAAGCATCCTCAGAGGATATGACAGCGAGGTATCCGTAATTGGGTCCTCAATTCTTACCCTTACAAATTACGTTTCCCAAGAAACCTCGCCTTGACGAATACTATATTCGCAAAGGATATCTGTATCATCCTAAATTCAAATCATTCAAAGGCTTTTGCGAAAGGAATTGTGCAAAATGTCGCTAGGCAGAAGTCCCTGTCCGGATTAGACCAGCTGACCCGACGCATAGTTGTTCGTACATATGTGATTGGCGAACTTCGGCCTGTGCAGCTTTCGGTGCGTCTGATGGGTCGAGGATGGTAAACCTTACATGAATGTCATTCAATGATCTATTTCGTGCAGATCTGAATGATACCTCTATTGGCTGATTGCGACATAGCGTATACACCCATTAATTCAGTGAAAATGCCGTACCTCCTAGTGCTTGATCCGTTGCGAAAGATAAGGGAGTTTGAACCTGAACCAAAAAGTAGTCTTACTCAATATGGTTTTCTAAAGATTGGGATTAGTAGTTACCTAGTTTGGCAATTGTCTGCTTCTGGTGAACGGCGTCCGAAGTACCGCTAAATGTTGGTTTTGAGTATTGTTGGCTAGGCCAAACATGAATTATAAAATATTTATAAAGCTGGTCCTTGAGTAGGTGCCCATGCGTTATTTCAGGGATACAGCTGAGGTCAGTTTTATATGTATTATAGAACGAGGAAACCAATTTTATACACCAAGCTGTAGTACTGGGACCACGCACACGGCCTCCGGCTTCCGGGAGAGTCAACGCCGGGTTCGATTTTCCGGTTGAGCAAACCGTTGACAACTTACCCAAATATGTTGTAAGAATTCAGTCCATTTAGTATAGTAGTAAATTGTTACAGATTGTGGAATTGTACCTGGAAAAATGACGGCATTTTCTGGATCCTTATCGGTTTAACGGTGGTCAAATTATACGCCGATGCTGCGTTGCCTATACAAAAATGCAACAAGATAGGGTGAAAAATGGGCGAAATAAGAGCCGTCTAGCTGTTTTGGCCGGAGTGTGTCGGCCGGTTTCAGTTGAAACCGACTCACAGGCCACACCGGCTGGCTGGACCGAGGCACATCTTGCTCCAACTGGAGCTCCGGCGCTCGACTGTGAGGGTCATTCGCCTGCCGGGCAGGCGGCGGCAACTTGAAGATTGAACGTTCCCTCGGCCAGGATCAGCTTACCAATTAACCCACAAACGCCGACCGAACCGTTTTATAAAACTTAACTTTGAACCCTGCGCCGAACACCTTACAAATGCAGGTCACTCGACCCTGCTTATAATTTCGCAATAGAAAGAATCCTTGAGCCAGGATCCGCCAAGCTCGGTTGAAAAAACTTCTTTTATATCTCAGTTCTCTTTTCTCTTTTCCAGTATTTTTTTTCCTTTCCAATTGATCAATTAGATCTCTTGATACCCCAGATTATATCCAAGAAGAGCTGTCCTGTCACACAAGGGTTATATATCACCCTGCGGCAACACATCTGAAATTTTTCACTCCCAAGCCGTTGAGAAGATCGCAATGTCCCTTGCAGCAGCGCTCAGTCGCACAGCGTATCGGCCGTCCACCGGCGCTCTTCTGAGAGCGGCCGCCCGTCGTCCGGCCTCTTCCCTCTTATCTCCGGCCCATACCGCCGTTTCAACCGTGCTCAGCCACACTACTGCATACACGCACCAGCCACAGACATCGCCCGCCAAATTCCACACCTCAACACAACATGGGTCCTCGCACGCCCCAATGTCGTTTTCGGACCTATCGACGAGGAAAAAAGTCACAATAAACACTCTGCGCAAGATGTACGAGAAGGGTGAAAAGATCACAATGCTTACAGCGCACGATTTCCCGAGCGGTCTCTTGGCCGATCAAGCAGGGATTGATTGTGTGCTTGTCGGCGATAGTTTAGCCATGGTTGGGCTGGGTATGGAGGTTAGTATGATTCATACGTCTATATACTTGCTGCTATGGAACACTTTGACTGATCGGTTTCTTTTGAATATAGGATACAAATCAGATTTCTTTAGATGTCAGTATCGTCCCTCTTGTCCTGCTTCCAAAGATACAAGACTAATGGCATGAATAGGACATGCTCCATCACTCCCGCGCCGTAGCACGAGGCGTCCGCTCTGCATTCATCGTAGCAGACCTCCCCATGGGCTCTTACGAACTCTCACCGCAGCAAGCCCTGCAGTCCTCGATATCTCTCGTCCAAAAAGGACGTGCGACTAGCGTCAAGATCGAAGGCGGCAAAGAAATCGCGCCAACAATCAAAACCATAACCACAATGGGAATTCCGGTACTCGCACATATCGGCCTCACGCCACAGAGACAGGGTAGTCTCGGCGGCTTCGTCGTGCAGTCCAAGACCGCGGCTTCGGCGTCCAAACTGCTGAGTGATGCGTTGGCGGTGCAAGACGCCGGAGCGTGGGGTGTTGTTCTAGAAGCCGTCCCTGCCGATGTGGCGAGGTTGGTTACCGAAGCGTTGGATATCCCTACCATTGGTATCGGAGCTGGTGAGGGTACTAGCGGGCAGGTGTTGGTCCAGATTGATATGTTGGGCAACTTTCCTACCGGAAGGTTTTTGCCCAAGTTCGTGAAGAGGTACGCGGATGTGTTTGAGGTCTCGAAGAAGGCGATTGGGGAATTTAAAGGTACGGATGAAAATTCGTTATTGTTGTCTTTGTTGGTGGAAAACATGCTAACTTGGTAGATAGATGAGGTCAAATCCGGTCAATATCCCGCTCAGGAACATACCTATCCTGTGAAGGAGCAAGAGGTCGTCGAGTTTAAAAAGATCGTTGAAAGCAGAAAGGCGGAAATCGATTCTAGTAAGGAGCGAAGACGTGGTTTAGACTAGAAAGGGGGCCAAAAAGTTTTAGAAGGATATACCCATATTATCGATGAAGTTTTCTTTTTTCTTCTTGCTGGTTATTTTTGCATTTTGGCGACTTACTCTTTTTACGGCATTATATTTCTTTGGATAGTTGGCTTTGCTTTGTATCTTAATTAGGTGGAGCCATCTCATGGCAGCTTTTATTCTTGGAGTCTTAGACTATTTTGTTATATTAGCATTCAGTACATTATATATCCTCTATAATATGGGAGCATGATGTTTTATTTTGGTATTTGATTAAAATTTAAAATTTCAAAACAATCTTATCGATGAAAGCAAAGTGAGTTCAACTCGAATTTTGTTAATAACCCATGATGAGACACAATTCTATTAACCAAATAAACAGCATTAACGCCACCCCAGGGGTGATCGCTATCTTTTGGTCTACCAACCAACTCAATATCTTTGATGACCCTGACAATAATTTATGGACAGCAATCAAAATTAGAGCATTCAACTCTCATCTGGTCCGGGATGCTTTCAAACTATCCGAAATTCAAAAACTGGGGTGGTCATAGTATCACACTCTCTGATCGTAAAGAAAGACATATGCCGTGCTTTAGGAAACCAAAATCCAGTTTGCGTGTAATGAAATAAGTAGAGCCTAGAGTCAAGACGATGATTAGCAATTTTCATATGATATTCTCAGAAAGTAATGAACCAACCTTTCAACGTCTATCAGAGCTTCTCTCCACACTTGCATCCGGCGCCGCACTTGCAAACCCCACCAGACTTGCAACCACACCCTAAGACTTTCCCTTCAGCAGCGGTAGCGGAAGTCTTCTCTTCAGCCGAACATATGCAGTTATCCCCACAGTCACACTCCTTCTCATTCAAGCACCCACAATTCTTCGTCTCGCCACAAGTACACCCATCACCGCACTTGCACTTCGAAGTACCGTCCCGACACCCGCAATCCTTAACTTGACCGCATTTGCAATCGCCGACGCAGGTACATTCCGCTTTATTCTTGCAGCCACAGTTGGTACTGCTAGCAGTAGCGGCCGAGGAGGCACCTTTCTTACATGTACAAGAAGAACCGCAGGTGCATTGGCCACCGGCTGCGCAGGCGCATTTATTGGATTTGGTATCCTTTTCTTTAGCTTTACCCTTACCGAAGAGGGGGTTGAGAATATTTTGGATTGCAGACATGCTGAACCTTTCTTTTCGGATGGAAAGAGGTAAGATTGAGTGAAAATGAACTTCCGATTTGGAAACGGCGGTGAATTCTTTGACTGGGGTTAATGCGGAGTCTGGGCTTTTTTGACTTTGGTTAAAGTCTGAAAGAGTCGAGAACGGGAAGGATAGATTTTCACCTTTTCACTTTTGGCTTGTATCCTGGTCCCTGAGGCAAGTAAGATACTAGTTCAGGTGCTTGGGAGTGAGATTGAGGTAGATGATGATGATGATGATGATGATGATGATGATGATGAGAAGATTTATTTCTGGGAGAGGAACATGAAACGGCACAAGGGTGAGCTAGCTACACAGTCACTTTATTCATATACCGCTCGGTTATGTAAGGGAAGGAGAAAATTCTTTCGTTTATGATTCAAAGCTTTGGCCACCTATTTTTGAGATCAGCTGGTGCCGTCGTCGACGCGGAGAAGGAGGGCTGTTTGCAGGCGAGCGTCGACGGCGGATCAGCAGAGAGGAATAAGGTTTTCCGGGCTTCGGAGGAATTCTCCACCCCTTATTTTTGCACTTTTGCATAAATGGTAAAAGCATGGACTGAGTCACAAAGAGACATCTTTCTTTAACTGATATCTAAATGTCAGCTAGACTGGTCTTGGATCTTGATGCGGCTAGTATCATGATGCCAAAGCTCGAGATATATCTATCTACAGAACAAAGTGGATATTGGGTATTTTGTATGATGTGCCCGAACAGAGAATGATCATCTGCGTCTACAAAGTGCACTCTATTAATACGGTTGGCCAGGATGATCCTGCCAATTTACACAGATTATCGAGGAAATGCGATCATATTCAGCCAGCCAATCCAAGCCCTCTAAAAGATACCACGCAGCAGTTGTGTCGCCATTCGCGGCATCAAAGGGGAGACGGCATAAGTTTAGTCTCGCTGTGCCACTCTCTAAGCGTGAAGCAATCTCAGAACGAGACTAGCATATGCTATGCTTCAGTATGAATACTACATCTTAACAGGGTATTTTCTGCCACCGTAAAAGCAAACCTTAGTAATACTATAATGAGGCCCGAGGGAGCTCAAGACCTTAACGTTTAGGCAATCATGACACATTTTTAACGAAAGTTTAATATTTAGTTCGCCGGGCTGGTGGACTCTTAATAAGTTGCTTTGTATATATATTTATATATAAGTACGTCTATATTATATTATGCGTGCGGTAACAGCAAACTTTGGTAGTTAGATTTCTCAATAATATATTCCCAAATAATAACTTCTATATAAAAAGTTATTTAGTTTCTAATAGGCCCTTGACTAGATGCTAATAATTCAAAAGTAAAGTTGCTATTGGCCGTGCCTCTCCCAGAATTATCACTCAAAACCAGTCCAATGGCCGCAATTAATACCCTGCATGATCGCGAAAGTTTATTTCCATGCTAAGCTATCCATGCGAGGTTCGTTAAATCCTCCGCTCTGTAAGTGCTTCAAGATAACTATCTATTACCTTAGCTCATCCATAGTCGAGTCAACAACTCGCCCAGCATGGGATCACGGACCGTCCTTCGCCTTTTTGGTCTTTGGGTTTCTCTAAATCTTCCGGGTGTCTATGCACCAAACGAAACACGGCTTTTGGAAGTAGAGCCAAAGATTATCAGATTCTCTATCGAACCATATTGGAAAGACTATCTGTCTCAGAATACGAATTACCTTCGTTGGATCGGAGAGTTCATCGATTTGATGCATTCCAATAAAGATGAAGATTGTCCTGTTGGAGGCGTACTGTCATTTATGTTTCCTGAAGAGCACCAAAGATCCCTCTACTACCTCCTCAATGCGTCTAACGTGGCGCAACGGTCGTTCAGGATAGCATATGAACTGATGCAGCAACCGACAACTGAAGGACAAGCTGAGCTCTCGCGATTTGGATTTGAAGACTTACAAGAGGCCGGTAAAGTATTTGATGCTATGGAACGGACGGTCGAATATTTGCGCAAAGCGGCGGATCAATATAAAAAACACGGTAACGAGATCGACAAACTGCCTGGGTTTCTCTACCCAAAAAACCGGTCACCCAATAGAAACTTCTTGTATCTGAGTCTCGCGGTGAATTCTGCGGACTGGAATAACGAAGACAA